>CALNXC020000003.1:0-600000 GCA_941918905.2 Xestia sexstrigata | reverse complement strand
ACCAAAACTTGCCAGCAAGATAATACCTACGCGTGCTCAGTGGCTGAAGATGGAGTTCGCATTCCATCACGTGTATTGCGGTGCTTTTAATAAATCCTCCGATAATACGCATGCATTGGTTTTGTATTTTGTCCAGTTTGCCCAAGTGTGTTTTACAACTACTGTCATACAACGCGCTAGCGTAATCTAACCTACTCCGAAACATAGCTATGTAAATCCGTCTCAAAACAATTGGGTGTATTCCCCAACCCGCACCGGTCACAGCTTTGAAAACATTTAATAATTTTAGACTTTTACCTCTCAATTCATTTATGTGCTTCGCCCATCGCAAGGATCTGTCCAACCATAGACCTAAATATTTAATGTTATCTACCACTTCCAAAGTCATTCCGTTTATAGTTACATCAACAAATTCACTCCGGAAGCCCCTTTTAAAAACACATATTTTGCTCTTTGTTGGTGAAATATCTAACCCAATTTTAGAAAGTAGCTCAACGAATTTATTTAGGCCTGACTGTATCTGCTTGTTTCCTTCCCGCACATTATCACAATTTACGTATAACGCAAAATCGTCAGCGTATTGTGAAATTAAAACATTATTGATATTATTGCAAATCTGTATAGTAGCTAAATTAAAAAGCAGAGGTGAAAAAGGGTCACCTTGAGCCAAGCCGCGGCACGCATATCTACCAAATGAAACCGAGTCTACCTGCATTCTTAAATATCTGTCTTTTAAAAAATTCCACAAGTACCTACACATCAAAGAACTAACTCCTAATTGTTGCATAATACATATTAAACTTTTTACATCAACGTTATTGTATGCATTGTCTATATCTATAAAGGCAGCTATAGTCATCTGATTATGAGAGAAACCGGTTTGAATTGATAACACCAAGTTTGAAAGATTGTCTAAAGTGGAGTGATGTTTTCTAAAGCCTGATGTTTTGTAAGATAAAAAGTTATTTCTCTCAATGTGCCACTCTAAACGTTTTATTAAAATACTATGAAAGGTTTTGCAAACGCACGATATCATTGATATTGGTCGCAGGTATCCAGATGAGTGCGGATCACGACCTGGTTTCGGGATCGGAATAATAGTGATATCTCGCCACTGTGTAGGCACAAAACTTACTGCGTAGAACAAGTTATACAATTTTAATAAAATGTTTTTTCCATTGTTAGGTAAATTGTATATCATTGAATAAGATATTCTGTCACTACCTGGCGACGTGTCTTTATGTTGTATACAGATATCTAATTCTTGTCTTGTAATTAAAATATCCAAACTAGTTTTATCGGGAGCAAAGTCTGGGTCATTAGGAAGTACATAGTCAGGTGTTAAACTACATAATAGATCATTGGCTTTTTCCTTATCTACGTGGGAGTGTGGCACATTATAACCCTTTAGCCACTTTAGTTTGCGCCACATTTCACTTTGAGTGATTTTACCATCCAATGAATTGCAAAACTCGTGCCAAGATTCATCTCGAGCTTGACGGATTAGTTTTTGAGATATTCTTATTTTGTCTTGCAATTTAATTAAATTATTAGGACTAGGGTTACGTCGGAATTCAGATAATGCTAATCGCCTTTCAGCTACACATTTGGATAAGGATGCGTTCCAATATGGTTTAGGTGAAAACTTATTGCTTGGATTACGGTTTATTTTATACTGTGGTATGAAACGCTCCGCTGCTATGTTCAAACAATTTACAAATGTGTCATATGATTTTTGGAGGTCATCCTCATAAAATTTAAAATCTTTAAACAGAACTTCTAATAAATCTCGGTAGGATATCCAGTCTGCCTTCCGGTAGTTACGTCGCGAATTTATGTAATCCAGATTCCCTTCCAAATGTGTAACCACCTTAATAATAAGATGGTCGCTGCCCAAGCTTTCATTTGTAGTGTCCCAGTTCAACCTTATCGCGATGTCAGAAGTAGCTAACGTCACATCAGGTGACGATGATTCCTTGCCGGATTGCCGCCATGGGATCTGGAGGCAATTGTCCTCGCGCGCCTGCACGAATGGCGCGCGGAGGTGCTACGCCGGGGGGAAACTCCGCTGCCGCGACAAATTGTCTTGCAGCGGACAGACTTCCGGCATGATCTCATGGCGACATGGAGAGAGCGACTGTCGCAACCCCGTGCAGGGCACGCCACAATAGTGGCGGTAAGTCCCCTCTTTGAGGAGTGGCTTGAGAGACGCCACGGCGTCCTCACCTTCCGCCTGACGCAGGTCCTCACCGGACACGGTTGTTTCGGGAGGTTCCTGCACCGAATCGGGCGGGAGGAAACGCCCGGGTGTTTCCATTGCGAGGATCGACCGGAGGACACGGTGGAGCACACGGTGGAGATGTGCCCCGCGTGGGCGGAGCACCGCCGTGTCCTCGAAGCGGCGATTGGCGGCGGCGACCTCTAGCGTCCGGCCCTGGTGCAAGCCATGGTCCGGAGCGAGACGGAATGGGACGCCGTCACCTCCTTCTGCGAAGCAGTAATGCTAGAGAAGGAGGTGGCGGAACGTGAGAGGGAGAGAACCTCACAGCGTCCCGGCCGCCGCGGGAGACGCCCCGGGCGTCGGGGGCTACCACGTGGCCCCCGGCCACCGTAGGCGCGGGCCTGTGGACGGTGGGCTATGGGCTAGCTCGCCGTCCGTCCGTCTCATGACGACAGGCCGTGTCGACGGCGCGTTCGTGTTCCACGCGCGCCTCAAAGAGAGTCAGCAAAAAGGAAGGGGTCCGCAAGGACCGATGCCTGCCGGGGTTGCGGGACTGTTCGAAAGAGATACCGTGGCCCCGGAACACAAAGGGCGATGAAGGAACATGGATGGGTTTTAGTCAGTAAAAGTCTGACACTCCCTCCCGCTCCGCCCAGAGCGGGAGAAGTCATTTGATGATTTCCCATCCGAAAAAAAAAAAAAAAAAAAAAAAGGTGACGATGATTGGAGCTGATTGTTTACTAATTTCATACGTGTGGAACTTGTATTATCATTCAAAATGACAAAATTACTTTCCAAGAGGGCATCATACATTTGGGAACCTCGCGAGTCCGTTTTGTAAGACCAATTCGTATGGTGAGCGTTAAAATCACCTAAAATAATAGCTTTTTGGCCGACGCTGTTAAATAGGTTCTCCCAGTCTGACTGATTGGTGCGAACTGACGGTGCACAGTAAACGGAGAATACATATTCAATAAATTCACAGTTATTAATTTTGACCACTAATACTTCAATATCTGAATTACTACAACTAACAATATGTAAACAAGCTTCTACAGATCTATGTATTAGTAATGCTACACCACCATACGAATCCGGCCTATCCTTACGATATATTCTATAGCCATTTATCTTAAAATCACTATCAGGTTCCAGCCACGTTTCGCTCAATGCTGCGATGTGAATTTTTTCTTGGCACAATATTTGTTGTAATGCTAATGACTTGGGGCGAACACTTTGTGCATTCCATTGAATAATATTAAGTTTTATGAGATTCTTATTCATTGTAACCAAAATAATCTAATATAAGCTTCAATATTGGCCAGTCCGAAATATTTTCTACTACTAATAAAATTACCCATTGAACACAGCATTTTAAACAACTTTGGATCTTTTGCTGTACTGTTACTCCTTTTAAAAACAAAATCTCTTTTAATCTACTTATAAGCTCACTGAATAGTACTTCTCTCGTCTTATTCTGCTCTTCATTTAAATCATCTTCTCCCTCCAACGCATCAACTTGTACCGGTTGTACCGACATCTCCACTTCAACAGGTATCTTAGACTGTTTTTGTTTCTGCGGCTTTGGTGTATCTTTCTTAGCACTCTCATGATAACTGTCCATCCACGGCGCCTGTGTTGCTGCTTCTGTACCAGGCTGTTGTACACAGGCCGAAAAAGACAATTTCCCTGTCTGTGCAGCCGCTACATCTTTCAATCCTGTTACTGTTATGGCACGTTCCACTGGTTTGATATGTTTAACTAGGACATAAATTGTCAATGCGCGACGGTATGTGCAATTAAATTCAGCCATTATCTCCCTCAACCTCTTCTCCTTTAAGTATGCCGGACAAGTTCGCACTAAAGCCATATGCTGACCATTACAGTTGGTGCATTTAAATGAGGTGGTGTCACAATTATCGTGTTTCCCGCTACATTTTGGGCATATGATGTTAGTTGACGAGCATCTGTGTGCCGTATGTCCAAGCTTCCAGCAACGAGAGCCATTGGGTCACTGGAAATATGTATTGCTCAACTCGTATTCGTAATCCATCTACGTAAATATATGCTGGACGAAATGAGCCCTTGAAGCAAAGGCGTACAGACTCACTGGGTTTCCAACCTTCACCCTCTGAATTTCTGCGCATAAGTCTATGGACGGACACAAGTTGTGCAGGTTCCGCACATTCAATACGCTCCAACATTTCGTTTTCGGTCAGATCTATATCCACGTCTCTAATAACACCATAAGACACATTAACTTCCATAGCCTTTTGAACTCTCCAACCTCTGTCAGTAACCTCCTTGCACTTTTCTAGTAGCACCACACTGTCCTCATTTCTCATAACGACCCGGATCTTGTAAGGATTAATATACTTAATCTTGTCAATACTTAGTACGCCTTCATTTTTAAAAATTTTAGCCAGTGCAAACTGTTTCGGCATTTTGTCATTTGATGAAATGTAAATTTCCACTTTATCCTCTTTATATTTCTTGCCTTTGTTTCCGCCAACCTCCGTCCACCCCTCCTCATTTTCAATTTGTCTGTCTCTCTTACTTGGTCTTCGCTCTTCACAACTTTCGCACGCTTCCTGTAAATTCTCCAGTAAATATTGTTCCTCTTCCTTCATTTCTTGCTCATAGAAAACATTAGGGTCACTCATCACATCTACTGTATTTGTTATCTCCTGTTCGGTAGTAATCTCATCCATTGTTGTTGACGCGCCGACCGGTGACCGCAGGTAAAACCTATTGGTACACGCGGGCGGACGCCGCTCGCCGTCTTGTCGAGCGCTGCGCAGTGAACGCTTCGACGTAAACAAACTAATTAGCAAATGGACGCGATCACATCGTACGAATGTCGATACGAGACGTCTCTGGACGCTCTTAGTGTGCACGACTTTCTACATGGTTCTCTCACATATATGTATAATCTCAAAATTAATGATGTAACCAAGATTTTTTAACAATATTTTGATTTTAAAAGAGTGTCCATGGAGTTTCTTGCCCGTTCTTCTCCATAGAGATCTACGCTAGGGAATGGGCAACTACAGTACTTTCTCAAGTTATTATGCCTTGTGACTGGGACTGTAGCTTTGATTTTCTTTTTTGTATTTTTGACATTCAAAAGTGCCGTAATGGTCTAATTGAAATAAATGCTTTGAGTTTGAGTTTGAATTTCTGCAAGAGCGGTCCTTCTCGCCTGCGACTGTGCTGGAGTTTCTGTCGCTCTAATGACTGCTTGCCATTGGGCTGGACTGGCTTTCGGCTTGTTCCTTCAAATACAATTGTCTTAGATGCTTTCAGAGAAACTTGACGGGTGGCTTGGCCCTCCAGTCTTTCCTGGTTTTGAGAAGATGTCTCATCAGCTTTCAAAGCTGCTTCTCGCTCCGCTTGTTCTTGCCTTTTTAATTCAGCATGAACGGGGGATTCTTGGGATCGAGCAATTTTCGCTGCTCGGGCTCGCGATGAGCTCCTCCCTAAGTTGGAACTACGTTTGAGATTCATTTTAATATAGAAAAAAACAAAGAAACCTAACCTAATAAAAACACATATAGAAACCTAACCTATGAAAATAACTAACTAAATAAACTAACCGAAAAATAATAAAAGGGAATTATGTAAGACTTTTTTTATTTTCATACAAACAATTAAGGATCGAGTAGGATCGACAACGCTTAACTGATAATTAAGTGCCGCAGATTAAGACAACCAATCCTACCGAATATTTTTTGGGAATCAGAAAAACCAATTTTAACAACCAATCTAACGTCAATTTCAACACCATAACTAACGACAATTACGAACAAAAAAATCTTCGATGGTCATTCTTCCACAGTCAATCTTAACACCGCGATTCAGAAACGGTGTCATCAGTACAACGCCATCTATCAAGCAAATTGCGAAACTGTTGAAATTATGCTACTAAAACGCTATATTGACACTCGACTCACAAAAATGTATTTCCTATCCTTACTAAAATTATAAATTCAAAAGTGAGTTTGTTTAATTTCTTTATCCCTCGGGAACAGTCCTTTTTTTCTGGATGAAAGGTGTAACATTTTTGTGTATCCCTTACAACGTACAACGTGTGCAAAATGTCATGTCATGATGATCGGTTCAGTGGGTCAGGGCGTGAAAAGGTATCAAGCAAAGCAACATACTTTCGCATCTATAATATATTATCTATGTTATAGTTAGGAGGATGAAAAACCGGTCTAGATCACAAAATGGGGTACAAAAGGTAATTCAATGTAATAAAAAAACTTGTAACACGCTACAAAAGTTTTTACATAATAATTTAATTCAATCGTGATACGTAAGACATGTGGCGCCACCTATTACCAAAAGCAAGTTATTGTTGTTTTCCTAGGGAACAGTTTTTTTTTTCGGGATGAAAGGTACCCTATGTCCGTTACAGTATACCTGAAAATGTATACGCAAAAATTTCAGGATGATCAATTCAGTCTGTTAGGCGTGAAGAGGTAACAAACAAACAAACAAACTACCTTTCGCATTTATAATATTGTTACGAGCTGGGTATGGGATAAATTAATTACTACCGAAGAAGCAACAAATAACTTTAATAATCACAAAACACTTATAACTCAATCACAAATACACTACTGATCACTATTCGCTTGGATATCGCACTTCTAGTTCACTTCGATTCGCTTCCTTGTGTAGCCAAAATCAGACTGACCGCTCCCGCAAACACGTCGACTATTTATATGGCGATCGAACGTTCGAGAAATATCCACGACTTCCCAGAATCTTCTAGACAATTCCACAACTTGTACAGAGGAAAGAAGTAGGTACTTTATGCCCTCGGCGTACGGTCGAAATTACAATGATGTTCTTTTGTAGGTAGTTTGCGAATTTGTACCTACATCATTCGGGACTCGTTTTACCTACCTACCTACTATTAGGTACCTACTACCGTAACTGTAGGTAAGTACGAGTACGACGTAACACTGCCCCCTCCTTAGACATGCTCGTCCCGAGCATCATTAGCCCCGTAGTATCGCGCCAATCTGTCTACATGGACAATCTTAGGCGCACCTCGTGGACCCTTCTGTATTCGGTAGGTGACATCGTTGATCCTAGTCACAACTCGGTATGGTCCATCCCATTTTGCTTGCAATTTCGGAGACTTCCCCTTACTCCGTACTGGGTTATGCAACCACACCAGTGAACTTTCGTCGAAACCCCTACTATTTGCCTTCCGGTCATAACGGGTCTTCATCTTCTCAGACATCTGTTGGCCGGATTGTCTGATATGCTCATACACATCATTCAACTTGTTACGCAAGTCAATCGCATAATCTGTTACACTACGTGGAGCATCAGGGGGAGTTCCAGTGATTAAATCAGCAGGCAACCGTAATTCCCTTCCAAAGTTCGCGAAGGCTGGCGTCACAGTCGTACTTTCGTGGACGGCGCTACGGTAGGACAGAAGAAATGGCTGTATATGCTTGTCCCAATCCCTTTGTCTGCTTTCCACGACTTTTGCCAGATATCTTTCCAACGTTTGGTTGAATCGTTCAACCATTCCATCAGATTGTGGGTGGTAAGAGGTGGTTCTGGTTTTGTGGGTACCCATTAATCGACAAGTCTCCTGAAATACTTGCGATTCAAAATTCCTTCCTTGATCGCTGTGTATTTCTAAGGGTACTCCAAAACGACAGAAGACTTCCTGAACTAATTTATCTACGACAGTTGTAGCTTCTTGGTTAGGAATAGCGAAGACTTCTGGCCACTTTGTGAAGTAATCCATGACCACCAGGAAGTACTTGTTTTCGCTCTCACTTTCTGGAAATGGTCCCGCAACGTCTAGTGCTATCCGTTCCCAAGGGGCTCCAACGTTGTACACTTTTAATGCACCTCTACTGCGTGTGTGGGGTCCTTTCACGGCCGCACAACTGGTACATTTGCGACACAGTCCTCCACATCATCGCGACAGTGGATCCAGTAAAATCGTTCTCGAATTTTTAGTAGAGTCCTTTTTACCCCCATATGTCCTCCTGAACATCCATCATGGTAGAGTCGTAAAACATCCGGTACCTTAGCTTTAGGGACAACCATTTGTAGATGACACCTGTCCCCTCGAGCGTTTTCCCATTTACGGCACAAGACTCCATCCTGGATCACCAAGCTGTTCCATTGTGCCCAATAATTCTTCGTGATGGAACTCATTGCAGCCACATCACTCCACTTGGGTTTAGGAGCACCAGCTTTGATCCACTCGAAGATCGGTTTGATGTCCGAGTCATTGTGCTGAGCCTGCTGTATGGTTACCTTCCATTCATCGCTGAGATCCGTTCTTAGCGTCCTCACGGGCACCACTTCCCTAAACTCCTGTCTGGAACTGTGCTTACGATCTTCAGGCAAAGGTCTTCTTGACAGATCATTTGTGTTGCTGTGGTTTCCCCATTGTTGCTTGGCAGTCATTCCAGACGCTTTTCCTTGCAGGGATTGATCTTCTCTCGGTTTGCTTCGCTTTTTACAGTTTGACCGAAGGTGACTCCTTTCTCCACAAGTATAACACCTAGGGCTATAAACCTTGCGAACGCTGGCGTACAGGTGATGCCACAACTTGCTTTGGAGAGCTTGACCGAAGATGATCCCTTTCTCTACCAGTGTAGCAGCTAGGGTTGTACCCTTGCGCACGGTCGCGTACAGGTGATGCCACAACCTCCCTTTTTTTTTTTTTTTTTTTCGGATGGGAAATCATCAAATGACTTCTCCCGCTCTGGGCGGAGCAGGAGGGAGTGTCAGACTTTTACTGACTAAAACCCATCCATGTTCCTTCATCGCCCTTTGTGTTCCGGGGCCACGGTATCTCTTTCGAATAGTCCCGCAACCCCGGCAGGCATCGGTCCTTTCGGACCCCTTCCTTTTTGCTGACTCTCTTTGAGGCGCGCGTGGAACACGAACGCGCCGTCGACACGGCCTGTCGTCATGAGACGGACGGACGGCGAGCTAGCCCATAGCCCACCGTCCACAGGCCCGCGCCTACGGTGGCCGGGGGCCACGTGGTGACCCCCGACGCCCGGGGCGTCTCCCGCGGCGGCCGGGACGCTGTGAGGTTCTCTCCCTCTCACGTTTCGCCACCTCCTTCTCTAGCATTAGCCACAACCTCCCTGACGTGGTGTGTTCGATGGTCTTGCCTCGCTGCTTCTACTTCCAAGGCATGAGCCAAGGCGTCTTTTAGCGTCTCATGGTGCCCCAGTCTCACAGCAGCTCTAACTTCCAAGTCACGTATTCCATCAATGAACGGTACAAGCGGTACCAGATTTCCATCTATAAGTGCAGGGGCATACTGGTATGCTTTTCGAACCAGCTTTTCAACTTCGAGGGCCCACTGCTGCAGGTTCTCGGCACTACGTTGAACACGATCCTTCAACTTAGCACGAAATACGTGCTCCAGGTGCGCGTCGCCGTATCTGGACTCCAAGATACACCAACGCCTCCAGCAGCTGCTCGTAGGTTACATCCTTGCCAAGCGCCTCAAGAATGTTTAAGGCCTGGTCTCGAAGGCCCAAGGTGAGCGCGATCATGGCTTGCAGTTTTGTCCATCCGTTCGCCTTCATAACGGCCTCAAATTGAATTTTATAAGCCGACCACGAAGATGTTCCATCGAATGGAGGCACCTTAAAGCCCTGCGCTGAAGGTGCAGCAACTACTGAAGCAACAGTCACGTCTCCAGTCTTCAGTTCTCCTAAAGCCTTTTTCACCCCAGCGATCTGAACTTCGGCCTCTGAGATACGGTTCTCGTGCTGGTGAACCTGATCCTTCATCACTTTCAGATCTTTGCCAAAAGTTGCATGAAGATCCTTTATGAGGAGCATCTGTTCATCCTGGCGGCGGGCCTGCTCCTCTTTATCTTGCTGCAACTGCTCTTCCAACCGGCGAGCCTGCTCCTCTTGGCAGCGAGCCTGCTCCTCTTGACGGCGAGCCTGCTCCTCTTGACGGCGAGCCTGCTCCTCCTTATCTCGTTGCAACTGCTCCTGTAACTGGCGAGCCTGCTCCTGCAGCAGCGCCATTAAAGCTAACAAGTCTGGCGCCACTGATGCTGGAGAAACTCCGGATGGGCCAGCGACTGGCACTGACGTAGGCTGGACACCACCCGGTGTCTGTGTCGGAGAATCTCCAAACCGCCTTTGGTCCATGTCCTGCTGTCGCTGACTCCTGGTACGGATACCGTCCGTGTCGTCCTTAGGTAGAATTGGCATAATTTATCCCACTTCTGACACCAAATTGTTACGAGCTGGGTATGGGATAAATTAATAACTACCGAAGAAGCAACAAATAACTTTAATAATCACAAAACACTTATAACTCAATCACAAATACACTACTGATCACTATTCGCTTGGATATCGCACTTCTAGTTCACTTCGATTCGCTTCCTTGTGTAGCCAAAATCAGACTGACCGCTCCCGCAAACACGTCGACTATTTATATGGCGATCGAACGTTCGAGAAATATCCACGACTTCCTAGAATCTTCTAGACAATTCCACAACTTGTACAGAGGAAAGAAGTAGGTACTTTATGCCCTCGGCGTACGGTCGAAATTACAATGATGTTCTTTTTTATGTAGTTTGCGAATTTGTACCT
Source organism: Xestia sexstrigata (assembly GCA_941918905.2). Classification (NCBI taxonomy): domain Eukaryota; kingdom Metazoa; phylum Arthropoda; class Insecta; order Lepidoptera; family Noctuidae; genus Xestia; species Xestia sexstrigata. The sequence continues at coordinate 589,158 of CALNXC020000003.1, read as the reverse complement.
ACATCATTCGGGACTCGTTTTACCTACCTACCTACTATTAGGTACCTACTACCGTAACTGTAGGTAAGTACGAGTACGACGTAACAATATGAGTATGGAAGTATGGATTTAATTCAATAGTGATACGTAAGACATGTGGCGCCACCTATTACCAAAAGCAAGTTGTTGTTGTTTTCCTCGAGAACAGTACTTTTTTTCGGGATGAAAGGTACCCTATGTCCGTTACAGTACACCTGAAAATGTATATGCAAAAATTTCAGGATAATCGGTTCAGTGTGTTAGGCGTGAAGAGGTAACAAACAAACAAACCAACTTACTTTCGCATTTATAATATTAGTATGGATAACCATGTAAATGTCTATTTACATTTATTTTAATATATGTCTATAGTATTTGATTTATATATTTACAGTGTTTGATATTCATGTATAGTATTTATATATCTTTGTAGTTTATCGTAGTATTAAATAAAATTATTCTCTTCTTTTCAGAAGTGACACCTACCTCTGATTGTCTCTGCATCACCTAAAGGTTGACTGGTAGAAAATGCATTAAGCATGCATTAAGTCCGCCTCTGTACTTTGTGCTTGAAGTGTTAAATAAATAAATTATACCAATGAAGTTATTTTGAAGAACAGTTTTTTAATTTGGAAAAACTTTTAACACCATGTCTTGTTTAGATTAAACCGTTTTATGAATTACCTAGCGTTTTTGTCGTAGTTATGTTTTAGTTTAGAAATTTTCTTTATGTTGTGTTTGTAACATAGTATACAAAAAAAAAACACAAAAAGAAAGGCGGGCTTCGTGCTGGAATCGAACCAGTGACATGCAGCGTTGCAGCCAAATGTTCAGCCAATGCACCACCATTGTCGTCAAAACTCGATCCTACATCGCGCTATCAAAGTTTGCATGCTTCTTTGCGTATATAAATAAAAACTTTGATATAAATAGACGCGGACCAAGAAGTTGGTAATTCAAAATTTAACAATGAATGCTATTGGATTCACCGTTAAAATATTTACATTTATATCATAATTATACTTTGTATATCTTCATTGAAAACTGGTGATTGTTGTATACTTGACTTTCTCTAGTTTGTTGTGTCCGACCTTCGTGCGTCCGCATTTTTTTGGTAATCAAAACGACCAGACGCTTTATCACATCGCTTTTCTGGCAAAATCTTAGACGTGGAAATAATAGCAGATAAATACCACGTGGATATTTTATATTTTTGTGAAACCTGGTTAATATAATACCAGATAGGATGTTATTTAATCTGAATAGAGTTAAAAATATAAAAACCAAAAAAAAAAACACAAAAAGAAAAACAAAAAAAAACACTAAAAGAAAAACGAAACGACCTTTATTTGATTGATTTAGTGGTTTTGCCACCGACTTTGGAGTTAAGGTTATTTTTCACTTTTTTGTGTTTCTTTATTAGTGTTTTTTTTTTGTTTTTCTTTTTGTGTTTTTTTTTGTTTTTGTTTTTTTTATATGTCGGTTTTATTTTTGCAACAAAGTGTTTTATTTATTTTTCCATTTTTATTTGTTCCCAAACAAGTCGCCATGAATTTATTTTACATTATTAACAATACCTGTCATCTTAATAGGCTTATCACCAATAAATGGAACTTAATTAAAATTAATTAATTAATTTAAATACAACGGTTGTAAACCAATTACTGTAACTAAAACTAGAACTAAAAGAGTAAGAGATAGCATAAAATTAAAATATACAAAACTAGCTGTTGCCCGCGGCTTCGCCCGCGTAAAGTTCGGTAACCGTCCCACTGGATCATATTAAAGGGATAAATAGTGTCCTACGTGTTAATCCAGGTTATGAACTATGTGCCAAATTTCATAATCATCATAATTATTATCATCACAACCACCATTATTATCACATTTATTATCAGAATCACCATCACTATCACAATCTCCATCACAATCACCATCAAAATCACCATTACAATCACCATCACTGTCACAGTCACAATCACTATCACCATCACAATCACAATCACAATCACCATCATCGTTAGCACAATCACTATCATTATTATATCACAATCATTATCATCGTAATCACAACCATTATTTTCACAATCACCATCACAATCACCATCACCATCACTATCACAATAACCATCACAATCACCATCATCGTTATCACAATCACTGTCAACAATATCACAATCGTTATCATTGTAATCACAACCATTATCATCGTAATCACAATCATCATCATCACAATATCCATCCTCGTTATCAAATCATCATTATCGTTATCACACGCATCATCATCATTACCACAAACATCATCACTGTCACAATCACCATCACCATCACAATCACAATCACTATCACAATTACCATCGATATCACAGTCACAATCACTATCACCATCACAATAACCATCACCATAGTATAACCATCACAATTACAATCACTATCACAATAACCATCATCGTTATCACAATCACCATCACCATCGCTATCACCATCACAATCACCGTCACTATCACTATCACTATCACAATCACAATCACAATCACCGTCACCATAATTGTTATTACAATCATCATTATCGTTATCACAATCATCATCATCATTGTGGAATAGAGGAATCGACTGTATGAATTTACGTTGCTGTAGTGGTGAAAGAGGTTGTTCTGTATGAACTGAGTTCTTCCCGTTCGCCCAGTCGAGGAACAATCAACTAAGAAAAAATCGAGTACGACTCACCTTTTCTCAGCTACGACCGCTTCTTGATATTTTCTTAATTGGAAAGATGATCACAGAGTCTGGCACGTTGTACAAAACACGGTACTGTACAAATTGTCCTTAAATCACAATTTTCACTCACGGAGCTAAAATATTAGATGCTGTTCGAACGAGTCAAAAAACCAACGGGCTCTCAAGTTCCTTTTCACTATACGTTCTACGTAGATGGCGCGCAGATCGCGTTGTTACAGTGACATGCAGCACGGTGCAGCCAATAGCGTGCCGGTATGGCGAGCGCACAAGAATATTCAAAATTAAATTGTCCAATCATGGGCTATATACAGAACTATCATTATCACAATCATCATCACTGTAACAATTACCATCACCATCACATTCACAATCACAATCACAATCACTATCACAATCACCATCACTATCACCATTACAATAGCCATCACCATCGCTATCGCCATCACAATTACCGTCACTATCACAATCACCATCATCGTTATCAGGATTACCATAACTATCACAGTCACAATCACTATCACCATCACAATCATCATCATCATCACCATCACAATCACCATCATCATTATCACAATAATCATCATCGTTATCACAATCATCACAATAAATCAACAATAACCCTGTTTAGAAGTCGAATCCGTCGTCTTCTGGATCTCAAAATAAATGAAACACTAATGTTAACTCATTTATCGATAGGAGTACTCCTGTGAAGTTGCGAATAAAACAGTGTTACCTAATCTTGTTTCCCCATAGAAACTTTTGACTTTCGTTTCATCCCCTTTTTTTTTTTTTTGATGGGAAATCATCAAATGACTTCTCCCGCTCTGGGCGGAGCTGGAGGGAGTGACAGACTTTTACTGACTAAAACCCATCCATGTTCCTTCATCGCCCTTTGTGTTCCGGGGTCACGGTATCTCTTTCGAACAGTCCCGCAACCCCGGCAGGCATCGGTCCTTGCGGACCCCTTCCTATTGCTGACTCTCTTTGAGGCGCGCGTGGAACACGAACGCGCCGTCGACACGGCCTGTCGTCATGAGACGGACGGACGGCGAGCTAGCCCATAGCCCACCGTCCACAGGCCCGCGCCTACGGCCCATTTTTAGACTTTGTCACCCCATTTCCCCCTCTTAGGGGTTGAATTCTGAAAAAACCTGAAATTTATTTCTACTCATTTATCAATAAGAGTACTCCTGTGTGTTCGTTCTAATAAACAAACCATAGATACTATTTTGAAAGTGGCCACACTATTAATCTGTAAGTTGATGTTTTGTCTATGGTGTTAAGCTAGTCATCGTAAGACTGACACGCGTAATGTACACGAAAATTTACCTAACAAAAAATACAGTTCATTATTAAGTTTTTATTGCATTTATTTTTATAGTTTAAGTTTATTCTTAATATAAATTTAATCATAAGTGTAGTTTTAAGATCATAAGAAAATTTAGACATAAGAGAAGTGTATGTTTACCCAACTTCAAAACATATTTGTTTGCCTTGTTTATGTTCTTAAGGTTAAAGATTCAAGTTAACTGATGATGCCTAGTTGTAACTTAGTTTATAAGATGTTTAACCTTAACTTAGCTGCCTTTTCTATAGGCACGTCTGTTTTTTAAAACAAACGTCGTCGTCGTCGTCGTCGTCGTCGTCGTCAAACGTCTGTCATTTAAATTTAGTGAAATTTGTTTCCCGCTTCCCCAGCATGTTCGTTCCAATAAACAAACCATAGATACTATTTTGAAAGTGGCCACACTATTAATCTGTAAGTTGATGTTTTGTCTATGGTGTTAAGCTAGTCATCGTAAGACTGACACGCGTAATGTACACGAAAATTTACCTAACAAAAAATACAGTTCATTATTAAGTTTTTATGTGGTTTAATTTAATCCCAACACGCCACATAAATTGGTCCTTCGCGGAAATAAATTCAATTCAAAATTCAATCTTTCGTGGGAAGCCATAGTTCGTCGTGTCGGCGTGGCTCAAGAACTCAAGAAGACGGCGAGCGTTCTGCCTTGCAACGCGTCTGCCAGCGGCATTGCTGCTGCGGAGGTTATTTGGCTGTCTGCATTGCTGCGCCACTCCGTGTCTCGAAGATCATTGATCTACAACCTACAATCGTGCATCAATAATTGCAACGCTATCGTTTTTTAAAAAAAAAGAAGAACCTGGTATGGTATGTACTTGATTTGCACACGGCTATGTGATTACGTGTGTTATATTTCTGTCCTTCTCCTACTCATAACGGGAAAAAAGGACAGAGCAAATAAATCACATCACACCGATACATGCTGCGGATGTGTATCGCAGTGCTGCTAGAATCGGAACGCGCCCCAACGTGCGACGGAACAGGAAACCGAAAATTGTATCGGCGTCAGCGCAGCGCACGGCCGCCATTTTGCATTCGGGAAGCAATCGAGCTCGAGATAAAGAAGATCAATTTCGTTAGCATAATTATTATTGAGTGGTTTAATTGTCGTTGAAATAGCCTTATAACAGTTTAAAATTTTGTTAGTAACTATTACGATTGCGCAACATGGCTCGGGAATTAGCGAAATTAGTTGCAACACGCGGTCAAAACAAAGGCTACATCACAAAAATTTGACAATTTGTGAGTGATGCCAACTTTAAAAAAAAATCTATAGACGAAATGATTGTTAAAAAAAACAGGTTAGTTGAGTGCTTTAATAATTACTCGGAATTAAATTTAGAAATTCAAGTCTTAAATCCTGACTCTGTAGATAATTTTGATGCAGTAGAAGATAATTATTTGTATTTTTTAAGCTGTCTGAACCAGCGTATCCGAGAGAAGTCTGCGGCAACAGCAATTCTACATTCCTTGCCTATCAGCAAAGGTGGTGAGAATAACAATGGGTTTAAGGGATTGCCTAAAATAGAAATTCCCAAATTCGGCCAGGTGGGCGATTTTTATAATTTTATAGAACTTTTTACAAGCGTAGTGCATAATAACACAACTCTTAATAGTTGTGAAAAGTTTTACTACCTGAAATCTCTTTATTTATTTATTTATTTATTTATTATAGGTCTACCAACAATTGTTCACACTCGATACAGCGACATAATTAATTCTTAAAATTAAATAACAGCGCAACAATTACTTAAAGGTAAACACCACATGCACAAAACAATAAATTCGGAAGATAAGCTAACTTAGTAATTACTAAGCGCCAACTTTCAATTAAATTAAATTAAACTTGAACAATAAAAACAGAATTATGACAAAATCGATTAATTTTTCAAAATGACAACATAAGTAAAAATATACTTACTAAAATTATATTGAATAGGTGAATTGATAAAATTTATATGTTAAAAATAAAGATCGACACAAAATTAACATTAAATTAGAATTCATTGAATAAAATTGAATAACATGGAATAATATTGAATACAATTGATAGATTGGTAAATTATTAAACATTAAAGAGAAAAAATTATAATAACAGTGGTAAAATTGATACAATGAAACAATTGATTACGGTAAAATTGGTAAAATTGACAGAATGGAATAATTATTGACTATGACTATGACTAGGAGTTGCTTGGTAAACGATTAAAGATGGCTTTTTGTGTAGCAAGAGAATCAAAGTGGAGATCAATAACATCACTGTAGCCGTTTACGACCTTACACATTCTTGCAACAGGCGAATTGGATCCCAAAACTGTTCTTCTAAATGGCGTACAAAGAGGTGTTATTGCACTACGCGGGATTCTAGAGGGTGCACGAAAACTAAAAAGGGCAAGTAAACTGGGACTGTCTATTTTATGCTTGAAAATTTTGTAAGCAAACATTGCATCCATTAAGTGTCTACGTCTGTCTAGTGAGGTCATGTTAAAATGCTTCAGTCTTTTATCGTAAGAATGTATTTTTTTGGCGATTCCATTTGAAAATGCGAGGTGCCAAGCAAAGCGTTTCTGGACACGTTCAAGTCGCAATGAATGTGTGGCGTAGTGAGGACGCCAAACCACACTGTTATATTCAAGAATGCTACGAATGAGACTGTTATACAGCAATATTTTGGTTCTGTTGTGACGAAAGGTTTTACAATTTCTTAGGACGAACCCTAACATTTTCGAAGCTCTTTTTATAATACTATCGAGGTGTGGCGTGAAAGTTAACTTCTTGTCGAACAGTACACCGAGGTCTTTTATTGTTTCAACTTCCATAATTTCAACTCCGGATATGTGGTAACTACTGCGTATTGGGATGTTCCTTCTAGTGAATTTAACATGGTAACATTTTTTGGGATTCAGTTCCATTTTATTACTGTTGCACCATTGAACAAGACGATTGAGGTCATTTTGAAGTTGTAATGTATCATCTTCAGACTTAATAATTCTCAAAAACTTTAAGTCGTCAGCGTACATGAAAAAATCTGAGAGCAGAAAACACCGTGGAATATCGTTTATAAAATAGATAAATAAAATTGGCCCCAAGTGCGAGCCCTGAGGAACACCGGAAGACACGCATTGCAAAGTTGACTGATAACCGTTAACGACAACATAGAAAAATCTGCCCGTTAAATACGAACCTAGCCAATCCAAAAAGGATCCAAAGATGCCAATGATCTCTTGTAGAGGGTGAGGCCTTAGCAATTATTATACATCTAAGTCTTACTTCAGAAAATTATGAGGAGGCATTAAGGTTGCTCAAACAACGCTATGATGACAAGCCTAAAATAATTAAGTACCACATAGGAAGCATATTGGACTTAAATCCTATAAAGAAGTGTACTCTGTGGGCCTAAGGCAGCTTGTTTGTCAATTAAGGCAGCACACAGGAGCTTTAAAAAACTTAGATGTACCTATAGAACATTGGGATCATATTTTGTTGACCATAATGCAGAGAAAACTTGATATGTATACTCTCAAGGGTTTCTTTGTAGAAACACAGGGACAAGTACCTACGTTAAACATACTTTTAACCTTTCTAGATCAACGGGCTACTGCTCTGGAGTCTACCAGTGCAGATGATGTTCAAGGAAAGAGGAATGAAAGGAGCAATTTGAAATGTTTAGCTGGAACACATTCATCTTCATCCCATAAATGTAAGTTTTGCAACAAGGGATGTAGTAAATTATACTTATGTCCTCAATTTAAGCTTGCAAATACTGCTGATCGTTTAAACTTTGTTACAAAAAACAATTTATGCAAATTATGTTTAAATACACACAAAGGCACATGCAAGATGCAATTCAAGTGTGTGACATGTAAATCAAAGCATAATAGCTTACTGCATGATGCTCATCATCATCAGAGACCCATGTCTCAAATGCAACTATAGAAGCTAAAAATGTTGATAATTCTATTGCCTTAATTGCAAGGCGTGGTGACAATGTTTTATTGCCCACAATAAAGGTAAAGTTACTTAAAAAAGATGGTCAGGCTATCTGTGTCCGAGCGTTATTAGACTCTGGAAGCCAGGTGTCGTTCATTGTATCTGACATTGCCGATTTAATTAATTGCAACTTATATGCTGCACGGGCCATTGTACAGGGGATAGGTGATGGAAAACAGGATGTTGCTTGCAACGCTGAATTTTGTATATCTTCATTGGATGATAATTTTAGTACTTCCATCAACTGCTGTGTTGTCAAAGACATTACCTGTAACTTACCACAATTTGATGTAAATGTACACAATTTAAAGCTTCCTTCTCATGTAAGGCTGGCAGATAAAGAATTTTATAAATCCCAAAGAATAAGCATGCTGCTGGGCTGCAACATATTTTTCCAGCTGTTATTGCGTGAACAAATTCCTCTATCTATTCCGGGGAACTTATGCTTGCAAAACACACGCTTTGGTTATGTGGTTGCTGGAGTTTCTAATAGTACAGTTGACCACATCAGTGGGTCAGCAAGTCTTTCAAGCCATGTTTGTCTTCTCGAAATATTAAATAATAATATTGAAAAGTTTTGGGAATGTGAAAAAGTACCTGAAGTGTACTCTGAAGCAAGCTCTGAACAAAGGCTTGCTGAGGAGATATTTCAAAAAACTGTAGAACTTAAAAATAACCAGTTTCAAGTTGACTTACCTTTCAAACAAGATTTAACTAAATTGAAGTTAGGAAACTCGTTCTCATGTGCACTTAAAAGATATTTAAGCTTAGAAAAAAGGCTAAAGAAAGATTCAACATTGTATAAATCCTATAAAAAAATCATATTGGAATACATCTCTTTAGGTCATGCACAATACATTGATATTACAAGCTGTAACTTGTCTACAGACTTAGTTTATTTTCTGCCACATCACTGTGTGATTAATGAAGGAAGTAAAACAACAAAATTAAGAGTTGTATTTGATGGATCAATGAAGACAAATGAAGGCATTTCACTGAATGATGTTTTGCTTAATGGTGAAATAATGAAAAATTATTTGTTTGGCACGCTAGTTTTATTCAGGCTTTATAAGTTTGTGCTTATTGCTGACATTCAAAAAATGTTTCGAGCTTTGATACTGAATCCAGCACACTGTCAATTTCAGAATATTTTATGGAGAGATAACATTGCTGACAATATACAATGTATACAATTACGTACAGTGACATATGGTTTAAAAAGTTCAATCTACTTAGCAACAAGGTGTTTATATGAGCTTGCTCATAGATTTAAAGATAAGTATCCATTTGCTTCTCAAGCATTGCTTAAGAATACATATGTCGATGACATTAATCTAGGAGCAAATGACCTTTCAACGTTATTGTCAATTAAGAGCGAATTAATTGAACTTTTAGCAGCAGGAAACTTCAAGCTTCATAAATGGTGTTCTAATGAACCAAGTTTATTACAGGATATTCCTTTGGAACATCAGAGTTTAAGTGAAATAGATATCAGTAAAAATAATGTTACTATTAAAACATTAGGAATTTCATATAATGTGCAACAAGATGTTTTTATTGTTAAATGTCCCAAGTATCAGACATTAGAATCATACTCTAAGCGTGATTTATTAAGTTTTATCAGTAAGATATTTGACCCATTAGGGTTGGTTGGTCCAATTTTAGTCAATGCAAAAATCATAATGCAAGCAGCTTGGTTATCAAAAACCAGTTGGGATGAACCATTAACCATAAAATTAAATGAATGTTTCAAACAGTTTGTTAATAATTTACAGAACATGTCTGACATAACTATCAAAAGAAATATTAAAACTGACATGATGAAATCAATTGAATTAATTGGATTTTCTGATGCATCCAATCAAGCCTATGGTTGTTGCATATACTTAAAAACAATTGATTCACAAGGAAATGTCAACACGAGCTTACTGTGTTCAAAGTCACGCATCAATCCAATTAAAAGGCTGACAGTACCGCGGCTTGAACTCAATGGTGCTTTATTACTAGCCACCTTAGCTCACAAAATAATAGAAAATATCAAGGATCAACTTGAATTCAATACCTACCTATATGTAGATTCCATGATAGTACTTTCTTGGCTTAAATTAGCACCTATAAAGTTAGACAGATATGTTGCAAACAGAGTAACAAGGATTTTAGAAATTAGCAAACATTGTTCTTGGCATTATGTCAACACCAATAATAATCCTGCCAATTGTTTATCTAGAGGTGTAGATCCTCATTTATTACAAGCCAACAAGTTATGGTGGCATGGTCCAAAACATATGCATAGTAAAGATTATGGGCATGATACTAATTTCACTTTGTTAAAGGTTGATCCTGAAACCAATGTCTCAGCTGTCGTCAAATATAAACAAGAGCTAGATATTTTCAAAAAATATAGCTTCAATTGTCTTCAGAAATTGGTAGCATATGTTTATAGATTTATAAATAATTGCAGGTTGCCTGCTCAGGAGAGAACTAAATGCTCTTATTTGAAAGTTAACGAATTAGATTATGCATTAAAAATAATTATTAAACATGATCAACATCAACACTTACTGAAAGAAATAAACTGTTTATTGACAAAAAATCCTATTAAGTCTAATTTAATTCATTTGTGTCCCTTTGTAGATGGTATGGGATTAATTCGTGTTGGAGGGAGACTACAGCATTCTAACCTCTCCTGTGAGCAAATGCACCCCATAATTTTACCAAAGCAATCAACTGTAACCAAGGCAATTATCGAAAGGGAACACAAAATATTATTACATGCAGGACAGAAGCTAGTGTTGTCAAATTTGAATCAAAAATATCATCTCATCAATGAGAAGTTAGTCATGTAATACAAAAATGCATAATTTGTTTTAAACTTAAAGCAAAGGCTTCAGAACAGCTAATGGGTTCTTTACCTGAGGGAAGAGTATCTCCTTCTCGTGTATTTGAAAAGGTGGGAATAGATTATGGTGGACCATTTCCCATAAAAATGCATCGTGTTAGAAAACCACTCATATTAAAATCATACATAGTTTTATTTGTATGTTTCATTACAAAGGCTATGCACATTGAATTAGTTACAGACTTAACTACAGAAAGTTTCATAAATTGTTTGAAAAGGTTTATATCTCGGCGCAATAGGCCCAGTGAGATACATTGTGACAATGCCAGTACCTTTAAAGGTGCCAGCAATGTCTTAAATGACTTATACAAACTGCAATCTAATAAGAATCACCAAAGTAAGGTGCAAGGTTATGCTGCTGAAATGGGGATTCAATTCAAATTTATACCCAGTTATTCACCAGTATTTGGTGGCCTCTGGGAGGCAGGTATAAAAAGTACTAAGTACCATATAAAGAGAGTGGTAGGAGATACTATTACTACTTATGAAGAATTAAATACTATTTTAATCCAAATTGAAGGTATATTAAATTCACGTCCTTTAGCTGCATTATCAACCTCTGATACGACAGACTATTCGTATTTGACTCCAGGTCATTTTTTAACAGGTAAATCATTGTCAACATTTCCTGAACCTGACTTATCAGATGTACCAATCAATAGACTATCATTTTGGAAAAAATGCACTAAAATGGTACAGAGTTTTTGGAAACAGTGGCATAAACAATATCTGGTTTTATTACAAAATAGACCTAAGTGGTTTAAAGAAACATTAAATATAAAAGAAGGTTCTCTTGTTATCATACGTGACAAAAACACATCTCCTCTTCACTGGCCAATGGCACGGGTAGTTAAAATTCATCCTGGCAAAGATGGCAAGGTCAGAGCCTTGGACATTACAACCAGCAAAGGTTTCGTTATGACAACCAGCATTGGTAAGGTATGCTTACTTCCTGTAGAATAAGAGCAGGGTTGTAATTTGAAAAATATTAATAACCTACAAACAGTAGAGGGATGGAGATGCATGTGTTCAGTATGAGTTGATTGTTTGTGTCAGGGTCAGCATGGTGTGATCTAAATGTTGTAAAACTAATAATTTGTTTTTTCTTAGGTAGTAGCAGGCTAATAATAGTTAGACTGTGCATACATTGTTACCTATATAAAAATATTTATATTTGTTCACCTGCTTCACTGGACTAGGTACCAGACTATAATTTAAGTTTATTCTTAATATAAATTTAATCATAAGTGTAGTTTTAAGATCATAAGAAAATTTAGACATAAGAGAAGTGTATGTTTACCCAACTTCAAAACATATTTGTTTGCCTTGTTTATGTTCTTAAGGTTAAAGATTCAAGTTAACTGATGATACCTAGTTGTAACTTAGTTTATAAGATGTTTAACCTTAACTTAGCTGCCTTTTCTATAGGCACGTCTGTTTTTTAAAACAAACGTCGTCGTCGTCGTCGTCGTCGTCGTCGTCGTCGTCGTCAAACGTCTGTCATTTAAATTTAGTGAAATTTGTTTCCCGTTTCCCCAGCATGTTCGTTCCAATAAACAAACCATAGATACTATTTTGAAAGTGGCCACACTATTAATCTGTAAGTTGATGTTTTGTCTATGGTGTTAAGCTAGTCATCATATGACCGACACGCGTAATGTACACGAAAATTTACCTAACAAAAAATACAGTTCATTATTAAGTTTTTATGTGGTTTAATTTAATACCAGCACGCCACATAAATTGAAGTTTTTAATAAAATAGTCTAATTAATCTTGTTTCCCCATACAAACTTTAGAGCCCCGTTTCACCCCCTTAGGGGGTGACTTTGGAAAAACTCTTTCTTAATGTACCCCTAGACCACTTATGGAACATATGTGCCAAATTTGGAATCTCTAGACTCAGCGGTTTAGGCTGTGCATTGATTTTTAGACTTTGTCACCCCATTTTCCCCTCTTAGGGGTTGAATTCTGAAAAAACCTGAAACTCATTTCTACTCATTTATCAATAGGAGTACTCCTGTGAAGTTTTTAATAAAATTGTCTTATTAATCTTGTTTCCCCATACAAACTTTAGAGCCCCGTTTCACCCCATTAGAGGGTCACTTTTAAAAAAACCCTTTCTTAGTGTACCCCTAGACTACTTAAGGCACATATGTGCCAAATTTGGAATCTCTAGACTTAGCGGTTTAGGCTGTGCATTGATTTTTAGATTTTGTCACCCCATTTCCCCCTCTTAGGGGTTGAATTCTGAAAAACCCTGAAACCCGTTTCTACTCATTTATCAAAAGGAGCACTCCTGTGAAGTTTCGAATAAAATAGTCTAACTAATCTTGTTTCCCCATACAAACTTTGGAGCCCCGTTTAACCCCCTTAGAAGGTGAATTTTGAAAAATCCTTTCTTAGTGCACCCCTAGACCACATATGGAACCTATTTGCCAAATTTGGAATCTGTAGACCTAGCGGTTTGGGCTGTGCGTTGATAGATGAGTCAGTCAGTCAGTCAGTCAGTTTCTTCTTTTATATATTTAGATAACAAAGTAAAGGTTCACACATTCATAAATTCCTCTCACAATACTTCTGACATGCCAATAAAATCTTTGTCCATCAATCCGCAAACATAACTAACTGTCGAAATCTTGGTGTTTTGTACACATATGCATACCCCCTCAGAGCATACAGGCGTGATGTAACGTCATGATGTTGTATAAACAATAAACATCCAAGCGATTGCAGCAATCACGATAGATTTGACGTCTATTTTTGAAAAGTTACATTGTATATCTCCGAAGATCAGCATCAGATCTGCACCAAATTAAATGGGACTACCTCAGAAGTATACTCTTTCAAATAAAAAAAGAATTTTGAGAATCGGTCCTCAAATGGGGGAGAACATCCAAAAAAAAAAAAAATTCCTGTTTTGAAGTCGGTTAAAAATACAAATACATTCTCTTTATAATATTACTCGCGACCCGCCCTGGCAAACTTTTTAAAGGACAAATTTAACTTTGCTGTTCGATCCCATGAAACGGCTATTGCACCAATTGCAAATTATAACTTTGTAATAGTAATATCGCTTTTTTTGTTATTAAACTACATATTTACGGTTTTCAGATTTTTCCCTTTACATGTGCTTTTAGACATTGTTTCTCGCCAAATTTCGTGATTCTAGGTACCTCTTTCGCGATTCTCTACTCAAAACCTATAGGGTACTTCCAGTTGATGCCAATCTGTCTACATGGACAATCTTAGGCGCACCTCGTGGACCCTTCTGTATTCGGTAGGTGACATCGTTGATCCTAGTCACAACTCGGTATGGTCCATCCCATTTTGCTTGGAATTTCGGAGACTTCCCCTTGCTCCGTACTGGGTTATGCAACCACACCAGTGAACTCTCGTCCAACCCTTACTATTTGCTTTCCCGTCATAACGGGTCTTCATCTTCTCAGACATCTGTTGGCCGGATTGTCTGATATGCTCATAAACATCATTCAACTGGTTACGCAAGTCCTTCGCATAATCTGTTACACTACGTGGAACATCAGGGGGAGTTCCAGTGATTAAATCAGCAGGAAACCGTAATTCCCTTCCAAAGTTCGCGAAGGCTGGCGTCACAGTCGTACTTTCGTGGACTGCGCTGCGGTAGGACAGAAGAAATGGCTGAATGTGCTTGTCCCAATCCCTTTGTCTGCTTTCCACGACTTTTGCCAGATATCTTTCCAATGTTTGGTTGAATCGTTCCACCATTCCATCAGATTGTGGGTGGTAAGAGGTGGTTCTGGTTTTGTGGGTACCCATCAATCGACAAGTCTCCTGAAATACTTGCGATTCAAAATTTCTTCCTTGATCGCTATGTATTTCTAAGGGTACTCCAAAACGACAGAAGACTTCCTGAACTAATTTATCTGCGACAGTTGTAGCTTCTTGGTTAGGAATGGCAAAGACTTCTGGCCACTTTGTGAAGTAATCCATGACCACCAGGAAGTACTTGTTTCTGCTCTCACTTTCTGGAAATGGTCCCGCAACGTCTAGTGCTATCCGTTTCCAAGGGGCTCCAACGTTGTACACTTTTAATGCACCTCTGCTGCGTGTGTGGGGCCCTTTCACGGCCGCACAACTGGTACATTTGCGACACCAGTCCTCCACATTTTCAGTAGAGTCCTTTTTACCTCCATATGTCCTCCTGAACATCCATCATGGTAGAGCCGTAGAACATCCGGTACCTTAGCTTTAGGGACAACCATTTGTAGATGACAGCTGTCCCCTCAAACGTGTTCCCATTTACGGCACAAGACTCCATCCTGGATCACCAACCTGTTCCATTGTGCCCAATAATTCTTCGTGATAGAACTCATTGCAGCCACATCACTCCACTTGGGTTTAGGAGCACCAGCTTTGATCCACTCGAAGATCGGTTTGATGTCCGAGTCATTTTGCTGAGCCTGCTGTAGGGTTTCTTTCCATTCCTCGCCGAGATCCGTTCTAAGCATCCTCACGGGCACTACTTCCATAGTCTCTTGCCTGGAACTGTGCTTACAATCTTCAGGCAAAGGTCTTCTTGACAGATAATTTGTGTTGCTGTGGTTTCTCCATTGTTGCTTGGCAGTCATTCCAGCCGCTTTACCTTGCAGGGATTGATCTTCTCTCGGTATGCTTCGCTTTTTACAGTTTGACCGAAGGTGACTCCTTTCTCCACAAGTATAACACCTAGGGCTGTACCCTTACGAACGCTGGCGTACAGGTGATGCCACAACTTGCTTTGGAGAGCTTGACCAAAGATGATCCTTTTCTCTACCAGTGTAGCAGCTAGGGCTGTACCCTTGGGCACGGTCGCGTACAGGTGATGCCACAACCTCCTTGACGTGGTGCGTTCGGTGGTCCTGCCTCACTGCCTCTACTTCTAAGGCATGGGCCAAGGCGTCTTTCAGCGTCTCATGGTGCCCAAGTCTCACAGCGGCTCTAACTTCCAAATCGCGTATTCCATCAACGAACGCTTGTACCAGATTCCCATTGATAAGTGCAGGGGCAGACTGGTATGCTTTTCGAACCAGCTTTTCAACTTCCAGGGCCCACTGCTGCAGGTTCGCGGCTCTACGTTGAACACGATCCTTCAACTTAGCACGAAATACGTGCTCCAGGTGCGCGTCGCCGTATCTGGACTCTAACGCCTCCAGCAGCTGCTCGTAGGTAACATCCTTGCCGAGCGCCTCAAGAATGATTAAGGCCTGGTCTCGAAGGCCCAAGGTGAGCGCGGTCATGGCTTGCGGTTTTGTCCATCCATTCGCTTTCATAACGGCCTCAAATTGAATTTTATAAGCCGACCACGAAGATGTTCTATCGAATGGAGGCACCTTAAAGCCCCGCGCTGAAGGTGCAGCAACTACTGAAGCCAGAGTCACGTCTCCAGTCTTCAGTTCTCTCAAAGCATTTTCCACCCCAGCGATCTGAACTTCGGCCTCTGAGATGCGGTTCTCGTGCTGGTGAACCTGATCCTTTATCACCTTCAAAGCTTTGCCAAAAGTTGCATGAACATCCTTTGTGAGGAGCATCTGTTCATCCTGGCGGCAGGCCTGCTCCTCTTTATCTTGCTGCAATTGCTCTTCCAACCGGCAAGCCTGCTCCTCTTGACGGCGAGCCTGCTCCTCTTGACGGCGAGCCTGCTCCTCCTTATCTCGTTGCAACTGCTCCTGTAACTGGCGAGCCTGGTCCTCTTGACGGCGAGCCTGCTCCTGCAGCAGCACCATTAAAGCTAACAAGTCTGGCTTCACTGATGCTGGAGAAACTCCGGATGGGCCAGCGACTGGCACTGACGTAGGCTGGACACCACCCGGTGTCTGTGTCGGAGAATCTCCAAACCGCCTTTGGTTCATGTTCTGCTGTCGCTGACTCCTGGTACGGATACCGTCCGTGTCGTCCTTTGGTAGAATTGGCATAATTTATCCCTCACTTCTGACACCAAATTGTTACGAGCTGGGTATGGGATAAATTAATTACTACCGAAGAAACAACAAATAACTTTAATAATCACAAAACACATATAACTCAATCACAAATACACTACTGATCACTATTCGCTTAGATATCGCACTTCTAGTTCACTTCGATTCGCTTCGTTGTGTAGCCAAAATCAGACTGCCTGCTCCCGCAAACACGTCGACTATTTATATGGCGATCGAACGTTCGAGAAATATCCACGACTTCCTAGAATCTTCTAGACAATTCCATAGTGGGTCATTGTCCTTCGAGAAACTTCAACAAATACAAAGGAAAGAAATATGTACTTTATGCCCTCGGCGTACGGTCGAAATTACAATGATGTTCTTTTGTAGGTAGTTTGCGAATTTGTACCTACATTAATCGAGACTCGTTCTACCTACTACTACCTACTTACCTACTTGTAGGTACCTACTACCATAACTGTAGGTAAGGACGGGTACGACGTAAACATATTAAGTATAGATTATCACATACATTCAGACAATGAGCTAGCACACTACACTAGCCAAACCTAGCTACGACTATTCCCACTAGTTTCATTGAAGTTCCAACATGGAACTAATGCAACTACTTTTTATCAGTAGTTCCTTTGGACTATGTTATATTTGTTGGAATGAAAGATACTTGTTGAGTAGACTTGGTTTATTAAGACGAGGAACACATTCAATACAGAGACAGTTTAGTAGGAGTATCACAGACCGGATCAGACGTAGCAGTGCCGGAGTGACAGGTATAAACCGGAACCATAGATTATATCTAGTGGTGTACACACTAATTACTAACTAAATAGTGATGTTACAACATCCCCCTTGTTGAGTTCAAATTAGACCCCTGACAAACAATAAGATGTACAATGACAAGCGACTTTACTTATATGACAACATGCTCTATGTGTATGTACTATAGTTATCTAATAAATAAAACATTTTACACCATTAAAAAAAAAAACTAATAGAAAACTGCAATAATTACATGAACAAATAAAATAACACAATAAATCAAACACAAAATGGGCAGAGGAGCAATGTAGATAGTTCTACGACAGTCGAAAAAAAGGGGCGAGTCCACGCGGAGTTCTTCCTTTTAAAGGCGTGGCTGCACTGGTGGGGAGCGTCTGGTGTTGTCATCTAACACGGCCTCTCCTGACATGGCAGCGTCCTCGCCGCCTTCGTCAGCTCTCGATGATGGACCAGCACCATCGTCTTCATCATTGAATGGTAGATCTTCATCGCAACCTGTAACCACAGAGCACAAACGTTAAGACCACATACAAAGTTATACACAAGATAGCAAAACAGTTGTAATATTCAAATAAAAATGAACTTTATGTACCGAACAACACAAACACTTTGCAAGACAACTAATCAGTCGTATACAACGACTTTTCATATTATCACAAGTAGGATTTACTCAGGTCATATTCCCACACCAATTACCCTCTCAAGAGCGGTTGAAGTCAACCAGGAACAATGCGTACTTGCCTATTAGTTTTAGACGTCAAATAGCTCGGCTATTAGCTTTTATTATAAACTCAGATATAAGTGGTATGTCGCAGTTTTTTGTAAATAGGTCTACAGAAATTAGTAATTATACTAATTGTAATTATACAAATATTAGCTTAGATTTAAACTAGTCACTAAGACAATAGAAGGTACGAGTGACAATTTAGTTAATCTCGTCAACTTCGAGGTATCTTCTAGCTCTCAATCAATTGATTGTAAAAAAGGGGCTGAGCAGAATTCCTTAAAATTGTTTCACCAGAATATTCAGGGACTTTCTTCCAAATTACTAGAAATAGAACTATTTTTAGAAAAAACTAAGTTTGATATTATCTGTTTTACTGAACATTGGATGAAAGATTATGAAGTAATGCAAATAAATTATGAGAATTACAATGTGAGCAGTTGCTTTAACCGAAAATCTAAGATGCGTGGGGGTTCATTAATCCTAGTCAAAAATTTTATTAAATCTAAGTCGCGTAATGATATAGTCGATCTATCGGTTGAACATAGCATTGAATTGTCTTGTGTTGAGCTGGATAAGCATGTAATAGTGTGCGTTTACAGACCCCCTAATTACCTGAACTATTCTATCTTTGAGTCAGTAATGGAAGATGCTTTGGCAAAACTTGTAACTGGTAATAAACCAATAATTATCTGTGGTGACTTTAATGTTAATATCATAGAGAATAATGTGAATAGCAGTAGATTCTTAAGTCTCTTTAAATCATTTAATTTATCAAATGTGTTTTCAGAACCAACTCGAATTACTACAAATACTGCTACATGTATCGATAATGTGTTTTGTTGCTGTGATTACTTAGATAAATCCATCGTTAATTACCTGCCTTCAGATCATAGTGGTCAGACCGTTACTTTCGCGTACAATATACAATTACAAAGAATTCAGATACAAACTAGACAAATAACACCCAGCAATCTAGACAAATTTAATAATAATTTAATTAACAATTTAAGTATACCGGGTCATATTAGAAACAATGTAAATGTATTTTATGAAGAATTCTTTTCGGTAGTGCACACCGAATTTAATAATACTTTAAAAAAGAAATCTAAAACTATTGGCCCAAAGTTTATTTTCAGTGACTGGGCAACACAGGGTATTAGGAAATGTAGGGAACGATTGTTTGAGCTGTACGGCCTTAAGAGGAAACACTACGGTCGAGAGAATTGAGAAATAGGTATTTGTAAAATCTATTGCTGTCGCGCGGTGCCCGAACAACCGAGCTATCAATGTGTGAGTGGGACTGTCAATGTTTGCGTGGCACGCAGCCCCCACACCCCCGCCCGTCTGCTCCTGCGCCACGCTCGAAGGCTTGCAGTCGGCAAATTGTATATCGGCGTTTGCGAGTGTTTCTTTTATTACCTACCTGTTCTTTGTTTGACCCTGGCTATTGTTTACTGGACTTGTTTCTTTACTTCACTGTTTTAACTCGGCTTGTAGATTGGATTTTGAGTTTTTATCGTCAAAAGGAGATAAATCGTAAGTAATTTTCATTTAAATAATTCTTTGATTATTATATTAGTCCATATATGGACTAGCAAGTAAGTACCTTATATTTGTAACTTATAAGTTATAAATATAAGGTACTTACTTGCTATTGTTTACCTACTTTATTTTATTGATATAAATACTTCACGTATGCAGCATAAATAGAATAAAATGTCTGTCTGTCTATCTGTCCGTCCGTGTGTCACAGCTACTTTATTTTAAAGATAGACACTTCTTTACTGGTTAAATACGTATGTCGTAAAAAGGAAAAAATCTAAAATAAATATATACTGTAGATCTCAATGAATATTAAAAAAATTGTTAAAAAGAGATTTAGTCACTAGTTTTTGATATACATATAGCACAGTTTCTAGAACCGCAAATATACATAACTTACACAATGAAAAACAAAGCATCCAGTCAAATAATACTTGCTACTCTCGATGTATATCTCTAATCTATGCTTGCTAATACGGAACCCTTCATGACCGAGGCCGATATATATTATTATATACTCACATTATTTAGTTTAAAAAATCAAACATATTTTTTTATTTAATAACTTTGCAGTTAAATATGGAATCAAATATGCAACAAAATTTTTTTTTATAAAAAATTGGAATAAAATTGCCACGCCGCCGCCGGTTTCATATGACCAGCGCGCTGCCGCCGGCAAATTTTTAGGCGGCGCACATGTCTAGTCCCTACCTACACACAACTGAAAATGTGATCTACATACCACCCTATGGTTGAAGTTTGTAAAACTGATTTGCCCTAGCTATAATATTCCGACAGTATAATATTCAGCCGTGTGGTATCCGGCAGAGTAGAATAGAACCAACCCAATTACACTCACGGGTGTCGTATAAGGCGACTAATGTCTGAGGCAGAACACCTTGCGCCTCCGTAGACCAGAGAATGGGCAGCAGCGTTTTCTGTTAGTCTTTCATCACTGCGATCTCCAATCCGCCTGCCAAGCGTGGAGATTACGGCATTTTCCTCCCATCACGGGAGAGGCTTATGTCCAGCAGTGGACGTTATGGGCTGTTGTTGTTTGTTGTTGTTGTACTAAATCTTCTATTTACTAAACTTTAATTCTAACCTAATAAGTACCTATCGAATATTTTTGTTACAGATCAACTCTTACTTTGTCTACAATGGGTAAAAAAAGAGAATAAAAAGCGTTTATATTTAAACGCTAAACGAAAAAAACATCACTTCACTGTAAAGCGTCAGATCCATTTCGCACCGTGTTCTATCTCCCGGTTGGTAATTTTTTTTAAATTGTATGCAGGCAAAGAGCATGCTTGACTTTAAATGCCATTTTTTCACGGTTTGCATGGTAAGGGGTGTTAGTCTACCTAATAGCTACTATCTAAGTTGGACCCGATTTTTAAACAGTATAATGAAATCCGTTTCTTTTATTTTTACAGTGATGAAAACAAAGAAAACTCGAGTACATCATCGCGAATGCGTGAAACTTTTAAGGAAAATCGAGAAGTATTTGAAGAAAATGCAAGCTCATCCTCAGAGTCTACAGTTTTTGATTTTGATCTAACAATTTGTGATGCTGATAATGACAATTCTGGTGAAGTCGTCCAGGATGAACGCAGGAAGGACGCAGAATCATAATCAATCAAATCGGAATCATAATTATTATTATCAAGTCCAGGGGCAATTACATATAACTGGCCGAAGTTTCTGCTATTTTATTTTGTGGAGCTCTAAAGGCTTACTTTACGAAAAAATTAAAAGAGACGACGTATTCTGGCAGAAAATGGAACCTATATTAGAAACCTTTTACTTCCAGTGTGTATTACCAGAAATAATCGACGGTCGTATACCACGAAATTTAGCAGTAAGAGAGAGGAAAGAATTGGCCACGGACTAGTTATTTTTACAATAATCTTTAGATTTACCTACAATATTATTAATATTTTTGTGATTTTAGTATTTTAATAAAAAAAATTGCAAAGAAAAGTTTGTTAGTTACTTATTATTACCTCCCAAAAATCGAACAGCACAATAATCTGCTACATGCAATTCACGCAAAATATTCTAACTAAAAATATCGATATCGATGAACAACACTAGGATATCGATAAAATTATCGACTACGTATCACGTCTCATGGAGTGTATACGTATTATTCCGCGCCTCCCCAACCTCGAGCCTCCCCCGCACGGCATGAAAGAGACAACTGCATCTTGGACCAAAAATACCTATTAAAAGTACACAAAATCAACGTTACGTAGTCCCCCGATTTATTTTCCAAAACTAGACCGATTTAAAAATTTTTTTCATTAAAAATTAAAGAAAGGCTTTGGCCGTGTCCCTATGTTTTGCTTTTTTTTATAAAATTTAGTCAAATTTATTTTCTGGATGTTTGAACACAGCGGAGAACCTGGCGAATTTTTTAGGTTTTTGAAGGCTCATATCTTTTTAATTTATTTATTTATGAAAAATAGGAAAACATAGAAACATGCCAATAGTGGCCATAGATTTTTGTCATAAAAATTATCGCTCTACTGGCATTATCCAGGGATAAAACAGGGGACTACGTTTGTATGGAAAAACGGCCCTTCTGTTTCCTCTTAAGCCTTACATCAACACTGAAGCTTTTAATAAATATGTTGCTACTTACTCGAAATTTTTTAAAAATACTTGCAAGGTAGTCAAGTTTTTGGAAGCGTTTTTTATATTAAATAAAAGAGTAGAGTTACGTGTGAGCAGAAGCGCATGCTCCAATGTAATTCTCAATACTGACTCTAGTCGCTACATGTGTGTCTTAACGCTACTTATCTGCTAAGTTAACAAAATGCATGGAACGTTCCAGAGGGACCACTCTAAACTGCAACGGTGCAATTTACGCTCTCACGGTGATCACGCGCTGTGGTTCAGATTGCATAACTCCTCCCTCCTCAAGAACGAAATTATCAGAATTGTTAAGGTTCTGATCATTTCGCTGACAATTTAACAATTTGATTTTATATCTAAAAACAAGAATGGTTATAAATCCTAAAGGTAGAATTACATATGGAATTACAGTACCTAAGCTAATGGTTTTCGTGATAACCGCACTATAATTTTCACTGTATTTCATTTTGCTCATTTTCACCACTTGAGCTAATTCTTTCAGTACGTATACCTTTCATATTCACTGCACTGACACTATTGATGCGTTTTTCAGCCTTCAATTCTGGTAGCATAACGATTGGAATTGTTGGATAATTCAGATTTGTAGGAGAAAATTGGTGTTTTCGTAGATGTATGTGCCCGACGTTAAATGTACAAGCATCGTCCAGAGTAACTATGTATGTTCCTTGTAGAGACTCGTGGCTCACGACACGACGTCATCATAGCATTTTCTGTTTGCTATAATGTTATATTTTGAATATAAAATCCAACTTTCACGGCCAATTCGTTGAACTTTCAAATCTTTAATGTCAACTGCGTGCTGCTCGCATGCATTAGTATTAGAATGGAACTTCATCAGCTGTTCTTCACAAAATGGTTCTTTATGGGTCAACACATCATCATCGGTACATAAGAATTTTTCATCTATTGCAATCTGTGCACAGGCTTTCACGACTGGTATGTAATCTGAGTCTTTCACCAAAAGGTAGGGATATTTAGGAACGACTATTACAGTTTCTTTTAAATCTGTGTTAATCACAGGTAAGGAGTAAAGTTTAAGATAACCATAAGTGCTGTTTTCTATAAGTGGAATCTCTAATATGAACGTGATCTGGTTTTGCTTAATATAAGCTTTAACAATAATACAATCTTCAAACTTAACTAAATTATTTTCATTAACAGTATATAACAGGTTTTCTGTCTTGGCTATAGATTGTAACATGTGCAATAATTCAGTAGAATTAACAATCGCTCGATGCAGTACAGACACCTTACTAAAGGCTAAGGCTGTTTCAATCTCACTTAAAATCATGTTAATGGTTCTAAAACTAGCTAAAAACATATTAAACATTCCTAAAATATAAGTAGCGTAAATAGAATTTTCTTCTTTAGTAATTAAGTTCTTAACTAATCTCTCAATCCGTTTTAAACGTTCATCCAAAATTAATGTATTGTTGTGTAAGATTTCTGTACTGTTAACAAAACCATCTAACATTTTGGAGACCAAAGTAATTTTTCTATTTATTATTAATTGATTGTTTTTTAAGTGAGAAATAAGGGAATCATATCGGATCGCGTCACTGTGATCTAAATTACCTGTCACGATTTTAATTATAGACCCAAGTGGATCAATTAGTCCTCGCTTGAATCTTGTAGATGGTACCAGTTGCTGGTATTTTTCCATAGTCCTATCCCTTAGGTAATCTGTTTGAGTCCGAATGCCTAAAAACTCATGGCTGTAAGGTTTGTTAACATCTACTAATCTACTGAATTCATCATACTTAATTAGACTTAATTCTAGATTATTACCTAAATTATTTAAATCTAAAAGTTTTATAATTAACCACTTATCTACTTGTTTAAATGCCTATCCTTTTCTCACGGGAAGGACACCGGGGTTTTTCTCAACCTTTTGAAGTTGAAGGGCCCATGTGATTTGCGCTACTGCCAATAGCGTGAGGGTCCACCTGCGGAGGACGTTTAATATTTTTAAGTGGGACTTTTGTGTTTCTAGGTCCAATTGTAACAGGGATTACATTATGTTCTACATTACCGCTAACAGTTGCTTTTCTATAACGTGGCTTGTCTTTACTTAATCTTTTATTAACCTCTTTAGCATAAATTACGTCACCTATTTCAAACTTTTTACTTGTCTCACCACCCTTGCTATCTCTAATCTTTAGCTTTGCTGATGTCATCTGATCTGATATGTAACTATAGAGACGTTTAGTACGCTTCGCATGATCTTTTAGTAATTGTTGTGTATAGTTTTTCTCGAATGTTGCACTTAATATAGAATTTGAATCAGTATGACCGAAAACAACTTCGAATGGTGTCAAACCTGTCGTTGTATGTATGGTATGATTATAAGCCATTATTGAGTAGGTCATAACGGAGGCTGCATCTGTGCATTTTCGATCGTATTTAGCTAAACGGTATATTTCTATGATAGTTGAATGGAAACGCTCTACTATGCCTGTTGAATTTGGGTTATTAGGTGTACTGATATGTAATTGTATGTTGTACATTATCATTAGTTCCTTCAATAATTCGTTGTTAAATTCACTGCCAGGATCGCAACTAATTTTCTTGGGGGTTCCGTAAATAGAAAAATATTTAATAAGTGCGCGTATTACTTCGGGTGTCGATCTGTTCGATATTTCTATTGCTTGTCCTAATTTACTGAACGCGTCAACTAATGTAAGATAATAAACAGATTCTATAGCAAAAATGTCTATGAATATCTCCTGAAATGGTGCATTTTGTGTTTGAGTTAACTGTAGAAAAGGCTTTATGGGTTTTCTGTCATACTTTGTTTTGCGGCATGCTTCACAATTATTTATTACGGCTGAAATCGTCTCTTGCATGTTATTCCAAAAGTAATTTCTTCTTATCCTAGACATGGTCTCTTTTATACCTCTATGACAAGTTTTTCCTTCATGATGTTGTAAGATGATTTCTTTTTGTTCGTTTTCATCTTCAACAAAAACTACACGCTTTGTACATTCCATGAATTCTACCATCCCCTTTTTAAATAACTGTATTATAATTTTGTTAAATTGTTTCCTATGCTCTATGCTTTCAAAATATATGAAGTATTTAATTTTACATTTAACATATTCTTTTAAAAACTGTTTAAATAATTCATCATTATTTATTGGTAAAAATACTTCAAGAATTTTTTGTTTGTCACGGGAAAGATCTTTAACTTGTATATCATTTTTATGCCAGGTAAAGACTAATATCTGGTTGGGTTTAGTGTCTATTGCTTCTTGTAATATTGGAATACCAATTGATTCCATGTCTTCAGCTGAATGCACCGTGAATGTTTTATCTTCCGCAGGATTAAATGGAATGGGTTCATTTGTATCATATTCGGAACTAGCTGTTACAGTAGCAGACAAATCCGAAATAGAAATGGTTCTAGAGTCGTCACTATCGTTGTCAATTAAATTTTCCATTTTATGAGTAGCTTGGATTTTTTCTGATCTCTGTTCTTTTTCATCTATATTAACTTTCATAGATAACTCGTCTTCATCAGAACCTAATGCATTTAATTTAATACGTGATAGGGCATCAGCATTTGTGTTTTGCTTGCCATTTTTATATTTAATTTCAAAATCATATTCTTGAAGACGAAGTCGCCAACGGGTGAGCTTGCTATTCGGCTCTTTAAGGGAGTAGAGCCAGGCTAAGGGTCTATGATCCGTATAAATGATGAATTTATTACCATAAAGGTATGGCCGGAAGTGTTTTACAGCCCAAATGATCGCTAATAGTTCCCGTTCTATTGTACTGTATCTAGTCTCTGTATCACTTAAGGTTCTACTGGCGTAAGCCACTGGTTTATCGGTACCTATGGTGCCTTGCGATAGTACTGCGCCTAAGGCGTGTGACGAAGCGTCTGTAGTCAAGATATAAGGCTTATCTGGATCGGGATATTGGAGTAAAGGAGCATTAGTAAGAAGCTCTTTACACTTTTGGAACGCATTTATGTACGCTTGATTTATAATAATTTTATTCCTTTTCTTTAAGCAATTAGTTAATGGTTGTGTTACCTTAGCGAAATCCCTAATAAATCTCCTATAATAACCTATCAAGCCTAGAAAACTTTTAATTTCTGTCACGGTTTTTGGTAGTGGGTAGTTAAGGACTGCTTTAACTTTGTCATTATTAGGCTTAAGACCGTCTTTAGTTATAACATTACCTAAGTATAGAACTTCTTTCCGTAGAAATTCGGATTTATCAAGTTGAATTTTGAGGTTACTTGTCTTCAAACGATCAAAAACTGCTCTTAATTTCTGGATGTGTTCGGCAAGTGAATTCGAGAATATTATAATGTCATCCAAATAAACCAGACAATGGATTCCATGTAAGCCTCGTAAGATATTGTCCATTGCTCGCTGGAATGTTGCTGGAGCGGTTTTAAGACCAAACGGCATTCTTAAAAATTCAAAATGTCCATTTTCTGTGCTGAATGCTGTTTTCTGTCTGTCATTTTCGTTAATTTCTATTTGATGATAACCGCTTGCTAAATCTAATGTAGTGAAGTATGCACTTTTACCTAATTTATCAAATAGATCAGTGATATTAGGAAGTGGATATTTGTCGTCAACTGTAATTTCATTTAGCCGTCTATAGTCAACTACCATTCTATATTTCATTTCTCCAGATGCATCTGTCTTTTTTGGAACTAAATGAACTGGGGCTGACCAAGGTGAATAAGATTCCTGAATTACATTTTCTTTGAGTAACTTCTCGATTTGATTTTTTATTTCTTGCGACTGACTAGGGGGCTGTCTGTATGGCTTGACGTAAATTGGATCTTCATTTTTCGTCCTAATACAGTGTTTGACTTGGTTCGTGAAACTTAATGGAATGCCGTCACAATAGAATATATCTTTATATTCTAAACATAATTTGCTAATGGCTTCACTTTCTTCAGCTGACATGTGATTCAAGCGAAGCTTCTGTAAGTTATCCGTTAATAAGTTCTCTATTTCAATATTTTCGGTTTCTTTTAAGTTATTAACATTGCAATCATTTCTACAATTATCGTACGGTTCTACTTTAAATGGTTTAGTAATGGCTAATGTAATTGGTTTGTCAAGGGTATTTTGAATTACGGTAGTAAAGTAACCATCTTTACATTTAATTAAAGCGCTGGGCATACGCACGCCTTCAGTAAATTCTCTAAAATCTACTAAAGCATCACCGGAATGATAATTTGCAGGGATTTTAACTCTTTGTTCTGATCGGGGTGCTAACTCTAATATATGTTTATTCTTATCGCGCATGATTGGTATTACCGTAGTTTTGGTTTTCAAGATCTCATTTTTTAAATCTATTACTGCTTCCACACTATGTAAAATATCATTACCTAATAAACCATCGAAGCTTGGGTCGACTTCATAGATATGGAATTTGTGAACTTCATTAACATTCAAGGTCGGAAATGCTGGAATCAAAAGTACTTGTTCGTGTTGGCTTGTACCATGAGTACTTCTTACTTCAAATGGGTCGTGATAAATATAATCGTGAAAATAATAATTGGCTTTTCCCGGATTTATAAATGATTTTGTACTACCCGTATCTATCATAAATTTGGCATCTATTTCTGGTATATATATGTACGGCAATTTAAGACATGTATTGCAATTTAGGTGTATTATTTGTCTATTTTTTCCGAGGCCACTAGTTGAAAATCCTCATTATTTTCCGCTAAATTTTCCTGGTTAATTTCTTCCGAATAATTCTCATCTTGACTTTCATTAAGAGGGCTAAAATCGTGATAATATTCATTGTTAAATTGGTAATCGCATGGAAGTTGACTATCATCGTAATGGTCAAGGTTAAGCTCATTTAAATTATATCCTTTAATGTAGGCTTTGGCCGGAGGCGCTGTACGCATTGTGACGTCACTGGATTCAATTTTAGGTTGCTGAATACCGGGTACACGTAAAGGTCTATTGAACGATTGGTTCTGGTTGCTAAATGGTTGTAGAGGTTTATTAAATGGTTGTTGGTTTCCAAATTGCTGAGGGCGCATCCCAAAATGTTGGGGGCGCATCCCAAATTGTTGCGGACGTATCCCAAATTGTTGCGGGCGATAACCAAAGGGTTGACCTTGAAATCCAAATTGCGGAGGTCGCATCCCAAATGGTTGACCTTGGAAGTTTCCAAAATATGATTTGGGTTGTGTGTTTGGTTGCGCAAAAATAGGTTTATTATTAACAGGTGTATTATAATTATTTGTGCCGAATTTAAACGTTGGTGTAGTATTTTTACTGGGGGACGGCAGTAGTGTTTTATTTCGGGCATTATATTGGTCATGGAAGTTGACCTCTTCTAATACGAACGCTAAAGCCTGTTCCAAAGTGGACGGCGCTTTTAATCTCACAATACGCACCATATTTTCCGGTAGATTATATAGGAACACGTTTAAAGAAGTATTATTATAAATGATTATTTTACTTTCACGCATACTACTCGATAATCTATTAACTTTTGATATTAAAATACTACGCACTGATTGTATGCGATTGCAAAATTCCAAAAATGATTCACCGTTTTTTATACGCATGGTTTCCAATTCAATAGCTAAACATTCTTCACTTCTAGGGTCTCCAAAATGTTGTATTAATAACTCCTTAAATTCTTCCCATGTAACAATATCCTCGCGCTCACTGATAAGCGCGGCTGCATTCCCCGCTAATCTACTCGTTATAGAATGCATTACATACAAGTTTTGCTCGGCACTTCCCTTGTATTTATTTATGATATATTCGCTCTTACGTATAAAAAGATTTAAATGGCGCTTATCGCCGTCAAAAATAGGAATAATTTTAATCATTTCATTCGGAATTATCGTGATTTTTATGTGATCTTCCATTTTAAACACTATTAATTAGCTTACAGTTATAATATAATCAAAAGTACAAAAGTATAGTGTTCCCTAAAACACTTCTTAATACAAAGTAATAAGTATAATTAACTAGTACAACTTTAAACAATTTATCTGAATAAAATATTTTTTAAATTCATTAACAATATTTCAATAAGTATTTTTTTTTTTATATATTAACACATTCAATAACCTTTATTTATCACTAAACTAGCCTTACAGATTTTATGCAAAACCAGATAACGTTATAACGCGAGACGTCTAATCGCAAAATAACACAAAAAAAGGAAATAGGAAAGGAAGGTGAAAATTTGGACTCACCAGCTCGCCTTTCTCATTTTCAGCTCCAACATGACGAATTTGTTTGGTTCGTAGAATCACCACAGCTGCTTTCAGGGCCACCCGAACGCGTTACTCGAAAAAGTTTTATTTCGGAAAATCGCGAAGGACAGTTCAACTCTATTCGGCGATCCTACCGGCTGCGCCAGTCAAGTTTTTGGAAGCGTTTTTTATATTAAATAAAAGAGTAGAGTTACGTGTGAGCAGAAGCGCATGCTCCAATGTAATTCTCAATACTGACTCTAGTCGCTACATGTGTGTCTTAACGCTACTTATCTGCTAAGTTAACAAAATGCATGGAACGTTCCAGAGGGACCACTCTAAACTGCAACGGTGCAATTTACGCTCTCACGGTGATCACGCGCTGTGGTTCAGATTGCATAACTAGGTAGCCAAATCCTTATTCATTAGCAACAAGATTAAATCAGCCGACAACAAAATAAAGACGGTTTAGAAAATTATCAACAATGAAACAAATAGAAATAAAAAACAAGGTAATGACTTCACTCTAAAGACATCGCGTGGCCTTGTGAGCTCCAACAATGAAGTTGCTCAAGAATTTGTAAATTTCTTTACCAGTATCCCACTTAAAACTACAGAAACCTTAAATTCCTCTGCCTTGCTCTCTATTGATTTATTGAAAGCGAACGTTTCAGCCTGTCCAAATGAATTTAAATTTCAGCATATAAACCCCTTAACAGTCATAAAAAGTTTTAAGCAAATCAAGATCAAATTAACGGAAGATCTATGGGGTATGTCTATCAAAGCTTGTACCTCAATTATTGAGACTGTAGCGCCGTATTTAGCCTCAATATTTAATTTGTGCGTGGATCAAGGGGTCTTCCCAGATCTAATGAAATTCAGTAAGGTAATACCGCTTTTTAAATCCGGGGACAGTAAGGACACCAATAACTATAGGCCCGTATCCGTGTTGCCGGTTTTCAGCAAGGTGTTTGAAAAGATAATGCTCAATCAAATGCTTAACCATTTTAACACCAATAAAATATTACACGAGCAGCAGTATGGTTTCACCAAAGGACGTTGTACAACTGACGCCGGTGTCACTTTATTAAAATACATATTTACTGCGTGGGAAAAGGCACAAGATGCCATAGGAATCTTCTGTGACCTTTCGAAGGCATTTGATTGTGTAAATCACGAAACCCTGATCTTGAAACTTGAGCATTACGGTTTAGGTAAACTTGCGCTCAGTTTAATAAAATTTGTTCGTATTTGAATGATAGACAGCAGCAGGTACAAATAAATGGAGTCAACTCAATGGGTTTAAAAGTAAAAATGGGTGTACCACAAGGTTCGATATTGGGTCCCTTCCTCTTTTTAGTGTATATTAATGACCTACCCCATTTATTTAACAACCATCCGCATATGGTGTTGTTTGCTGACGATACTGTTTAATATTTAGGATAAACAGACGTGCCACTAATCTTGACGACGTAAATAACGCCCTACTGCAGGTCCACAATTGGTTTACCGCCAATAATTTAGTACTAAATGAAAAAAAACTAAGTGCATCAGATTTGCTCTACCAAAATTCCGCGCGCAGACGCGTCACGTCAGCATCGAGTCCGTATTTAAAAAGTATTAAAAAATAGTTGAAGTTATAGTTTAATGATAAAACAAAGTGAATTTGTGAAAGGACACATTGATAAAGCAGAGACATTGTTATCTGGTGAAAATATAAACAATCAGCTGTGATATCAAAATAAACAAATTGTCTGCATGAACAGTGTTAAACTTTTTTCGAAACAATTAAAAACGTATTTTACAGTGCACGTTTTGTGAAAATAATAACTAAACTAGTGATAGACTGCATATTTTGTAACAAACATCAACAAACAGTGACAGCGAACAAAAAGTCAATTCAAATTTAAACCGTCTCGTACACCACAATAGAACAAAGAAATTGGACTTTGAACTCCGAAGTCTTAAGTTATTTCACGCAACAAGCATCTAATAGCTAATGGTTCCTTATTTCGTCCGAGTTACTTAAGTTCGCTTGGCGTAGCGGCTGCGGCCTACGCTTTTTGTCTCGTGTGCCTGTTGGCACTGCGTTCGAACCCCGTCGTCTTTTTAAAGGGTTTGCTTTGTCAAATTATTACTACAAAATGAATTCCTTCAAGAATTTTACTCTGAGACGAACCCGTACGATATCACTAACAGACAACGACGATGTCAGTACTAACGACATTAGTTGTGACAACACGACACTAGATGGCACCACCAACAGCATGCCAAACATATCGGATGACGATGAGATTGATAAAGTACGAGACTTACAGCGGGAAATCGGAGAACTAAAGTCACAACTTTTGGCAGCCCATGACGAGATAAACAATTTGTCAATAGAAAATAGCGAGTTATAACAGACTATTAATACTATAAATAATAAATATCAACTAGTGAAGAATGCAACAAGAAGGTTAACCAGCGAAACTGGAACTCCTAAAAAGAATGTGAGATTGTCTACTCCCTACAAAGACCAACATTCTACACTTCACTTGGACCTGACGCAACATATCGTACAAGGGGGCCACAAACATGGATCTACGTCTAATAAAGTAAAAACTACACAAACTATTGCAAATCATCAGAAAAATGATAACAACTCGTCTCAAATCCAAGCCAAGAAGAACAAATTGTGTATATTAAGCAGTAATAAGACTAACAACGTATTATCCATAGCACAGAATGCCTTTCCGAACCATCAAATATGCCACTATATTACAACTAACTGTGGAATAAGTACGCTTGTTAGTAATCTAGGGTATACCGCCGTTTACCCGAATTTTATTTGCCCTAATATCATTTGCCATAATAGTCAACAGCCATAATATCATACGACATAATACTCATTTGCCCTACTCTCATTTGCCATATTAGTCACGTGCCAGAATCATTGTTTCCCATAAAGTCACTTACCATAACATCATTTGTCATAATCATTGTAAGCCCTAATTATCTCATGCCCTAATTATCACATGCCATAATTATGAAATGCCATAACATAATTTGCCATCGACATCGGGTGTGTAACGGTTGTTTATATCAAGAGAAATTGGATGCAATTGGGACTTTAGGGCACCCCGACTATTTTTTTATAAACCACACAGAAGTAGGAGCCCCGCGAAGCGGGGCTCCGTCGACCGAACCCACCATCAACCATGCACAGAAAAAAAAACCATGCACAGAATAAATAAGTTATGCCATTTAAATATTATGCCATTTAAATATTATGTCTAATAATTATTATGACACATAAAAATAAGGCAAACAATACTTATGGCATTCGTATCTTATGGTATCTAAAATTCGGGCAATTAAAAGTATGTCATATGTCTTTTAGGGCAAATGAAACATTCGGGCAAATGAAATTCGGGTAAATGAAATTCGGGAAAATGATGATTATGGCATATAATCTTCGGGCAAACAATAGACAACCGTAATCTAGACTCAAAACTTACTAATTATACTATGCAAGACTATTGTGTAATTCTTATAGGTAGTGAAGATTTTAATAGAACTAACAACTATTCAGACCTAATTTCTAACATTAGGGAAAACCTTTTAATGTTATCTCACACAAACATAATCTTGTGTCTGCCTACATATAAGTACAATGACTACTCTATTATGTTTAACTGGAGAATTGAAATGTTCAATAGCTTACTATATCATGACATACAAATTTATGACTATGCTGTAATATTTGACTCTAATTTGAAATTATTATATGATTGTACCATGTTTTCTAGTAACAGCGGTAGGCTAAACAATTGTGGAATGAGAAATATTTTTGACAATTTAAAATATAATATTATGGACTATGGCAATTCAAATAATATAAATCCTGAAACTGAATCAGATCCTGAAATTCAGAATTCCTCAAGAAAATCAGTTTTTTTTCGTGTTTATAAGTATAAACATCCTTCACCAAAACATAAATGGACTTGCTAGGAAAATGGATTTACTATCTATACCTATCTCTGTCGTCACTAGAAGACGCAAAAAATTCCAGTAGATGTCGTATGTCTCACAGAGCATAATATGCTGAATACTGATACCGATTTAATCAACATTCCTAATTTTATACAAGGGTCCTTCTTCTCAAGGAATAATCGCCGAGGGGGCTCATGTATCTTAGTACGCAATAATCAGGCATTTAAACCAATTACTACACTAAAACAGTATTGTGTCGAAGGCGTCCTGGAGTGCTCGGGCATCGAACTTCTAAATCATAATATCTTAATTTTTTGTATATACCGACCACCAAGGTCAAAACCAGGTGACATAAACACATTTTTTGACACTTTAAACCAACTACTTGGGAAGTACTGCTACAGTAAAAAGAAAATAATAGTTTGTGGCGACTTCAACATAAATGTATTAAACAAAAACAAAACGACTACAATGTTTATGGAAACACTAGCTTGTCACAACCTACAGTTAGGATTATTTGAACCTACAAGGACTATTAGTGGAGCATGCATTGATAATTTCATGTATAACATTCGTGGATGTAAATGTAAAACAATGGAGTTTGCCTTATCTGATCACACGGCACTGTTACTAACCTGTCCCGTGAAACTTAGCTGCTCCCTAAAACATTGGTATGTAAAAAGACGAGATTACAGTAAAGATAATATTAAAAAATTTAATGATTGTATAAATTCGACTTCGTTTAATGATGTATTTGAAAATAATGACCCACAAGAAGCTTTTGACATTTTTTATGATTTATTTACTTTATTTTATAATTTATGTTTTCCATATATTCGAATTCGAAGATTGTCTATGACATAAGTTTATTTTATAATATTTTTTTGTGTGCTTATGTGGCAACACTCCTTTCCATTTTTTTACTCTGTTATGTGTCAAATGTGTGTGAGCTACGTTCTGCAAAATAAATCAAAAATAAAGTGTTTTAAAAGTTTTTTCATTATACAAAGTCCCATAGGGCGATACAAACATTGGTGCCGAAACATTTCAGTGATAACTCTTACTGAGCTATTCAATTCAGCGACTACATTGTATTTCGTGTTGAGACTGGTATTTCGCCGGCCGGCAGGACGCCATTTTGCGTTGGAAGCATATAATACAACGTGCAAGTGCGTTCTCATTGTGCGCTGCATTGTCCGACAGCATTGGGCGACAAGACCATTAGCTGACGTACCAACACCTCAGACGAACGTTTAATCATAAGACAGAAATCATCAACTGTGATCGATTCGTCGCATACATCGTGCAACGAAAACAGACTTGGTTGACGCCTATATGGTTTTTTCCCGCTACGAGGCAACGTGGTGTTTTTTGCAAAAATACAGTTCGTGTTCCAAAAATAAATCAGTTGAATGAGCATTTATTCGAGCCTCAGCTCAGGATCGGATTTTCCAAGTAGTTCGGACGAAGAATCAAGCAATATTATGCCAGATGTGGAGCGGAAAAAACTTGTCGCCGCACGAGGCCAATGCAAGGCTTCGTTTACTAGGCTAGAGAAGTATCTCGAAAATGGCCAATTTGGGCTCGAGGAGCTACAGGTCCGCAAGCAGAATCTGATTGATAATTACAACAAATACAGAGACATCTCCATAAGTTTGGAACTTTTGGGCGAGAAGGAAGAAGATGAGGACGACCCTGAAGAACGATACCTCACGCTGCTAGCGACATTAGAGCG
Source organism: Xestia sexstrigata (assembly GCA_941918905.2). Lineage (NCBI taxonomy): Eukaryota > Metazoa > Arthropoda > Insecta > Lepidoptera > Noctuidae > Xestia > Xestia sexstrigata. The sequence goes on along the minus strand of CALNXC020000003.1, from coordinate 553,566 downwards.
TCTAATAAAGGTGCAGAATCCTCCAACAGACTCTTCAAAAGATCTTAGCCACCATGCAGCCAAGCTTCCTACATTGGAAATACCAATATTCGATGGTAAGGAGATTGCCAGCTTTAATCCATTCATGGAGATGTTCAAAGCGGTAGTACACCATGACAAGAGATTAACAGATGTACAAAGAATATGTTTCTTGAAAAAATATGTCAGGGGAGAGCCCCTACAAATAATTGATAACCTGCCCATCATCGGCAAGTCATATGAAGCCGCATTGGAATTGTTACAGAAAAGATATAATAATCCAGCGTTGTTGATACATAGCCATGTGTGCAATTTACTTGATATGCCAAGTATACAGCGTGGTACTTCCCAGCAGTTAAGAGACATTGTTACTAAAGTCAGACAACATGTTACTGCATTAAAGCCGTACCAGGCGTGAATAGGTTGATAAGTCGACTTACATATATATTTTTTTAATGCATAGTAGGCATTAGGATTATTTTATTCATAGGGTGAATAAATGACTAAGTCGATGGATCTGTTTTACCGCAAATAGCAAACATGTGAATTTTTAAATAACTCTCTTACTAAAGGGTACAATGTGACGTCTTGAGATATTAAAACATACAAATTATAATTATTTACACAACTCAACATGTCATTATAATACTGCCAACTATTAAAAAAAAATAAGGAACAACACGAGATGCTCATTTATTCAAACAACCTACTTAACGTTTTTAATAGCATAAATCAAGTTGTCCAGTTATTACCGCTTCGAAATTGCGTTGTATTTTGTGACAAATAAATCTATCATCTATTACATTTTCTATCTGTTGCGCGTGTTATAAGACAAAGTGATATGTTAAATAGAGATAGCTGCAGTTTTGGCGGTTTATCCTTAAATCACGTAATTTTTTAGGTAGGGATTCGCGAGTCTTCCGTGTCACTTGTTCCAGTGTCCTTGACCGAGTTTGATTTATTCTGGCGCGTGGTGAATAATTCAAAACAAATAACAATTGTGTGGTTGTAATTAATGTAATATAATGGCGGCAAGAAGATACCGTTTTTTAGAAGAATTACGTGGAAAGTCATTAAAACATTTTGGTGAAAGTTTAGAAGATAAAAGTGCAGATTTAAATGAGTGTACGAGTAAGTGTCCAGATGACGCAGAAAATATATCTGAAGGTAAGTAAAGTATTTTATATAGGTATTTTGTAAAGTTGCTCATTAGCTTCTCTCTCCTATTTTCTTTTGCAAAAAGTAGTTAGTTGGGTAAGTGCATCTTTAAAAGTAGGTATCTTTGGCAAACTTGAACGAATTCAACTAGTTAATAGGTATAACTTGATATGAGGGATCCTAAACACTAGATACTTATTACCCTTCATTCAGTCAGGCGCGAATACCACGCGGCACGTCATCGCGAATCCGTTATTCATAGGAGATAAGACGTTGTGTGGCGCGGTTTTCGCGCCTGTCTAGATGAGGTTTTACTTTGTAGCGTTTTCAACTTTGCGGAATCGGATCTTGATGAATTTTGGTAGATGTATTTATCAATTACTTAAACTTAATTATTTATTGTTTCAGAAAATTCATGTAAAGAGAATTTACAACCATTGGAAACAAAACATTGTAATGAGTATACTAATGAGTGTGCAGTTTACGCAGACAATATACCTGAAGGTAAGTTACATAATAACATAAGATAACGCCTGTAATCCCCTAAGGGTTAGGCAGAGGTGTACCTAGCACTACACCCACATTTCGCCAGTTATGTTTAAGTCCCATGTAATAGGGGCGAGCCTATTGCCATCGACCGGGCACAAATCCAGACTCCTTAGAATTAGAATTTCTCAGTAGCAGTCACTGCTACTGAGAAATTCCTAATGGATAAACCCAATAACACTTTGTCCGACCCGAGAATCGAACCCAAGACCTCTTGCTCAACAGTGGCGCTTACGCCTACTTAACAACAACTTATTAGCTTCTCCCCATTTTTTAGGCTTCCGTACGAAAAACAATAAAGGAACCCTTATAAGATCACTCGTGTGTCTGTCCGTCTGACACAGCCAATTTGCACATGGAAAACCTAGCGTCTATGGTTGTTTCTAAATAGTTGTGATTTCAATAGTTGCGGGTTCCAAATAAATGGGTATTAATAATATTTTTTTTTTAGGAACATCATTAAAAGAGATAGCTGAAGAATACGAAAGGTTCCATTTTAACTGCGTTTCTGAGAAAAATCTGAATAAAGATGTAAGCACTCAACAAATCAGCAATGTAAACCTCGATGACGATCTATATCTTTCCGATGACAGTGTCGCTGATCCGGACTATGAATTACCGAAAAAGTGCAATGAGTCTAATACAGATAGTGAGATAGAAGAACTAGGTATTCCAGTAATAACTTCAGCCCAAGTTCACGTGACTTTACCATCCCAAGATCAAGATGAAAGTTTATCTATTTTTAGCAGTGGTTTCGAGATTGATAGATTTCATACAAGTAGTCCAGTAAATAACAATCCTTCCAACAGTAATCTACGTTCTCCCATAGATAGAATAGCAGTTACTAATGACGAGACTATATGCGAAGTGCTGCCTGAGGTCTCAGAAGATCAAATTCATACTAAAAAAAGGAAAGGTAGATCAAGAAAAAAGAGAGAAGAATGTAAAAGACTAAGAAATTCTGGTCAAAGCTACGTTACAGAAAAAGGTAAAGAAATTGCTGCGAGGCAAATACGAGTACTATCTTTTTGTAGACTGAAATGTATTGAGCGGTTTTCTGAATTAGAAAGAAAACTGTGCTTTGATGAATATTGGACTCTAGGAAGCAGAGATCGGAGGGCAGCGTATATTGCCAGCCATATTACCATATTACCAAAGAAAACACAGAAAACCGACAGTAGAACAATTAATAGAGATTGCTATTGCAAATATACATTAACAATAAATAACGAAAGCAGACCAATTTGTAAAGATTGTTTTTGCAAAACTTTTGGGGAAACTAAAGGGTTCATTAACATTGTAATAGATAAAAAAAAACACTCCACAACCGGAATCATTCCAGCTGATACAAGAGGACATCAGCCATCTAAAAATAAAAGGACTGTTGATGATTTAAAATCTGCCAAAGATCACATCTTATCATTCCCAAACTACGAAAGTCATTATTGCAGAAATAGAACAAATAAAAAATATTTATCATCGGACCTTTCTATAGCTGCCATGTATCGTTTATATAGAGAAAGTTGCCCAAATCCTATTTCACTTAAATTGTATTCCCAGTGTTTTCACGATTTAAACTTATCATTCAAAAAACCGGCTAAAGATACTTGCCACACATGCGATCTTTTGAATACAAAGATAGCGTTAACTGAAGGAGAGGAAAAGACCAACTTTATAGTAGAGCTGGGTAAGCATCAATCACAAGCCGAAAAAGCTTATGCAGAAAAAAGAAAGGACAAAGATGAAGCAAAGCGCAATTCAAATTTTCGAGCTTATGCATTTGATCTTCAGCAATGCTTACCTACGCCATTCCTGAAAACGTCTGTCTCTTTTTATAAGAGACAACTATGGTCCTACAATCTTACGATTCATAACTTAAAAGATGATAAAGCTACTTGTTACATGTGGGACGAAACCATCGGTGCTCGAGGAGCAAATCAAATTGCTTCGTGTTTGTGGCATTTTTTACAAAATTTGTCGCCTGAAGTTACAGAGGTCACATTTTATTCTGACACGTGTGGTGGCCAGAATAAAAATAACGCTGTTGCAATGATGTTCATGTATTTATTGCATGTGCATCCAACCCTAGAGACAATCAATCATAAGTTTTTGATTAGCGGACATAGCCACATGGAATGTGACTCGGATCATGCCATAATTGAAAGAACTAAAAAGAAAACGCAGCTTAAAATAAATCATCTTAACGATTGGATGCAACTGATAAGATCTTGCAAGATTAATAACGGATTTGCCATTGTACCCATGAAACTAGTAAATTTTCTCAATTTTGCAGAACTGAGTTCGAAGAAAGGTCCATTTACAATTAAAAAAAAAGATGCTAGTGGTGAAAAATTTTTATGGCAACCCGTGAAATGGCTGCAATATAAGAAGCCTATCGGAGAAATACGTTTTAAGACAAATCTTGACAATGAAAGCTCTTTTAGAGTCATAAACTACAGGAAAAGAGGTAAATTCAATTTAGACACTATACAATTAGAAGTTGTTTCGAAAGAGACTTTACCAATAAGTAAAGAAAAAAAGAAGGATTTGATGGATTTATTGCCACTGATAGATCCCATTTTTCACGAATTTTATAAAAACATTAAAACTGATGGCGACATATCCAATATCGATCCTGATTTGGACTCCGAAGACCCTGATGCAGGAGGAAACGGAGAAGAATTATTCACCTAATTCTAATAATATTGTAACTTTGTTTTCGCAATAAAAATAATTATTTTGCAATTGTTGGTTTTTTTATTACCTATACATATCTATACACATACCTACATACATAATATCACGATTTTAGTCCCATAAGAGGTAGGCAGAGACTATACTTATTACTTTTGTTTTTTTTTTTTTTCCCTTAAAGGTACTTAGGTGAATAACTTGATAACTCATCGGTGAACAACTTGATATGTCATTTTTTTATTATAAATCCAGTAAATTCATTAAATAATCTTATGTTATCTGAAAACTCAAAGCAAATGAATTACATTCAGATAAAAAAGTATTCAATAACATAAAATCAGAATTTACAGATAAAACTTAAACTTAAAAATGGCTGCCCTGAAAAATGTGCATTTTCGATTTGTTAAGTTATTCACGCCTGGTACTAAAGAATCTTGAACAACCAGTTGCAGAATGGAATGCCATTTTATCATGCATATTGATGCGCAAGATTGACTCTCTCACGGTCAGATTATTTCACTCCGAGAGGGACACAACACAAGTAGTAACCATGGATCAGCTACTCACCTTCTTGGACAAGCGAGCAGCTTCCTTAGAGGCCAGCACACCTACGGGTGATAAAACACCAGCCAAGCCGAAATCAGCAGTGATCTTATCAGTGAAAGTTAACAAAAGTGAAACCTCAAAGTGCTCCATGTGTTTCCAAGTGCATAAGCTATTTAAATGTCCCACATTCAATGCAGAATAATTCCAAAAGAGACTAGAATTTGTGAAAAAGAATAATTTGTGTCATGTGTGTCTGGCATTCCATTCACAAAAATGTAGGTACAAATTTAAATGTTCCGTTTGTAATTCCAGTTTGCACAACTCATTGCTACATCAACCAGAGGATAAAGCTGGAGCAAAGACAAATGAGGGTAAAGCTGCTGCACCGGTAAGTTTGCACATTTCTCTGCCCCTCATTGCAATTGATTTGCATAAAAACATTTCAACGTTAGGTGATATTTGTAACAATTCCACTAGCAAAGGCATACAATTACAATGCGAATCATTAAAGAATAATTTTTCATTCAGTGTTACTTGTTCGGTAATCAACAAGATAATCTCAAAGGTTCCGCAAAGGAAAATAGATCTAAGTAGCTTTGTTATACCTAAACATGTAGACTTAGCTGACAAAGATTTTTCAACTCCAGGTAAGATATCAATACTATATAATACAGATCCCATTTTATTGAACACACAGTTAGGATACATCATCTCATCTCCAGGAATGTCCACTGATGATACAGCCATTGCTATGCATACAGTCATAAGCCCAGAGCTTGATCACTGCATAAATCAGTTCTGGGAGGCAGAAAAGGTACCAGATCTATATCATGAGTCCTTGCCTGAGCACGAGTATAGTGAAAAGGTATTTAATGAGTCGGTTTCATTAAGAAATAATACATTTGAGGTCAAGTATCCACTCAAGGTTGAATTGCAGGACATTGACCCTTCTAATTCATATGCAATTGCTTTGCAGCGATTATACAGTTTAGAAAAAAGATTTACAAAGGACCCTAAGTACTATGATTTATACAAAACATTTATACAAGAGTACATAGATTTAGGGCATGCAAAATTAATTGATACAAAAACTTGTGACCCTAGAGATGAGCCACGGTTTATTTTGCCACATCATGGGGTACTTAGATTAGACAAACAAACAAATAAGTTGAGGGTGGTATTTGATGCCAGTGCAAAGAATAAAAATGGCTTAAGTCTCATTGACATTATGTGCAATGGTCCTGTAATACAAAATTCACTCTTTGAAATATTTATTTATTTATTTATTTATTTATTTATTTATTGACACACCAACGACTTATTCACTAAATCATTTACATTGATTAGTTTCTATTTCAACAGCTTTGCGGTGAATTCGTCACTTATAGGTGTGCACAGCACTTGTATAATCAATAATAATAATTGAAACGGAAATATATGATGATAACAAAATTAAAATTTACAAAATTTACATTGAATTTAGAATGTCTAGTAGTTATTGTAAATTAAATTACAGTATAATTAAAAAAAAAAAAAACATAAATTAAATTGGAATAGAAAACAATTATAAATTAAAACTATAAAAATAACAAATAAATTAGGACATACACACAAATAGAATGGATTAAAATTTGAGTTCAAAAATTAAATTAAATTAAATTGTACAGTACCTATTAAACACATTGAATGGAGCCACACAAATACACAAATTAACATTTTGTAAAAGAAATAAACAAACAAATCGATCAAGAACTGAGGACGTTTCGTCTGAATTCATTCAGACTGTTCGAAAATATATCCAAGTTGTTAGTACGCGTGCTCAGCTTATTGTAGCTAGACAAAAACCGGTATAAAGGAGCTGAACGACCAAGATTAGTTCTATTTTTAGGCATTTTAAATGTTTCTGTTTTAAAATTGGATCTGTATGAGGTACGGCGAGACACATTTAGACTGATCTCCGAAACCAACTCCGGTACATTCGCCAAATTGTGGAGGGTCTTATAAAGGAAAATTAAATCTGAGCAACTTCTTCGTTGCTCCAAGGAGCTCATCTTGAAATGACAGAGCCTTTGAGGATAATCAGCTTCGCGATCACAAGTCTGTGATCTGTAGCGGAGGTATCTCGTAAACTTTTTTTGGATGCACTCTATTCTGTCAATGTGAACACGATACACGGGATTCCATACAGGAGATGCATATTCCAGTATACTCCTCACCAGAGAGTTATAGAGAACCTTAAGGGTGCCACTTGACCGGAATTCCTTGCAAGTTCTTTTTACAAATCCCGACATTTTATTTGCTTTGGCAACAATAGTGTCAAAGTGATTTGTAAAGGATAGTTGACTATCTAGTTGGACTCCCAAATCACGAATGGTATCGACTTTCTGAAGAGTTATGCCGTTTAAATGATATGCAGAAGGCTGTATCAACTTTTTCCGTGTAAATGTTATATGATAACATTTTACGGCATTGAGAGTCATCATGTTACTATGACACCACTCATGAATTGCGTCCAAGTCTTTCTGAAGCAAAGCAATGTCGGTATTTGATTCTATTTCCTTGTATAGTTTTAGATCATCCGCAAACATAGAGCATTTTGAGTTTTTAATGGAGTGTATGATGTCGTTCACAAATACCAGGAAAAGAATAGGACCAAGATGCGATCCCTGTGGCACCCCAGATGTTGAGTAATAAAGTGGCGACTGGTAACCCTTTATTATAACTCTCTGTTGTCGTTCTGAAAGATATGATTCAAACCAGCGCAGCAAAATACCATGCACACCATAGTTCTCGAGTTTTTGAAGTAGAAGAACATGATTTACTTTGTCGAACGCGCTACTGAAGTCAGTGTAAATTGAGTCCACTTGCACACCGGAGTCTACGGATCTGCTAATATCATTAATGTAGTGAACTAAGTTGGTGGTAGTGGATTTATTGGAACAGAAACCGTGCTGTTGCGTAGCCAATTGAGTTTTAATGAGCGAAGTTAATACAGGACAAACTAATGATTCGAACAGTTTCGAGAAAATTGAAAGAAGAGATATGGGGCGATAATTTTTAACATCATTAGGCTCCCCTTTTTTAAATATTGGAACTACGTGTGCGATTTTCCACTGCGTGGGAAACTTAGAAGACATAAGGGACTTATTAAAAATAAGTTTGAGCGGTAATGATAAATATTTGGCACATTGCCTTATAAAATGCGGCGGTAGGCCGTCAGGCCCTGGACCTTTGTAGGTGTTTAGTTTTTTTAATTCTTTGAGTACATCTCGCTCTGTAAAATAATGGCTTCCTAGTGCAAGCTGGGGGTACTCTTTTGACTTTGTTTGTACCGCAACTGTACCAGATGGAGATGCAAAGGTGGCAGAAAAGTGTGAAGCAAACAGTTTACTCACTTCTTCTCCAGAAGTTGCCACCTTCCCGCTCCAATACATCTCAGATGGAATGTCATTAGACTTGGCTTTTTTGGCCTTAACAAATGACCAAAATGCCTTCGGATTCAGTCTGATGTTATATTCTGTGTTATTGACGTATGTGCTGTAGCACTCTTTGATCATGTTTTTAGAACGTTCCTCCAATATACGGTATTCATATTTGTCCCTGGGATTTTTGTATTTCTTAAAACGAACTCTTAGTTTTTCCTTTTCGTTGAGGAGTCTGATCAAGCATTTTGAAAACCATGTAGGAAATTTGTTATTGCGTCTATTGTGTCTAGGGACACATTCATCCACTATTTGATAAAGTTGCGCATAAAACGTGTCTACCATTAAGTCCACGTCCGCCAGATCCGAAAACAAACGCACCCAATCGATGCTCCTCAACCTCTCATTTACGAGTGCATAGTTGGCTTTCCAGAAGTTATATTTAAGAGAACTCTTACTTTTTAATATTGCGGGTGAAATATTCTTAATGGTGATGTCAAGAGGAGGGTGATGAACATCGACCAGCGACATTGGATTTTTACATTCACTGACAGATCCACCGTGGAAGTTACTTAGAATAAGGTCTAAAGTTCTGTTGTAACAGTTCTTAACGGTGTTAATTTGCCTAATGCCATTTGACGACATAAAATCAACCAGTGAGTAGCCTAACCTGTTCGCAAAGTTCCTAGCAGTTGTACACGGTGAGCTGGAGAGAGTATTGTCTGTGCTCCAGTCGATGAACCCGAGATTGAAGTCCCCAGCAATTATTACATCTCCTCCCGTTGATTCAATCACTGCATCCACGTTGTCCAGGATCAAGTTAAGTGGGGCATGATGCACAGGTGGTGGCAAATAGGCCGCACAGATGTATAGGTTGCCCTTTCCGCTATCGGTTTTGAGCTTGACCCACAGATCTTCAGCATCTGATTCCCATTTAGTAACGCGTGTTGAGTCTATCGCCCTAGAAACAGCGATCAGTACACCTCCGCCTTTTTTGCTCCCAAGAGGAGTAGAAGCTCTGTCTCTACGATAAATGATGTATCGGGAGTCGAATAATTCGCCATCATTTACGCTGTCATCAAGCCATGTCTCTGTTCCAATGATCACATCATAGTTATTAAGTTGTGCGGCTAGCCTAAGATTATGCAATTTAGTCTTAAGACCTCTGAAGTTCTGATAATAGATGGTGAATTCTCACAGCAAGATCTCGGTCTTTGGGCGTCTTTGATCCCTTTATAGTAAAGAGATAGCCTCCAGGCTTTTTATTTGCTTAGCTTGTTGTCCATCCTCCTTCCTAATCAAGATTTTGCCATCTCGAACCCAAACATACTTGTATCCTTTTTCTTTCGCGACTTTTCTAGCAGCCGCATGAATTTTTTTGTTTAGGGGTGACAGGTGCTCCGATACGAAGACAGGCTTAACTAAGTTGCCGTATCCAAGGTGTTGCGAGTTAAGTTTTTTGTCGGGGTGCGCTTTGTTATAATTCATTACTGAGGTTAGAATGGTATCCCTCAGCAGCATGCTACGCAGCTTGACAACTACAGCTCTGGGGTTTTTGCTTTCTGGGTCCAGTTTCCTTACCCGTACTACAGACAGGATGTCGTCTTCTTTGACGGAACAAGATACTACATTTCCAATTTGCTGAACAGTCTTAACCAGATTTTCTGCTTTGCTTTCCGGTATGCCGTTGATTTCTAAATTCTGTTGACGTGCATGCTGTTCAATCAGGTTTACTCTTGATGAGAGTTCAGAGACTGTGTGCCTGAGGGAATCGTTCTCCTTGTGAAGAATTTTATTGCCGTTCCTGCAGGTCTCAAGTTCGGCTTTCATCCGATCAAACTCTTCACTTATAAAGTCAACTGACTGCTTAAGTTCATGGAACAATGATTTTATATCACCCAGTTCATTAGTGAAACTTTTTTTGATGTTGGCTGATATTTCCAATGACAGGACACTCCGTATTTCTTGACGAATACAGTCGATCAGTTCACTTTTTGAGCATTGAAATTCTGGATCAGGTGAGCCATCAATCCGTGGACGTTTCGGTCTAACACCTACATATGATAATTCAGGTGTACTGGCAGCAGGTATGTTAGATTCAGAGGATGCCTGAGTTATGTTACTCCCACCGGATTCTTCAGGCGGGGTACACGCTTGCCGTGACATTTTATTTAAAATTAAGTTGCGCACTTTTCTCAGTCACAAAACACGTTATCTGGATCGTTTTCTTGGTATGCAACACACGGTTAAATTTGGGACAGCAAAAAATAATAATCGATTATTCGTTTAGTCGATTTTTTTGGAATTTATGCCATTCCCAAAAGCCCAGTGTCCAAAACTATGATAAAAAAACACCGCTGCGTTTCCGAACGAGAATATATGTGTCAGAAGTTTTATACGTGTTATGATTGGTTGAATAACTTGGCGTGACTCAGCTGCTGTTTGTTTACATTAATTGTTTGAAAAATTAACTGGCTTTGAAAGTAAAAGCGTGTATTTTTTCTCACAGTATTTACACTTTTACGCGCACAACTAGGTAGTGACAATTCCTGTGTGCATTAGTTAGCTGAAATTCACTATATTCGTAAATAACTGATGTGTCCGTGTCCGTAGGTACTCACTATTTTGTCACAGTACACAAATAAGGGTCCACTGAACTTTGGTTTGTTTTTACACTTATTCTTAGGATGTCACTCCGATACCACTTGTGCACGTTTGTTGGGCTATTATGATAATATAACTTTGTAAGTCCGATGTTATAATGCGTTTCAAATATTTTAATTTGCCGTGTCTTATACACGGCATTGATGATAAATATTGATACTGTTCAGAACATACAAATACACTATACAATGTGATATCCGTCATATGTACAGAATGATAAAAATACATCCGGATTACAGATGTTTGCAAAATATTCTTTGGCGCGAAAATGGGATCATGAATGTCCTGCAATTACAGACAGTAACTTATGGCTTGACCAGCTCAGCTTATTTGGCCACTAAATGTCTTATTACATTAGCAAAACAATACAAGGATCAATATCCTTTAGCAAGCACAGTGCAGTGCAGCAGCAGTGATAAATAATTCATATATCGATGATATCCAGGCAGGATGTAATACAATTGATCAAGCTAGGCAGCTTAAATATGAACTTAGCATACTTCTCAGTCATGCCAATTTCAGGTTACATAAATGGGTATCTAACAGCTCAGAGCTACTTCATGATGTTCCACAGGAAGCCCTAGGCTTTTATCGCAAAGATTTAGATCAGGATAAGTCAATAATCAAAATATTAGGCATATCGTATGATGCTAGAAGTGATGCATTCCTGTTGAATGGCAGAGATGTAGTTCCCACTAAAGTACCAACAAAAAGGCAAGTTTTAAGTTCAATAAGCAGATTATTTGATCCAATGGGATTTGTGGGGCCTGTCACTATGAGGGCCAAACTTTTTATGCAGGAGTTGTGGCAACATAATTTAGACTGGGACACCCCATTACCGCTTGAATTAGAAACGTTCTGGAATAGTTTTTATGCAAATCTTATTAGCATGCCAGAAATAGTTATTCCACGCTATGTACAAACCAAGGATGACAGTGAGCTTGAAGTCATTGGCTACTGTGATGCATCTGCAAAGGGATATGGCTGTTGTGTTTACATAAAGGTCAAAAATGGTGGTGAATGCAGTTCTCATTTGCTCTGCTCCAGATCTAGACTTAATGGTATTAATTCTAAGTTAACTATACCTAAATTAGAGCTCAATGGAGCATTATTATTAGCAAAACTTGCATCACATGCTGCTAGGTTGTTAAAAATTCAAAATGTTCATTTATTTTGTGATTCAAAAATTGTTCTCGGATGGTTAGATTTATCACCTGTAAAGGTCCCTGCTTACATAGGAAACCGCATAAGAGAGATAAAAAAATTTACACAAAATTCAATTTGGCATTTTACACCAGGAATTTTAAACCCAGCTGATATTTTATCCAGAGGTTCTGAGCCAATGGATATTTTTAATAATTCATTATGGAGGCATGGTCCTAATTATTTACTTGACTGTAATAATTATAATCTTTATTTGGCTTCTGTCGAAAAGCCATTTTTTCAACCTGTTACTATTTGTGATGAAAATACATCATGTACAATGACCATAAAAAATGAAATAGTTGAGACATTTATTGAAAAATATTCTAGCTTGTACAAAACGATGCGTGTTATGGCGTACGTCTTACGGTTTGTTAATAAATGTAAAAAACGTAACAATGTGATAACTGGGGAAATATCTGTAGGGGAGATCAGAAAGGCTTTGAGCTGTATACAAAGGGTCATTCAGAAACACTATTTTGCTGAAGAATTAAAATGCATTGCTGAAGAATCACCCATCAAAACCTCTTTGAAGTCCCTACACCCATTTTTAGATAGCAAGGGCATTTTACGAGTAGGAGGCAGACTACATAATGCAAATGTAAATTATTCTCAAAGTTTCCTATTATTTTGCCAAAGCATTGTCACATTACTAAATTAATTATTATACAAGAGCACTTGACTCTAATGCATGCTGGCTTAAAGCTTGTTTTAAGCAGTTTATCACAAAGATACTTCATCGTAAATGCTGTGAGAGAAGTCAAAAGTGTAATCCACAAATGTGCTAGTTGCTGTAGGCATAGGGCAGAAACTGCCAAACAACTCATGGGTTCCTTGCCTAAAGATCGTGTAAACCCTGCTCGTGTATTTGAGCGGGTGGGCATAGACTATTGCGGACCCTTTGATATAAAAACAATCGTCAAAAAGAAATAGTATAATTAGTAAGGGTTATGCTGCCGTCATTGTTTCATTTAGAGGTTGTATCTGATATGACTACTGATACATTTTTAGCTGCATTTAAAAGGTTCATCTCGCGTAGGGGTATACCTTCAGACGTTTACTGCGACAATGCCAGCACCTTTAAAGGTGCCAATAACCAACTTACAGAATTATATAAATTACATAACAATAAAGAGTTTCAGGAAAAAGTCCATAGTTTCATGCTGCAGAAAGAAATTAAATTCCATTTTATCCTAGCTTTTATCTTAGTTTACAGCCCAAATCATGGAGGCTTGTGGGAAGCAGCTGTCAAGTCAACTAAGTTCCATTTAAAAAGAATATCAACTTGTAAAATATTTACTTATGAGCAGTTTAGTACAGTTATGGCCGAAATTGAAAGTATTTTAAATTCGCGTCCACTAATGGCTAAACCATGTCAGGATTTGTCCGATTTTTCATGTCTCACTCCGGGACATTTCATAATCGGTAGCCCTTTAACAGCTATACCGCAGCCCGAGCTAACTGAATACCCAACCAATCGACTCCGGTTTTGGAGATGTTGTGAGCAGGTTCGGCAGCATTTCTGGAGGGTCTGGTCAAAGGACTATTTATCTTCGCTCAACGAGAGAACTAAATGGAGAAAGGTTTTACCTAATCTCAAGCTGGGCGATGTAGTTCTATTATTGAATCCTAATACCCCACCGTAATTTTCTGTGCTAATCTGAAGATGGTGGATCAGACGCTCAGCTTCTCCTGTAACTTTGCTCTTAAGGAACTGCATTTTTTGTGCGTTTGATAACGATGGGTTTTTATGAATGGTTTCTGTGAATAAATCCTTAAACGATGTCCAATGGTGGTAGTTACCTTGGAATATTGGAATATCCATCTGTGGAGTAGATTTGTCCCGATGTGATACTGACCACATTTTTGAGTTGATAGTTTTCTTTAAATCGTTATACATTTTCTCATATCTGTTGAACTCCTCCTGATACCAGGCATCGTCATCCCCGTTTCCAGCTTCTATTTCCCAGTGCAGGCTATCTATAATAGTCAAACGACTTTGTAGGGACTTCAATGCGTCGTCGAACTCCCACTGTTTCGTAGTTGATCGATTTCTATGGTAGCTACTGTTCTCATAAAAGCTCTGAAGTGGATGGTCTGCTTTTTTATCATTCCTTCCAGTTTACTGTCTCCGCTCGTATCCCTAAGTTGCGGCTGCGGTGCCTGTGAATGAGATGGTTCCCCTGCTTGCTTCGATGTGCCCGCCTCTGCCGACGGCTGGTGTGGTTGTTGCTGCTTTAACAACAAGTTCTCCATGGTTGTGGTAATTAGCTGCTTGATTGACAAATAGACTTCCTCTGCCTTATCAAAACAGTTTTTACTGAAGTACACATGGTTAAATTCAGAAAGTTCACAGCACTTTCTATGGTTGCGTTGGTATTCTCTCCAATAATTTTCTAATATCTCCAACTTCCGCTTGCAGTAATCTATGGTTTTTCGCTCAGCTCCATCTTTCATGATGTTAGTTAGAAGTTTAACCAAAGAGTCGTATACCTCCGTCTGGCTGACTGCTAACTGCTCCATAATTCTCACGGACATTAAATACGCAAGTCAAAATAAAGTTTAAAATGGTTTGGTCTGACCTTTTTTTTTTTTTTTTTTTTTTCGGATGGGAAATCATCAAATAACTTCTCCCGCTCTGGGCGGAGCAGGAGGGAGTGTCAGACTTTTACTGACTAAAACCCATCCATGTTCCTTCATCGCCCTTTGTGTTCCGGGGCCACGGTATCTCTTTCGAATAGTCCCGCAACCCCGGCAGGCATCGGTCCTTGCGGACCCCTCCTTTTTGCTGACTCTCTTTGAGGCGCGCGTGGAACACGAACGCGCCGTCGACACGGCCTGTCGTCATGAGACGGACGGACGGCGAGCTAGCCCATAGCCCAACGTCCACAGGCCCGCGCCTACGGTGGCCGGGGGCCACGTGGTGGCCCTCGACGCCCGGGGCGTCTCCCGCGGCGGCCGGGACGCTGTGAGGTTCTCTCCCTCTCACGTTCCGCCACCTCCTTCTCTAGCATTACTGCTTCGCAGAAGGAGGTGACGGCGTCCCATTCCGTCTCGCTCCGGACCATGGCTTGCACCAGGGCCGGACGCGAGAGGTCGCCGCCGCCAATCGCCGCTTCGAGGACACGGCGGTGCTCTGCCCACGCGGGGCACACCTCCACCGTAAGCTCCACCGTGTCCTCCGGTCGATCCTCGCAGTGGAAACACCCGGGCGTTTCCTCCCGCCCGATTCGGTGCAGGAACCTCCCGAAAACACCGTGTCCGGTGAGGACCTGCGTCAGGCGGAAGGTGAGGACGCCGTGGCGTCTCTCAAGCCACTCCTCAAAGAGGGGACTTACCGCCACTATTGTGGCGTGCCCTGCACGGGGTTGCGACAGTCGCTCTCTCCATGTCGCCATGAGATCACGCCGGAAGTCTTTCCGCTGAGCGACAATTTGTCGCGGCAGCGGGGTTTCCCCCCGGCGTAGCACCTCCGCGCGCCATTCATGTAGGCGCGCGAGGACTATCGCCTCCAGATCCCATGGTGGCAATCCGGCAAGGAGGCACGCCGCCTCACGGGAGATCGTGCGGTACCCACGGGCCAGCCTTACGGCTACCACCTTTTGGGGCGCATTCAGGTAGTGGGCTGCACGCAGCCTCAAGGAACGCGCCCACACCGGGGCCCCGTAAAGGGCCATGGACCGCACGACTCCCGCGTAGAGCCTCCGACAGGAGGCGTTTGGCCCCCCAAGTTTGGGCAGGAGCCGCCTGAAGCCAGCCCCGGTCCGTTCCAGTTTGGGGGCCAAACGTCGGAAATGCTCCACGAAGTTCCATCGGCTGTCGAGGACGAGTCCCAGGTACTTCAGCGTCGACTCGACGCCGACGGATACCCCTCCTACCGTCAGTGAGGATCCCGGAGGTGGCGCATTCCGAGGCCCATGAAAGCACATGGCCTCGGACTTGTGCAATGCCACCTCGAGACCCAGTTGCCGGATCCTCTCGACGACTATCGCAACCCCGCGTGTCATTATTTCGGCCGCCGCCTCGTGCGACCCCCCTTGTGCCAGCACCAGCGTGTCGTCTGCATAGCAGACCACGCTGACGCCGCTAGGGAGGTCGGCGCGCAGCACCCAGTCGTACCCGATGTTCCACAAGGACGGCCCTAGGATCGATCCCTGTGGAACACCGCACGACATCTCTCGCCGGTTCCATTCTCCGCTGCGACCGGGGTAGATAACGGCTCTATCCGTTAGGTAGTCCCCGACCACACGACGAAGGTAGGTCGGCACCCGGTGATACCGTAGTGCCTCTCTAATGCAGCTCCAGGGCATGGAGTTGAAGGCGTTGGCGATGTCAAGAGACACCGCCAAGACAACCACGGGACACTGCATCCCCCGTCGTGAGGGCTCTCACGCGCATGATGGCGTCCACCGTAGAGCGCCCCTTGCGGAAACCAAACTGGTGTTCCGCAAGATCCGGCCCCGTCCCCGCAAGGTGCTCGGCGAGGCGGTTTGCAATGACTCTTTCAAAGAGCTTGCCCACCTCGTCGAGCAACACTATGGGCCGGTATGCAGACGGAGAGTCCGCAGGGCGCCTTGGCTTCCGAATGAGGACCAGCTTCCCCGTCTTCCAACGAAGCGGGAACTGGCCTCTCTCCAAGCATGCGCTTAGGAGCCCCTCCAGTCGGGGCCCGAGAGCCTCCGAGGCCAGGACCCAGGCTTTGCCAGGCAAGCCGTCGGGTCCCGGGGCGGTATTTTTGGCACTGAGCCTGCGTACCGCCACTCTCAGGTCTACCCCAGTCACTACCGGAGTGTCGTCGTCATCGTCCTGGTGATCCGCTTCCAGCACCGCAGGCGGCGGAGCCATAGGCGGGGGGGGATGTTCCCCCCGCGTAGGGAACAGAGTGCTCACTACGTCCTCCACGAGCTCAGGCCGGAGACTCTGCGTCAGTGGGGGGGCCCAGGTGCGGAGTTTATCCCGCACCATCTTGTAAGGGCGCCCCCACGGATCTCTGTCGAGAGTCCCCAGCAATTCCTCGCGGGTCTGATCCCTGGCCCGCAGGACAGCTTCGCGGAGGGCGGTCTTCGCCGCTCTGTACCCCTCATATAGCTCCGCCTCAATGGCTGACGCATCCGGTGGGCGGATGCGGAGCCTGCGATGCCTGGCGTACAGGTGCCGCGCAGCCACGCACGCCTCACGAAGAGACGTCAGCTCTCGCGACCACCAGTACACCTGACGCCGGGCGCTTCCTGGCCGGACTCGGGGCATTGCCACGTCACATATGTCGGACATGGCCTCCTGGAACCACCCTGCCTCATTGTTAATGTCGGCAGGCCTGTCTGGTGATGTCACCCAGGCCTGCACGATCGAGGCTTCCAGGAGGAGCTCCCGGTCCAGCTGCTTCAGCGCCCAGCGCGGACCACTCGGGGCCTGTTGGACCGGCGCGCTTGAGGTCTGGGTGGAGACGTCGAACCAGATATACCGGTGGTCGGAATAGGTCTCCACCCCCATCCATGACACGCCAGTCAACGACACGTGGCGACAGAGCGGGGCTAGCGAACGAAATGTCCACCACCGACTCACCCCGCATCCGCACGCACGTGGGGACAGAACCCCGATTTAGGACGACCAGGCCCTTCTCCAGAGCCTAGTCCTCCACCATCCTTCCCCGCACATCTGTGCAACGAGAACCCCAAGCCAAGTTCTTGGCATTGAAGTCCCCGAGGACAAGCACGGGGAGGGAATGGTTCCCGACGACGACACTCAACTCTGCGAGAGAGTTGTGGAACTCGGCGAGAGTTCGGCTCGGGGAGAAGTAGACTCCCACCACTACGATCTCTCCGAACCGTGCTGCTACGCACCCCCGACCCCTCCTGACACCTTCAAGGGTCGGGGTACCGGCGGTGGCCGACGACACTATGGTCACTGAGCCGCTAAGGTCCGCCGCCCAGTCTTCCCTGGGCTGGACGAAATACGGCTCAGCGACCACAGCGATGTGTATCGACCACTGCGCCATGCTCTGGAGCAACAGATCCTGAGCGCAGGCGCAGTGGTTGATGTTCGCTTGGAGGAAGCGTAATGGGGCCGTTATTGGCACTCCATTACCGCTTCCTCCTCCCTGGCCCCCTGTGAGGGCCCCTCTACGGCAGCGGCAGAGGCAGCGGCGGCTGTTGCGGCTGCGGCGGAGGCGACGGTGGCGGTGGCGGCGGAGGGCCTTCCCTTGCCTCTGGTGGCCTTGGTGGGTGGAGCGCAGGCCTTGCTCCCAGCCCGGTGATCGGCCGGCTTGCCGGCCGCCGCACAGGCACCGCAGTGCGGCGTGGCACAGCAAGCCGCGGACACGTGACCGGGCTGACTGCAGCGGAAACAGAGGCCGCTGCGATCAACCTCCGAGGCGCACTGTACTGACACGTGGTGCCCCACGTGACAGCGATAACACCTCAGAGGTCTGGGCTCCAGCAGCTTCACCAGTGCTGAGACCCAGCCCACCAATAGCCTTCGGCCCTCCACTATCGTTTTGGCCGCCGTTACGGGGCAGCATACCGTAACGGTATGCATACCCGTGAGGTCCGGACGTAGGGCGCCTGCCCTGACCTGCTCAGCAGGACACCCACCGGACCTGGCGACGGCAGCCACCACCTCCTCCTTGGTCACGGAGTCGTCCAGACCCAGGATGCGCAGATCTGCGCATCTGACGGGCCTGGACACTCGGGCGTCGTCCGCGTTCAAGGACGCTCTGAGCTTTTCAGCTAGAGCGTCAGCGGACGACCCACTGGTTTCTCCGGGGATCTCCAGCATACGAGCCCCCGTCGCGGTGACTTTAAGCCGGAGGCCCCCGGTGATCCCAAGCTCTCCGAGATCCACCGTCTCTTTCGCCTTCGCCAGCAAGTCGCGGTATGACACGCCCCTCTTTTCCGCCTCCGGCTGTAGTGTAATCACTACAGCCGCGGTCTTCGGGGATCTTGCGTGCCCTATGCTGGCGCTGCCGCTCTTCATTCCGGGCCTTTTTGGCCGCCTTTCGCCCCTTCCGCTTCTCCCCGACCACCTGCCATCCGGCTTCAGCCTCGGGAGGTGTGGGGGCCTGGGGGAGCGGTGGCGGCGGCGGCGGCTGTCGTGCCGCAGGCGCTGTCCCACCCACCGCTGGCACTTAGCCGGCGCCGGGTTCACCGGAGTCGGCTCTTTGGGGTGGGCCGCCACAGCCCCGCTGGAGGGCTGACTAGACGGCCCCGATCCAGGTGCGGCAGCCGCAACAGCCGCGTACGACACCGTGCTCGGCATCGTGCTTGGGCCCGCGGCTGCCCTGTTTGCACCCAGGGCGGGGCGCAGAACAATTCCCTCCAGGACGGAAAACCGCGCCTGGAAAGAAGCCAGCTCCTGGCGAACCAGGTTTAGGACCTGGTTCTCCACCGGCACGGGCTGGGCTTGTCGCTGTTGCTGCTGCCGCTGCTGCTGGTGGCCCCTATTTGGAGGCGCCGCGCGGGAGCCAGCCTCACGCAGACTGGCCAGGTCTGCGTGAAGCTTAGCGTTCTCCTTTCGGAGATCCTCCGTGGCGGCCGTAAGGCGGGCCACCTCCGCCCGCAGCTTGGCCAACTCCTCTCCACTTATCGGAGGAGGAGGAGGAAGGGGTGAAGGCCCTGCGAAGTTGGCCTCTGCTGCCGCCAAGATGGAGGCGGAAGCCGCGGGTATGGCCTTGAGTTTTGAAGATGTCTTCACCTTCAAGGCCACGCCCCTTATCGCGGCTTCCACCGCCTTTGCAAACCTGGTCTTACGCTCCGCCTCGGAGCCGCCAGGTGCGCCCGCCTCGTCGCCTGACCCGGGAGCAATGTTGCCCGGGTGGCGCCCCTCCTCGGCCAGCTTTGCTGACCTTCCTGACCTCACGGAGGCAGAGACCCCCTCCCCTTGCCCCGGATCCCACCACGCTTGTTGGTGGGGATTTTTCGGGCCGAAGCCTCCTCATCTCCGGATGACCCCCGGTCGCCATCCCGCCTGGGCCGCTTGCGGAAGAACTTGCTGTTCTCCGCGGTCGTCCCGGCCCTCGCGCGGCGGGAGCTCCCTGAGCCTCCCGCACTCGCATCGCTGGATGCGACGTCGGATTCCGACGCCGCATCGTTTGGTCTGACCTTATATGCTCCTTACGCGACAGCTGTCCAATTTCCTCCAAATTGATTTCACTGCCTAACTACTTTCCCTACAAACTGGTAAAACACAAAACACTGGTTGCAAGGTCCCGGTGCACAAACACTTCACTGTACTTCGCGAACCGAGGCCCTTAAGGCTCGAAGGACCATGTAGAATTTAGGGCTCGCTTGGTTTAGCTCTAAATCCTGGGTTGGTTGATATTTAGTTGATTGGTTATGGTTTGGTTGTTGGTTTACGAATGGTTAAATTATACGAAATTATATGGTTTAAAGTTTATATTGAGACTGGTTATAAAATGGTAAATCTAAGCTAAATTCGCACTAAGATGGTTTGATATGGTTTGGTTGAGTTACGCGATTGGTGTCCGAACACGCACTAACTTGGTAATACTTGCGATACATGCATTTATGGAAATGCACGGAGGCAAAAGTGCTGAGCTGTTCGGTTGCAAGTATTGTACCGAACACCTACATTGGCCCATGGGTAGAATCACTAAGGTGGTTTGCGGCAAGGACAACCATGTAAGAGTTGCAGAAGTTCAAACATCTGATAAGAAATTGCACACTCGAGCAGTGTCCAAAGTTGTACTATTACCTATAGAATAAAATAAATAAAACTAAGATTAGAGATTTACAGTGTATAATAAGTATTAAATTAGGGAAGTAGGACATAATATATGTAATATAAGTACCAGTACATATAATCATCTGATCTATTTTTTATGCTCTAAATTTGTTTCAAGTGATATACTTTCCCCCCCCCCCCACCTATGTCTATGACATAAGTTTATTTTATAATATTTTTTTGTGTGCTTATGTGGCAACACTCCTTTCCATTTTTTTACTCTGTAATGTGTCAAATGTGTGTGAGCTACGTTCTGCAAAATAAATCAAAAATAAAGTGTTTTAAAAGTTATTTCATTATACAAAGTCCAATAGGGCGATACAAACAAAGATATTCTCAAATACGACCACGGTGGATTACTAAAGGAATAAAAAAATGCTGCAAACAGAAACAGCAATTATTATGGAAGTATCGTAAGAATCGAAATATCATACACAAAACCAATTTTAAAATTTTTGCGAGTAGATTACAACGTGTTATAAAACTGACAAAAAAGTCTCAAAATAATCACTTTATCCATACAGCTCAAAACAAATGTAGGGCTACTTGGAACGTTATTAGTAAAACAATGTGTAATGTGTCAAAAAACGAAATCAATCAAATTAATATAGACGGTAAACATTGTATTGATGATCCTCAGACCATTGCGGATTGTTTTAATATTTTTTTATAGACCAAATCAAAGGGAACTCAAGTGGTACTAATAAAACAGAGACCTTTCCTAATCACTCGGAAACATTATTTATGTATCCAACTACACCGCAAGAAATACACAAAATAATTTTAAACTTAAAAAATACCAACAGTACTGGTTATGACAGTATATCGACAAAAATTCTAAAACAAATGCCAATTAAAATATCCTGCATTTTAAGTCATGTCATTAATTTGTCAATTCTAAATGGATACTTTCCTGATAAACTTAAATTAACAATCATTAAACCTCTATTCAAGAAAGATGATCCCCACAATATGAATTGTTATAGGCCCATAGCACTAGTACCGGTGCTCTCCAAGGTCTATGAAAGAGTTATTTATGACAGGATAAATGACTACTTTGAAAAATTCAATTTATTTGCTAAAGAGCAGATAGGTTTCAGGAAAAATAAAACCATAAATATGGCCGTCTATGATTTTCTGACTTCAGTTCTGACTAGCTTAGATAATAAAATTCCGGCGTGCGCATTGTATATGGATCTCAGTAAAGCCTTTGATTACGTGGATCACCAAATTATGTTAAATAAACTATACAGGTATGGAATTCAAGGCACTTCATTGGAGCTGATAGCTTCTTATCTTACCAACAGAAAACAGTCCACATTAGTTACTCGAGTATGCACCAAAACAAGTACAGAAATTAACTACACTTCAGAATACAGAGAAATCAAACAAGGCGTCCCACAAGGAAGTGTTTTGGGTCCTCTGCTATTCATCATTTATATAAATGACCTTCCGAAAGTAACTAATCATCCCACTATACTTTTTGCAGATGATAGTACTGTCGTTTTCACAAGTGAGGACAAACTATCCCTAGAACAAGACATAAAAAGCACTCTATGTGATATTATAAAATGGCTTACTAATAACAGTTTAAAAATGAACTTTGAAAAAACTAAAATTATGATATTTCGCAATCGTAAAGCCCAACTTACTGACATTAATATAGATTATACAGGAAATAAAATAAATGAAATAGCAACTACTAAATTCTTAGGTATGTCAATTGATTATAATTTGAATTGGAAGACACATGTCGATACTTTAAATCAAAAACTAAATAAGCAATCATACGCTCTACATATGCTGGCAAAAACGGTAGACACTTCTGCTGTACTTGCTGCATACCATGGCTATGTGGGGTCCTTGATAAAGTATGGTATCATATTCTGGGGTAATTCCACAAATAAGGACATTGCATTCAAGGCGCAAAAGCGGTGTATTAGGGGTATGTTTAATATCAAACAGACTGATAGCTGCAGACCATATTTTGTCAAATATAATAAAATGACATTGCCGTGTGTCTACATTTATGAGATTGCTAGCTTCGCAAGAACTAACAAAAATCTTTTTGATAAGTATAGAAGTGATAAAATTTGTTGCAAATCTAGCAAGACGGCCTTATTTACCAGAAGCATTTTCAGTATGGCACCGCGTATATACAATCACTTACCAAAATCTATACTAGAATGTCCATCCATCAATGAATTTAAAAGGAAATTAAAAAGATTCTTGCTATTTAAATGTTATTATAGTACTCAGGATTATTTAATAGATAATGTACCTATTGTATTCAGAAATAATGAATGATGTGACAATTTACTGATTAATTGTTTATCTTATATTATTACTTTTAACATTTATTTATAAACACATCTTGACTTTCTCTTTTATTTTTTTGGTTTCTTTTTGCTAATGTTTAAATATTATTTGCCACGGTGAAATTACCAAAATTATGTTATTAATTAGTGTTGCAATGAATTGTATTATAAATAATAATGTTTGTGATACAGTCAAAGCTTGAGATTTGCATGCCTCAAGGCGTAGTATGGTTGAACTATTTTTTTTTTTAACAACTCTATGTAATTACCCATATTAGCTGTTCACGATGGAACAAAAGAAACACTTTGGTTTTGAAATTATAATGAGTTTAATAGTTTAGCAGCTTTTACATCAGATATTTGTAACGATTAATTTATAGATGGCAAATAACAGAGTAATTTTGGATTTTGGGACGATGCCGGAGTGGCGTTGTATGGTAAGTAGTAAAGAGTGTGTCCGGAGGTGTCGCTTGCGAGCCACGATCGCGTGAGAATCTGCTTCGACGATTGGCTGTTGAATATGACGCGATATTCGGGAGTGGCCATTGGTCAACCGATGCGCCACAGACATGACGCGATTTTGAGCGTTGATGATTGGTCAAGCAGTGGCGTAGACATCCTCCCGGCCGTTGAAAGCTCTAGTTCCAGCTTTCAACAATCAATCATCTGTAGTTGGAAGTAAACAGAGGCGGTTGAGTGCTCGACGAATTGTACCCTTGGCTGTGTTGACATCGGCGACTCTGGCTATTCCATCGGAGCCAGGAAACAGTCTGCTAACTCGTCCTAGGCGCCAGCACAGAGGGGGCGTCTGGTCTTCCTTTATCAGTACCATATCGTCAAGCTGAAGGTCTCTGCGTTTTACTTGCCATTTGGTCCTTTGTTGGAGTTCAGAAATATATTCGGAGGCCCATCGATTCCAAAAGTGTTGCCTTGCTTGTTCGAGGCGCTGGAACCGGTCGAGGCGGTGCACGTTGGAGTCCACGAAGCTCGGCGTAGGAAGCGACGTTAGTGACCTACCGATTAAAAAGTGAGCTGGGGTAAGAGCTTGGAAATCATTAGGTGAAGGGCTGAGAGGACAAAGGGGTCGGCTGTTTAGGATTGCCTCTATCTGAGCAAATACAGTGGTCAATTCCTCGAATGTGAGGTGAGACTGACTTAAAATTCGGTGTAGGTGAAATTTTGCTGATTTCACGCCGGCCTCTGCCAGACCGTTGAAATGAGGAGCGTACGCAGGGGAGAAGCGAAATTCAATGCCCCGGCGAGCAGCAAAATCTCCAATAGGCTCAATATTTGCTATGAGAAAGCTACCAATTTCCTTTGCGGCAGCCACAAAATTACGACCATTGTCGCAATAAATAGTTTTAGGCAGTCCTCTACGAGCAATGAATCTGTTCACGGTTTGTATGAACGCATCTTTAGTTAAGTCGCTTACGACTTCAAGGTGTAGGCATCTGTAACGGAGACAAACAAGAATGCAGAGATAACATTTTGTTATCTTGCATCCGCGACCTTTGCGATCTGTAATTAAAAAGGGGCCAGCAAAGTCAGTGCCAACAGTACTGAAAGGAAAGTCCGGTTCAATGCGATCAGTTGGCAAATTACCCATAATATTAGACATAGTCTCTCCTTTAAATCTGCGGCATACAAAACAATTGCGTGCGACGTTGCGAGCTAGTTTCCTACCTCCTAAAGGCCAATAGCGCTCTCGAATAGAGGCTAAAAGATGTTGAGGCCCTGAGTGCAGGAGGCGTAAATGTTCACTAAGAAAAATTAATTTAGTTAGGCAATGATCTGCCTTTAAAACAATAGGGTGCCTTTTGTCGTACGAGTACGAAGAATTATTAATGCGCGAATGGGTTTAGAGAGCAAATGTTGGCCTTAGCCTTTAATGGTTGTTTAGATTTTAATGAAGATATCTCTTTAGGAAAGGACTGATTCTGTGCTATTTTAGTGAGAATGGTCAAGGCTTTGTCAAGCTCTTGAACTTGCAAGGTTCCTGTAATTTTAACTTTAGGGTGTCGACAATTGTGTATAAATCTAATTACTGTAGCGTACACTCTCTGTAACGTGGAAAGTTTGGAAAATTGTTGAAAGTTTGGTATTGTAGGTGAAGCTTCCGTCACTATAGCGGGCATTGCCTTCAGTTCGGGTAATTCTATATTTGAAACCGAGAGTACTGGCCATGTTGACTCTGGTTGTTTGAGAAATGAGGGCCCGAACCACCACAAACTAGATTTACTGACGTCTTGCGGATCTATGCCTCGAGAAGCGAGGTCCGCTGGATTTTCCGCGGTAGGGACGTGACGCCAAGCTGCGGAGTCGGTGGACTCAATTATGGAGGCAACCCTATTAGCGACGAACGTTTTAGTTTTGTCGGGAGACCTAAGCCAGCCTAGTACTACATTAGAGTCAGTCCAATAGACTTTACGTTTTAGACCGCAACTTAAAGCCTTACTAACAGCGGAACTCAACTCTGCGCCTAGTAAAGCGCCACAAAGCTCCAATCTAGGAATAGTGCAAGCTTTAATAGGAGCCACGCGTGCTTTAGCGCACAATAAATTGACTTGCACGTTTCCATCCTTATCGACGGATCGCAGGTAGACGCAGCTTCCGTAGGCTTGTTGTGAGGCATCACAGAAACAGTGGAGCTCAGTAGAAACTAAGTTATCGATGAGAACTTGTCTTGGGATTTTTAGAGACGACAAAACACTAATTTGTTTAGAAAATTTTATCCAACAAATTTGAATATCTTTAGGAATTGGCTCATCCCAGCCTAATTTGTTAATCCACAGCCTTTGGAGCAATATTTTAGCCTTGATAGTACATAAAGATAGAAGGCCCAGAGGATCAAATATTTTAAAAGTAGTTGACAAAATTGTTCTTTTGGTATACGTAGGGTTATCTGAATAATTAATTGGGAAATGAATTTCATCGGTTGAAGGAGACCAGCCAATGCCCAATGTGCTTGTGGCATTACTAATAATTAGATTAGATTGTTCATTATTTATAAGGTTTTGACATAATAAATCGGGTAAATTGGATCGGTATTTCCTGAGAGGAAAACATCCTTTAGCTAGTTCCGTGGCGATTGAGCGCTGAATGTAACGTAATTCGTCACTTGTATCAGCACCTGTTAATAAATCGTCACAATAGAAATCTCTTTGTATAATATTTTTGATTATAGGATTGTCACATTCTTCGCCAATCTGCCAAATACAGCGAGTGGTAAGGAAGCTTGCACTGGCAAAACCGTAGGTGACTGTATTTAATTTTAGTGTGCGGAGAGGCTCATTTTCACTGTCGCGCCATAGAATAAGTTGTAAGTCACGATCGGCTTCTCTTAGCCGCACTTGTCGGAACATTTTTTCTATGTCCCCTGACAAAACATACTTGTATTGACGGAAACGTAATAGGATGTTGAACAATGAATCTTGTATTGTAGGTCCTACCATCTGTAGGTTATTAACGGAAAAGCCAGAGCTTGTGGGCTCAGAGGCATTAAAAACAACTCTGAGCTTAGTTGATTCGCTCTTGTCCCTGAAAACAGGATGATGAGGAAGAAAGTAGGAATTAGGTGGTTTTGTATCAGAAGATTCAGAGAGATGGCCACAATCAGCGTACTCTTTAATAAATTGGGAGTATTGTTTTCTGAGCTCTGGATTTTTCTTAAGGCGAGACTCCAGACTGTAGAACCGTTTTTTGGCTATATAATAGGATTCTCCCAGACATTCTATTTCGTCTTTTAGTGGAAGACCTACAACGAAACGACCATCACTTTCTCGTACGGTGTTAGAGAGAAAGTGCGTTTCACAAAAGGTTTCTTCTTCTGATCGTGGTTGAACTTGCGGGACGTTTTCTAGGTCCCAAAATTGGGTCAATTGTTGATCTATACTTAAAAATTGTTCTTCTTTAAGTAAAAAGTTACAAATGATTGATTTGTTAGATGAAGATTGAGTAGAAATAGGCGTAGGACCTGCGATGAGCCATCCAAGTTTAGAGCTACGAAGTTTTGTTTTGCTTGCCCCTATGGAATGTTGTTTATTACCTATCAACTCCCAAAACAGGTCAGCACCAATAAGCATATCAATTGGGGATGGTTCATTGAAGCTAGGGTCCGCTAGCTCGAACTCACTGAGATTAAGATGATTAGTATCAAAGGGAATTTTCGGTATGTTTTCAGTGATAGTTTGCAAAACGAGGCAAATCATAGAAACTTTGAAAGAAGTGGTAGTGGATTGTAATTGGAGAGCGCAGCGTTCTGTGCTCAAGTTGAGTTGGTTGTTACCTATACCGACAATACCGACATTTGATGGCTGAGGAGTCAAATTGAGTCTTTGCTTTACACCTTCCGTGATAAAGGACGATTGGCTCCCGCTGTCAAGTAACGCTCGGACAGTAATATTAGTATTTGTATGAGGGTTTAATAGGCGTACCCTAGCAGTGCACAGTAGTATTTCAGGTGAAGACAGCGCAGACATGGCTATTGCCGTACCGCTAGGAGTATCAGATGATTGAGTAGTAGGTAAGTGTAGCAAAGAATTATGTTTCTTTCCACATTGACGACAAGAGCCTGGAAGCTTACAAGCTTGACTATTATGACCAGGCCTTAGACAGTTTTGACACAATTTCAAAGTCGTAACTACAGAGTTCCTATCTTCAGGTGTCTTTGATTTGAATGTCGTGCACTCGTAGAGGCGGTGACTGCCCTTGCACACGACACATTCAACTTTATGTTGTGAAGAAGGAGTAGTCTCCTTGGAAGTTACAACAAGCGACTTTGTTGTTGAAGTGGTTTGTTTACCTTTAACGAACTTATCAGATTTATTACGATTGACTATTTCTAACACGTCAGCACGATTTTTCAAAAATGAAAAGAAATCTTCGAGTTCAAGTATATCGGGTAAAGTACTTCGGTGTTCTTCCCATTTAAAATTCGTACCGTTGTCTAACTTTGCCGATAGGATATGAATGACTAGGGCGTCCCATTTATCTGTAGGTAGTCCTAGGGTGCTTAGGGCACGTAGGTTTTTGTTCACATGGTCAATTATAAATCTTAGGTATTTGTCTGTGTCCCGTACAGCCTCAATTTGAAAAAGTGACTTTAAATGGTTACTGATTAACTGCCTTTTACTGTCATAACGACTGCAGAGGATAGACCAGGCTTCATTATAGTTTTTATCGGAAACTTCTAGGTTACTTAATACTCGCGCAGCTTCACCCTCCAAATAGGATCCGAGATAGTGAAACTTATGTACATTCTTGATTTTAGGGTTTTCGTGAATCAGAGAACAATAGATTTCTTTAAATTCCAACCATTTATAATACGTGCCATCGAACTTAGGAATGTGTATAATAGGTAATTTAAATCCAAGACTATTACAGTTACTATCATGACTATGTTGATGACACTCATTGGCATGAGAACAACTAGAAATGTGACTTTCTTTCTGTTTAGTGGGTAAGCTTCGCGTTTGTATAAAATTTTGGGCAAAAGAAATGCAATTATCAAATTCTTGTTCAATTAAATCGCGATTAGTTAATTCATTTGCTAGATTAGGCTCACTTTGAGCTTCTATTTGGTTTTGCAACTCGTCGAAGTCAATAAATAACGCCTCCATTCGCGATAACTTCATTGCAAGCTTACTAACTTCCACAGGAGAAACTGATTCTAACGTAATTAGTGCGTCTAAATAGGTTTTAAATTTAGTTACGCGTCCTTTAATAACACCACGTTTAATAATTAAATCTTTAAGCTTTGCTTCAGAAGCCATCGCGATTAGTTATCTACGTAAATAAAAAATAACGTAAGAATACGATACGCTCCTCGTTTCGCAGTCCGTTGTACAGCAGAGACCAGTTTCCGTCAGCGAAGACAGGTCGCACAGCTGACAGGCAAGTAGCGCGTAGACAATGGGTGACGTCGCGTGGCCGCCGATGTACTCAGCGCAGCGATCGTCTGGAATTTACCATAAAGACGACTAACTAAACAGCTGATAGCAGTAAGCGTGCGAGTGGGGCGTTGTGCTATAGTGGCTTATGCATATAGGCAATTACTTTAGGCAGTAATTATAGCAGCTTGCAAATGGCATGAAATGACGGGAAGAATAATGAAAGATATAGGGGGTAGATTGGCAAAATCGACTAAGTATTTAAATTGTAATATTGAAGAAAATTACGGGTAATTCGATGTGATTAGGTAAAAATGGGTTTAAAATAGTTTAGATTAAGATTAAGTCACCAAACACTCGGCATTGAACCTAGTATGTAGTAAGCTCAGATAGAAGAGGAGAAATCTAGGAAAGTATGATAGGAACGGGCTCACAGTTAGATCGGTAGGTCGTGCGAAGCAGGTAGCAATAGGCCCGCAGCGTGGTTCCAGGACGAAGACAGCAAAGTCGTAGGCCGTTCTGGAATGTAGGCCACTCCGGGGTGTACGCAGCTCCAACACACCCTTGGCTTGGTGATCCGGACCTTTCTTGTAGTTTTCACTAGCGGGTTGACTCCTCCTGGACAGAAACTAGGCGGACGGATTAGTGATCGTGTCCTGTCACGGTCGCCACTTTTTGTTCACGATGGAACAAAAGAAACACTTTGGTTTTGAAATTATAATGAGTTTAATAGTTTAGCAGCTTTTACATCAGATATTTGTAACGATTAATTTATAGATGGCAAATAACAGAGTAATTTTGGATTTTGGGACGATGCCGGAGTGGCGTTGTATGGTAAGTAGTAAAGAGTGTGTCCGGAGGTGTCGCTTGCGAGCCACGATCGCGTGAGAATCTGCTTCGACGATTGGCTGTTGAATATGACGCGATATTCGGGAGTGGCCATTGGTCAACCGATGCGCCACAGACATGACGCGATTTTGAGCGTTGATGATTGGTCAAGCAGTGGCGTAGACATAGCAAATAAATGATTTTGAATTTGAAAAAAAAAAAATAAAAAAATGTCAAAAGTAGTGATTGTGACATAATATTGAATCAAGAGAAACTAGAATTTGTCGATAAAACGGTTTTCTTGGTAATCACGCTCGATTCAAGGTTACAATGGGGTCCTCGTTTAAAATCTCTTGCAGGACGGCTGAGCTCAGCAGCATATGCTGTTACAAAAATCCGTCACTTTACTGATATTGATACCGCGAGGCTAGTCTATTTTAGTTATTTTCATAGTATTATGTCATACGGTATTTTACTATGGGGACGGGCTGCAGACATCGAGTCTATATTTATTCTGCAGAAAAGAGCCATCAGAGCCATTTATGAACTACGTAGACGCGATTCTCTAAGAGAACTGTTTAAGGAAATTAATATCATGACAGTACCTTGTCAATACATCTTTTTTTTTTTTTGGGACAAGCCCGCCACACTGTTCCCAAACCACTGTAACTCCTGAAAGCCAGAATCAACAGTGGCGACCACCAGAAAAGCGCCGAGACAATGAAGCTCGACGAAGTCCCAGAGAATGAATTTAACTGTCTTGGATCCCGCAACGAAATTAATCAGAAAAGTATAGTGGAGCAGTAGGAAAAATCCGTAATTTCCACTTCCCTCCATTTTAGCAGGAGACAGAACGAAGCAAGGCCAATAGGCACAAAGGGACGTTTACAACTGGGATAGGCCCAGTTGCCTAGCACCACGGATAAATATTAACATTAATGGGTCCTAAGTTGTGAGCTGTTATATTTGATTCCAATAATAGGTATGGCAAAAACGCTTGAACGCACGGAAATTTGTTCTAGTTTCCACAAGGTCTGTATAGTAAATAACTCCGGATGTAACCTGTACACTATCCAACATAATTTTCCGTTCATTCTGCCAAAGACTGCACTCCCATAAAATGTGATGTGCTGATTGTTCATATTCGCAGTCAGATGTGGAACATTGACAAAAAGGCGAGTCAACAAGCTTGAAGGAAAATAATTTACTCTTAAAGTTACCATGACCGGTGAGAAATTGGGCAACACAGTGATCAACCTCCAACCATGTCCTGGCCAGCCGTTCACGAACGGATGGAAAGAACTGGTGGAGGTGTCGGCCCTTGATGGAATTATCCCACCTACCTTGCCATTCAGACAAAAGTTCCTCCCAGACGTCGGTCTGTGGTTTGAATAATCTAGCAATCTTAACACGGTCACGTAGGGTTAAAAAGTCTGCGTCCGCGGTCTCACGTGCGTTATAGTACATTGCAGCCCGTCGCTGCACTTCAAGATCAACTGGAAGTACACCTGCAAGTACCGGTAAGGCTTCAGTACTAACCGTCCTATACGCTTTGCATAAGAATATCAAAGCCAAACGCTGGCTTTGAAGCAATTTACGTCGTGCCGCTCCTATGGTGGCCCTATCGGCCCAGACAGGTGCCCCGTAGCACATACACCCCAAGTAAGTAGCCCCATAAATGGTCTTTAAAGTTATAAATGACAGACCCCACGTAGATTTTGATATTCTCGTTAAGGCATAAAAGTTCTTTTTAGCTTTTTCACCGACAGTTTTTATATGATCTATGAATGAAAAATTTCTCTCTAAGACCAAACCAAGGTAGCACACGGATTGCTTTCTTTTCACGGGAACGTTATTAAATTTAATACTAGGCCACGATTTAAGATTACCTTTTAAAATTAGTTGATAAGTTTTTTGCGGTGCAAAGGTCAGACGGTTTCGATCGCCCCACTGAGATATTAATCGTAGGCAAGTGTCAGCTAAATTCTCGAGACCAGCCCGAGTACTCGACTGAATGAGCAGCAGGCCGTCGTCCGCGTAACCGGTTATTGAACAGCCGGGAGGAAGGGGAATCGCGAGAAAATCATCAAAACCTAAATTCCATACATACGGAGCGATTACCGACCCCTGAGGACATCCCATGGTAAGGGGCTTTGACATAGAATAATGACCGAGTTTGAGTTTCGCGGAACCATTTAAAAAGTAAGAATAAACAAGATTATAAATGTTTTTATAGCAGCCACGATTCTTCAGTTTAAGTAGTAGCATCGGCCACCATGCGTTATCAAAGGCCCCGGAAATATCTAAAAAGATTCCAACCACGTACTTGTGTTCCGAGTTATTAACAATTTTTCTAACAGAAAGTGCCGCGTCTACGGTAGATTTTCCCACAGTGAAACCGAATTGGTTGTTATGAAACTTTGGCCCGTCTGGCAGCAAACGTGGAACGATAAGGCGCTCCAGGAGTTTTCCTAAAGATGGCAGTAGGGTTATGGGCCTGTACGACTTAGGGTCGTCCGGTGGCTTATCACCACTTTTTGGAATTATTCGTATAAAGCCACGTCGCCATACGCGAGGGAAAACGCCGTCCGCAATACATCGGTTGAAAACAGATAGAATGGCGTCGCCCGCTGTTTTACACGCTTCTATTATCATCCGATTAGATATTTTATCTTCACCTGATGATTTGTTAAGAGGCAGTTTCCTGACAACATTAATGAATTCGTCAATGGATGGAAGGTCTGACGCTGGTGATTCAGGTGGCACAGCAGCCCACGCTCTGATCTGTTGATGGTAGTCATTGTCATTTACCGGCGAATCATCACGTATCAGACTATTTAATAGAACTTCGGTTGTTTCCTCAATACCGGTGGTGTGTTTATTATTGACTTTAATGTTCTGGACAAACGCCAGGTCGACTGATCGATTAGCTTTGAATTCGTGATACAAAGGAGACCACGGACCTTCTTTATCTAATTTTTCTACTATTTTTCGCAGTAAATTACCCTTGGATTTTTCCACCGATGCTCTGTAGCGGGACTTGGCAACTCTAAACGCATTTAAAGCAAAGTTGAGTAGGTCTCCGGTGACCTTTTGTTTTTTAAGCTTGTTTAAATGCCTACGCGCTCGGCGATAGCTTTTACGTTGTTCAATTAAGTAGTCACACCACCAATCACATCTATGGATGTTGGTCATAGATGCGCGACCAATGGCGATGTCAGCACAGTAAGTGAAGGTGTCTGACATAATTTCAGCACTTTCTTCAGCTGACAGCCCATCACGAGTGAAGTCTTTGGCGTGACACGCAAAAAATCGAGCTAAAGAATTCCCAATTCGCGCCTTTACTTTTATATCTAAAATTACCAGTGATATGAGATGGACCTTGAGAAGACACCGGAACAAATTCGTACACCATCAGGCGATGATCACTACAAGACGCATCTGGTAGGACACGCCACCTATCCAAGCGTACGTCTGCACTAGAAAGTGTGACGTCAATACAAGATTCGCCCATTGGGCTACAAAAAGTAGGTGGTGCATCTGGGGTATTATGAATTGATAAGTTCATTTCAGCTATAAAATCTTCAACAGCACAACGTCGGTCGAAATCCGTAGACCTAACCTTGCCATACCACAGAGACGATGACGCGTTAACATCAGCGCCAATGATAACTTTACAGCCCGCGAGTGACTGTAAGACATGACGGAGGTTATGTATATGAGGAGCAACAAGGTCTGAGTGTTGAAAGTAACAGCTCACAACGTAAACTTTAAAAGAAGCTGATGAGACTTCCGCAACGGCACAGTGGGGCGTCATGAGGTTACGCAAAGACGTTACTGTAAAGTTAGAAGAACGCGCCACGTAAATTCCGGCTCGTGCTTTGCTGTCCAGCTGAACTACTTTGTGACGTAAGCGAGCGTTCTGGTATTGTTCTTGAACAAGTACTATGTCTAAGTTATAATCGATAATTAATTTGTCTAAAACAGAGGTCGCCACCCTATCGTTGTGGAGATTTAATTGTCCTATAGTTAAACTATCCATTATTTTAGTAGTTGGTGTTGAGGATTAACTGTTCGAGCTTAAGTTTGTACGTGGTACACTCGGGAGACCCGCAACGATGGTCAAACGGTTTTTTAAAACGTTTACACGCCACGCAAGTCGGTATAAAATTTAAATTATCCTTGTGCGGGCAGTTATTTGTTTCATGTGCTTCGGAGCAGTTAGCACAGGTAGGTGATTTATTAACGCGGTGTTTCTTAACGTGACCAAACTGTTGGCAATGTAAACAACGAACTACTTCGACATCATCGATGAAACGGCAAGTCGCCCAATCAATAAATAATTTATCTTTGGTGGACACTAAATGTTTACGAACTGTGGACTCGATTTCAATGCCTATCCACTTGCGACCATTATCTAAGGAACGCCTACGAATAATTTTAGTTGACTTAATAAAATCATCCTCATTTATTGGCAGCTCGTCTTTAATGTTTTGACGGTATAGCGCGTGCAGTAAAGCATTGTCTTCCATTGAGGATGGGACGTCCTTAACTAATATACGAGGCCTTCGGCCTTTCGGTTTTTCAAGTCTTAAGCCAGCGGACCTAATAGCATCGACCGATTACAACTTTTTTATTTGGTTGTCATTAGCGACACGTAATACAACGCCAGATTTCGCGGTTTTCTTAACGCCTACTATTTGAAATCCGTCATCACTAGGCTTAATCGCTTTCATTAGCGCTTGTTTAGTCGCGGACGATGACGAGTAATCGGCTAACCGCTCAGCGGTAGGGTAGGCGACGACGCACGGAAGGGGGGCGCGCGACTCAACAGCAGGCCCAACTTTAGGTAGACGAAGTTTCTAAGAATCCGCATACGAAGATTTGTTATAATCACTAGTATTGACGTTAGTAGGATTTAATTTAATTTTATCCAATTCGCGTTTCGCATTGGCTAATTTGGTTTCGTTG
This sequence comes from Xestia sexstrigata, assembly GCA_941918905.2. Classification (NCBI taxonomy): domain Eukaryota; kingdom Metazoa; phylum Arthropoda; class Insecta; order Lepidoptera; family Noctuidae; genus Xestia; species Xestia sexstrigata. The sequence goes on along the minus strand of CALNXC020000003.1, from coordinate 518,571 downwards.
GAGGATGATTTTATGGCTAACAAAGAAACAATGGCCGTTACGCGCTGAGTCATGTCCATGATGGCTGATTTATTTGCGACATTAATGCCCCTTGATCATTAACAAGGTCGTTAATTTTTGAGAGATATGCAGACGCCGATGAAACTAAATCGCAATAGTTGTCATTGCTCGCAGTACTGGCGTTTAATATTGGCGAAGGCTTCTCAATTGAGTTGGATGTGTGTAGCCGTTTTGACCTATCCTCGGGCGAGATGTATGAAGGAGACATTTCGCGAAACAAACGTTTTGTTGAGCTAGCGGAGGTCGTCGGCGACCCGGGTGTATGGAATGCATCTCTGCCACGGTCAGGCGGGTCATCATTAATGGACAACATATTATAAATTATGAAATTCAAATAAACTATTAGAACGTAAGCAAAGTAACAGAATTAACGGACGATAAAATTATTTAGAGGTACCCACACACCAAAGAAAGTAAATGTACTCACCGAAAGTAAACGAAATTAACTAAAATACCAGTAAAACCGACGTAAAAACACTAAAAAACTTACGATACCAGCACTTAGCACAATAGCACACAACTAGTAACAACTCACGAGCCGGGAATCGATCACGGAACACGAAAATCGTAATTAAAATCAACAGCGAAATAGATTGCATCCAACCCGAGCGACTGCGCGGAGGGAAGTGTCACTTGTCAATACATCTATGAAAACATCATGTACGTTAGGAAAAATCGGCATTTTTTCAGTAGAAGAGGTGACAGACACCACTATAACACTAGAAATAGGGACCAACTAGTTCAGCCAGGTTTCAGGCTTGCTAAAGTAGATTCATCTTTCATGGGGGTTTGAAATGTTACAATAAAATACCTCCCCACATTCTTCAACTGAACGAGACGAAATTTAAATCCTGTATAAAACGCACACTATGTAAAGCAAGCAAGCATATTATAAGTTGGGGGATTACATTGATGATAAAAATGCTTGGCTATAGGGGGGGGGGCAAATTAATTGATTGTTCGGGTTGGGCATTATTTGAGTCCATCGACACGTAAAGAAGAAGATGAAGAATTGATTCCTATGTTAATGTATTGTGGAAGCTGCAGAAGATTGTAAAAATATACTTGCATTATTAGATTCCAATCCTTAGTATTATATAATTGCATAGCACATGTGTGAGTACTTTGTACTGTTCAGCCACCATTTACATTTATTTATCTTTCATTGACTTGAATATGCCTTGGTGGCTGAGAGAATGTCATGCTCACTTAAATGTCTCGCTGATGGTGGCGGGTGTGTCGGGTCATTTAGTTCCCTTCAATATGGTTGAGTTGAATGGTGCCGGTACATGCGTCATGTTTGTGAACGGGCGCTGTCAGTTGGGACTGGTCATCTCTTAGCTGCCAAGGTTCATTTTAATTACTTTATTCGTAAATTGTTGATATAATCTTTTACTCTGGACGCTCTTAGTGTGCACGTCTTTCTACATCGTTCTCACATATATGTATAATCTCAAAATTAATGATGTAACCAAGATTTTGTAACAATATTTTGATTTTAAAAGAGTGTCCATGGAGTTTTTTGTATTTTTGACATTCAAAAGTGCCGTAATGGTCTAATTGAAATAAATGCTTTGAGTTTGAGTTTTGATGTTAACCACACGTGTTGCGTGAGTTTTCATCACTTGACAGCGGCATACCACATGTGTGGCACGCGTCTTTTTGAAGATATTAAAAAAAAAAAAACGAATAAAACGAGTGGTGTCAGTCTGTTTCATGGTAGTAGTATATTATTGGGCATTCTGTCCCACCTGTCGCGCAGTCGAACAAGTTCGCCTACGCTCCGTTGGGACTGAATGCCCAATAATATACGATCGACTCGACTGTCTTGCATATTCTTGCTTTGTGAAGAGACATGAGACAATCTGTCCTGAATTTTAGGCTAGTAAGCAGTAAAATTAGACAAACATATTTGAGAGTAAGAGATAGAGTAAGAGCAGTGATGGTCTAGTGGTAACGGTTGCGACTTACCAGTTGTAGGTCGTGGGTTCGAATCTGGGCTAGAGCTTTACTTTGTGTAATTTATTTCATCACCACTGTTCTCTGTAAGAGACCTTTGTGCCAGTAGTGGGAAAAAAAATGACAAATTTAAATCTAATAGTTAAACATAAATCGTAAGCATATTACCATCTACCTAGCCTTTAGGATCTTTTCACCGCTCATATCGTAGTATTTGTTATCAAGCATCACTACGATGTGTCATGATCTTAAACACATTTTTTTATGACGACCAGACGGTTCTTTTATAGTCTTAAAGACGCGGAAAACTTTGCTTCCGCGATTTAGGATTTGATGTTTTTCAGTTCATCCAATGTATCATAGATGGTGCTGTAGTACTTTTTGTAGTATATACTCACCGAGTAATCAGCCACGCGCTTGAATTTTAGTACCTATCTGTCCAGAGTTCACCTATGCGCTCGATAGATGGCGTTTGATGTCGAATTAGATCTCGCTATGATTTCGTTACCGCCGTTAGTATAAGTATTTTCGAATATCTCATCTATCTCGACGGCTACACGGTGTCCGGCCCAGAAACGCCTACCCACTATCCGGACGCCTACACTCACATGCCGGACGTGCTGGACATCGTGGCCTACCGAGGGCTACACTGCCAGATCACGCAGCAGGTGCTAGACGACGAGATGCAGTCCGACCATCATCCTGTTCTCGTCGTCCTATCGGGGATGCCGACCCGACAGCTACCCGCAGCGCCACGTCGACAAATAGACTGGGAAGTTTTTAAAGAAAAGGCTGAGGCCACCACTCCGACTCGGCCCCTGACTACCTCCGCGGACGTGAACCAAGCCGCGGATGACGTCACCGCTTGCATACGGAGCGCCTTAGAAGCGGCGACGATGTCGGTACCGCAGGGGAGAGTGCAACAGCCGCCCCTGCCTGCGTACCTACGACGGTTGATCGCCGACAAGAGGCGCCTTCGCAAGCGGTGGCAGCAACTGAGATGCCCGGCGTTAAAAACTAGGGTGAACCGCCTCGCGGAGAGGATTAAGGCCGAGTTGCGGGACCGGGAAGCCGAGATCTGGGAAGACCGCATTCAGGAGGCGGCTGGCAGCTGGCCATCCGCCCATAGACTCTGCCGCCAACTGAAAAATGCCCCAGCTCCGGTGCGCCCACTACTAGATAGCGGCGGGGCGCTCAAGTATGTCGCAGAGGACCGCGCGGAGGTCTTCGCCGAGCACCTGGAGCGTCAGTTCCGACCGAACCCGACTAGCGAAGTCGAACATGTCGCAACAGTCGAGAAACACCTTGGGGACTACTTCGCCACGCCGATAGTTCCCGAGGAAGATCCTATATTTTTCTCGCCTGGGGCAGTAAGACGCGCCATCCTGAGGACGAAGCCCAGGAAAGCCCCCGGTGCGGACGGTATCACCAACGCAGTGCTGCGCCAATTGCCGTACCGTACGGTAGCGGCGCTGGCACGCCTGTACACGGCGATACTGCGCACCGGGACGTTTCCTTCCTCGTGGAAGGAAGGGCGCGTCATTATGCTGCTCAAGGCGGGGAAAAGCATACTGAAGCCGGAGAGCTATCGGCCTGTAACGCTGCTGCCCACCACCTCCAAGGTGTTCGAAAAACTCCTGTTGCGGCATCTCCAGCCGCACATCGACCCGCGGCCCGAGCAGTTCGGGTTCAGGTCGGAACACAGCACGACGCTTCAGTTGTCGAGAGTACTGCACCACATGGCGCAAGCCATTAACAAGAAGGAGTATGCGGTTGCAGTACTCCTCGACATGGAGAAGGCCTTCGACCGCGTGTGGCACGAGGGCCTATTATTCAAGTTGGCCACATCCGACGCGCCCCGCCGCGTTGTAAAGGTGGTCCAGTCTTTTCTTACAGACAGAAGCTTCCGCGTGGTGGTCGAGGGAGCGCTCTCCAGTGCCCGACCGGTGCCGGCCGGAGTGCCCCAAGGCAGTTGCGTGTCGCCGGCGTGTTACTCGCGTTACACCGACGACATCCCCACGACACCAGAGGCGATGCTCGCGCTGTACGCCGACGACGCCGCGTACATCACTACATCGCTTAACGCGAAGTACGCGGCGGTCAAGATGCAGCGCGCGCTAGACCTGCTGCCTGACTGGTTGTCAAAGTGGCGTCTGTCGGTTAACGTGGGTAAGACGCAGGCGATGGTCACTGGACTAGTGCCCCTCCCACCACCCCTGACTCTACAAGGCGCCGACGTCGAGTGGTCGCCCCGGGTGAAATACCTGGGCGTCACCATCGACCGTCGGCTCACCATGGGCCATCACGTCCGCCAGGTCGCGGCACGGGCTGGGGTTGCCCGCCACCAGCTCCGTCCGGTGCTCTTGTCTCGCCTACCGGTGCGCGTCAAGTTGGGCGTGTATAAAACTTATATACGCCCGATTCTGACGTACGCCGCCCCCGCATGGTACGTCTTCGCATGCGAGGGGCACAAAAAGCTTCTCCGCACGCAGCAGAACATGGCGCTGCGGACAATTGTCGATGCCCCTCGCTTCGTGAGGAACGACGTTATCGTGCGGGACCTCGGGATCGAGAGCCTGGACGCCTTCATCCGGCGCCTTGCGACGGGAATGTTCGCGCGCGCCGACGCATCTGCTTGGCCACACGTCAAGCACATTGCGCCGTGGCATGCGCGCCCCCCTGACGCGAGGCGCCCTCTCCCCCGCGACCTGGTAGCGGAAGATGAGCCCTCCCCACCGGACTTGACGCCTGGGTAAGCTGTTCTCCAGGATACACTCAGCTTACCTACACAATTACGACTCTACACACACAACACACATCCAGTTGCGTGTACTGTGCTAAGTTAATATAGGCAGGCCACGCAGTTACAACCACACATGCATCCCTACACAAGCACGTAAACACACGCGTAGACTCGCGGCGCGGGCTCGCGAGCCACGCTTGCACTGGGCGGTGTTTACACAGTACAATACCGCCTATACTCACATAACGGTTCCTCGCCTGTAACGTAACCGGCTAGCTCTGGAAGCGGGGCGGGCAGGGACCATTACATCCTCCGTAGGTGCGTCGGAGTCGGCACCTCTGTCGCTGGTCGTCCCCCGCCGGGCCTCCTTCGGGTCTCACCTGGCGGGGACAAACCGCCGAGGTGTCGTGAAGAAAACAGTGCTGTATGGACAGCGCTGTAGGCGCGCCTACGGAATACTCCATAGCATCTATTCACAGGCGTGCGACATTACGGTCGCACACCACTAGGCCACAGCCTATAGGCTCCAAAAGGACGGGCCTGTTTTGACAGGCCACGGTATGGCCTCCGCGGCCAGAGGGCACAGCCCCGATGCCGCCTGCCGCGCCCCCTGACGGGGGCGTAGCGACATCCCTCGACGTAGAAAGGACATTGCGTTGGGGTACGAGCCGGAGTATGTTCGCCACATCAAGGCGAGCCAGGGACGACCCGGCTGCGTATTTCACGCCGTACTGAAAAGGACGCCTGATGTATGCAGGATATTTGACACCTCGGTGTTCTTGTACATGAGAGGTGTCAAGATTGAAGCCTGGCGGGGCAAACGTGGGCCCGCCCAGTGCCACCGGTGCCAGAAGTGGAGGCACTCGTCGCACCATTGCCACCGACCGCTCGCCTGTGTCCGCTGCGGAGAGGGGCACACAGCGCGGGACTGCCCCCGCCCACGTGACGCACCAGCTACGTGCGTCAACTGCGGGGGTGAGCATCCCGCCAACAATATCAAGTGCCCCTCTTTCCAGGCAGAGATAAGGGCAAACAGGCGAGCGGGCACAGTCGCCGCCATTACCGCCTCACGCCGACCGGCAACGGTCCCCGAGAGGCCAACAGACGTGGCCACCACAGAGGCCCAAGGTGAGTCGCTGATGGCGGCGGCCAACGGGCCCACCAACAGGGGAGAAGCTCCCCCCTCCTCGAAGCGGCGGAGGGGAAAGAAGAGGAAGCGGAGGGGCAAGGGTAAAGCACCCGCACCCCCCACCGCACCTGAGGGAGAACAACCGGGCGACAAGCCTCCGACCCTGGAGCGGGCTGTGACTCCGGCTGCAGCTCCAACGCAGCCCGATATAAGGAAGACCGTTGGGCCGACAGCTGACGCCGGCATGGCGCGGCCCCCGGCCCAACCACGAGTAAGATCCCGTGCCAATAGAGGCACCACCAGCGCCGGCCCAGCTGCCGGCTCAGAAGCCGAGAAAAAGGAGTTCACAGCCCGCGCCATCCAGCTGCTGATGGAACTGATCAGTGCCATCAGGCAGAGTCAGGACGTGGAACTGGTCGTCCTTGACGGCCTAGCTGCGTTACTCTCCTTGTATAGTGGATAGACCGTCAAGGATGACCCAGTGGAGCGTCCGCGACCCGCAAGGCATGGTCACCCCCTCCGCCGCTCTGTCACTACCGGATTGACCCAGGTAAGCTGTTCCTCGCTACACGCAGCCTACCTGCTCAATCAAAAATCAAAAATCAAAATAGTTTATTTCTTTAAAAAGATTACAGCACTTAGTTTGTGATTGGAGCCTTCTTTTAAGCAAACAATGCCTGTATTAGAAGACTCCGCTCTTCCATAACAAAAAAAGAAAAGAAAAGAAAAATATTAATAACATTATTTTATCTTAAGTAAGTAGACAATTGGCTTATGTATAGTTTTGTGTGTGTGAGTGAGTGTGTGTGTGCGCGTGTATGTGTGTGTTTTGTGTGCCTGTGTGAGAATATAGGTTATGTCGTGGGTTTCAGGAGCTCTTCGGTTTCATTATAAGTAAGTAGTTTGATCCATTTCAGTATATTTTTTTTGCATTCATAATAATGGTTTTTATATATACATATTTCTTTATTTATTCTATTATATAACCGAGCAGACCGTGTATTAAATTGCATAGAGGCAACCAAAGTTTTTGTTTGGGGGACTTCTGCAACAGCATGCTTTCTTCGTTTTGCTAGTTTAGATGCATCGTAAGGTAGGGTCTTGTGTTTCTTTAATATAGTTTGAACTATGTATAGTTTTCTTACTGAGAGTAATTCGCTTATGTTATAAAGACTATCTGTGGGATATCTCATCTTCTTATAATACATAATTTTTATCAGGGCACGTTGTGCACGCTCTACTTCTAAGAATTTAGTTTTTGCTGATCCTCCCCAGTTAGGAATACAGTACACTAAGACAGACTGAGCCAAAGCGACGTATATCTCATTAAGGAGATTTCTAGAAGTGTTATTACGACTAATTATATTTTTTGGCACAATATGTCTCAGTGTACTAAATAACCAGCACAGTTTTCTAACCCTGTTAGCAACTTGTTCGATATGGGGATACCAAGATAATCTCTGGTCTACTACTACCCCTAAATATTTGGTTTGTTTTACTTTATTAATTTTTGGGCAATTACAATTTTTATTCTTGAAGTCCTCACAATCGTGTATTTTAATTTTAAAATCATCCGTCGGTTCAGTCCGTGCACTAATACTGAAACACACAAAATTAGTTTTACAGGTATTCAGGGTAAGTAAATTTTTTTTTAACCATTTGGCTATCCTAGCCATCCCTATTTCAGCTGTGTACTCAACATCTTCCCAAGAAGCACCAGAAAAGACAATAGCCGTATCATCGGCGTAAGAGAAAATTTTGGCGTTTTTGATATTTAAATTGCAGAGATCGTTGATATAAATTAAGAATAAAGTTGGACCCAATACGCTTCCTTGCGGTACGCCGTAAGTGACATCCGCGTAGTCACTGGTATACTTTCCAATCCTAACGCTCTGCCTCCTATTACATAGATAGTTTTTGAAAAGAGCAAGTGGGGTTCCTCTTATTCCGTATTTTTCTAATTTACTCACCAGGGTTGGAACAGAGACGGTGTCAAACGCTTTTTTCAGGTCCAAGAAGACAGTAACACATTTGTTGCCACTATCCATAGTATCAGCTACTAGCGATGTTAGGGCGGTTACTGCATCCTCGGTTGATACACCTTGTCTGAACCCAAATTGTGTAGGCGACAGTAAGTCGTATTTACTTAGGTAGCTAATGAGCCTATTATTTACTAGTTTTTCCACAATTTTGGAAATTGCCGGTAGGACTGATATTGGTCTATAGTTGTTGACATCGTCTCTGTTCCCTCCCTTGTGTACAGGTGTAATAATGGATCTTTTTAGTTCTTCCGGAAAGACGCCTTTATTAAAGCACAGGTTAGTCAGATGAGTTAAGATTGGAACAGCTACCATTTTTATATATTTAAGAAATTTTGTAGTTACCTTATCCCAGCCGGGGGCACTGTCAGTTTTTAAGCTCATTAGAATTCTATCTACTTCATCACAGTCAGTATCGTGGAGTACAAAAGAATGAGATACGGAAGATTAATTTCTAATTGGGTGTTGGGGGTCAGGGTCTAAGTCGGGTTGAATTTGCTGGGCCAGTTGCTTACCAATGTTAACGAAAAAATCGTTTACATGATTAACTGACTCGGTAGGGGATGGCATTAGGTTTAATAATTCCGAATTTTCGGTTTTAGTTTTATAAGAATAGGTAACATTTTTTATATTTTTCCACAGTAATTTATTGTTTGTTACAGAGTTGGCTAATAATTCCTTTTGATATTTCCTTTTCAATTTTTTTATGAGGTTATTGCAATAATTTCTGTACCTATTAAATGTAATTTTTAAAATTTCATTGCTAGGATCCCTTTTAAGCGTTTTTTGCATTTTATTACGATTGTTTATACATTTTAATATACCTTGATTTATCCACGGCTTAATTATTCGTTTTTTGTTAGGAATTGTTACAGTGGTAGTATTATTATTTATAGAGTTAGTTAGTTTTTGTATGAAAATATTAATAAGTTCAATCGGATCGTTGCAAAAGAGTAGTTCCGCTATTTTGTTTTCCTGTAAATGTTTCAGCGCACCTTCATAATTAAGACTAGTTTTAGTTTTTGGTGCAACTTGTTTAATTTTTATTTTAGATAGAGCTAAGAATGTTGTGTAGTGGTCAGTAATTGTAGTGTGTAGTACACCAACAAAAGCTGATTTCTTGTTGTTATTGATCTTGAGCATAAAATGATCCAAGCAGTTTATTCCTCGCGTGGGAAGTATATGGCCCGGTAATATGCCATAAGTTGATAACATAGTAAGATAATTAACTCTATTTTTACGCTCATAGGATTGTTCTGTATCTTTGGGTTTAATATTAATATTTATATCACCCGCTATAATAATACTTTTCTGCGTACTTAGAGCATTGAGTTCTGTACTGAGTGATTCTATAAAACTGTCATTATTTGTATGCGATGGGGAACGGTAAATACACAGAATAATATTATTAAGAATGTCCAATTGTAGGCAAGATGCCTGCACTAAATTTATTTCCTTAACTTTGGGCATAAGAGAGTTTTTGATGTAGACCACTACCCCGTCATTCTGATTTAAGTGCCGTGTTGTAAAATGGGAAGTGTAGTTTATAAGTTGCGGGATAGATTTTTCATCATTTAATCTACACTCAGTGAATATTATGATGTCCGTTTCAAATGAAAAAGTGGATATAGTTGCTATGAAATTGTCAAAATTACAATAAATGCTCCTTATATTTTGGGAAAATATTGTCAAATCGTTAGTATTTATCTTTATGTGTTTGGTAAAGTCAGCCGGGTCACAATCAACAGATCGTGCAATTTTGATGTTGTCTATGTCAGCGAGTGTTTTTAAATCATCACTCATAATGTATTAACAAGTTGAAATAATGTCATTTCTAGATAAGGGTAAAAATTATGTAGTAATAAATTGAGATAAGTCTTAGTAATAGTAGCATAAAGAAATATGTTGCTTGTAGAATGATAATGCCTAACAAATAAGCCCTTTACGGTGCTGTTGCTAGTACTGGATAATATATATTTTTGGTTATTTAAATTGTAATTTATGTATAGTTTGTGATTGGAGAGTGTGTGGAAGAGATTTGGAGTATGAATTTGTATAAATGTTTGTGTATGTAATTGTGTGAATAGGTTTACAAAGCAGTAGCATGCAAAATAACTTAAAGGTATAGGACAATTATGAAATAAGTTAAATGTTCTAAAACAATCCGTAAATAATAATACCAAATAACAGGTTCGCGGTTGACAGTTCACTATGTGACGTGAGAGACGTATCACTAGTCATTTTCCTTGCGTAAGTTGATGTACCTGGGCTTCAGATTTAATCATAATAGTAGGTGATTGTTCATCTTTTTTAAGATAAACTTTGCCATATGCAGTCCAGCAGAACTTGTATGCACCAGATTTGGATAGATCACGAGCAAGAAAATGTAGACGGGACGCTTTGGGGGTCAAATGCTCAGCTACAAAGATGGGAGTGTCCTCTTGAACTTTAAAGCCTAGATGTTTAGCGCATAGTTTCGTTTTATGCTTTATGTTGAAAGCCTTTCCCATTTTAAGTATTTGTGTTTTCAGAAGAGTAGAACTGCTCTCCACAACTATTGGCATATTCTGGCTCTCATTATTCTTGCCTCGTACTCTATAGATATCCTTGACGTCGTATTTTCCGATTTTACAGTCCACACTATTAGAAAGACACATAACCATTTCTATGAGGTCTTCTTTAGATTCGTTGGCTTTTTTTGGTACATTTTTTATTACAAAATTTGTTTTACGACAGCCCACCTGCATATCCTCAATTTTATCCTCTAGAATGGTGATATACTGCTTATTTTCCTTCTCTTGGTTCTCTAGAAAATTTACTTTCTTTTTAAGCTCTTCAAATTGCCCAGACAAAAATGAAATGGAGCTGTCTATATTAATGTTAGACTGTTGAATTTCACTTAAAGTAATTTTAATCTCGTGCAACTCTTTTTCACGTTTTTCCGTGAAAAGTGACATCATTTTTCTCATCTCTTCCTTAAATTCATCTAACTGCAGGCCTACTGATATTTCTTCCCTGTTTCGCTTAGTCCGTCGATACACAAAGTTAGGCGGTGTTTTATCGGTTCCCAACACGTTGATATCTGTTTCCGAAGCTGATTTATTCATTGAAGAGTCCATCACTACCAGGTTACCAGAAGTGTACCGAAGTAAGCCGGGCGGGGAAGTACTTGTTACAGCAACCAATGCGCCTGCGACGCAGGAGGAGCTGGAAGCCTCCCAAGATACTGGTGGGCGGAGTTTCCGCTGGCCTAATTCTCCAATTAGGTCACCGAGGGCGTGGTCGCTGGTAGAGGTGGTGCGCCCACGCAGTTATAAGTAAAGTAATTGGGTTGTTACGGTCTGTAGGGCGAGTCCTGCGTAGCTAGCGGTCAGGTACCAGGCGAGCACGAACGAAGGAGTTACTAACGCCGACGTGACTCGGATTGCCGTTTTTCTAGCTCCTCGGTATTTATGCACTCCTATTTTTGTTGATGAATTAAATAATTTAAAAATTGTTTTAATATTTTTTTTAACAGTTAATAGCAGTTCTGATACGTCTGCACCTTTCGGCGGTCCGGGGGGAAGAGGATCAGGTCAATACGACTCCACACACATCACTCACACCCAGCTGCGCGACTTGTTCTAAGTTAATATAGACAGGGTGCGCAGCTATAACAACACATGCATTCTCTACACTGACGTAGACACACGCGTGGACGCGGCTCTCGAGCCTGCGGGAAACGCAAACATGGGTGGTGTTACACATACAATACCGCCCACACACACACGTCGTTTCCGCAGCCCGAACCACTGCCGGCTAGCTCTGGTTAGTGGGGCGGGCGGGAATCACACATCCACTGTAGGTGCGCTATAAGTCGGTGCCTCTGTCGCTGGTTGTCTCCCGCTGGGCCTCCCTCGGGTAACCGGGGGTCTCACCCGGCGGAGACGGACCGCCGGGGCACTGTGAAGAAAGCAGCGCTGTGTAACAGCGCTGTGGCGCGCCTACAGGACACATACAGCAGCCACACACATGGGCGCATGTGACATGCGCCCAACCGGATCAAGGACAATTGGTCCAACACAAGGACGGGTCCGTTTTTACGGACCGAGGTATGGCCGCCGCGGTCAGAGGGCATAGCCCTGAAACCGCCTGCCGCGCCCCCTAGCGGGGGCGCAGCGAATTCCAGTTGTTGAAAGGACATTCGGGGGAAGAAACGGAGGGGAAAAGGGAAGAAAGCCGAGCCTCCCCTCCCCCCCCCGCACCCATAGAGGAAACACGGGTCGACCTTACTTCGTCCCAGGCGCAGGCTGTGCCACCAGAACCAATATCGCAGCCACCACAACAACAGAGGCAGAGTAGAGGGCTGTCAGCTGGCACCGGCACAACGCGGCCCCCAGCCCTCCAACAACAACAACAGCGGCCCAAACAGGCGCGCGCCGGTCCAGCTGCCGGCAGCAATATAAACTCAACAACGACGAAGGAATTCACAGCTTGCGCCGTCCAACTGTTAATGGACTTAATAAAAGCCATAAGGCAGGGACAAGACGCGGGTTTGGTTATCCTCGACGGCCTGGCCTCCCTCCTCAAGCTGTATAATGGCTAGGCCGTTGAGGGTAATCCATTGGAATGCCCGCGGCCTTAGAGGTAAGGTCGCCCCCCTCCGCCGCATCCTACTCAATGAAGACATCGACGTGGCGCTAGTAAGCGAGACGCACCTGGGACCGGCTGATAAGCTCAAAATCTCGGGTTACCTCGCTTACAGGAAGGACGAAAGGTCGGCACTCGGCACCCCATACCGTGGTTTGGCGGTACTGGTGAGGCGTAGGGTCGTCCATCAAGATCTCCCTGTGCCGTCGCTCGGCACGTTCTACGCGCTGGGTGTGCAGCTGCACGTTGCCGGCGAGGATCTCACCATTTACGCCTGCTACAAGGCGCCCTCGGCCAAACTAGATCACACGGAGCTGAGGGCCCTTCTCGAGGCCTACGGTGGCGCGACGATCCTTGCTGGTGACCTAAACTGCAAGCACCCAGCGTGGAACTCCGCCGCGACAAACACGGGGGGCAGACGACTTTACGCGGACGCGGAAGCCTTCGGCTACACAGTGTCCGGCCCAGAAACGCCTACCCACTATCCGGACGCCTACACACACATGCCGGACGTGCTAGACATCGTGGCCTACCGAGGGCTACACTGCCAGATCACGCAGCAGGTGCTAGACGACGAGATGCAGTCCGACCATCATCCTGTTCTCGTCGTCCTATCGGGGATGCCGACCCGACAGCTACCCGCAGCGCCACGTCGACAAATAGACTGGGAAGTTTTCAAAGAAAAGGCTGAGGCCACCACTCCGACTCGGCCCCTGACTACCTCCGCGGACGTGAACCAAGCCGCGGATGACGTCACCGCTTGCATACGGAGCGCCTTAGAAGCGGCGACGATGTCGGTACCGCAGGGGAGAGTGCTACAGCCGCCCCTGCCTGCGTACCTACGACGGTTGATCGCCGACAAGAGGCGCCGTCGCAAGCGGTGGCAGCAACTGAGATGCCCGGCGTTAAAAACTAGGGTGAACCGCCTCGCGGAGAGGATTAAGGCCGAGTTGCGGGACCGGGAAGCCGAGATCTGGGAAGACCGCATTCAGGAGGCGGCTGGCAGCTGGCCATCCGCCCATAGACTCTGCCGCCAACTGAAAAATGCCCCAGCTCCGGTGCGCCCACTACTAGATAGCGGCGGGGCGCTTAAGTATGTCGCAGAGGACCGCGCGGAGGTCTTCGCCGAGCACCTGGAGCGTCAGTTCCGACCGAACCCGACTAGCGAAGTCGAACATGTCGCAACAGTCGAGAAACACCTTGGGGACTACTTCGCCACGCCGATAGCTCCCGAGGAAGATCCCATATTTTTCTCGCCTGGGGCAGTAAGACGCGCCATCCTGAGGACGAAGCCCAGGAAGGCCCCCGGTGCGGACGGTATCACCAACGCAGTGCTGCGCCAATTGCCGTACCGTACGGTAGCGGCGCTGGCACGCCTGTACACGGCGATACTGCGCACCGGGACGTTTCCTTCCTCGTGGAAGGAAGGGCGCGTCATTATGCTGCCCAAGGCGGGGAAAAACATACTGAAGCCGGAGAGCTATCGGCCTGTAACGCTGCTGCCCACCACCTCCAAAGTGTTCGAAAAACTCCTGTTGCGGCATCTCCAGCCGCACATCGACCCGCGGCCCGAGCAGTTCGGGTTTAGGTCGGAACACAGCACGACGCTTCAGTTATCGAGAGTACTGCACCACATGGCGCACGCCATTAACAAGAAGGAGTATGCGGTTGCAGTAATCCTCGACATGGAGAAGGCCTTCGACCGCGTGTGGCACGAGGGCCTAACATACAAGTTGGCCACATCCGACGCACCCCGCCGCGTTGTAAAGGTGGTCCAGTCTTTTCTTGCAGACAGAAGCTTCCGCATGGTGGTCGAGGGAGCGCTCTCCAGTGCCCGACCGGTGCTGGCCGGAGTGCCCCAAGGCAGTTGCGTGTCGCCAGCGTGTTACTCGCGTTACACCGACGACATCCCCACGACACCAGAGGCGATGCTCGCGCTGTACGCCGACGACGCCGCGTACATCACTACATCGCTTAACGCGAAGTACGCGGCGGTCAAGATGCAGCGCGCGCTAGACCTGCGGCCTGATTGGTTGTCTAAGTGGCGACTGTCGGTTAACGTGGGTAAAACGCAGGCGATGGTCACTGGACTAGTGCCCCTCCGTCCACCCCTGACTCTACAAGGCGCCGACGTCGAGTGGTCGCCCCGGGTGAAATACCTGGGCGTCACCATCGACCGTCGGCTCACCATGGGCCATCACGTCCGCCAGGTCGCGGCACGGGCTGGGGTTGCCCGCCACCAGCTCCGTCCGGTGCTCTTGTCCCGACTACCGGTGCGCGTCAAGTTGGGCGTGTATAAAACTTATATACGCCCGATTCTGACGTACGCCGCCCCCGCATGGTACATCTTCGCATGCGAGGGTCACAAGAAGCTTCTCCGCACGCAGCAGAACTTGGCGCTGCGGACCATTGTCGGTACCCCTCGCTTCGTGAGGAACGACGTCATCGTGAGGGACCTCGGTCGAGAGATCGAGAGCCTGGATGCCTTCATCCGGCGCCTTGCGACGGGAATATTCGCGCGTGCCGACGCATCTGCTTGGCCTCACGTCAAGCACATTGCGCCCTGGCATGCGCGCCCCCCTGACGCGAGGCGCCCTCTTCCCCGCGACATCATCATCATCATCGCTACCAGCGGAAGATGACCCCTCCCCACCGGACTTGACGCCTGGGTAAGCTGTTTTCCAGGATACACGCAGCTTACCTACACAATTACGACTCTACACACACAACACACATCCAGTTGCGTGACCTGTGCTAAGTTAATATAGGCAGGCCACGCAGCAACAACCATACATGCATCTTTACACAAGCACGTAAACACACGTGTAGGCTCGCGGCGCGGGCTCGCGAGCCACGCTTGCACTGGGCGGTGTTCACACAGTACAATACCGCCTATACACACATAACGGCTCCTCGCCTGTAACGTAACCGGCTAGCTCTGGAAGCGGGGCGGGCGGGGACCATTACATCCTCCGTAGGTGCGTCGGAGTCTGCACCTCTGTCACTGGTCGTCCCCCGCCGGGCCTCCTTCGGGTCTCACCTGGCGGGGACAAACCGACTGTCATACGGAATACTCCATAGCAACTATTCACACGCGTGCGACATTGCTGTTCGCACGCCACTAGGCCACAGCCTAAAGGCAACAAAAGGACGGGCCTGTTTTAACAGGCCACGGTATGGCTTCCGCGGCCAGGGGGCATAGCCCCGATGCTGCCTGCCGCGCCCCCTGACGGGGGCGCAGCGACATCCCTCGTTCGAAAGGACATTCTGAGTTCAGGCGTGGCCCGGTGCACAGGTTGTATTACTCTTAATTTTCTACTACACACCTCTACGAATACTCTTCTCTCAATTCGAACGTTTGTAGTAATCGTGTTCATCTTCAAACAGATTTTATCCAGTAAATATTATTTTGAAAATGTTTGACTCAAGTGCTTCTAATCGACTTGTATCTTTACTAATATTGAAGATTGTTTCAGTACAGACCTATACAATCACTCTTCAGACAATTTGAACGTAGTAAACGTACTCGTCTTCAAACATACTTTATCCTGTAAATATCGCAACGAAACAAGTTTGACTCGATTCAAGAGCTTCTAATCGACTTGTATCTTTACTACAAATGAAATCTTTTCCACTACAAACCTCTACGGACACTCCTCAATCAATTCGAACGTTTGTAGTAATCGTGTTCATCTTCAAATAAATTTTATCCAGTAAATATCACTTTGAAATAGTTTGACTCAACTCAAGAGCTTCTAATCGACTTGTATCTTTACTAATATCGAACATTGTTTCACTACAAATCTATACAAACACTCCTCTGTCAATTCGAACGTTTGTAGTAATCGCTTTCATCTTCAAACAGATTTTATCCAGTAAATATCACTTTAAAAAAGTTTGACTCAACTCAAGAGCTTCTAATTGACTTGTATCTTTACTACAAACGAAATTTTTTCTACAACAAACCTCTACGAACACTCTTCAGACAATTTGAACGTTTGTAGTAAACGTACTCGTCTTCAAACATACTTTATCCTGTAAATATCGCAACGAAACAAGTTTGACTCGATTCAAGAGTTTCTAATCGACTTGTATCTTTACTACAAACGAAATCTTTTCCACTACAAACCTCTACGGACACTCCTCAGTCAATTCGAACGTTTGTAGTAATCGTGTTCATCTTCAAACAAATTTTATCCAGTAAATATCACTTTGAAATAGTTTGACTCAACTCAAGAGCTTCTAATCGCCTAGTATATTTGCTATAATCGATTTTTTTTTTGGCAATACTACAGACGTAAATAGCTTTATTTCAATCCTTTGCTAACGTTTTTCTATGAGAAAAAGCTGGAATAAACCGATTTTTCGAATTTCGGGGATGACATTTTATTTACATTTTTTTTTTATTACTTTGGCATTACTACAAACGAAAATAGCTTCACTACAATCCACTACTTACGTTTATCTATAAGAAACGGCCAGAAAAAAACCGATTTTTCGAATTTCGGGGGATAAAAATAAATGTAATAAAAAAACCTAAATGGATATCACACGGTATAAAACTATGCAGCAAAAATAAACGAAAATTACTATGGCGTTATAGACTTTAACCAAACATAACAAACAAGTCAAACTTCCTAAATTACAATAAAAGGTTTTAAGCTTAACTAGACGAGCTCAAAACAATTATTCTATAAAAACTTCAACAAATAAATCTAAAACCACATGGAATATAATAAACAAATCAAAATTGTGTTTCCCTAAAGAATCAGTTACACAGATTAACGTAGATAATAAAATAATAAAAGACCCCCAAGAAATAGCTAATGCATTCAATAATTTTTTCGTAGACAAAATTCAACCCATTCAAGACTCAGGAATTAATGCGACATCAAAGATTATACCGTGTCAAGATTCAATTTATATTTCCCCCAGCATGCCTGGAGACATAAAAAACATTATAAAGTCACTAAAGTCAACAAACAGCACAGGAAATGACGGAATTTCTACAAAGGTAATTAAATATGTATCTGACTTTATCTGTACCCACCTAAGCTACCTTATAAATCTAAGTATTTGTGCAGGTGTATATCCAGATGCCCTTAAAGTATCTATAGTAAAACCATTATTTAAAAAGAACGATAATGAACAGATGGCTAACTACAGACCAATTGCCCTCATTCCGATCATATCTAAAATTTTTGAAAAATATATTTTTAAAGAACTGTATTCGTATTTTGAAAAGAAACACATATTAGTAGATGAGCAGAAAGGATTTAGAAAAAACCGGACAACCAATGTGGCCATCTATGACTTCTTGCATAAAGTAATAGGCAGTATGGACAAGAGAATTCCGGTGTGCGCTATATATTGCAATATGACGCAAGCGTTTGATTACGTAGACCATAAGGTTCTTTTAAAGAAGCTAGAGGCATGTGGACTTAGGGGAAATATATTGAGTCATAGACAGTCTTACCTTACTGACAGAAAACAGTACACAGAAATAGCTAAAATTAATATTAGGACAAAGAAAGAGGAAATCTTTGTATCAGATAAACGAACGCCAGTATACGGAGTCCCGCAAGGCAGCGTACTGGGATCTCTATTTTTTATAGTTTACATTAATGACCTACCTAGTGCTATTAAACACCCCATGACCCTATTTGCAGATGACAGTACAGTGACTATAACATGTAAAAACAAGGACATGTATGAAATTGACATTAATGAATCTCTGACAGCGATAATATCATGGCTAAATCGGAATAATCTTAAAATTAATTTAGATAAGACTAATATTATGCATTTCACTCAACGGACTCAGACTGATAATGCTATTGAAGCCCAGCATAAAGGCTCAGTACTAATGAAAGTCGACAATGCCAAATTTCTCGGTGTAATAATTGACGCGAATTTGAACTGGAAAGCCCACATCGAACTCGTGAGTAAAAAGCTGAGCTCATCCACGTATGCGCTTTTCAAACTGGCCCCAGAACTTAACCCAGGCGCCTTAATAACGGCTTATCATGGACTGGTAGCATCAGTGCTGCGCTATGGTATAATTTTTTGGGGAAACTCAACAAACAGAGAAATTGCGTTTAAAGCGCAAAAGAGATGTATACGAGCTATGTTTAACTTAAAATCGACAGAAAGATGCAAACCGTTTTTCACTAAATACAAA
This sequence comes from Xestia sexstrigata, assembly GCA_941918905.2. Taxonomy (NCBI): domain Eukaryota; kingdom Metazoa; phylum Arthropoda; class Insecta; order Lepidoptera; family Noctuidae; genus Xestia; species Xestia sexstrigata. Next base: position 499,831 of record CALNXC020000003.1, on the reverse strand, counting down.
TTATTAACTTTACCCTGTATACATTTTTGAAGTAGCATCTTTTGTAAAAAGTAACCCCCAACTATTTCCACGGCTATCAGACGCGTTTCCACGCAACAGACGCGACAATAGCCAACTTTGCTTACACTCAGCAAAAACCGCTCTAATGTCGAAAAGCTTTTTTTGTATGGCCCCAAAGATTTACAACAAATTACCTCAGTCTTACAAAGCTCTGACTACAAATTTATTTAAAAAAAAGATTCGGAATTTATTAACAGACAAAAGTTACTATAATATATATGACTTCTTATCGGATACCTTTTGACATATTTTATCGATTGACATATTTTACCTTTGATACATTTTAAATTTTTGACGTATATTACCATCTGATATAAATTATTATTTTGTACCTTTTATTTATTTTATTTTACCTTTGCACATCATTATTTCAGTTCTATCTTCATGAAAATTGGACAATGTGTATTTTTTTATTTATTTGTATTATGTAATTCAAAGAAAATAATTAGTTATTATGAGTATACCAGAGAAACAATGGCTAAAATATAAATGTAAAAATAAATCCTAAAATTTAATCCGCATAATTGTTAAAAAAAATAACTAATTTGTACACCTCACTAGGTGTCTAACCGCACAGCAATTCATATCAAAAACCCGCGATCGAAGGCAAATTTATTCGACTATTCGTCAATAGATGGCGCTTTAGCTTTGAGATCGATTCCTAGATCGCGGTGTTAAGATTTTCCGCCGATAGTATAAGTACTTTAAGACATCTATTGTTTTTTGTATCATCTTGGAACACTGATATTAAATGTATCAATTGTGTCGAGTCGAAATATAAGTATACGGTAACCACTACCAGTACAATTTTTCAATTCAAGCAAGTTCTGCGGGGAATTCCGGATGTGGACGCCGAAGCTGGAGAGAAGTGGCAGAGGAATCCCAGTAGCGGCAGTAGCTGAGCTTCGAAGCTGAGAACGGCGCGCCCCCTGGCGGGCGTTGGCTACAACTACGCATCAGCAGCAAGCAAGCTGCAGACGACTGACGTTGTAAGGAAGGAAGTGAGTGATAGTGCGAGAAAAACGTGAGTACTTTGTGATTTATTTGGTGTCAAGCAAAAGTGAACTTTATTGCCTAGAAGATTTTAACTTAAGAAAAAATTTGGACTTAGAATAATTTTAATGTGTGCATGTTAGACTTAGTTAGATTTAAGCCAAATTGTGTTCAGACGGTGAACCTATGCCCAATTTTGAAGATTTTTAAGTTTCAAACACTTAGAAAAATTTATTGTTTACAGTGACTTGTAAAAATTTCGTAATTTTCAAACACTTAGAAATTTTGTTGTTCACCTGGACTTATTATATAATTTTCGTAACTTTTTTGAACACTCAAAATACTATCTTTGTTAAATTGACTTGCAAAATATTTGATAGGTTTTGGAAGTCGTATTTCTTTAAATTATTTAGACTTGTAATTTTTGGGACTTGGGAATTTTTTCTTGTTTACATCGACTTGTGAATTTTTGCTTCAAAATGTCTTTGCTATCACATGTTAAGGTGCAAGATGATATTTGTGCTCGATTGTCAAGAGCTAAAATTAATTTTAAAAAATCGCCAAAAGATAGGATTACGGTACAATATTTAGAAACCAGGTTAGAAAGTATTGAAGAATTGTGGGCACAATTTAGTTTAACACATACGCAAATTATTAAAGATTTTGATAGTAAGGAGTTAAAATCTACACCATACACTGAAAACGAAGTTTATTTTAACACAGGAATTATATTTGGATTTAAAATGTGATTTAAAAACCGCATTAAATAAAATAAAGAGTAGTGATGTTCCTCCAGCTATGGGGTCATCTTCAAATTATAATTCAGAGGGAAAAAGCGTAGCTATTATGTTACCGAGAATAACAATTCCAACATTTTCGGGGAAATATACCGAATGGCCCACTTTCCGAGATTTATTTGTGTCGGCAATCCACAAAAATAGCACTATTGATAAAGTACAAAAATTACATTACTTAAAAAGTTATTTGACTGGGGAAGCCGAGCAGCTCCTCCGTCAGATACCAATTTCTGAATCAAATTACGACAGTTGCTGGGCTCAGTTAGAGACTAGGTATAACAACAGAAAATATTTGTCACATTGTATTTTAGTAAGATTGCTCAGTCAAAAAAATATTGTTCAAGAGTCAGCTAGTGCTTTGAAGGAATTAATGGATACAACATCAGACTGCTTAAATGCATTAAAAAATTTGAATATCGATATAACTTCCTGGGATATTATAATAATTCACATAATAACATTAAAACTAGACCCTGACAGTAGAAAGGATTGGGAACTAAAGGTAACAAGTAACACGGATTCAGATGAGCTACCTACATATGGACAGCTCAAGGAATTTTTAACAGGCCGTTATAGGGCACTTGAATTTTTAGGTACTAAGACAAATAAAAACAATGTTAGTAAGGAAAGGGTATTTCACACAGCAGCCAATACAGCCAAGGTCTGTCCAATGTGTAACAGTAACGATCACAAAATAAAAAATTGCAAGCAATTTGTTATTAAGGATGTGGATATTCGACGTAAGTTTGTTCAGGATCACAATTTATGTTTTAATTGTCTGGGATACAACCACTCTGCTTGGTTGTGTAAGTGTACAGCCTCGTGTCAAATATGTAAGCGTAGACATCACTCCTTGTTGCATCCAAAGGGTGAGCAGGAGTCAGAGGGTGAGAAAGGAGATTTGTCAACGCAAGTACATACCACAGTCGGAGTAGAATCTCAAAATAACGTAGTAGCTTGCTTCTCGAAAGGTGGGGGGAATAGCCAAGTTTTACTAGCCACAGCCCTAGTGAGGGCTGTATCAAAAAACAGAGGTATGTTTACGATTAGGGCCCTGTTAGATCAAGGCTCGCAAGCGTCTTTTGTTACGGAGCGTACTGTGCAGACTTTAGGGTTACATAAAAAAACAGATATGGGTTCAATTACTGGCATAGATGTTCATAACAAATTAGTCTTGAATTCGGTTGTCGAGGTTAAAATTCAATCTAGGATTGATCCGTCATTTGAACTTGTAGTCAAAGCATACGTTCTCAAATCTCTAACGTCTTTATTACCGGGTAGGGAAACGTCATATTTAGATTGGGCGCAAGTTGGTGACCTCGAACTAGCGGATCCTAGATATCATCAACCGGATAAAGAGGATATGTTGTTAGGGGCAGAAATTTATAGTCAAATCTTGCAAAACGGGTTAAAAAAGGCTCCTGATGGTAGCACTGTAGCTCAGGCTACCTCATTAGGATGGATTTTGTCAGGCACAGTATCCTCTGCTACTCAGAATACATCAAATATTACCGTGATGCATGCCCACCTCGGCGATGACGAAATCTTGAAAAAATTCTGGGAATTAGAAAAGGAACCAAATCAAATTATGAAACCGATACTTAACGGAGAAGAATCCAGATGTGAAGAAATATTTAAAGCTACAACTGTAAGAGATAGTGACGGTCGTTACGTAGTAAACTTACCATTTAAAAGTCAAGATCCGGGTTGTCAATATGGCGATACAAGGAAGGCAGCAATTAATAGGTTTTATGCATTGGAAGCTAAACTCGCTAAAAACACAGATTTAAAGGCAGAATATGAACAAGTTATAAATGAATATTTGCAACTGGGACACATGAGGCAAATAACCAAAGCAGAAGAACAAAATGAACACTCAGTGTACTTGCCTCACCATGCGGTTATACGGAACGATAAAGACACAACCAAGGTTCGGGTTGTTTTTGATGCTTCCTGCAAGGGAAAAAATGGAATATCGCTCAACGATGACTTAATGATAGGTCCGGGGCTGCAACCAGAGTTGCGGCATTTATTGATTAGGTGGAGAACTCACCGCATTTGCCTCATTTCAGACATTATCAAAATGTACCGAATGGTGCGCGTCGCTGACCATCATACCGATTATCAACGTATCGTGTGGAGAGACAACAAACAATCTACACTGAAGGATTATAAGTTACTTACCGTTACTTTTGGTACCTCTTCAGCACCTTTCTTAGCAGTACGATCGATGCAGCAAGTAGCGCACGGTGAGGGAGTCAAATATCCACTCGCAGCTGAAAGGGTACTTAAAGACTATTACATGGACGATTTGATGACTGGTTGTGACACGATAGACGAAGGCATGCAAATCTATAATCAGATGAACGAATTATTAGCAAAGGCAGGATTCACTTTACAAAAGTGGTCAAGCAGCAGTAGTGAATTACTGGACAACATAATTGGGGAAAGAAACTGGTTCAACGGACAAGATGGTGTAGAAAAGGAGATAAATATAAAACAAGATGAAATATTTAAAACGTTGGGACTTACCTGGAACCGAACCTGCGACACCTTCCAGTATGCTGTTCAGCTGCCGGCGCTGCAAGAACCTGTAACAAAAAGAAAGATATTATCAGAATAGATATAGCAAGACTATTTGACCCTTTGGGATGGGTAGCCCCAGTAATTATTGTAGCAAAAATTCTCATTAAAAAATTGTGGGTTTCTGGGATTGGATGGGATGAGGAAGTTTCATATGAAATAAGAAAAGAATGGTTTCTTACCGACAGGAGTTGCAAACTTTAACAAAGTTTTCAATACCTCGATGGTTATCCATGAAGCACGGTGAGAAACAGATTGACTTACACGGATTTTGCGACGCGTCAAAATCAGCATATGCTGCGGTAGTGTATGCACGGGTTGTCGATGCTGATGGTGAGATACATGTCACTTTGCTGACGGCAAAAACTAATGTCGCCCCTATAAAGACTGTTTCAGTACCAAGATTGGAGTTGTGCGGGGCTGTCCTCTTAGCAAAACTCTTATCTGAAGCCTCAGAGGTTATGGGAATAATTAAATCAAATTTGTACTACTGGACGGATTCAGAGATCGTATGAGCGTGGTTAAATAGCCATCCGAACAAATGGAAAACATTCGTGGCAAATCGCGTTTCTGAAATTTTGGGTATAAGTGAACCACAACAGTGGAATCATGTTCAGTCAAAAAGCAATCCTGCTGATTGCGCATCACGAGGTCTTTATGCGTCAGAATTTGTAAACTTTAAACTTTGGTTAGAAGGTCCAGGGTTCCTGAAGGATAAAAATATAACATTTAATAAACGTAAAGCGGTATCAACAGACATAGAAGCAATAAGGGTACATGTAGCATCAGAAGATAATTTTATTTGGGATAAGTATTCATCACTTACCAAACTTGTTAGAATAGTAGCATATTTAAGACGTCCTTTAGAATTGAGAAAACCAAAAGCTGAAAGAAATAATCATAAATTTATAACTGCGGAGGAAATGAGATTAGCTTTGGAGACATGCATAAGGATATGTCAGGGTCAAAACTTCGAAGAAGTAATTCTGGATCTGAAAAGGGAAAGACCTAAAAGAAAAGAGTTTAAGTCTTTAAATCTTTACCTCGATTCCGTTAATATCCTGAGGGTGGGCGGTAGATTGGAGCGTTCCGATCTTGCCAGGGATCGAAAAAACCCAATTTTGATTCCGAGTAATTCTCATTTCACCAGTCTTCTGGTTGCCAATGCACATAATAGGAATTTTCATGGCGGGCCTCAACTTATGCTTAACTACTTAAGCACAAAATATTATATTCAGGGAGCTAAACGGTTGGTTACTGCGTACGTGCGAAAATGTACAACTTGCTTGCGTTATACAGCTTCTATAAAACCTCAATTGATGGGTCAATTACCACCTGCACGGATAACACCAACTAGGCCGTTCAAGAACAGCGGGGTAGACTATGCTGGTCCTATCAATTTGAGGAAATCAAAGGGTAGGGGTCATCACGCATACAAGGGATACATTTGCCTATTTGTCTGCATGGCGACTAAAGCTGTCCATATCGAGGTCGTTAGCGACCTAACGACAAATGGGTTTCTTGCCGCGTTTAAAAGGTTTGTGGCAAGACGAGGTCACTGCACGGATATATGGAGTGATAACGGTACAAACTTTCAGGGTGCTTCTAGGGAGTTAGATATTTTACTTCGCTCTGAAAATTCAGGTTTAGCTAAAGATATTGCTAAGTCCGTGGCTAGTGAGGGTACTACATGGCATTTTATCCCACCTCATGCTCCGAACTTTGGCGGACTATGGGAGAGTGGAATAAAGTCATGCAAAAAGCATTTAAATAGGGTAATAGGATGCTCTACTTTAACCTTTGAAGAAATGGCTACATTATTAAGTCAAGTAGAAGCCTGCTTAAATTCACGCCCCTTGTTAACCGATTCCAACAATTTTGATGCATTAACACCAGGGCATTTTCTTGTGGGGGAACCAATTGTAAACGCACCTGACCGCAATTATGAAGATGCAAATATTTCTAGCCTGAAGAGGTGGCATTTAGTACAACAGATGACGCAACATTTCTGGCGTCGCTGGTCCAGCGAATATTTGACTACACTTTACCATCGTTATAAATGGACAAAGCAAACTCCGGAACCCAATGTAGGAGATGTAGTGTTAATTAAAGAGGATAATTTACCTCCTTGCCGGTGGCTTCTTGGCAGGGTGGTTGAAAAGCATTCGGGGTTGGACAACCTTACACGAGTAGTCACAATCCGCAGTAAGGGTTCTATGTTTAAAAGTCCAACATCAAAGCTGTGTGTTTTGCCTATTGCCTAAGAATGTTATTAGTAAATTAAGTGATAGTTTTAAGCACAGTTGGTATAATTGTAAGCACAGTTATGTATAATGGTTTAAGTTAGATATACATAAGTCATATTGTAAAGGTTATTCAAACTACTTGATTGCGAATATTGATTTTAACGTGGGAAGGACATAATGTTAGACAAAATGTCCTTGGTGGGCGGAACCTCTAACCGCACAGCAATTCATATCAAAAACCCGCGATCGAAGGCAAATTTGTTCCACTATTCGTCAATAGATGGCGCTTTAGCTTTGAGATCGATTCCTAGATTGCGGTGTTAAGATTTTCCGCCGATAGTATAGGTACTTTAAGACATCTATTGTTTTTTGTATCATCTTGGAACACTGATATTAAATGTATCAATTGTGTCGAGTCGAAATATAAGTTTACGGTAACCACTACCAGTACAATTTTTTTCAATCAACCCCCAGTTTATAACCCTCACGATACCGAGGGTTATTCACTAGGTAAAACATGTATGGACCTACCCTACTTTACTAAGATCTTGCATGCTCGATTTGTGTGTAAACGCATGTTTTTAACAAATAAAGTATCTTTATAACATTTTTTACTATCTACACTACAATCCACTACTAACGTTTATCTATGAGAAACAGCCGGAAAAAAATGGTTTTTAAAATTTCGGGTGCTGACATTTTTTTACAATTTTTTTTTTATTTTTTTGGAATTACTACAAACGAAAATAGCTTCACTACAATCCACTACTAACATTTATTTATAAGAAACGGCCAGAAAAAACCGATTTTTCGAATTTCGGGGGATCAAATTTTTTAACATTTTTTTTATTTTTTTGGCCTTACTACAAACGAAAATAACAACACTACAATCCACTACTAACGTTTATTTATGAGAAACAGCCGGAAAAAAATGCTTTTTCAATTTTTTTTTTTTTTTCACCACACGTATGGCTCTAGTGAGAAGAGTTCTCGCCAGTAGGTTGGTCCTGGCTGCAGGCACAGCGAGCAGGGGCGGGCGGTGCCGCCTCCACACGTACCGGTCGGGCACGTATAGCTGTAGGTGTCGCAGCACTCCCGGGTTATGCGCCACGCCACGTAGTAGTTTTACTACATACGCTGCGAGCGAAAACTCCCGTCGTACTCTTAGAGTGTTATACCCTACCATACCCAGAACAAATAGTGTAGGGTACATCAATGGGTATAATGGATATACCCCATACAGCTTGTAATACAAGTGTCGCGTGAACTTATTTTGGATACGTTCCAACATAACACTATATTTCGCCTCATGAGGAGCCCAAATGAATGCGCTATGTTCGAGGTGACTTCTGACTAATGCGTCATATAGTAACCTTAGTGTCGTGATGTTGGTGAATCCTTGGGACTGCCTGAGTACGAAACCTAGGTTTCTGTATGCCTTCTTACATATCTTATTGAAATGCTCACGGAAGGTTAGTTCCTGAGAGAAGACTACCCCTAAGTCTCGTACCTGAGACACTCGTTGCATCGGCACATCCTCAACCTTGTACTGATAACTCAAGGGAGTTCGCGCGCGAGTGAACGACATCACCGAACATTTAGCAAGATTAAAATGCAGTTTGTTGTCATTGCTCCATTCGACCACTCTGTCAATGTCCTCCTGTAGGCGTTCACAATCCGAGTGATCCCGAACCTCGAGCAGCAATTTCAGGTCATCCGCAAACAATAAACAAGTCCCATGTCTGACGACTTCCGGCAAGTCATTTATCATTACAATAAACTCGAGAGGCCCTACATTGCTGCCCTGGCTCACGCCCGATCTCGTGTAATACGGTTGTGATACACGGCCATTGTAGTCGACATATTGCTGGCGATCTTTCATATAGCTAGCGAAGAACTGGATATATAGTTTATAGGCGCGATCGTGAATCAAGTAAAGATAAAACTCGTAAAGATGGAGGTGGTGTTTTAATTGCCGTCTCAAAAACTCTGAAATCATGTCTACTATCCCACTTTGAGAGCGAGATTGAGGATTTATGGATAAGCATCAATATTGGCTCCAAAAATAGTTGTAACAATAAACTCTACATCAGTGGTGTATACCTACCGCCACCTATTCATAGTAATACGCTGGAAATATTTACTAAAAACGTTCATAATGTATTTAAAAACGATGAACAAATTTTGATTTTAGGAGACTTTAACCTCTCAAATATAACATGGCTTACAATAAAGGACCTTATATACTTGTACCCAGAACCCAGTAACACGGATTTAAACGCAATAATCTCTGAATTCTTGACCTTGAATGGCCTTAATCAATATAATGCTATTTTAAATAATAAGTTAAAAATAAGACAGTTTTTCACCCCGAAGGGAAGAAAACGAGTATTTCAGGTCTTGCCGAGGCTTGACCTTCGGAGATAACCTACCTTACCTATCTGCACACACATGTGTCTACTTACGTTCCTTCGTCCCTGATCGTGTTCCAGGCGCGGGGGTGAGGCCTGGCGACGCGCCGTCCCCCGCTTTGAGGGGGGGGCGGCGGCTGCCGCGCGACGCTAGAGCGCACGTTCTCGTTAGTATGTTTACTCCGAAGAGCCGGCAAGGGCTTGCTTCGGTCAAGCCTCGGCAAGACCTGAAATACTCGTTTTCTTCCCTTCGGGGTGGAAAACGGTCTTATTTCAGTTCTGTGCCTTCGGTTTGTCCTTCGGAGACGTGTCTATTTTCTGCCGGCGCCCTCTAACTATAGCGTACTGTGACAGAAGTAGGTGTAAAGCATCCTTGAAATAAAACCCAGATTTATGTAAATGAGGACATTTTTATTTTCCTTTGGAATCTTAAATCTAGTACAAGTCTTTATCTCAAAAATCTTAGGTCTCACTTACATCGTTGAATCAGTTAGTAGGTATTTTATTCAAACTAATAATAATGGAGTTCTGTCTAATAATAACAAATTAAGACGTTGGTCAAATAACACATTCGTTATCAAATTAGACTTTTAACAAACAGAAATAACAATTAGATAATTATGTAAGTATGTTAATTAAAATAGTGCAATAAAATCACAGAAACAATCATTAGAAACATTACCAGCTAATCAAACTGCCGAGAATGAATTATTAAGAACATTTAAGTTTTGATTTCCAGGACGCTCTAGCAATTTGCAATAATGCGTAAAGAAATTGTCGGAAACTCTCGAGTTCCCTCTTTTCAAAATAAAGTCTAAAGGGAAGTTATTCTGATAGTCACTCGACGCAACAGCTGATCTAATTGACCCCGGACTATAATTTATACCTAAATCTCGAAAAGGAGCCTTAATCCAACCTGCAATTATAGCTCTTGTGGCAGCCTTTACTTCACCACGCGTAGTGATAAATAGACTATTCAAATTCGGCCGAGCACTTCTTCTACTCGCTGACAAATCTATCAAACAATTCACCCATTTGACTAAATTCAATGCAGGGTCTTCTGAGGAAGATAACTGCCATCCTGACTGCCGATTCTTGATGTTATCGGTCTTAGAGCCAAATTTAGGCCAGAACGTTATCGAAGAGCTTGATCTATCGCAATGTTGATTGTCAATGCATAGGAGTGTAAGGTCGTGGATACGACGTCCTGACGCCAACAATAAAAGCAAGGCTACATGCCGAGACACCTGGAATATGCTATCTTCATTTGGGCAATGCGATCTCAACCATCTTAGCAGATCGTGGACGTCCCAGATTTGTGACTTTGATGATGAGGATGCGCACTTTTTAATTCCTATAGCTTTGACTATTGTTGAAACTAAAGGGTGAGCTGCCAACCTTTTTTCCTGTGTAGGATCAGCCAACGTTAAAATAACTGATTTTTGGACCAAAATAGTTGAATCTGCGAGATTTCTAACACGGGATAGGTACCCCAAATAGGTAGCTAAATCCTGAGGTCGAGGATCACTAGGGCTTTTCCCATTTTGTCTGCACCACGAGACCCATTGATTCCAGCTAGACTCATAAGTGCGCCACGTGGAATCACGCCATGCTGACTGAACAAGATCGATATCGCCAAGATCCATTTCTGCTATAAGTTCACTCCACCCCGTATCCTCCAAACCTCGAAAGAGAGGTCTCCTACGTTCGGCAGAGGGCGATCGGTGGACAGGTCGATCAGGCAACTGTTGACATTGCGTATCTGAAAGGGGGCTTCCAGAGCCCTTCGTTTCAGGTCGCCTCTCCAAAAAACTATTTCCCAGCGAGGAACCATCAGTAGGTAGGTCCTCGAAGACTGGTTGAGGTGCCGTAGTACTCTGGGTATCAGAGGTGGGGGCGGAAAGATCCATGCCAGTTTGTAATGCCAGGTCTGGCTGAATGCGTTGATGAACATCGCCTGTGCGTCCCATGCTTCTATCGACGCATATGTCGAGACTACTTTCGATCGACTGGTTGCGAACAAATCTATTTGAGGGGTACCCCACTTCCCGTGGGTACCGCACGATCTCCCGTGAGGCGGCGTGCCTCCTTGCCGGATTGCCGCCATGGGATCTGGAGGCAATAGTACTCGCGCGCCTGCACGAATGGCGCGCGGAGGTGCTACGCCGGGGGGACACTCCGCTGCCGCGGCAAATTGTCGCGCAGCGGACAGACTTCTGGCATGATCTCATGGCGACATGGATAGAGCGACTGTCGCAACCCTGTGCAGGGCACGCCACAATGGTGGCGGTAAGTCTCCTCTTTGAGGAGTGGCTTGAGAAACGCCACGGCGTCCTCACCTTCCGCCTGACGCAGGTCCTCACCGGACACGGTTGTTTCGGGAGGTTCCTGTACCGAATCGGGCGGGAGGAAACGCCCGGGTGTTTCCATTGCGAGGATCGACCGGAGGACACGGTGGAGCACACGGTGGAGGTGTGCCCCGCGTGAGCGGAGCACCGCCGTGTCCTCGAAGTGGCGATTGGCGGCGGCGACCTCTCGCGTCCGGCCCTGGTGCAAGCCATGGTCCGGAGCGAGACGGAATGGGACGCCGTCACCTCCTTCTGCGAAGCAGTAATGCTAGAGAAGGAGGTGGTGGAACGTGAGAGGGAGAGAACCTCACAGCGTCCCGGCCGCCGCGGGAGACGCCTCGGGCGTCGGGGGCCACCACGTGGCCCCCGGCCACCGTTAGGCGCGGGCCTGTGGACGGTGGGCTATGGGCTAGCTCGCCGTCTGTCCGTCTCATGACGACAGGCCGTGTCGACGGCGCGTTCGTGTTCCACGCGCGCCTCAAAGAGAGTCAGCAAAAAGGAAGGGGGACCCCTTCCTTTTTTTTGGTCATGATTCAATCCGACAACAAGACGGTGGTTTCGTACCTGAGGAATCAGGGAGGAACACGGTCTGGTATTGTTAGAGGAGTAACAATTCATACCTTTTACCTTCCAGGCCGTTACAATTCTATAGCCGACAATTTGTCAAGGGGATAAAGTCTCCTGGATTGGCATGTGGTAGACGAGGTTACGACAAAAGTGTTCCTAAAGTGGGGTACCCCCTTTTTTTTTTTTTTTTTTTCGGATGGGAAATCATCAAATTAATGACTTCTCCCGCTCTGGGCGGAGCAGGAGGGAGTGTCAGACTTTTACTGACTAAAACCCATCCATGTTCCTTCAACGCCCTTTGTGTTCCGAGGCCACGGTATCTCTTTCGAATAGTCCCGCAACCCCGGCAGGCATCGGTCCTTGCGGACCCCTTCCTTTTCGCTGACTCTCTTTGAGGCGCGCGTGGAACACGAACGTGCCGTCGACACGGCCTGTTGTCATAAGACGGACGGACGGCGAGCTAGCCCATAGCCCAACGTCCACAGGCCCGCGCCTACGGTGGCCGGGGGCCACGTGGTGGCCCTCGACGCCCGGGGCGTCTCCCGCGGCGGCCGGGACGCTGTGAGGTTCTCTCCCTCTCACGTTCCGCCACCTCCTTCTCTAGCATTACTGCTTCGCAGAAGGAGGTGACGGCGTCCCATTCCGTCTCGCTCCGGACCATGGCTTGCACCAGGGCCGGACGCGAGAGGTCGCCGCCGCCAATCGCCGCTTCGAGGACACGGCGGTGCTCCGCCCACGCGGCGCACACCTCCACCGTGTGCTCCACCGTGTCCTCCGGTCGATCCTCGCAGTGGAAACACCCGGGCGTTTCCTCCCGCCCGATTCGGTGCAGGAACCTCCCGAAAACACCGTGTCCGGTGAGGACCTGCGTCAGGCGGAAGGTGAGGACGCCGTGGCGTCTCTCCAGCCATCTTCAAAGAGGGGACTTATCGCCACTATCGTGGCGTGCCCTGCACGGGGTTGCGACAGTCGCTCTCTCCATGTCGCCATGAGATCCCGCCGGAAGTCTGTCCGCTGAGCGACAATTTGTCGCGGCAGCGGAGTTTCCCCCCGGCGAAGCGCCTCCGCGCGCCATTCATGCAGGCGCGCTTGGACTTTCGCCTCCAGATCCCATGGCGGCAATCCGGCAAGGAGGCACGCCGCCTCGCGGGCGATCGTGCGGTACCCACGGGGTCGCTTCCACCCCTACCCCTACGTTGACCGTGGTTAGACGGCTTTTTCGATGGCGGATTGCGGGATGATGAGTTGTGAGAGGATAAGTTGTAGGGCGATGAGTGGTAGTTAGCGGAGTATTGAGTAGCCGGTCGGGAGCGCCAAGATGATTTCGTGGCCTTAGATCTAGCCAGTGGAGCTGGTTTGCGAAAGGAATTTACGGTCTTTTCCGTGGCTCTTGGTGAGATAAAAACAGCTGCCACACCCCCACTATCCTTAACTAAAGAACTAAGCTGCTTCTCCTCAAGCAAGTGGGTCGGTGATGGAGGAATATTGTGAAGTGCTCATTCCTTGTTTTGAATGATTTACGACGAAGGTCGATGGTCTCGGACCTATGAGCGCATACAAACTGAAGAAGTTGATCTGAAATCGTCTTGAAAGTGGAGTCCTCAGCCACTAGCTGCCTTAATTCTGCGCTGGCACTCGGACACTTCTTAACAATTGTGTTTAAATTTTCCGCAAGGGCCCTACGTTGGAGAAGCAACCCGTGCGTGATTGTGCCTAGGGGATTCTCTTGCTTCGTAAGCCAGGGAGATTGAGTGGCTAGAGTGCCCAGCTCCATGTTGATTTTAAGAGCGCTAAATACTGACGCCGCCTGCAAGTGCTTCTCCACTTCCTTGTAACGGATCTGGCTCCAGCTATCGGTGCCCAGCCTTTGGCACTCGATTCCTTCCCTCTTAAGTTGCGCAGAAGGCTCGGGTATCAGAGGGTCAACTTCCTTGGTTGTGGGCAGAAATTCGAGCTCCTTCTCGTCTCCCTCAACTTGCCAATTCGGGTCCAGAGTAGGTGCTCTCCATGACGGAGAATCAGAGGTCTCCGAAACTGCATCCTCTTCATCGTTGGAAAAGTAGTTTTCTTTGTCGGAATCACAGTCGGAATGTTGTCGCCGCTCTAGTTTTTCCAACAAAACCGCAAACATACCCTCCACTCTTTATTCCAGAGCTTCGATTCTGGCATCCCGCGATATGGAGGGTGAGTCTGAGTCCCTCCTGCGTCTACGTGCCGAAGGTTCTTGACTTCGTGACGTTACAGAAGACGAACTCCTTCTCTTCCGACTAGTTTCTTCTGTTTCAGAGCGGGCACCGGAAAGAATTTGATCGGCTTCGGCCCTAGTATGTAACAGTGGCCGTAGTGCCTCGACTGACTGTTTAAAAAACTCAGTGCGCGTTGCTGAGCCCCGTATACGGTTTGCCACAGCTGGTGGCCCGAGGATAAGAGCCCGCGTAAAAGCCCAATTAAGAAGCGTACACCTTATGTCTCGATACCCCTTCTCCGAAAGGTGATCCGCCTCTGGTATAAATGCGCGGACTAGGCCCACGGTAGGCAGGGCGAATACTAATTTATTTAGTATATTGGGATCGATCTTCTAACCGAAAACTTCTTCTTTTGTTGCTGTAGTCACCTCCCAGCGAGACCAGCCATCCGGTAGTTGCTCTTGTGCTAGCACCTTCACCCGCTCCAAACAAAGCAAAGCGGTCATGCAAAAACCCAAGCAGGTCCATTCAAATTAACCTCTAGCGGCTCATTGATTAGGCAAAGCCTAAGAATAATCGAACCGCGCCGCTCGTTTTTCGGTGCGAGCCACCCAATATTTTTGAGCCGAGGCGCTCAATTTATAAGCCGCGCTGCCCAAATTTTGAACAGCGCCGCCCAAATTTTGAGAAGCGCCGCCCAAGCTTTGAGTCGCGCCGCTCAAGTTCTGAGCCGCGCTTCTCAAGTTTTGAGCCACGCCGCCCAAATCCTGTGCCGCGCTGTTCAAGTCCTGGGCCGCGCCGCACAAATCTTGGGCCGCGCTGCCTACTATTCGGGCTGTGGCTATAACTAGACGGACTGTGGCTGAGTAGCCGACATGTCAAACGAGCGCAGTTGCTGCGTCGTGATCGTCTCATGTAGGTATGTGTATTGTGGATGGTATGTCCGACAAATACAATAATAACTCGTGCATATTTTGTGGATGGCATGTCCGACAAAAATTTTAATCGTAATCACTACGTGGAAGGAAAAGGAACTTACAGGAGGATGCGGATGGTCATGCGTTTCTTCGATAGCAGCCTCCAGCACGCCGGTTCAGGCGATATTTCCACCAAGCGTCACGAGAGAGAGTTTGAGGATTCACCACACAGCACCAATAATTTTTCACTTTAGAGTTTTTGGCGGTAGCGCGGGCGCACGCAGGTACGTGTCGCCAGTAAGCGAGCGGATTTTGGAGTGTTGAGTGTGGGTTCTTAGAATGAACGGGACCATAAAGAGTGGGAGTAAGAAAGGAATCGATTTTGATTGGAAGATCCTTCTCGAGTGAGCCAATGAGTGAAGTGTAATATATAGTGTTGCAAGTATGCGTTTATGATTCCAATAGATAATTAAGTATAGATAAAATAATGCGAATGGCGCAGACAACTCCCCCGGCCTAGAGGTTTCCTCTAAACTAAAACTTTATGAGAACTTAAATTAAATAAAGGAATTTAATTAAAAAATAGAGTTAAGAAAAATTTTTAAAGTAATTATTGTGTAGGTAGAGGACAAAGCCGCACTACCGGGCGTATATAGGAACCGGAAGCAGTTCTAACCTTCACAGTCCTAACTATATTATCCTTGCCAGGATAAGTCGCATCTATGACACCTAAAGGCCAACAAAGCGGGTGAGCGTTGTTGTCTTTGATAATAACAATCGTACCTACTTCAATAGGCTTTGACGGTGTGTTCCACTTCTCCCGCTGTTGCAAGGAAGTGAGGTACTCCTGACTCCAACGATGCCAGAAGGAATGAGTTATTTTATAAAGAAGTTGATAACGCGATAAGCGATTGTCTGAAATGTCTGTGACATCTTCAGCAGGTAAAAATTTAAGCGGAGTTACGTTTAAAAAATGATTAGGCGTTAAAGCACTAATATCGGACGGGTCAGAGCTTAAAATACTTAGAGGTCGATTATTTAAAAGACATTCAATCTGAACCAGTACGGTACTAAACTCCTCGTATGTTAATATTTGTGAACCAATGACTTTAAAAAGATGAGTTTTGACACAACGAACATTAACTTCCATTAAAATGAGTCCATTAAAATGAGGACCGTAAGGCGGACTATGTTTAAATCGTACACGATGTTCAGCTAGTTGTTCACCTATGTAATTTATATGAGATTTGGATAAATAATTAAGGTGTAAATTTCGTTCAATTTGCGCTTTGCGCCAATAAAATTTGTGCCTCCATCACTATAAATCATAGCAACAGGACCTCTACGAGAAATAAAACGCTTAAAAGCGGCGAGAAATAAATCTGAACTAAGGTCAGAGAATAACTCTAAGTGTACTGCCTCAGTGGTTAGACAGACGAACACACAAATATAAGGTTTGTGGCTCTTAATTCCGCGTTTTCGGATATGAGTAATGTAGAAAGGACCACAGTAGTCCACAGCGGTATTAACAAACGCTTTCGCTTGTGAAACGCGGAAGTCGGGTAGATCACCCATAGGAGGGTAAGTATTTTGAGGTTTAAGTTTAAAAAATTTATTACAACTATGCACACGTTGTCTTACAATGTTACGAGCAGATAAAATCCAGAATTTTTGTCTTATTAAAGATAATAAAAGAGCGGGACCCGTATGTAAATTAGTTACATGATAAAAGTCAATTACGAGTTGAGTAAAACGTGATTTAGTTGGAATTAAAATGGGGTGCTTTTAACCATAATCAAGTTGAGAATGAGTTAACCTTCCACCTACTCGGAAAATATTTTACGAGTCCAGAAAGGGGTTGAGTTTAGCGAGACTTTTATTTAAATTTTTATTAGATTTTAAAGCGTTAATTTCTTCAGAGAAATATCTACTTTGTACGTAACGTATAAGGTATATTTCCACGGCATCCAAATCCGAAACGGTGATACAACCACGCGAGTTTAGTAACTTGCAGAAACGTAATATCAAAACCAAGCTACGTAGTAAAATAGAATATTTAGAAATGCGGTCAATTAAAGATTGAATAGGTTGAGGACCTTCTTGCATTACTTTAACTGAGAGAACGATATTTTTAGTTTCCATTACTTCCGAATTATTTTTATTTAAATTGACCCTAAATGGCTTGATTGGCCACTGATTTAAGGCGAATGAAAACCAATGCGAAGCGTTAAACCAGAGTTAAATCCAATAATTGTTTAGGCGTTACGGGACGAGAAACTACGTCAGCGGGATTTTCAATTCCATCGATGTGAAACCAATGTTTAGCAGGTAATTTTGAATTAATTTCAACAATGCGATTTGCGACAAATGTATGAAATCTATGCGAGGGCGAGTGGATCCAGGTGAGCGTGACTGTTGAATCAGAAAAAGCAAAAATATTATTAATTTTACAGCGTTTACTTAAAATTTCTACAACTGAGTTGATTAAGTTTGCTAAGAGAAGAGCAGCACATAGCTCGAGGCGAGCTAAGGGCGTATTTTTAAGCGGAGCGACGCGAGATTTAGAAGTTAGTAAGAGGACTGATCCGTTATCTTCATCGTTAGAACTAACCCTTATGTGAACAGCGGCACCATAACAGCGCTCACTGGCATCTGCGAACCCGAGGAGAGTGACATGAGAACCAGAGGTGATACCTACATGTCGCGGGAATTTTATTTGTTCGAGATAATAAAGTTCTTTGTGAAATTGATTAAATTTATTTTCAATGTGAACGGGTACAGGATCATCCCAATCAAGGTCATGCTTCCAGCATTCCTGAACTAAAACTTTCATGAATGCGGTAACTGGACCTATAAGACCTAAGGGGTCAAACAGCCGTGCGGTTGCGGATAAAACGGTACGTTTCGTACATTTAAAAGAATTACCATTTATTTTAAATTGAAAAGAGTCTTCTACAGGATTCCACTGCATACCTACAATTTTAGTATTATTATTAGCGTCAGCGTCAAATTCAATATTTTGCGGATTTAAATGAGTTGAAGGAATTTTATTGAAGAGTTCGGAACTATTAGAGATCCACTTTACGAGGTTGAAACCGCCTGACCTGAACATGGCGACCATTTCTTGATATGTCTGATCAGCTATTTCAACGCCATCTAGCGAACATACGTAGTCATCCATATACATATGGTTTTCAGCCTCGTAAGCCGCGAGCGGGTATTTATCCCTACTATCAGATGCGAGTTGGCGAACTACTCTCATAGCTAAATAAGGCGAGCTTGAGACACCGAAAGAAACGCGGTTAAATTCAAAAGTTGAAATCTCAGAATCTTTATTGAATCTGTATAAAATGCGTTGAAATGCGTGATGATCAGCGGAAAGATTAAGTTGAAAATACATTTTTTCGATGTCTGCAACTACAGCAACGGAAAACATGCGAAGATTAATTAGTAAATCGAAAATGTTACTTTGTAGATTCGGACCTACATAAAAGAGATCATTTAGCGATTTACCTGTGCTAGTTTTACAGCTAGCGCCAAGCACGATGCGAGTTTTACTGGACTGTTTATCAGGGCGGTAAACAGCACGATGCGGAATATAATAATGCGGGATATTGAGAGAGGGATCTTTGACCTTGGCCAAATAACCTTTGTCTAGATAATCTTGAAGCGTAGCGTTATAATTAGTTCTGATCTCGGGATCAGAATCTAACTTTTTTTCTAAATTAACGAGGCGGCGCATCGCCGTTGAGTGCGAATTTCCTAAGTCTGTACACGGAGCCTTAAATGGTAGCTGCACTGTGTATCTACCTGTTTCATCGCGAGAGTAAGTTGATTTAAACATTTGTTCACACGCCTGATCATCAGGACTCATGTGAATCTTATTAGGGACGCTTTCCAGCTCCCAAAAGCGTTGCGTGAGCGTATCTAAGCTAAGCGTGCTAGTAGCGCACAGAAAAGTTTGCTCGCTTTTATTTTTGTTTATTTGAGTGTGGCGAGCGCGCGAAGTTATGCGAGGTTGACAATCAGCCCGACCCATGGCTATGTAGCCAAGGGTGGTTTCTACAGCGACGACTGAGGAGCCAGGTAAAATTACCTTTCCACTTCTCAACAAAAGCGGGAAAAGTTCATTGCCGAGGAGGCAATCTATCTCACCGGGAACGTGGAACGCGTCATCAGTCATAGGTAAATTACGTAATGGAGCGAGATTTGTGATATCTATGGATATGTTGGGCAAGTCGTCAGTAATACGATCTAAAACCCGAGCGTGAATTGTATAACAACAGCGGTGATCAAAGCGGGAAAATATTTTAAATGTTGTAGTACCAAACGAGGGTACTTTTGCGTGACCTATACCGAAAATAGAAGATTTGTCAGGAGTAATTTCTAAGTTTAAGCGTTTACAGCAAGCCTTTGTAATAAAGCGCGGGGCGCGCTGTTCGCAGGCAGCGGCGCGGTCGGTGCGCAATGTGCGGGCCGCGCGGAACCATGTTCAACTACCCGATTGTTTGAATTGTTAAACAAGCCCGCCACACTGTTCCCAAACCACTGTAACTCCTGAAAGCCAGAATCAACAGTGGCGACCACCAGAAAAGCGCCGAGACAATGAAGCTCGACGAAGTCCCAGAGAATGAATTTAACTGTCTTGGATCCCGCAACGAAATTAATCAGAAAAGTATAGTGGAGGAGTAGGAAAAAACCGTAATTTCCACTTCCCTCCATTTCAGCAGGAGACAGAACGAAACAAGGCCAATAGGCACAAAGGGACGTTTACAACTGGGATAGGCCCAGTTGCCTAGCACCACGGATAAATATTAACATTAATGGGTCCTAAGTTGTGAGCTGTTATATTTGATTCCAATAATAGGTATGGCAAAAACGCTTGAACGGAAATTTGTTCTAGTTTCCACAAGGTCTGTATAGTAAATAACTCCGGATGTAACCTGTACACTATCCAACATAATGTTGCGTTCATTCTGCCAAAGACTGCACTCCCATAAAATGTGATGTGCTGATTGTTCATATTCGCAGTCAGATGTGGAACATTGACAAAAAGGCGAGTCAACAAGCTTGAAGGAAAATAATTTACTCTTAAAGTTACCATGACCGGTGAGAAATTGGGCAACACAGTGATCAACCTCCAACCATGTCCTGGCCAGCCGCTCACGAACGGATGGAAAGAACTGGTGGAGGTGTCGGCCCTTGATGGAATTATCCCACCTACCTTGCCATTCAGACAAAAGTTGAATTGTTAAAGTTGTCTAAATGTAATAACGAATGATGTTTACGGTGGCAAATCGAACATGTATTTGTTGACCTTCACATTTTAATATCATGAAATCCTAAACAATTACGACAAAACTTATGTTTGTTTACAAGATCTAATCTATCTTAAGCGTTTTGATTCATAAAAGGAGAACATCTATAAAGTGGATGTGAATCAGGGGATCCACACACCTTGCAGGAACGCACTGGGGTGTCCTGGTTAGTACTCGCGAAGGCTTGGCTATTTTTAGATTTAAATGAGGATTTATTATTTTCGTTATAATTATTACGAACTTTAGAGGGATTAGAGTGATTACGAAGCGTTATTATTTTATTTTGTTCTTTTAAAAATTGCGAAAGATGATCGAAAGTAGGTATTGCAATATGACTATGCGATTGTTCGAAAAGGTTAACGACCTCTTTGTCGAGCTTACTGAGTGCAATATCAGTTAATATAAAATCTGACAAATCTTTTATGTTTAAGCGACGTAAAGCGGCTTGTGCCGAATGAAACTGCTCAAGAAATGTATCAATAGATTGATAAGGTTTAAATTGAACCATTTGATGTAAATACATGGAAGCTTGTACGCGCGTGTCATGATTTCTTGTTCTGGAATTTTATTGGCATCACAGCCAACCGCCATGCCGTTTGAATAACGGTATGGCGGGAAAAATAAAAGACGAGCCACACACTTGGGGATCGTTAGGGCAGTTCAAAAAACGGCAGTCGACCTAGTAAGAGGTCCCAACTAATAGGTTAAAATATGAAAGTTTGCACTGATTATAATAAGAAGTTATACTGATTGTATTAAAGAGACTGTGTTATTTGTGTCTATTTGATATTAGTAAAGTAATTTATTAGTATAGAGGTGGTTTTATTATATATCAGAAGTGACACGTTCAAAAGTACGCGCCCACCTTCGCTAAGACTTATTAAAAGGTATGTACTCGCTAAATAATATTTGACTCAACTGGCAGAGCTTGTGTGGTTATTTGTCATTTCCTATTATTTGGGTTAATTAATCTTAAAAGTTAACATTGGCATCTTATTCGACATTGGGTCCGATAAGACTTGATCAGGGTACACCCTGATAGTGTTATCGAGTCTTAAGAGTGCATTATAATTTCGGCTTAAATGCGTGGGCGAGGCTACCCTTCGTCAGTATTTCTGTTGAGGTTTAGTGCGCCTACATAGTGGAGTAATATGTAGTATTATTTTTGAGGTTAGAATGATTTTCATGCTTGGTTAAGTAATTTCTTAAACGTTACCAGCCCAAAAGGATGCATTGTGCTTTTGTCTTGAGTACATGGGCGAGGCTACACTTCGTCAGTATTTTTGCTAAGGTATAGTGCGTCTATATGCTGGTAATTTTGATACAATATTGCATGAATTTCACACCAAGAGGTGCGCGGTGCTTCGGCCGTAATACTTGAGCGAGGCTACTCTTCGCTAGTATTTTGGGCCGAGGTTTAGTGCGCTTAAAGTGTGTCTTTCAAAAATGCATGCATTGTAATCCCGTCAAATACTTGGTTGAGGCTACTCTTCAGCAGTGTTTGGCTGGGGTTATAATGTTGTATTGATTGGTTGTTGAAAAACTAAGCATGAGTGTCCTGTAGTAACAATAAATTGAAGTTATAGATAAGCAAGCCCTGCTAGTTTTTAAATAGACATTTGACTGTGGAGTCTATTGCCACTTGATTTTGGAGGCTATTGCCACTTGATTTTGGAGGCTATTGCCACTTGATTTTGGAGGCTATTGCCACTTGATTTTGGAGGCTATTGCCACTTGATTTTGGAGGCTATTGTTACTTGATTTTGGAGGCTATTGCCACTTGATTTTGGAGTCTATTGCCACTTGATTTTGGAGGCTATTGCCACTTGATTTTGGAGGCTATTGCCACTTGATTTTGGAGGCTATTGCCACTTGATTTTGGAGGCTATTGTTACTTGATTTTGGAGGCTATTGCCACTTGATTTTGGAGGCTATTGCCACTTGATTTTGGAGGCTATTGCCACTTGATTTTGGAGGCTATTGCCACTTGATTTTGGAGGCTATTGCCACTTGATTTAGGAGGCTATTGCCACGATTGAAAGAATGTGTTTGGTTCCATGTATTTGATTCCTTACTACGCGTCATGCGAATCGTGGTTTAATCATTTTGTAAACACTTAACAGCTACTACAACAACATTCTCCCTAAACACACACACTTACAACCATCACGCATACACACGCACACACACATACTCATATTAGTAGCCAAATGATCTTGATAATGTGAATAGAATGTAACCGGATGATATGGAACCTTTCAGCTACCATGAGTGATGCAGAGCCAGTTGATGAATCGCATACTCCTCCTCGTAGGCGTAGTAGACGCAGAGAGAAACGAAGACGATCGTCATCATCATCCTCGTCATCTACACCTGAAGAAAGGATTCGACGACGGTCTCGAAAACACTCGAAGGGTTTTACCGCAGAGGACGTTCTGAACATCCTGACTTCCTGGAAGGCTGAACCAAGTAAGAGTACTAATTCCTTGCAAAATAGTCAACTTTATAATGTGATACCTGAATTTGACCCGGCCAATAGGTCGCAAAGTATCGAGGCTTGGATACGAAAAGTTAATGAATGTTCACAAATTTACAGCTGGGATCAGAAGCAAACCATTCACTTCTCCCTCCAAAAACTGGTTGGACTAGCGAAGAAATGGTTTGAGTCTCTTCCTACGGTCGTATTTTCATGGAACGAGTGGCAAGCCAAATTAAAAAGGGCATTTCCTAGTGAGGAAAATTATGGTAGATTGTTGGAAGAAATGCTAGGACGTACCACTCGTGTCGATGAAAGTTTACGAGAGTATTTTTATGATAAGTTAAATCTGTTAAACCGATGTGAAATAAAGGGGAAGAGAGCTGTTGATTGTGTTATACACGGAATTACTGATAGGTCAGTTAGGAGTGGTGCACAGGCACTTAACTGCGAGGAACCTGAGGACTTGCTTAACTTTCTTTGTGCTCAACGTATTACGTACTTTTCGAACAGAGACCGGAATAGGCAGAGATCAAATTCTAGAGTGCTGTAACTAACAATTCTGGGACCAACGACGGTTCTATAGTCTGTTTTAATTGTCGTAACAAAGGTCACCCTTATCACAAGTGTCCAAAACCTGTAATAAAATGTAAGAAATGTAACAGAATAGGCCATGATAATGAAAACTGTAAATTGCGGCCCGTTGCTGAAAATTACGTCCCCAGATCCAAAATCGATGATACTCGGAGTACCGTAGAGAAAAACACATTAAAGATCGTCGCGTTTAATGATCAAACAAGCTCTAAATCTGTCGATACCTCTAATACGCCTACTTCAACCACAGCATCCAATGATAAGTTTTTCAAAACCGTCTTAGTAAACGGTCGGCCCTTTATAGCTTACATAGACTTCGGGAGTGAATGCAGCCTGCTTCGAGAGAGCCTTGCAATAGAACTTCAGCTGGCACAACTGTCTGGCAGTGTTCCAGTAATTAGAGGATTTGGCAATTCATGTATTTCACCTTTGTGTAAGTCAAGAGTAAACTTGAAACTTGACGATATTGAGACCCAGTTAGACTTTTTAATAGTCGGTGACGAGTTCATGACAAATTGCAGTCTCTTAATAGGACAAAACTTCACGGAACTACCATTTATTACAGTCTTAAAAGACTGTCATCAATTAGTATTTTATTATTATTATTATTAATCCATTTATTTCAGATCATTAAAATCCATTCTATGCATTAAATGTGTGATGTGTGTGTGATGTGTGTGTGTGTGTGTGTGTGTGTGTGTGTGTGATTGTGTGTGTTTTTACATGACTCCGGAAGAAAATCTCTTCCCAACTAAAATCACTGTGAAAATGTTTACCTCAAAGCCCATGACGATTGTAAATACTAGTATGGTACCCGTCACAGTAGAGGGTGCTTCTTTTTCCGGTGACGTCTTTGTCGAAGGTTATAACTCATTGGAACCTGGTAGAGAATTTCGTTTGTTGCAAGGGACTTATAGCATCTCGAATGGCACTGGAGAAATAGCCGTAGCTAACTTGTTACGAACACCTCTTTTATTTAAATCTGAAACATTAATTGCGCGGTCGTCACCAGTAACTGAGGGCAAGAACTCTAAGGTTAATCGTATTTCAGAAAATTCTACTCTCTCTTTAGAACCATTAGATAGAACGCATATTCAAGTCGGTGAGGATCTAATAAGTAGCGACAAGAATAGATTGTATACGTTATTACAAAAGTATCGCAACTGCTTTGCAACTAATATGAAAGAAGTAGGTTGCGTTAAAGATTTTGAAATGAAAATAAACCTTACGGATAATAGACCTGTTGTTTACAGGCCGTATAGGTTATCGTTTTCAGAACGATTGCAGGTGCGTGAAATTGTTGATGAACTATTAGATACCGATATTATACAAGAATCAAGTTCAGATTACGCAAGCCCGATATGAATGGTCCGTAAGAAATCGGGTGAGCAAAGACTTTGTGTAGATTTTAGAGCCCTTAATAACAAAACCATTAAGGACAGGTTTCCTCTTCCGCTTATTGAAGACCAGTTAATTAATTTAAGCGGCAATCAGTTTTTTACGACGTTAGATCTTGCATCTGGGTATTACCAGATTCCTATGTCTCGCGAGAATCGGCATCTCACTGGCTTCATAACTCCTGACGGCCACTATGAATTTAAAAAAATGCCTTTTGGATTGGCCAACGCCCCCGCTGTGTTCCAGCGCATGATTAATAAAATTCTGGGGAATAAACGATTTGATTATGCACTTGCTTATTTAGATGATTTACTTATTCCATCTGTAACTATAGAACAAGGGTTTGAGCGCTTAGAAGAAATTTTAAAATTACTTCGTGAATTCGGACTTACATTAAAATTAACGAAGTGTCGATTTTTCGACATTACGATCAGCTATTTAGGTTACGAAATCTCTGCAAAGGGAGTAAGACCCGGGGAAGCAAAAGTTTTGGCCGTCAAGGAATTCCCTTGCCCCCGTAACATTCACGAAGTCCGTCAATTTTTGGGACTAACGGGATATTTCCGTAAGTTTATAAAAGGATACGGTGAGATAGCGCAACCACTGACCAACTTACTTAAGAAAAATGTCGCATGGCATTGGGGCATTGATCAACAAACGGCGTTCAATTCCCTAAAGGACAGCCTTTTAACCAGACAAGTTTTAGCATTGTATGACCCGCAATTAGAAACCGAGTTACATACGGATGCCAGCGCTCTAGGCATCGGGGGAATCTTGTTGCAATGGCAAGCATCACCCCGCGTTCTAAAACCTGTCGCTTATTTTAGTAGACAGACCACGGTGGATGAAAAATATTTCCATTCTTACGAATTGGAGACTTTGGCCGTTGTCTGTTCGCTAAAGAAATTTAGAGTGTACTTATTAGGAGTCCCGTTTAAAGTATTTACTGATTGCGCGGCACTTAGGACAACATTGACAAAGAGAGATCTCGTTCCGCGGATAGCCAGGTGGTGGTTGCAAATAAGCGAATATAACTTTGAAATTGAATACCGCCCGGGCGTTAATATGGCGCATGTAGACGCATTAAGCAGAAACACTTGTCTTAACGCGGAAGGAGATGTTGGATCTGTTAGTGTTCTTAATATTGAATCGGGTAATTGGCTCTTAACTCTACAAATGGGTGACCCCGAAACGTCTCGAATTATAAAAGTTCTTAAACCTGAAGCTGACCCTGAGCTGGAAGATATAAAAGAAAAATATACTGTCAAAAATAATGCACTTTATCGCAAAGTTGATGACCGTTTATGTCTTGTAGTTCCACGAAGTGCTCGTTGGCAAGTTTGTAGAGCTAACCACGATGACATCGGGCACTTAGGCTATGCAAAAAACGTTAGAAAGAATGAAGGCTCAATTTTGGTTCGCAAAATTACGACGATACGTGCTTATAGTAAAGATAGTGCGACTAAAAAGAAGCAGGGTCTACTTTTTCCAATAGAAAAAATTAGTATACCATTTCACACAATTCATATCGATCATTTAGGACCGTTCGTAAGAAGCAGAAGCTGCAACTCTTACATACTTACGATTGTAGATGAGTTCACCAAGTACGTATTCGTCAGAGCAGTGAAAGATACGAAAACAAAGAGTACAATTAAAATCTTGGCGAATATTTTCACTGATTTTGGTACACCGGCTAGAATCATTTCAGACCGTGGCACTTCGTTCACATCAACAGCTTTCGAATCCTTCTGCAGTGGCCTTGGTATAAAACATGTGCTTAATGCAGTTGCTTGTCCCAGAGCAAATGGGCAAGCCGAAAGGTTTAACCAAACTATTTTAAATTCACTATCTGCTCAAAATTTAAATAAAAATGAGCGCGACTGGGATAAGTGTCTAGGCAAAGTTCAGTGGGGTATTAACAATACTGTTAATGCGACCACCCAAAAAACTGCAACAGAGGCTTTGTTCGGGTTGAAAATGCGCGACAGTTTATCAAATAAGTTTAATGTTCCACAGCAGTCGCAAAACGAAGATTTGTTGTCATTACGCGAGAATATTAGCGTATCTATTAAGAAAAGTCAAGAGGAACAAAAGCGTAAACATGACCTTGGTCGTACTTCTGCCCCTACGTATCAGGTTGGCGCCTTAGTTAAACTAACCCGGACCAATTATAATAATGACGGTAAAAGTACAAAGCTTTTGTCAAAGTTTATAGGCCCTTATAACATTGTAGAAGTATTGGGTAACGATAGATATAGGATAAGTGATGTACCTGGTTTTAATAGAAAAAGGAATAATAATTATGAAAGTGTTGTATCTACAGATAGAATTAGACCCTGGATACATCTCAAGGCTCTTGAGCTTGATGACAATGTGGATATTAGTTCAGGTGAAGAAACTAGTAGCTAAGTATTTTCTAACAGTGTATGTAGTTGTATTTGTCAATAATCTAATTTTGAAATATAGTATTTTCTAATAACGAAATACAAAACGCTTACAAAAGGATTTCGAATGTCATGATTTACCTTAGCTTAACAAAAGCAACCTATGTATAATGTTCACGATATTTTACAACTTCAAAGTTACAAACATCTATTCTGTATAGCCCTAGTTCTTGTTCGAAATAAAATAATTATTACTTAATTTGAATTCTGAACTGAATGAACGGGTTCAAGTGGGAGTTGTGACCGGGAAGACGAAGCCTGAGCTCCTCGATCATCAAATTCTTGCAAGATCAACAGCAGAAAATAGAAGAGCACCATCATGTCGAAGACTCCCGAAGATTTTTGCGATGCTGAGGGCGCCACAACAGTGAAGAGTGACGTGTGACACTACAGTCGCCACAGTCTCCACAGCAAATCCTCCGTCAACAAGTCCAGCAGTCAATGAGGTACAGCTTAACGCGATAACAAACCTACAAATCAACATGCTTTCGAAACAAATAGAGAAGTTATCACTCGAAGTCGCCGAACTACGAAAACATCAACAATCGTCGTATCACCGTTCCCGCCAAAACTCAGCACATCGCAGCCGCTCACGCTCACATTCAAGACAGCGTAATGTTAACTCCCGCAAGCCCGGCGACCCCGACTGGCTGTGCCGTTTCCATTACCGATTCGGCAACGACGCACGGAAATGTGAATCGCCGTGTTCCAGAGAAAAGCGGGAAAACTAGAACGTGCATCGATAGTGGCGGGTGTCGATGTAAACCAAATAAGCCACCGCCTATGTGTGATCGACATCAACAACCGAGAAAAATTTCTTGTCGACACGGGAGCCGACATATCGGTATTAGCCGCTCGAAACCAGAAATACTCAAGACCGGCGGACAATGCAGGCTACAAACTTTACGCAGCCAACGGAACAGAGATTCGTACCTACGGAGAGCGCACACTCGAGCTCAACCTAGGATTACGAAGAAGTTTCAAATGGACTTTCGTCGTCGCCAATGTGAAGACTTCAATACTGGGTGCCGATTTCCTGGTACAGCATAAACTGTTAGTCGACTTGCACCAAAGAAAACTTATCGACCGTGTGACTGAGCTTAGTGTGAACGCCATCAAAATAAACAGCAAAGAAGAATCAATCCACATTATCAACCGAGACCACACTCATCACGACCTGCTGAAGAAATATCCAGATGTACTACGACCAATGACACTAAAAACTCCTTCCAAGCATGACGTCACACATCACATCGAGACGACTGGGCCGCCGATCTACTCACGGCCGCGCCCTCTACCGCCCGACAAGTATAAAGCAGCAAAACTCGAGTTCGAGCGCATGATTGAGATGGGAATATGCAAGCCGTCAAGCAGTCCGTGGGCGAGTCCACTTCACATTGTGAAAAAGAAAGACGGATCACTTCGAGTATGTGTAGATTACAGAAGACTCAACGCCGTCACCGTTCCCGACCGATACCCAATTCCACGAATTCAAGATTTCACATACCAACTCCATGGCAAGACAATATTCTCGAAACTCGATTTGAAAATGGCATATTTCTGGATACCAATCGCAAAACAAGATGCTCAAAAAACAGCAATAATAACTCCATTCGGCCTCTTTGAATTCAACTGCATGACGTTCGGCTTAAGAAACTCCGGTCAAACCTTTCAACGTTTCATGCATGAAGTTCTACGAGGACTCGACGACAACGTATTCTGTTTCGTCGACGATCTGCTCATACACTCGAGAAATAAGGAAGAACACCGCCGCCACTTAGAACTAGTACTCGAACGCCTAAATACCTACGGCGTCAGTCTTAACATAGATAAATGCGAGTTTGACAAGAAAACCATCGAGTTCCTGGGATACGAAGTGTCATCAGAAGGAATCAAACCCGCTCAAGAACGAATTCAAGCCATAGTCGACTATCCCAAACCACAGACAGTGCAAGAACTAAGAAGATTTTTAGGAATGATAAACTTCTACCGTAGTTGTTTACCACATCAAGCCGAGTACCAAAATGAATTAAACAAATACCTACACAACAGCAAGAAGAATGACAAAACTCCGATACAATGGTCTCAAGTAGCAGCACAAGCTTTTGAAAAATGCCGACAAAGCATCCTCGAGGCAACAACTCTGACGCACCCCATTCCCAACGCGCCGCTATGTTTATTTACCGACGCATCGAATACTAGCATCGGCGCCGTGCTTCAACAAAGAGTGGACAACGCGTGGAGACCCCTGGCATTCTACTCAAAAACTATGAGTGACACACAGCGACGCTACAGCGTGTACGATCGCGAATTATTAGCAATGTACACCGCAGTGCAACACCTATGACGACTGATTGAGGGCAGTGACCTGACAATATTCACCGATCACAAACCACTAACTTACGCCCTAACAAGAACACCAAGTAGCAGCGACACACCACGACGAGAACGCCAGCTACACTACATTAGTCAGTTCTGTGCAAAGATCAAATACATTCACGGTGATTAGAACGAAGCAGCGGACGCCTTATCACGCATCGAAGAAATCGACTTGTCACACTCTACGATCGACTACAACCAACTCGCTCAAGACCAAGAAAACGATGAGGAACTGAAGATCTGCATGTTGAACCCAAGTCTCAAGTTCGCTCCTATCACATTACCCGGCGGTCAACGACCCATCATATGCGAAACATCAACCGGCAACGTTCGTCCATACCTACCAGCGACTTATCGTATAGTAGCATTCAAAGCGCAACACGAACTAAGTCACCCTGGTGTGCGAACAACAAGAAGAGTAATGTCAACAAAGTTTTTCTGGCCGAATATGAACAAAGAAGTTGGTTTGTGGGCGAAATCATGCATCGGTTGCCAGCGCGGGAAAATTCAACGACACGTTATCAGCCCACTCGGCGAGTTTCAAAAATCGTCGCGCTTCGAACACATTCACGTTGACATCGTTGGACCACTGCCGCCCTTTAACGACTACAGATACCTAGTAACAATAATCGACCGCTGCACTGCACTGCTGCGCTGCGCTGCGCTGCGCTGTTGCCGGAAGCAATTCCTGTGCGTGACGTCACCGTCGACACCGTCGCCCAAGCAATCTACGAGGGATGGATATCACGTTTTGGCTGCCCTTTACGAGTAACAACGGATCAAGGGCGACAGTTTGAATCGTCGTTATTCAACTTATGAAGAAATTCGGCATAACAAGAATACGTACAACTGCCTACCACCCTCAAGCAAATGGTCAAGTTGAACGCTGGCATCGCACATTGAAGTCCGCGCTTATGGCGCGAAGCGCCGGTGCGCACTGGAGCGAAGAACTACCTACTGTGTTACTTGGCCTTCGTACCGCCCTACGGGAAGATACTCAGTTGAGCCCGGCCCTCATCACCTACGGATCGACACTTAGAATACCGTCAGATTTCTTCGTGCCTTCACAGCCGAAAAATGATGACGCAGAATTCGTCCGGAAGCTGACAGAAACAATGTCGACGATGTCCCCGAGCAGCAAGTCTCACACCAATAACAGAAGCACGTTTGTACACAAGGACCTAGCGACGTGTACCCATGTGTTCGTGCGCAATGATACCGTGCGAAGTCCATTGACCCCACCTTACGAAGGCCCGTTCAAGGTAATTCGTGACAGCAAGCATTTCACCATACAGATGCCACTTCGAACTACAGTCGTCTCAATAGACAGACTCAAGCCAGCGCACTTACTCAACGAAGGGTCAACTTCTTCTACAACAAACGTGGCGCAGCAAGTACCGCGCAATGAAAGCACATCACCGAGCGTCGAGCCGCGGTCGTCGACCCCAAACGCACCGCATGACTCTTACGTCACTCGATCCGGCCGCGCAGTGAAACCCAACGTACGCTTCGCTTAGGGGGGAGTGATGTAGTGACATAGTACCCGTCACACAATTACCATATACCTCCGAGCCAGTTACCACATACCTTCAAACCAATTTATTACCACTCAACACCGAACCAGTTACCTTACCACGTTTATGACGTTCCGCAAAGAAACTGAGAAGCAATCGTCTTGAAAAAGACGCTGGTACGTAAGGAAATAGGATGGAAGCACGGGCACAGCACGGCGTCATCACAACGCCGTACTCGCCGGCCATTTCGCTTCGAAAGAAGCGGTTTTGTAAGCAGAGGCAAGCAGGCAGAGCAAGCTTAAAACCATTTCCCACTCTTCATCTTCATTTCACACTCCGGGACTACGCAGATGGCCACGCGGCGCTGACGACACACGGCGGAGCCACAGCAGAGCAGACGGTCTTCACTCGACGGCGGCGCACGATGGAAAGGACCGAAGTTTGCGCGCCACTCCTATTTATAACTTCGCGTCGACCGAGTGCCGCGGCGAAACAGCGCCCCGCGCCCCGCGCGCCTCTCGCCCTGCGGCGCGTCGCTATTGGTCGAGCGTTCGTAAACGGTATCGGTTATGCCTAGATGCTATCACGGACAATGTATATACAAGTAGGGCTTTCGAAAATAAAGGTATTCAGTGTTCATCCTAGTTGGAATACGGAGTTTTATTATCTACGGTGAATCCCTGTCACTCCCTAAACACATACCGATTTACACAAAAAAGAACCATCCCCCCGGCCTTCAGGAGTTTGAAGAAGTCCTGAACCAAAGAGTCAGGGAGAGCTATAGCGAAGCGAGAGCGGGATAAAGTGGAAGTACATCCAGTTAGCTTAAATTAATGACTTTTATAAGAAAACGGAAAAATAATGATTAAACTAAGGCATATAACTAAGGGGAGCCTAGATGGCTTATGTAATAACTATTTATTAAACTATTATTGAGAGGGTAAAACGCAGAGTTTTACTACAGGTCGAACATAGGTGCCATTTCGTGTGCGTACAGTAGCGACTCTGACTACTCCATCTGAGGAAGGTGTGACGTCATCGATAACACCTATGGGCCATTGTAAAGGCGGAGAGTTTTCTGTTTTTATAAGAACTATAGTACCTTTGGTTACCGGATTAGATTTAGTGTTCCACTTAACACGAGATTGTAAAGTGTTTAGATATTCACGCCTCCACCTATTCCAATATCTCTGAACTATGGCATCAAGTAGGCGTTTGTTGCGGATCAAATCTACCGAATCTAAGCGCGGGTCGGAATGAAATGAATCTAGCGGACCAAAGGTCAAAAAATGCGCGGGTGTTAGAGCTTCGGGCTCTGCGGGGTCTGAACTAAGCAC
This sequence comes from Xestia sexstrigata, assembly GCA_941918905.2. Classification (NCBI taxonomy): domain Eukaryota; kingdom Metazoa; phylum Arthropoda; class Insecta; order Lepidoptera; family Noctuidae; genus Xestia; species Xestia sexstrigata. Next base: position 467,263 of record CALNXC020000003.1, on the reverse strand, counting down.
GGTTAGCGGTCTAGAATTGATCATGGCCTCGACCTGTGTGAGGACAGTAAGTAGCTCCTCGTAGGTGAGGAGAACGTCGCCTATAGTGCGGCGGAGATGATTTTTTACGACGCGGATTTGACTTTCCCAGCAACCACCGAAATAGCTAGCGGTAGGCGGATTTAGATTCCAGGTTATACCTTGATATAGTGTTTCCTGTTCAAAGGAATCACGGAAGGCTCTAGATTTAAGAAATCCATTTAACTCATCAAGCTGAGCTTTCGCTCCAATAAAATTAGTTCCATTATCGGAAAATAAGGAAACAATTTTGCCACGACGGGATAGGAAGCGTCGTAAGGCGCGAATATAGGACATCGAATCCAATCCGACTGCAACCTCGATATGGCAAGCTCGAGTAACAAAGCAGGTAAAAAGGCACATGTACGCCTTTTCCTTACGAGCACCACGATACCTACTTATTAGACAATTAATTGGACCCGCATAATCCACTCCGCAATAAAGAAAGGGCTTAGCTTCATTGACGCGGGGTGCGGGAAGAGCTGCCATAAAGGGTGCTTCTGTGCGGGGATTAGTCTTGAAGCAGCGGTTACACAAGCGGAAGCGTTGTTTCACCGTGCTGCGTCCAGAGATAATCCAAAACTTTTGTCGTAACAGCGAAAGTAATAATTGTGGACCGGCGTGTAGGTATTTTCGGTGGTAGTAATCAATTATCAAATTTACAATATGATCCCTTTTGGGAAGCAGAATTGGATGCTTGCTATCAAACTCCAGTGAAGATTTTTCTAACCGGCCACCAACGCGAAGAATGTCGTTTTTCAGGAAAGGAGAAAGCGGGAGAAGCGACTTAGACACCCTGTGGCTTTTAGAAAGCGCGTTGATGTCGCTTGCGAAATATTGTTGTTGGAGTGCCTTTATAACGGCAGTCTCCGCAAAATCCAGATGTGAAAGCATCATCCTATTGGAACGCGGGAGCTTTCCCAAAAAACGGTAGATATATACTATAATGCGAAGAAATTTAGACCAAGAAGATACGCGTTTAGATATTGTGCAGAGAAAAGGTTCCGGCACATCAGTAGTGATAAAAACATTTGATTGTTTTTTGAGCTCTAAAAGCTTTTCGTCCTGCGCGGGGTCAAAGGTGAATCGGCTAATTGGCCAAGTGAGCACTGGGTCACGAGCCCACGTGAGGCCGTGGAGCCATAGTGGATGGTCTAGCAATTGAGCGGGAGTAAGCCCACGACTAATGCAGTCGCTGGAGTTCTGCGCGCTTTCACAATGATAATAGTGTTTAGAACTAAGATTGTCCTGTATTTGAGCGATGCGGTTCGCAACGAAAGTATCGAAGCGATGTGGAGACGAATGAACCCAGTGGAGGGCCACCGTCGAATCAGTAAAAGCAAATATTTCGTCTATGTGACAGCGGGAAGAAATGATATCGATTACAAATCGAAACAGTTTCGATAACAATAAAAGAGCGGAAAGCTCCAGGCGAGCTAAAGTTATATTACGCAGGGGAGCTACCTTGCTTTTGGCGCCAATCAAGTTGACCTCGTTTGGTCCAGAAGCGGGATGTGCACAGAGGTACACGGCAGCACCCATTGCCTTTTCGGATGCGTCCGCGAACCCAATCAGAATAATACGGGATTCGGACACAACGCCGAGAAAGCGCGGTATTTTAAAGCTTTGTAAAGCAGGAAGCTCAGTGAGGAAACGATTCCACGCCATGCAGATGTCACGTGGTGGTGTATCATCCCAATCGATTTTCGGTATCGCGGCCCAAAGAGCTTTTATCAAAAGTTTTGCGTGTAAAATTACAGGAGCACAAAAGCCATTAATATCCCATAACCTAGCGATCGTGGAAAGCATAAGTCGCTTTGTACATTTAGACTGCGGATTAAATTTAATAGCGATCGAAAATTCATCTTCAGTCGGAGACCAAATTAGTCCTAACAACTTCAGGTTGTCCTCTTTGTCAAATTCAATATTTGAAGACAAGCGGTTGTTTATTGGAATCGATTTCAACACCTCCGACGAGTTACTCACGAATTTGACTAAGTCGAAGTTGCCACGCTTGAATAGCTCAATCAAGTCTAGAGCGAGCTGAGTCCCATCTTCAGCGGAGGCCACGGACACCCCCAAATCGTCCATATACAAATTATTAATAGCGATTTCTGAAGCGAGTGGTAAATCAGTTTCATCTTGAGCTAATTGCTTTACTGTTCTCATGGCAAGGTACGGTGAACAGCGTAAACCAAAGCAAACACGGTTAAAATGATACAATTGTGCCTTTGCGTCTTCGTCAAATTTATAAAGAATGTTCAAAAAACGGCGGTCTTCTTCGCGAATTCCGATGGCTAAAAACATTTGTTTAATGTCGGCTGTCAGAGCAACAGGAAATAGTCGAAACTTTAAAATAATCGCGGTTAAATTAGCTTGTAAATTCGCACCAGAATGTAAACAATCATTTAATGATATATTAGAATCGACGCACTTCTGAGACGCGTTCAAAACAATTCGCACCGGTTTGTCCGGTCGCGTAACTGTATGACGTAATAGTCCTTATCAGTTGTTGAAGCGGGAGCGGGCGAAATAATGTTACGTTCGAGATAGTCTCTCATCACGTTATCATATTCCATTTTTAAAGCGGTATTTGTCTGAAACCGACGTTCTAGACTATTATAGCGGCGAGAGGCGATAGTTAAAGAATCGCCTAGCAACGAAGTTGGTTGCGAGAAGGGCAAAGCGGTGACGTAACGTCCGGATTCATTGTCGCGGTGTGTGTTCGACACATAAAAATCCTCACATTCTTGTTCGGGTTTAGAAATGTGAGTTTTACCAGGTATTGACTCGAGTTGCAAAAAGTTTGCAACTAAAGTTTCGATCGATTCCTCACTAGATGAAAAAAATGTCTGGCTAATCGGTGGGCTATTATAGTGACAAGGTAGTGAGGCGATCGACCCGAAAACTAAATAACCGAAGGCGGATTCCAGTACATCTGGTTTTCCAGGCGGTCCTAATAATCTTCCAGGTCGCAAGATCTCCATGAAAGTATCGGCGCCTAACAAAAGGTCTATGTCGGCAGGAGTCTGGAAGTTAGGATCGGCAAGTCGTAGATTGTCTAAGTAGGTCAAAGACGAAATGTCAAACTGACAGCTCGGCAAATCACTTAAAATTGTTTTAAGAACTAGCGGTTGAATCGGCAAGCTAAAGGTTTCATCATATTTTGAGTATAAAGTAATGTTAGCGATGCCGGAAATGGTCTGAGTGCAGTTGCCTAATCCGTTCACTGACCTGTCAGAACAATTATTAAAGATGCGAATACCTAATCGTTTACAAGCGCGGCGGGTTATAAAATGGTTTTGAGAACCATTATCAATCAAAATTCGAACTTGAGCAATCGATCCGTCCCTGCACTTGACGTCAGCGAGGGCGGTGCCTAATAAAACGTTATTTGTTTTTCGCGGGTTTTTATTGCTGGCATTCATGCTGCAAAGGGCTACTGTGTTGTCTACTTGTTTATCAGAAACCGAGTTCGAAGACGAGTTGGAAGACGCGTTATGTATCGGATCCGTAGATCCTGCACTACTCGATGCGTTATCGCCCGAGGTCAATGACTCATTTGACTCCGGGAAGTGCAATAAAGAGTGGTGGAATTTTGAACCACACTGTTTACATGTCGACTTCGACCCACAAGAATGTGTGTGATGTTGTAAACTCAAGCAATTTACACATGCACGAAGTTTTTTAATGTAATTAAAACGTTCGCGAGGAGCGAGCGATTTGAATTTCGGACATGAATAAAGTCGATCATGGGCCGACTTTTCACACAATCGACAAGTAGCTTTGTTATTGTTTACCACAAAAGAGCGCGCGGTGCCTTTATTCGACGAGCTACTTGACGCGTTTCTATTACCTTTCGCAGACGAGGTATTTGCGTTGGTGTTATTATCACCTGTCCGATTTAAAACTTTTATACGGTCACGAACAAAAGAAATTAAGCTATCCAGTGTAGGTATATCTTTACCTCGGTTCTCCATCTCAAACAGCTGCGTGGTTTCTTTGTCTAAGCGCTGAGACAAAGCGTGTAATATTATGAAGTCACACAAGTTTGGTAATTTTAAATTATTTAATGCGAGATACGAGTTCGAAAATTGATCGATTAAAGTCTCTAAATTATCAGCGGTAGCGGAAAGAACAGGTTTTAATAAAAACATCTGATCTAGATATGTGACAGCTAAGTTTCTTTTATCTTGATACCTATCTATGAGTGCGGAATAGATCGTACGGTAGTTTTCCGCAGATGGAATGAATCCAGCGTAAACAGATTTCGCTTTACCAGTAAGTTTACTGGCCAGATAAAACATGCGTTCTGTGTCATTAAGCGACGTGTTTAAATGCACAGCGCTTTGAAATGTAGCATAAAAAAGCGGCCAATCTTTAGAACTACCATCAAACTCGGGAATTTCGATGCGAGCTAACTTTACGTTAGGTGACGAGCTATCGTTGTTTACATTATGTTTAGTCATACTCGAGCTCGACTTGGGTTCCAACTGAGAATGTTTGCGTCTGACGCGACAATATAAATCCTCAAATGCAAGCCATTTATTGAAGTCAGGTTCGGATTCTTTATCAATTTTCAATGAAAGCGTATTAATGTCAGTTATGCATTGTTGAAAATTACTGCGAACCTCATCTAGGGTCACAACTGAACAAAGAAAACTGTCTAATGTACTAGGATCGTTCAAATTACGCGAAAGATCGTATGTATTTTGCATACGTTCGAAAAATAACTGTCGTTGGCATTCTAATATTTTTAACTTCTGTTCATTAGACGACATTATTACTTATTAGCGGGCGGATAGATATCAAAATAATGTGGGTAAGTAGTATAGAGATAGCTAAATGCGATGAAATGCGATGCGAAAACTATAAAATATGTGAAGAAAAGTAAATAAGCATTTTTAAAGCGGTAACCAAAGGAGTTCTTCTTAATATCTTTGGTATGAAAAAATGAGAAATACGACGCGCGACACACAAATTGGCTGCCTACCTTCGCAGTATAAAAAATGCGGATTTTGATGCGGATTGGTAAAATATGATAAGAAAAGATGAAAATGATGAAAATTATCAAAATCCGGCTGGAAGGACCATCAATATGGTGGAAATAATTCTTTCAAATTCAAAATCTAACTAAATTATTTTTCACCACGCGGGTACTGGATCTGATATATTCTCAAAATTTCTGCGGAGAACGAAGGGAGGTTCACAAAGTAGGAGGCCAGGAGAAATAATTCAGTTTCATGCAAATTGGTTGTACATACCAACGTAACGCCTTCAGCGGGACTCCCACAATCTGGTGCGACCTCAGGATGGCGGGTCACAATTTTCCGTGGTCCAGGTATCACCAAATCACACAAGTACACAACGTTCAGAGGTCCATTTCCTACTCTTATGGGGTGCGCGCGCGCAATAATTAGAGTTATTTTGCAAATAATCGTAAAAGTGAAGGACGAGCGTCTATTGTCCTTCATGTGCGGCGTAGAACTAATGCAGCGGCCCATTCAAGGGCACGTTGAGGTCGCGCACGCAGCGTCGCAGGAGCGGTCGCCAGCGCGTCGCGCGTACATCGATATACACATACCGATTTACACAAAAAAGAACCAACAAGTATATTATATAGTATATTAGTTAGTTATATATTAGTTATATTATTATTATATTATAGTCTATTCTTGATAATGGCAGTCAACATTCATTTATCACAAAATCGTTATGCGATAAATTAAAAATTCGTTTGATACAGTCCACAGTACAAGTCGCAGGAGTAGGTAATTCGGTAACCCAATCTACACAATCGTGCAAAGTGCAGTTACGATCTAAAAATAGTGAATTTAATACGCATTTAAATTGTCTCGTCCTACCTTGCATTACCGCAACGTTACCTTCCGTTACTCATAACACCGCAAAATTCATGATTCCGAGCAATGTATCACTAGCCGATCCTAAATTTTTTATGTCCAATAGAATCGATTTATTAATCGGCGCAGATAAATATTGGGAACTTTTAAGTGAAGGATTAATTCGACTTACAAACGGCCCATACCTACAAAATACAAAGTTAGGTTGGGTTGTATCGGGTGTCATACATAATACAAAAGGTTCATCCGTTAATCGAGTTCAATGCAATTTTACGCACACGTACGACAACTTAGATATTCAATTAACAAAATTCTGGGAATTAGAGGAGATAAGTTTAAATACAGATAATATGTCTAAAGAAGAACATGATTGTGAAAATTTATTACAACAACTACACGTGATAATCATGGTCGTTTCTCTGTGCGTATCCCACTACGTGAATCAGCTGATCAACTAGGCGATTCATACCTACAAGCCGAGAGTCGGTTCCTCGCGCTCGAACGCAAGTTAAGTCGATGCACACCGAGTTATAAATATATTTCGAATTTATGCGCGAATATTTGGAACTCGGTCATATGACAAAAATAGATACTTATACATCTCCACATTATTTCTTACCGCATCACGGTGTATTTAAAGAGCATAGAACAACTACTAAATTACGAGTAGTATTTGACGCTAGCGCTAAAACTACTTCCGGTCAATCGCTAAATGATATCCAACTGATTGGCCCGTCTTTACAAAATGATATTGTTGCCATTCTGTTAAGATTTCGTCAGTACACATATATTGCCTGTGCAGATGTCGAAAAAATGTACAGACAAATATTAATTCAACCCGATCAACAATATTTGCAATTCATTATATGGAGGGATAACCCGTTAGATGCGCTCGGTGTGTACCGGCTTAACACAGTTACCTACGGCACGGCGGCGTCCGCGCCATACCTAAGTATGCGATGTTTACAACAGCTGGCGTCGGAATGCACTGATAATGACATCGCTAATATTATATACAAAGATTTTTATGTAGACGATTTAATAACGGGTTGCGATGATAAAAAGGAATTATTAGACATTTGTAATAAAGTTTCTACGGTATTACAATCGGGTTGTTTCTGTTTACGAAAGTGGTTGTTCAATTTTGATTTGTCAACTTTAAACGCGTCAAAGAATTTATCTCTAGGCGAATCCTGTCAAAGTAAGACTTTAGGTTTAGGTTGGTTCGCAAATACAGATGAGTTACATTATACGACTAAACTTAAATTAACCGGGAATCACGTTACTAAGCGCATTATGTTATCGGCAATCTCACAAGTTTACGATCCATTAGGTTTATTAGCGCCTATTATAATGCTTGCAAAAATATTATTACAGAAATTATGGACGTACAAAGTCGGATGGGACGATCCGGTGCCTCATGATATTTTAATTAATTGGCAAAAATTCGTTGACACTCTTGACTATTTGGATAAATTACGTATACCACGTCAGGTTATAAATAGCAAAATGCAGTATATAGAATTGCACATATTTACTGATGCCTCTCAAAATGCGTACGGCGCCTGTGCTTACGTGCGTGTTACGTGACGGTGTAACAGCAGAAATGCTGATATTACGATTCGGTGCAACACTCGGACCACTGACTACTTGACACCAATATTTTGCATCGCGGCAATTTCTTACACGTGGCGTCGACGCAAGAATTTTTAATACACGTGGAACCGAATTGCGACACCGCCCAACTCGTTCCGTCATTCTTGGTACAACCATCGATCAATTATCACCTAAATCTAGCCTTAAGCAATTTATGTAACTTTATTTCCTAATAAATTAGTTAAAAGTAATTGGTTTTCTTTGCATCCTCCGGCTTCAGCCTTCATAATTGGCGCAGCCGGTAGGATACTCGCGGGCCGGTTCGCGAGAGTAATTGCTAGGATCGAGAACAATTTCGCGACTCGCGGGTCACTCGGGTGGCTACTAAGCACCGAACCAGAGTATCCGGATCTACAGAAGCTGCGGCCAGGAGGTGTATCAAGACATAGATACCGCAGAGAGGCCAGTTATGTATATGTAAGTACTCTAGAATAGTTCTCGAGTTGCTTTCCCGTATCCTTATTGTGTTAATATAAAAAACATCCAAGATTTTCCATCCCAGGCAATCAAGGACCCTTAGGTTAGATAGATCCTCCAGATCAGATTTAGTAGATTTATTTAGACAAATAGGCAGTAGTGAGCCACCAAGAGAAATGGCGGCCATAGATGAAATATATAAGGCTTTACGCATTGTTCCTGAATTCGACGGGAACACAAATGTTCTTACCAGATTTATTAAGCTGTGTGACCAGTTAGTTCAAGCTTATGTGTCAAATGAACCAGGGCGCGAATTAATAAACTTGGCGCTTTTAAACGGTATCCTTAATAAGGTCACTGGACCTGCAGCTCGTTTGATTAACACTAATGGTGTACCGGAAAACTGGGAAGGCATACGTAGTTCGTTAGTGAATAACTTTTCCGATCAACGCGATGAGACCTCGCTTTACAATGACATGGCGTTATTAACTCAAGGTTCTTCCACACCTCAGGAATATTATGAAAAGTGTCAAACTTTATTTGCCACTATTATGACATATGTCACATTACATGAAACTGTTCAAAGTACAATAGACTCAAAACGTTCCCTGTATAAAAAACTAACTCTCCAATCATACCTGCGAGGCCTTCGTGACCCCTTAGGTTCTCGTATCAGATGCATGCGACCGGACACGATTGAGAAAGCCCTAGAGTTCGTTCATGAGGAGATGAACACTCTTTATCTGCAGCAACGCAATGAACAAATACCAGCTAGGAAGCCGCAACCTCAGTTACTGAATACATCGGTCAATCCAATCATGCCGCATGCTGCCACACCTCTGCAGAGGCAATTCAATTTTAACATGCCCGGTGCTTCTGGACCAAATATGCCTATGCCATTTCCACCGCAACGTCTACCGCAAATGTGGAGACCAAGTTTCAATCAGCCACAGCAGTTACAGCAGCAAGGCCCGTCGCGCACACAGCAGGTATTCGGGGCGCGTCCTTCTAATTATAATCCACAAAATAATACTTTCGGGATTCAACCAAACAGGCCAAACACAGGCGATACACCGAAACGAATGAGTGGTGTATCCCATTTTGTGCCAAAACCAATGCCATTCCGTGGTAATGATTGGTTTAGGCAGGGAAATCCGCCCCCTTCTAATTATTTTAGGAGCAGGGAAATGAATTTTAACGAATGTTACGAAAATCCCTACATGTTTGAACCTTATTACGAAAATAACTTTGAACAGTGTCTGTATAATTTTTACGGACAGCCTGATTATTCTTATTATGACTGATTGATGAACCAGCAGCTAGCTTCATGCCCGGATGAAAATCATACAACCCCTGAGGAGAAATCCGTCGCGAAATCAGTGTCTCCTATCCAGGAAAATTTTTCAGAAGGATCCGAGTACAAGCGAATTAAAATAGAGATCAATCTACAAACGCAGCGTTACCTACCCTACATATCAATCTCAGATCCACCGTTAAAACTACTTATTGATACAGGCGCAAACCAATCCTTCATTAGTCCTGAAGCTGTAATGAAACATTACTCACATCTACCTTGGAATTACGATCCTTTTGAGGTGACAAATGTGCATGCCACTAGTCGTAATGACTATTCTATTAACTTACGCTGTTTTCAGGAATTCAACGACTGTAGCGATTTAACGTTCTATATTTATAAGTTTCATGATTATTTTGACGGCTTGATCGGTTTAGATCTATTAAATAAATGGGAATCGAATATTGATCTAAAAAATAACAATTTAGTCACAAAAAAATGCAGTTAATCCTATAGCAATGTACAATTCGCACAATTGCAATCTTTCCAAAACATAATCCCAGCAAATTCGTCAAAGCTAGTTAAAGTCCCTGTTAATATACAAGATGGTGATGCTATAATTCCCGATCAAATAATATCAAATTGTTGCATAAACAAGTGTATTACGAGTGTCAAAAATAATCGTGGCTTTATAGAAATTTTCAATCCAACCTGTAATGACTTAATTTTTTCTATGGACCAACCCGCTAAGGCGGAGACATATAATATGGAATGTACTCAACAATTACCTCAATCCCGGGTAGAGGAAGTATTATCTAGATTACGCACTGAACACTTGAACGTAGAGGAGCGGGCAAATTTAGAGTCTTTGATCTCACAATATGCCGATATATTTTACATCGAAGGGGAACCACTCACCTTTACCAATAAAATAAAACACAGTATTCGTACTACGGATGAGGTGCCAGTTCATACTAAAACTTATAGATATCCTTTTATACACCGCCAGGAGGTACGCAGTCAAATTTCAAAAATGCTAGAACAAGGAATTATCCGTCCCTCAGAATCGGCTTGGAGCTCGCCCATCTGGGTAGTCCCAAAGAAAGCTGACGCATCCGATAAATTCAAATGGCAAATTGTTGTAGATTTTAGGAAGCTCAACGAAAAAACAATTGATGACAAGTACCCTATCCCCAACATAGCAGATATACTAGATAAATTAGGAAATTGCCAGTATTTCACAACTCTTGATCTAGCTAGCGGATTTTACCAAGTTGAAATGAACCCAAACGACATTTCTAAAACTGCATTCAACGTAGAACATGGCCATTTTGAGTTCCTACGTATGCCGATGGGACTTAAAAACTCACCATCAACTTTCCAAAGAGTCATGGACAATGTCCTCAGGGACCTTCAAAATTCTATCTGTTTAGTCTATATGGATGACATAATAGTATTTAGTACCAGTTTACAGGAACATATAGTAAATCTAGAAAAGGTTTTTAAAAAACTCAGAGACTCTAACTTTAAAATCCAAATGGATAAGTCGGAATTTCTAAAATTGGAAACGGCTTATCTTGGACACATAATCAGTAAAGACGGGATCAAACCGAACCCTGATAAAATTGTAGCTATCCAAAAGTTCCCACTGCCTAGAACAGCTACAGAAATTAAAAGATTTTTAGGATTACTAGGGTACTACAGGAAATTCATCCCCGATTTTGCTAAAATCACTAAGCCAATGACACAATGTTTAAAAAAGGGGTCAAAAATAAAATGCAATGACATAAACTATGTTAACTGCTTCGAAAAATGTAAAACTTTGTTAATCAATGATCCGATATTACAATATCCCGATTTTAATAAAGATTTCCTACTTACAACAGATGCATCGAACTTAGCAATAGGAGCCATACTCTCACAGGGCCCGGTAGGGTCAGATAAACCAATAGCCTATGCTTCGCGCACATTAAACACCAGCGAAATCAATTACAGCACAATAGAAAAGGAGCTTTTAGCTATAGTCTGGGCAACCAAATACTTTCGGCCATATCTATTCGGTCGTAAATTCAATATTATTACGGATCATAAACCACTACAATGGATTATGAGTTTAAAAGAACCCAGTTCGAGATTAACTCGTTGGAAACTCAAGCTCAGTGAATATAATTATTCGGTAGTGTACAGGCAAGGCAAGAACAATACAAATGCAGATGCTTTGTCCCGGATCGAAATTAATAACGAAGAAACAAGCTCTGTCATAGTTAACGTATCTGAGAAACCACCCTCTCTAGTAGGCTCCTCTACGCTCACAGCTCATACTAGTGCCGAAAACCCAATACTAGAAATACCAATTTCAGATGAGCCCTTGAATAAATTTAACAGGCAAATATGCTTTACAGTGGTAGGCGATATAAAGAAACGCCCGGCAGTTTCCAAGCCATTCGAAACTCATACCCGCACCTCTATCCAACTCTCCGAATCTAACCTAGAACAAGACATAATAACCGCTATTAAAGAATTTGCAAACCCGAAAGTTATGACAGGTATTATAATACGTCCCTCACTAGCAATGTATAAAATAGTCCCAATAATCCAGGAAAAGTTCAGAAGCTCTGCTATGAATCTTGTCCTAACAAAAATCGAAGTGGAAAATGTAAAAGAATACCTAAGACAGCAAGAGATCATTCAGAAATACCACGAAGGCAAAACTAATCATCGCGGTATAACTGAGTGTTACTTAGCCTTATCTCATAAATACTATTGGCCAAAGATGAAAGAGCAAATTTCGAAATATATAAGTGAATGTAGTATATGTGGGCAGGCCAAATATGACCGAAAACCGATCAAACAAAAATTTTGCATAGTTCCACCACCGTCAAAACCTTTTGATACCGTTCATCTTGACCTATTCACGGCCCAAAACGAGAAATACCTGACCATTATCGACGCTTTTTCTAAATACGCTCAAGCATATCATATCAGAGATGGCACAGCAGTTAGCGTAGTTCAAGCTTTCCTAAAGTTCTGCTCCCATCACGGCGTTCCGGTAACAATAGTTACAGATCAAGGACCCGAATTTACCAACCAACTATTTACTGAATTTACCCGTGTTCATAGAATTCAACACCATAAAACCCTAGCCCATACTCCCAATGATAATGGGATGATAGAGCGCTTACACTCCACCTTGCTAGAACATTTGAGAATTTTAAAATTACAGTATTGTACTGAACCAGCTGTTAATCTTATGACATACGCAATACTGGCGTATAACAGTAGTATACACAGTTTCACGAAATGCAGACCACTTGAAGTAGTTACCGGTCATACGGACCCACGTGATCCCTCAGACATAGATTTATCTGTGCACTTGCTTCAACAATACGTGCAAGAACATCGAGATAAGATGTCTAGGGTATACGAAGCCATTAACGAAACATCTTCGCACCATCGAACAGAGTTAATAGAAAATAGGAATAAAGATAGAGAGCCTGAAAAGGAATACGCACTAGACCAACAGGTATTCGTTAAGAACCCATTAGCCAGCAGACAAAAACTTTCACCCCGTTACACACAAGACACAGTATTAGCAGACCTGCCCATTCACATATATACGAAAAAGAACCGTGGTCCCGTTGCCAAATCACGTCTTAAAATAACACCTAACACGAAACAATTGTAGCAGAATACCACTGACGATATTGCTACAGCTGGTCCGAGTGGAGGACATATTACTTAAACTCCATATTAGTTACCTCGGAGACAAACTTGAAAAGATATCCTTACAGTAAGAAAGTTTTAAACCTAGTCGAGCTAAACGAGGACTCATTGACGGATTAGGGTCAGTTATCAAAAGCATAATTATCAGGCAACCTAGATTACACAGATGCAATTAAATATAGTAATGTCATCCAAGTTCTCGAAGGTAATGAAAATAAATTAGAAACAGAACTAAACTGTCACATAAGCTTAACTAAAGAATGGATGTTAGAAGGACAACCAGAACATAATTGCCAAAAAATAAAAATAAAAGAGAACTTATCTGAATTAAGTCCACACAGGCAGATTTTGTTACAAATGCCCATTTGGCACAGCACCTTCTAATTTTAAATGATATTAAAGAGACATTATCAGACATAGCTTTTATGCGTGTATCCAGCACCACCAATTCTTTGATTAGTTTAGGTATAGTTTAGGTAATCTTAGAAATATGATAAGGAATTAAGATTATTGTACTCAAAAAACAAGATCATTGACATCGATCTTCGGAAGTATTATACCATTTTAAAGTTAGGATCATTTATTATATTGATAGGAAAATAGTTATAAAGGTGCCAATTGCCTTACTAAGAACCCTATACAAATTGTCCAGAATTCCTAACAAAAAATAACATGGTCCTTATCCCCACCTCACCTTACATAGCAATTCAGGAATCATATTCTATGTACATAGAGACAGAATGTCCGAAGTCAAACTCAGGGTACCTCTGCGAAGAGAAAATTGGCTACAAAATTACAAACAAACCAGATTGTGTAATACAGCAGCTCATCACTCAACAGCATCTCAACTCCTGTACATTAACACCAGTCGTTCTACACAAGCAGGCTCTAGACCGGACCGGAACACTATATCAAAAGCTGAAAAACCATTAGTACAGCTCAATTCAATTAACCTCGAGAGCCTTCGAGTTACAATAAAGTTTCAGTGCAGCCCTCAGTAAAACTTAACCAAGATATCCGATGGAAGCTGTGGATGGAAGCATTTATCATACCACGATACCTGTACATTTAACTATTAAGTGCAGGTGTACTAACCATTACCATACAATAAAACTAAGAAGGTTGACTCTACACCCACAGAAATGGATGCGGCCCAGTACATATATTCTGAAGTGGAACCAAGAAGGAATATTCATCCAGCTGAAATAAAGATGGACTTCAGTGATTTTACATCAACATTTTTAACAGCTGTTAACAAATAATTGCTGTTCTACGGCGGGAGGTGTTACGTGACGGTGTAACAGCAGAAATGCTGATATTACGATTCGGTGCAACACTCGGACCACTGACTACTTGACACCAATATTTTGCATCGCGGCAATTTCTTACACGTGGCGTCGACGCAGCATTTTTAATACACGTGGAACCGAATTGCGACACCGCCCAACTCGTTCCGTCATTCTTGGTACAACCATCGACCAATTATCACCTAAATCTAGCCTTAAGCAATTTATGTAATTTTATTTCCTAATAAATTAGTTAAAAGTAATTGGTTTTCTTTGCATCCTCCGGCTTCAGCCTTCATAATTTGCGTATGTACTCGGATGACAATAGCAATGTATCCGTAGCCTTGTTATGCGCCAAGTCGAAGGTCGCGCCTGTCAAACCGATAACTATACCGCGTTTGGAATTATGTGGGGCATTAATAGGTGCAAAATTATACACAAAAATTATAAATTCACTTCGTTTAAATTTCACTAGTGTTTATTTTTGGTCTGATTCTACAATTGTGCTGGGATGGCTACGAATGACACCTAACACTCTTAAAACATTTGTACAAAACAGGGTGGCTCAAATTAATGAACTCACTGGTAGTTTACCGTGGTTACACGTAGGTAGTAAGTCTAACCCAGCTGACTTGGTGTCACGCGGGGTCACGCTAGACGCGCTGCGCACAGCTGATATTTGGTGGCACGGTCCTGCATTTTTGCACGAACGACTGTGTAATTTTAGTTATGATCATAGTTGTCAGTAGCATATTATTGGGCATTCTGTCCCACCTGTCGCGCAGTCGAACAAGTTCGCCTACGCTCTGTTGTGACAGAATGCCCAATAATATACGATCGACTCGACTGTCTTGTATACATTTAAACCTTTTGAACCAAAAAGTGTTTAGTTTGTTGTGTGTTGTGTGTATTTTGCCATCGTTTACGGATTAATTGATTGCTAAGACAGATTTTTAACGATCACCTCATTTCATTTAATAAAACAAAACAAAGGTCTTTTAATTATTTTATTTATTTATCTTTATAAAATCTTGGAGGTTCTTCAAACAATTTGTCAACCGAACGTACAAAATCTTGCAATTTACGCCACTGCAATGTATCCGTATCGGTTTGGAACTTAATACGAACAAGTGCCTTCTTCCATAACATCATGGAATCAGTGTCACGCGCATCACTTGTTTTGTAAACTTTACAATTGACATAGTATTCGCCGTCGGTGTTTGCAGTTCGTTGCTCGCTGCCATTAGCCACCCGGTTTACGAAGAACGATGATAAAACCGATTGGTTGCTCGATGACCCACCGTTGAGCTCTGTATCAGTTTCATTGTTCCGACTGACTCCGAATACATCGATAGGACTGGTCTTTGTTTTCTTACTGAAACAACATAGAAAACAAAATGGTTAATTACATTATTTCTTACTTAAATCAAATGTCTCTGAAAAGAATTTATTTAGGGTCAAACCAGTCTTGCTACTTTTAACATCAGTGATCAATAGTAGCTTATCGGAAGCTCCAACGCCTCAATCAGCACACAAACAAAATCTAGTCACGGCAGTCATGTCGCCATTTGAACGCTTGAAGTAGCAACTGAACGCAGTTAGCTAACGCGATGCAGCATCGAAGCGATCGAACGCAACAAGTCATTAAACACTATAAACCTAGTAACAATGCCAGTCATAAAATCATCAATCGCCGATGATAAATATATCATGTGTGCTCGAAGCTACATTTTAAAATTAATTGAACGCTCGCACTTCTTATCTGAATATCTAGGCGAAAACTCAACATTGTTTTACAACAAATTTTGATGAGGTACCTACCTTGGTTGTAATAAATTCGTTGATGATCCTGACTTGCGCTTGCGGTTGTTGTTGTTGGCGGCAGGCTGCTTGCGTGTGTGTGTAGTTTTCTTTTCAATGACCACAGTTGGGTGATAGACCTCGCACTCAGATTCGGACCTGAAATATAAACGTAATAACATTTAATAAAAAATCACGGTCACGGTCTCATCGTGGTCTAGGAGATTGACCTTATGAAGGACAACACAACAATTTAGACAAGTAAAGAGAAAGATAGTACACAGTAAAACTTATTACACTTACATTACTTATAATACTTACATTTTTTCAATCAACAGTCGTTTTCTTGAGAAGATAGCTTGATGAGTTGGTGACGGCAGGCGGAGCGGAAGATGTCAGCGGGTGGCAGCAGGTCAGCAATCAACACCGAAAGTAACAACAACCGATAGTTGTATACTAATGAAATAGTACTTCGAGTACGGTATCCACACTTGAATACTTAAATTCGACTGTATCTAAGTCTTCGAAAACATGATGTTTAAAAACGAAATCGTGTGATAATCCTACTGTATTACAAAGTTGTTGCAAACCACTAAGTTATAGTGAAATAAATCGACTATTTTTCTTGTACGTAGTGTATCAACGTAAAAATGAAGAGTACCTAAGGAATTAGATCACAAACAGTTTCGACACAAACAGTATCGATTGTTGATGCAGCGAAAAAACATAGGGCTGACAAACTAAACTATATTATTAATAAGCAAACAACGATATTTACATCAATAAGGCAAATGTGTATGCGTGCCATCCTTACCTAATATCGCTGATTTATGCGAATAGACTTTGTTGACCAGAAAAATATGAAGGTTGACTAAAGTCCAATAAAACTGTTGAATAAGTATTGCTTGTAATATTCAAATATGAAATGGTTACTTTATTAGAAAAAGGTTGTATGATTATTGTTAATAACAGGTTCATATGACTTATTAAGTACCTACCTATTAAACTATCGACAAAATTGTTTCGTTTAAAAGCCAAATATTCTAAAATATGGGCTTTCATTATCATAAAGCAACGGTGCGGTGCTGGTTGACTGATTTATTAACGCGAAATAAATAACGTTCCTTATTCATTTAGGAAAATAAAGGTAAATAGGTATTAACTTTTTATCACGTGTGTTAAGCGTATTACATTTAAAGTATCTACTTAATTAAATTATATGTATGTTTTCTTTCAATAAGCGTTATTTACATCGAATTGTGTTTTGAAGTTTGGTCTGCACTGCTGCTAGTTAAATGCAAAGGGAAATCATTATCAATTATTTGAGGAAAATAAAAGGTATACCTACTTACATTTTTAATGAGTGATAAACAGGTAATATTATAATATAACGTTATATAGTACTTATCGATTTTAAATAATTTTCAGAATTCGATTTTGAAGAACCTTGGAATCCCACGAAGCTGTTTCCAAACAATTCAAGATATTACACTGCATTACGTTGAGAAGTCTGGTTGAGAAGTTTGGAAATGAACGTAAATAATTAGGAAAATAAAAGGTAAATATGATACTTAACGTTAAAGGAATGAGCAGGAGATAAATAGTATGAGGTACAAACTTAATTAAATAATTTTTATGTTATTTTCAGGAAGCATCTGATTGACTGTCGGTTATTTTTTTCTACTGAGATCACAGCAGAATATTTGCATTTCCTATTTGCAAAGCTGACAATACGGAACAAGGAGCTATGCTGGAAATTGAATACAAATACAAGATGCATATAGTACATTAATTATTGGTATTTAAGGTACCCATTTTATTGCTCTGAACCAATTGAAAGGTTGAAAATCTAAAGGGTTCAAGTATCATTTTGTACCCTTTGTTGTAATTTGAATATTATATTGTTAGATTTGGCACACAGATCGTGTTTTCGTTCAAGATATTAACAATTAAAATATATCCTTTAGATTTTTAACCTTTCAATTATTCTCATAACGAATTATTTATCAGTTAACTATAGTACTTTTATGTTAATACATTTATAATTTTATCAAAATGCCTCATTGCTCGGTTTGCGATGTTTATGTAGATAGTCGTTGCTGGACCAGTCACTTACGAACCAATAAACACAAAAATAATAGTACTATACCTATTCTTGAAAACGTTGAAATCTTACGATCATCGTTTAAAGGACGTATCATTAGTTACAGAGTTATTGCATCCAAAGATGAAGCAAATAATTTTCCTGAATTCTTTTTTAGTAATATTCGCGAACAGGTTAAATCTTTAATCGATGATTCACTTAAAAAACATAACGCAGTAAAAAATAATTTTCAACTTTTTTGTTTATTTCTATTATACAAAAATGATTTACAAGAAATTAAATCTTTTGCCACCAAAAATTTTATCATACATTTTAATTATGATTTTAATACTATTTATGAAACGGTTGTCACGTTGTTATTGAAAAAATTGAGGAATTTGAGGAGAGAGACAGTGGATGGTCATTCTTAAGTAACTTACATTTAGAAGTCAATGTCAATAAGTGGTTCTTTTTTGTGTAAATCGGTATGTGTATATCGATGTACGCGCGACGCGCTGGCGACCGCTCCTGCGACGCTGCGTGCGCGACCTCAACGTGCCCTTGAATGGGCCGCTGCATTAGTTCTACGCCGCACATGAAGGACAATAGACGCTCGTCCTTCACTTTCACGATTATTTGCAAAATAACTCTAATTATTGCGCGCGCGCACCCCATAAGAGTAGGAAATGGACATCTGAACGTTGTGTGCTTGTGTGATTTGGTGATACCTGGACCACGGAAAATTGTGACCCGCCATCCCGAGGTCGCACCAGATTGTGGGAGTCCCGCTGAAGGCGTTACGTTGGTATGTACAACCAATTTGCATGAAACTGAATTATTTCTCCTGGCCTCCTACTTTGTGAACCTCCCTTCGTTCTCCGCAGAAATTTTGAGAATATATCAGATCCAGTACCCGCGTGGTGAAAAATAATTTAGTTAGATTTTGAATTTGAAAGAATTATTTCCACCATATTAATGGTCCTTCGAGTCGGATTTTGATAATTTTCATCATTTTCATCTTTTCTTATCATATTTTACCAATCCGCATCAAAATCCGCATTTTTTATACTGCGAAGGTAGGCAGCCAATTTGTGTGTCGCGCGTCGTATTTCTCATTTTTTCATACCAAAGATATTAAGAAGAACTCCTTTGGTTACCGCTTTAAAAATACTTATTTACTTTTTATCACATATTTTATAGTTTTCGCATCGCATTTCATCGCATTTCGCTATCTCTATACTACTTACCCACATTATTTTGATATCTATCCGCCCGCTAATAAGTAATAATGTCGTCTAATGAACAGAAGTTAAAAATATTAGAATGCCAACGACAGTTATTTTTCGAACGTATGCAAAATGCATACGATCTTTCGCGTAATTTGAACGATCCTAGTACATTAGACAGTTTTCTTTGTTCAGTTGTGACCCTAGATGAGGTTCGCAGTAATTTTCAACAATGCGTAACTGACATTAATACGCTTTCGTTGAAAATTGATAAAGAATCCGAACCTGACTTCAATAAATGGCTTGCATTTGAGGATTTATATTGTCGCGTCAAACGCAAACATTCTCAGTTGGAACCCAAGTCGAGCTCGAGTATGACTAAACATAATGTAAACAACGATAGCTCGTCACCTAACGTAAAGTTAGCTCGTATCGAAATTCCCGAGTTTGATGGTAGTTCTAAAGATTGGCCGCTTTTTTATGCTACATTTCAAAGCGCTGTGCATTTAAACACGTCGCTTAATGACACAGAACGCATGTTTTATCTGGCCAGTAAACTTACTGGTAAAGCGAAATCTGTTTACGCTGGATTCATTCCATCTGCGGAAAACTACCGTACGATCTATTCCGCACTCATAGATAGGTATCAAGATAAAAGAAACTTAGCTGTCACATATCTAGATCAGATGTTTTTATTAAAACCTGTTCTTTCCGCTACCGCTGATAATTTAGAGACTTTAATCGATCAATTTTCGAACTCGTATCTCGCATTAAATAATTTAAAATTACCAAACTTGTGTGACTTCATAATATTACACGCTTTGTCTCAGCGCTTAGACAAAGAAACCACGCAGCTGTTTGAGATGGAGAACCGAGGTAAAGATATACCTACACTGGATAGCTTAATTTCTTTTGTTCGTGACCGTATAAAAGTTTTAAATCGGACAGGTGATAATAACACCAACGCAAATACCTCGTCTGCGAAAGGTAATAGAAACGCGTCAAGTAGCTCGTCGAATAAAGGCACCGCGCGCTCTTTTGTGGTAAACAATAACAAAGCTACTTGTCGATTGTGTGAAAAGTCGGACCATGATCGACTTTATTCATGTCCGAAATTCAAATCGCTCGCTCCTCGCGAACGTTTTAATTACATTAAAAAACTTCGTGCATGTGTAAATTGCTTGAGTTTACAACATCACACACATTCTTGTGGGTCGAAGTCGACATGTAAACAGTGTGGTTCAAAATTCCACCACTCTTTATTGCACTTCCCGGAGTCAAATGAGTCATTGACCTCGGGCGATAACGCATCGAGTAGTGCAGGATCTACGGATCCGATACATAACGCGTCTTCCAACTCGTCTTCGAACTCGGTTTCTGATAAACAAGTAGACAACACAGTAGCCCTTTGCAGCATGAGTGCCAGCAATAAAAACCCGCGAAAAACAAATAACGTTTTATTAGGCACCGCCCTCGCTGACGTCAAGTGCAGGGACGGATCGATTGCTCAAGTTCGAATTTTGATTGATAATGGTTCTCAAAACCATTTTATAACCCGCCGCGCTTGTAAACGATTAGGTATTCGCATCTTTAATGATTGTTCTGACAGGTCAGTGAACGGATTAGGCAACTGCACTCAGACCATTTCCGGCATCGCTAACATTACTTTATACTCAAAATATGATGTAACCTTTAGCTTGCCGATTCAACCGCTAGTTCTTAAAACAATTTCAAGTGATTTGCCGAGCTGTCAGTTTGACATTTCGTCTTTGACCTACTTAGACAATCTACAGCTCGCCGATCCTAACTTCCAGACTCCTGCCGACATAGACCTTTTGTTAGGCGCCGATACTTTCATGGAGGTCTTGCGACCTGGAAGATTATTAGGACCACCTGGAAAACCAGATGTACTGGAATCCGCCTTCGGTTATTTAGTTTTCGGGTCGATCGCCTCACTACCTTGTCACTATAATAGCCCACCGATTAGCCAGACATTTTTTTCATCTAGTGAGGAATCGATCGAAACTTTAGTTGCAAACTTTTTGCAACTCGAGTCAATACCTGGTAAAACTCACATTTCTAAACCCGAACAAGAATGTGAGGATTTTTATGTGTCGAACACACACCGCGACAATGAATCCGGACGTTACGTCACCGCTTTGCCCTTCTCGCAACCAACTTCGTTGCTAGGCGATTCTTTAACTATCGCCTCTCGCCGCTATAATAGTCTAGAACGTCGGTTTCAGACAAATACCGCTTTAAAAATGGAATATGATAACGTGATGAGAGACTATCTCGAACGTAACATTATTTCGCCCGCTCCCGCTTCAACAACTGATAAGGACTATTACGTCATACAGTTACGCGACCGGACAAACCGGTGCGAATTGTTTTGAACGCGTCTCAGAAGTGCGTCGATTCTAATATATCATTAAATGATTGTTTACATTCTGGTGCGAATTTACAAGCTAATTTAACCGCGATTATTTTAAAGTTTCGACTATTTCCTGTTGCTCTGACAGCCGACATTAAACAAATGTTTTTAGCCATCGGAATTCGCGAAGAAGACCGCCGTTTTTTGAACATTCTTTATAAATTTGACGAAGACGCAAAGGCACAATTGTATCATTTTAACCGTGTTTGCTTTGGTTTACGCTGTTCACCGTACCTTGCCATGAGAACAGTAAAGCAATTAGCTCAAGATGAAACTGATTTACCACTCGCTTCAGAAATCGCTATTAATAATTTGTATATGGACGATTTGGGGGTGTCCGTGGCCTCCGCTGAAGATGGGACTCAGCTCGCCCTAGACTTGATTGAGCTATTCAAACGTGGCAACTTCGACTTAGTCAAATTCGTGAGTAACTCGTCGGAGGTGTTGAAATCGATTCCAATAAACAACCGCTTGTCTTCAAATATTGAATTTGACGAAGAGGACAACCTGAAGTTGTTAGGACTAATTTGGTCTCCGACTGAAGATGAATTTTCGATCGCTATTAAATTTAATCCGCAGTCTAAATGTACAAAGCGACTTATGCTTTCCACAATCGCTAGGTTATGGGATATTAATGGCTTTTGTGCTCCCGTAATTTTACACGCAAAACTTTTGATAAAAGCTCTTTGGGCCGCGATACCGAAAATCGATTGGGATGATACACCACCACGTGACATCTGCATGGCGTGGAATCGTTTCCTCACTGAGCTTCCTGCTTTACAAAGCTTTAAAATACCGCGCTTTCTCGGCGTTGTGTCCGAATCCCGTATTATTCTGATTGGGTTCGCGGACGCATCCGAAAAAGCAATGGGTGCTGCCGTGTACCTCTGTGCACATCCCGCTTCTGGACCAAACGAGGTCAACTTGATTGGCGCCAAAAGCAAGGTAGCTCCCCTGCGTAATATAACTTTAGCTCGCCTGGAGCTTTCCGCTCTTTTATTGTTATCGAAACTGTTTCGATATGTAATCGATATCATTTCTTCCCGCTGTCACATAGACGAAATATTTGCTTTTACTGATTCGACGGTGGCCCTCCACTGGGTTCATTCGTCTCCGCATCGCTTCGATACTTTCGTTGCGAACCGCATCGCTCAAATACAGGACAATCTTAGTTCTAAACATTATTATCATTGTGAAAGCGCGCAGAACCCCAGCGACTGCATTAGTCGTGGGCTTACTCCCGCTCAATTGCTAGACCATCCACTATGGCTCCAAGGCCCCACGTGGGCTAGTGACCCAGTGCACACTTGGCCAATTAGCCGATTCACCTTTGACCCCGCGCAGGACGAAAAGCTTTTAGAGCTCAAAAAACAATCAAATGTTTTTATCACTACTGATGTGCCGGAACCTTTTCTCTGCACAATATCTAAACGCGTATCTTCTTGGTCTAAATTTCTTCGCATTATAGTATATATCTACCGTTTTTTGGGAAAGCTCCCGCGTTCCAATAGGATGATGCTTTCACATCTGGATTTTGCGGAGACTGCCGTTATAAAGGCACTCCAACAACAATATTTCGCAAGCGACATCAACGCGCTTTCTAAAAGCCACAGGGTGTCTAAGTCGCTTCTCCCGCTTTCTCCTTTCCTGAAAAACGACATTCTTCGCGTTGGTGGCCGGTTAGAAAAATCTTCACTGGAGTTTGATAGCAAGCATCCAATTCTGCTTCCCAAAAGGGATCATATTGTAAATTTGATAATTGATTACTACCACCGAAAATACCTACACGCCGGTCCACAATTATTACTTTCGCTGTTACGACAAAAGTTTTGGATTATCTCTGGACGCAGCACGGTGAAACAACGCTTCCGCTTGTGTAACCGCTGCTTCAAGACTAATCCCCGCACAGAAGCACCCTTTATGGCAGCTCTTCCCGCACCCCGCGTCAATGAAGCTAAGCCCTTTCTTTATTGCGGAGTGGATTATGCGGGTCCAATTAATTGTCTAATAAGTAGGTATCGTGGTGCTCGTAAGGAAAAGGCGTACATATGCCTTTTTACCTGCTTTGTTACTCGAGCTTGCCATATCGAGGTTGCAGTCGGATTGGATTCGATGTCCTATATTCGCGCCTTACGACGCTTCCTATCCCGTCGTGGCAAAATTGTTTCCTTATTTTCCGATAATGGAACTAATTTTATTGGAGCGAAAGCTCAGCTTGATGAGTTAAATGGATTTCTTAAATCTAGAGCCTTCCGTGATTCCTTTGAAAAGGAAACACTATATCAAGGTATAACCTGGAATCTAAATCCGCCTACCGCTAGCCATTTCGGTGGTTGCTGGGAAAGTCAAATCCGCGTCGTAAAAAATCATCTCCGCCGCACTATAGGCGACGTTCTCCTCACCTACGAGGAGCTACTTACTGTCCTCACACAGGTCGAGGCCATGATCAACTCTAGACCGCTAACCGTGCTTAGTTCAGACCCCGCAGAGCCCGAAGCTCTAACACCCGCACATTTTTTGACCTTTGGTCCGCTAGATTCATTTCATTCCGACCCGCGCTTAGATTCGGTAGATATGATCCGCAACAAACGCCTACTTGATGCCATAGTTCAGAGATATTGGAATAGGTGGAGGCGTGAATATCTAAACACTTTACAATCTCGTGTTAAGTGGAACACTAAATCTAATCCGGTAACCAAAGGTACTATAGTTCTTATAAAAACAGAAAACTCTCCGCCTTTACAATGGCCCATAGGTGTTATCGATGACGTCAAACCTTCCTCAGATGGAGTAGTCAGAGTCGCTACTGTACGCACACGAAATGGCACCTATGTTCGACCTGTAGTAAAACTCTGCGTTTTACCCTCTCAATAATAGTTTAATAAATAGTTATTACATAAGCCATCTAGGCTCCCCTTAGTTATATGCCTTAGTTTAATCATTATTTTCCGTTTTCTTATAATAGTCATTAATTTAAGCTAACTGGATGTACTTCCACTTTATCCCGCTCTCGCTTCGCTATAGCTCTCCCCGACTCTTTGGTTCAGGACTTCTTCAAACTCCTGAAGGCCGGGGGGATGGTTCTTTTTTGTGTAAATCGGTATGTGTATATCGATGTACGCGCGACGCGCTGGCGACCGCTCCTGCGACGCTGCGTGCGCGACCTCAACGTGCCCTTGAATGGGCCGCTGCATTAGTTCTACGCCGCACATGAAGGACAATAGACGCTCGTCCTTCACTTTCACGATTATTTGCAAAATAACTCTAATTATTGCGCGCGCGCACCCCATAAGAGTAGGAAATGGACATCTGAACGTTGTGTGCTTGTGTGATTTGGTGATACCTGGACCACGGAAAATTGTGACCCGCCATCCCGAGGTCGCACCAGATTGTGGGAGTCCCGCTGAAGGCGTTACGTTGGTATGTACAACCAATTTGCATGAAACTGAATTATTTCTCCTGGCCTCCTACTTTGTGAACCTCCCTTCGTTCTCCGCAGAAATTTTGAGAATATATCAGATCCAGTACCCGCGTGGTGAAAAATAATTTAGTTAGATTTTGAATTTGAAAGAATTATTTCCACCAATAAGTATCAGCCGCTCGGTGGATCTTATTTTATAGATTTACCTAAGTTTATAAAAAACAAAAAGGCGTGTTTAAATATTCACAATAATGATAATTATTGTTTTTTGTGATGCGTTGTGGCTGCCTTGTACCCAACAAATCGACATCCAGAGCGGGTAACATCTTATCCTCACTTTCGCGATGTTTTGATTGTTAAGGATATTTCTTTTCCCATGACTTTTTCAGACATAGTTATTTTTGAAAGAAATAACCCATCTATAAATATATACGTATACGGTTTAAAAAACAATAAGCTGATAACAGGTCCTCTGTACAGACCTGAATCGTGTAAGAATAAATCAAAGAGTATTCATCTATTGTTCTTAGAAAATGATAGTTCATCCCATTATTGTCTCATCAAAGATTTGCCTCGTCTTGTTAAAACCCAAATCAAGAAACATCATAGTAAATTATATTTTTGCGAAAGTTGCTTATTGTTCTTTCCTACTCCTAAACAAATCGATGATCATCTATGTGGAGGAATCGTAACTATTTTACCCGAAAAAGGGTCCGTATTACAGTTTAAAAATTATGATAGGAAACCAAATATTCCATTCGCCATATACGCTGATTTCGAAACATTGCTGGAACCAACATCCGTTAGTGAACCTGATACTGCTAATACATCATTTTTACAACGACACGTGCCTGTAGCATTCGCCTATAACATTGTTTCTTCGTTAAATTACACTTTTAATAATGAGGTATTTAAAAGTTATCGCGGTTTTGACTGTGTTTCAAAATTTATAGAATTTCTTTATGCTGATGTTAAAAAAAATTACCAAATATTAACCGAAACCCAGGTCATGACATTTACAGAAGACGACGCGCAAGATTTTCAACAAGCTTATAAATGTTACATATTATGTGAAAACCTACTTTGGACTAATAAAGTTAGAGATCATTGTCATATAACAGGACGATACCGCTCATAGACATTGTAATCTACAGTATAAAATACCTAAATTCATACCGATATTTTTCCATAACTTATCAGGATACGATTGTCATTTATTTATAAGGAAATTAGGTGAAATGCCAGGAAAGTTAACAATTATTCCAAAGACTAAAGAAAAATATATTTCGTTTTCCAAATTCATACAAATTGCCGATAATGAATACGTTCAATTACGATTTCTAGATTCCTTCAGTTTTTTAGGAGCTAGCTTAGACAAACTTGCGAAAACTATGCATAATGATGATTTCATCACTCTACGTTCTCATTTTCCTAACAATGATCAATTTAATTTGCTTACAAGGAAGGGGGTGTATCCTTATGATTATATGACTAACTGGAAATGTTACGAAGAAACCAAGTTACCATCGAGGCGACATTTTTTCAGCGTTCTAACTAACCAAGCTATTTCAGATGAAGATTATAAACATGCTTGTTTGGTTTGGAATGAATTCAATATAAAAGATTTAGGTGAATATACTGATTTATATTTGAAAACAGATGTTCTGTTACTAACTGATATATTCCAGAATTTTCGAAAAACTTGTAAACAGCATTATAAAATTGGACCCTGCGTTTTACATAACCGCACCTAGTTTATCATTTGACGCAATGCTACTGAAAACAGGTGTTCAACTTGAACTCGTTTCTGACTTAGCTATTGTACGAATGATTCAAAACGGTATTAGAGGTGGTTTGTGTATGTGCTCCCATCGCTATGCAAAAGCTAATAATAAGTATTTATCAAAATGCGATGCTTCAAAACCACAATGTTTTATAGTTTATTTGGACTGCAATAACCTTTACGGTTACAGTATGTGTCAATATTTACCCTATTCAGATTTTAGATTTTTAAATCAAAATGAAATAAACCAATTACATGTTGAATGTATTGATGATAATGCGAAATGGGGTTTCATACTAGAAGTGCGATCTGCTTTACCCTGAATCCTTACCTTTTTGTCCTGAAAAATGCATACCACCTGGAGGTAAAACTAAAAAACTGGTTTCAAATCTATATAATAAATATAACTATGTGATTCATTATGTGCATTTAAAAAAATGTTTGGAGCACGGTTTGATACTACGCAAAATTCATAGAGTCATCACATTTAGACAAAGTCCCTATTTAAAGCAATACATTGAATTAAATACACAACTACGACAAAAGGCAACCAGTACATTTGAACAAGATTTCTTCAAGTTGTTAAATAATAGCGTTTAAAAACCTTGGAAAACACAGAAAACAGAGTGTCTGTTCATTTGGTTAATCAGTGGAAGGATACGAATAACAAAACCAAAAAGTCTTCCTACGCTGAGAGACTCGTGAACAACCCCTATTTTCATAGCGCATCAATTCTTTCCGAGAACTTAGTAACGATACAAATGAATCCAGATCAGATAATTTTAGACAAGCCTATATATATTGGTTTCACTGTTTTAGAACTGTCTAAATCACACATGTACCACTTTCACTATAATATAATTAAACCTATGTACATAAGGGAAGAGTGAAATTATGTTATACAGACACAGATTCTTTTGTTTACGAAATAATCACTAATGATTTTTATCACGATATAAAACATCAGTTACTGCAATACTTCGACACCAGTAATTATAATGTAGAAAATCAATTTCTGTTACCTCAAATGAATAAAAAAAATCCGGGTCTTTTCAAAGATGAAATGGGAGGAAAAGTTATAACAGATTTCGTTGGTTTAAGATCTAAACTTTATTCAATAAAAACAAAGGACAAAATAATTAAAAAAGCAAAAGGAGTTAAATCTTGTGTTATTCGTGATCTAAGTATCACAGATTACGAAAAAGTTTTATTTAATAGTGAAGTCATTCGTAGGCAAAACATTGTGTTTAAATCCATTAAACACGAAATATTTACGCAAAGTGTAAACAAAATTGCTCTATCTAACAATGATGATAAACGCGCGATATCTAATTGTAAAATCGCAACCCAAGCTTGGGGTCATTGCTCATTTTTAAAATAAAAATGTACCTATGTGTATGTTAGAACAGCATTGGTTAATAAAAAATGTGTATGTAATTCTTCGTTTTATTTATACGTACGAGAATTTTAGTGCATAGTAACTAGAATAAATAGCAATAAAAACATTCTCAACAATTATATTTGTTAATGATAACCTAGTATAACATAATTATGTATAATAACTATTCTGTATCTATAGCTTATAAGTACATAAGTGTAATTATTGTTATTAAATAAAGTAAATTATTAATTTACATTGTTTTATTTGTCAATACACTGTTTAAATATTGCTAACTAATACAATTATAAGCGAATTAGGTTCATATCAATAATTCGCAGGTAACGTCACTAGTTTACAATAACGAAATATGATATACTGCATGTCAATGACACTAAAAATGCAAGCCTGCTATTTGTTCATTGATCAAGTTCATACACGCTTTAAATCAACAATTGAAAGGCTTTGTTATCAGTGGTATTTCGCTTTTATTCTATGTAGATAAGATTTATTTTCAATAAAATGTATTACGAGCATAACATGCTTTGTCATTATAATGAAACCATCGCCGTATAACAATTAGGTCTATGTGAACAGACCTTAACTTATAATGTCGCAATACTCGTTTCCTGTCAGGGTATTAAATATATATTTACCTAATTAGCTACCTTTAAGCTGTTTATGAAATATTATCTGTCTCGAGTACTTGTACAATAAAATAAGAGATATTTGATCTATCAGTGTGCATCATTATCATGTCATCGGTGAGTAAAATAATTATTTAATATTTATTTATTTGGTTTTTCTTTTTTTTAATAGATGCTAATAATTTTCTTATATTTTTTTCAGATTACTGATTCTGAAATTGTATTCAGCCAGTACGCTCAGGATCCTTACGAAGGACTATCTGAGATGATTTACAATGAACCCGCGCACTGCAGTCAACTTACGAAGGGAAAAAAATCCAAACGACAACGTCGAGAAAAGCCTTCTCTTAAGAAACAACCTACAAAATCTTTCGTGATGAGTAAACTGCATCGACGTGGGATAAAACTGATAAAAATATCAGTTATCGATCTCTGCAATAACAATACCAGTGACAGTGATAGTGATAGTGAGAACGTGATAATAAATGCACAATACATCGTTAAAGACGCTATTGATAGTGTTATGGACGATACGGAATCGTTAGTTAAAAAAATATCAAAATCTTTGATTGATAGTGATTTTTAATATTTTTCAGGGTTTTGTGTTTATTATTATTATTTGTAATTAATGTTGTAACTGTGGTTAGGTAATTAAAGTTATTTTTGGTTTATTCTTTTAATTTAAATATTTTTATTGTAGCAGGTAAACTATTTAAATAAACACATTTTTAAGATTTCATGATTTTTTATTTACTTAAAACTGAAAAACACATTTCTTTACAAATTCAAATGTTTTTTAATACACAACACATTTTTTAAGGCACACATCTTTAAGTGTTTAGTACAATTTAAATTATTTTTTTCATCACAGTACTTGTTAGACAACACAGAGAAACTAGGACAATTTTTTTCACTGAGGTCAGACACATTACAATTCTCACAAAGTTCCTTAATCCATTTCACTTTCTCCAAACCGTTTACAACGATTTCCTTATTTTTTAGATATGGAACGATTATACGTTGGAATTCTCTGTAGTCGATATAACCTTCATTCCAATAAATACCTCTGTTCCTTTCCAACCATTTAACTTGTCTTTTTTCATCACTTGTTAAGTATTTAAACATATATGGTGGTTTTATTAAAAATGACTGCGTATAATCGCGACTAGCAAAAGCTAATTCCTTTATTATAAAATTATTACATAGATCTTTAAACCCCTGAACATCTACTATGAGAGTATTCGGATTCATGATATTTTTCTCACAGTATTACTGAGCGGCTTATACTCGATTATACAATCATTCAATATAAGACAGTATGCAGAAGTTTGATCGGGTATATCCAAATCAGTTTCAATTTCCACTCTTACATCCACAACCGGACCTGCCTTCAAGTTATCTGCTTGCCTGGAGCAGTCAATAACAAAGAGGGGTGCCAAGTCTTTAAATTGTTTTTCGCTTAATAAAGGTTCCGCGCGACGACCGTAATATGACTGCTGGAATCTAGTGTATTGTTCGTATAATAAAGCAATTCGGTTATTAGCAAAATTCACATTTAGATTTTCATATGGGAAGTAGTTTGAATTGAGGTATACTCTAACGTCACGAATATGACAGTGATCGAACAGAGACATATCAGAGCTTGCATTGTTTTTTCTATTTGTCTGTAAACCAATAATAACATATCTCGGTTTCTCTATTTGTGATGATGTTTTAATAGACCAAGTATGTTTAGTTGTTTTAGGTAAAGTAGGATATTCGTACAGATCCCAATTTCTAAAAATCATCTGGAGCGGTCGGTCTTTCTCTAACAGTTTTAGCAAGCTTATTTTCTCTTTGTCGGACACTTTAACGTGCGGTACACGCCAATCAATTTTATTTATCCGAACATCATCTACAACTTCACCAGTATTCAGTTTTACCGCGTTCAGGTTAGTATTGCTTCGTAACAATATCAATTCATGTCTACTATTTATCACTACTTTCTTAAAATCTTCTGCAAACCCTAGAATATTACAAAGTGGTATAGAAGCAGAAAAACTACCTCTATTAATATTTTTTGTGCCATCGATATTCCAACCCCATGCATAAGATATCTTTGACTCACTCTCATTCATTGACACAAATGATTTCATCGTAGTAGTCACACCAGCGTTTTTTATTTTATCAATTTCGACTCCATTTAGTTCGTATCGAATATCTTGAAACAAGTAGAGTAGAAAATTATTTGTTAAAGAAACGCTACTCGCTTTTTCTTTTGGATCTTTTTTGCTAACGATTATAGTTCCTTCCAAATACAAAGTGCTCGCTGAAGGTAGTATATACAGATCCTGTTGATTAATAGGTATGCGGATTTCATCGTTCCTGTTGAAGCTTGTTATGTAGGGTTTGTAAGAATGAAATTCGATTCCCTCAACAGTGTTGTCGTAAGTTGGAGCAGATAAAACATCTAAGATATTCATTATAGCAAACTGATCGTTTTAAGAAATTCCTTATTGGCTCGCGTTAATTTTATTTTTTTCTTTGACCGAGGTCTTATTTGCTTGATTGTTTTAGTAGAACGGGCATTTCCCATTTGTTGAGGCACATATTTATTGTAGTCAATCATTTTTTCTAAGATGTAAATATAGCTGCACTTCCTCACCACGTAAGTTTATTAAGCGATTGTTTATATCTAATAGCCTGATATGTATACTGCTTATGCAGTTTTGGTTGATTGGAAAGTATATGGCGTTTTTCGGAATTTCTATAATTCTGTATCCCGGGGGCACGTTGAGGGCGAATTCGTATACAATGTGACTAGGATTACCATTTATGTACGAACCACTTACAATATCACATTCTATCCTGATCACGGTCGTAGGTAAAATGTTGACTGGTAACTCGGACACATGCCATTTATTTGCTTTCAATATCTGCTTCTTAAACCCTAATAATCTCCTAAAAGTCCCTTCTTTAGTAAAATCGATATCTTTAGTACAGAATATCAAAGTTTTTAGAGTATTGTT
Source organism: Xestia sexstrigata (assembly GCA_941918905.2). NCBI lineage: Eukaryota > Metazoa > Arthropoda > Insecta > Lepidoptera > Noctuidae > Xestia > Xestia sexstrigata. The sequence goes on along the minus strand of CALNXC020000003.1, from coordinate 435,189 downwards.
ATTACATCGTACATTTATTGAACAATCTTTTATTTCCGGTTTTAAATAATCGCTAATATCTTGTAGTTCATAAGTACCTTCAGGTAATTCAAGGACTTCATTAGAGCCATAATATAATTTATTATTAATTTTTTCAATGTTTGGAATTGAATTAAATGTTGAGAAATGCAATAAGGCACACTCATAATGTCCGTGAAGTTGCAATGTATTAGGATAATATGTACATTAATCGGACGAGTTTCCAGTTATCGATAAGGTGAGTGACATGATGAAAATGATTGAAATAAAAGAAATACATAAAATTTATAGGTATTTATAGGTATTTATTCCAAAATTTCCATAGATATTCTAAACATAAGTGTCCACAGTTTACTGTATTAAATTGTTGAAATCTATTATAGTTATAAAAAACATCACAATTTTTAAAGTACTGCATTAATTCCTTTGGAGGTTTCAAATCTCCAAAGCTATCAAAGTATTCACAATAATTGTTTATTTTAACATAAGCTACCCAATGCGTACCTTCGTTCTTATAATCGTCTAAGTTAACGACACCACATTCAATCCGTTTTGGCGTCCTTGGTAACTGATCCTTCATGTAGACTCCTCGAAAGTGTGGTATATCACGTGCGTGCCTTAGGATGTCTACATTAGTTAGAGCACGATTAGGTAGCTCACTTTTCAGTTTTTTGAAGATTTTATGAATAAACCTTTACCATTTTTATGTGACTTTATGTATAAACCTAGGCCTAACTTTAAAGACTCCATAGCCTTATTATGTCGTTGTGTTTCTCGCAAATTTTGCTGACCTGCTTTGTAATCGTTAACAGTTTTTGCGATACCAGCCGCTCCTCCAGCTAGAGTTCCTAATGCCGATAACCCCGCGAAAATTGGGATTAAAGGCAGAATTCCACCTGTTTTAGGTAAAGGTATCACTCGCGGTACTCGAATTTTCTTAATGTTTGGAAAGAGTTTTTTTGCTGCCAAGTAAGCAGCGTTAATTAAAGTTTTACTGTCCCTTGGTTTCAGTTTTTTTATTTTCGCTCTTATTTTTGACACAAAACTTTGAAACGTTTTAACACCGGAACCACATTTTAGTTTGGTTTTCATAACTTTGCTCACTAACCATGAACTAAGTTTTTCGCCTTTCCCAGCATCGTTTGATTTAAGTCTTTGTTTAGCCATATTTAGTAGTTGTAAATCAGCTTTGTGACGATTGGGTAAGTCTGTATGGTTTGCATATGCAATGTCGTGATGCATACAAGCTTCGTCTAGCTTATTCACACCTCGATCACCTCGCAGCAATCGCTTCTCGAGTTTTGTTCCTGGTCCGCTATAGTTATAACCAGGCAAATGAAGTTCGAATGGCAGATTATTAATTACACTATTAACTAGTCCATCCATTCTCTTGCATAGTAGAAAGTGTAATGAATGAAATATTTCTTACAAACATAGTTATATATTCATAATCCTAACCTACAATTTCATCTTTATCAATCCAACTATTTTCTTCGTTACTTAAGCCCAACCATTTCACGTAAAGTTTCTTTCCTTTCCTTTTAAGAACCTTTTCTATCAAATAAACACCAGGATAGCTAGTTTTTTGAAGTTGATCGATGTCGTCGATGTCGATGATCTTCTATATGATATGTTACTGGTATGGTAATAATAATCCTTTTTACAGTAAATATTTCTGTCGACCAATTAGGAGTGTAACCTTTATCAAAAATATGTTTGTATTTACTGATCCGAACATTTTCACCCACTTTAAATTTAGGTCGACATCTCTCTGATGTATGTTTTTGAGATTTTTGAATATTTTCTCTTATCTTTGACTCGTTCATCTTATTTACCTCAACTGGTTTAAATTTGGTGGTATGATGTTTTGTATTATTATAGGTTTTTAAAACAACTTCTAATGGTGGACCTACCCATTTATAGTTCCCAATAAGACTAAAGTGTTTATACATTTTATTTTTAATTGTTTTAATCACCCTTTCTACAATCGAAGCTTTCTTGGTAGAAAACGAAGAGTAGTGGTTAATATTGTAGCTCTTCATAAGCTTTTGGAATGTGACGTTATAGAATTCTGTTCCAGAATCAGTTTGTAAATGATTAGGTTTTCGATTGTTAGTAGTTAGTATTCGTTCAAATGCATGAGTAACATCAAGTTTACTCTTGGATTTTATTGGTTCTGTCCAGGTATACTTTGAGAAACAATCAATCACCACTAAAATGTAATTATAACCTCTATTAAACTTTTTTAGATTTTGCATATCTATCAAATCAGCTTGCCATAAATCATCTATGCCTTTTAAAATAACTGAACGTCTAACAAAGTTTCTTCGGGCTGCTTTGTGTAGCTCATTAACAATTTGTTGTTTTGCCATCACGGAGTTTTTTCAAGTAGTTTTTGTACTTGTGCTTTGTTATAAAACTTATCTTCCAACTGGACTAAAACTTCAGGTATCTTCGCTTTTAAAGCGTTTTGGACTGTTATTTGTGCATCTTTTATGATTTGAGCACGCAACAACCCAATCACTTTATTCAGTTCATTTATTGTATGTTCACGCAATCGATCGACGTAATCCTTATTCACAGCATCGTCTGTTCTACAGGAGATCTTATTCCTCTCAATCTAGATTTTTTCATGTCAAAATCCCCACTTTCGGATTTTAGCAGTGCATTTTCATTGAACTCTAATAATTCAGAGAAACGCATTCTTTTATGAATATGGTGTCCAAATTTGTCTACATTCATATTTAAGGTGTATTATATTTAAAGGGTTGTAATAAAATGAGCAGTGAACATTTTATACCATTTATTTATTACTTAATCAATTTAATTTCACGCAGTTCTTCAATAATTGATATAATTTCGTTGTCTAATCCAGTGTTACCAGCGTCTCGAGATGCAATTAATAATTTCAACCTATCTACAAGTTCATTAGGGTCATCCCAATATACAAAATCAACATTTTTTTTCCACATTTTTGTCAAGGGTAATCCTTTCCCCTTTGATTGACAGCTTTGAATAGTACTTGGCTGTTTGAAAAGAGGTTTTATAACTTGCAAATATTTTTGACCTTTATTACTTTTTATTGGTTTGTTTGAGTCAAAGTCTCGACGATGTGCGTTTGTGGCAATCAACATCATCTTTTAATACTGCATATAAGACTCTGTAACTGTGCTTAGATCTACATCCTTTTTCAGTAACAATTGTTTTAGTCCGGGAGTGCTTCGATATTTCTGTCCAGCAACGGTAATATAATCATCGCTGATTGTTACGAAAGCAGAACCTAACATCAATTGCCCTCGCTCCGCTCGAACACCAAATGGAATATCTGTCAATGCTTCTGAAGATATTGACCAGGATGATGTATCACGCTCTTGATTGTTCTCTCCTAATGATTGGTACGACTCGTCACTGTCGGTATCACATTCATTTTCTTCCGCGCCACTGTCTCCTTCGTCGTTACCAGAACTTTCTTTCTGCAAAATATTGTTTCTCAACGGAACTTTTGTTTCTTCTACTTCTTTAGATCGCAAGAGGTCAGTTTGTTTATTGGTATTAGCTATGCAATTGAGAGACTCTGTTACAGGTCTTAAAACTGATTCTAATGCTTGCTTATTTTCACTCTCAAAATCTCGCATCCTTCGTACTTTTTTCTTTACAGCTTCTGCAGCATCAACGATTTGTCTTTTCAGTGATTTTTCCATTACGATAGAATATGTTAGTTATCAATTAAGAGTCAGTCAAGGAATAATGATATCATGTAAGTACCATAGTCTTAAATATTTGTATTTCTAATCAAAGACTACAAAAGTATCAAATTTATTTCTATAACATCCATTATTTTTCTGGCAATCTTTATTAATTACAACATAATTAAAGGGCTCACTCCATATTTTTGAACACATTTCACGAAATTCAGTCCATGTCATATCAGTGTTAACATGTTCTTCATAAACATATCTCAAGTTGATATCATCTTGTTTGAATAGTATAATTAAGTTAGCATTATCTCTTTCTAATTGTTTAGGGATTTTGCTATATGTTTGATTTAGATAAAAACAGTCGATGTGTTTGTGCCTTCCCATTGCGAAATAATCACGCATATTAGTTTGATTCTCGCAAGCAACGTCGTCAAATATAATCACAGAGTTGGGTTTCGCATCCTGAACGCTTATGACTTCCTCATTCCCTTGATATTTCTGGAGTGAGATAATTGGTACCCGTTGTAAAACTCTTTCTAAGAAAATGTACTTAGGTTGGTGTAAGGTTTTTGAATAGACATAAACATTGCGAAACCTCAAACCGTTTTCATGTATAAGAAGTCCAATAAGTAAATTTGTTTTTCCACAATTCGATGGTCCACAAATGATACATCTTACTGAATTAGGTAACAATTCTCCATGACGCGAACTACTTTTACAAAAATCATCGCAAATTGTGTTTACATGCAGCGATTGTGGTTGTTTAACAAACTTCATGATTACTGTTGTTAAGAAACTGATTAACAATAAGTAAAACTGTTTATTACAAGCATATTTATAGACTTTACACTACCTACTATCTACTGTCTATTTCGCGTTCGTTTATCCGAAGCGAGAAGAACTTGCTCGATCTTCGATCGAGATAGATGAGATATTCGAAAATACTTATACTAACGGCGGTAACGAAATCATAGCGAGATCGAATTCGACATCAAACGCCATCTATCGAGCGCATAGGTGAACTCTGGACAGATAGGTAATAAAATTCAAGCGCGTGGCTGATTACTCGGTGAGTATATACTACAAAAAGTACTACAGCATCATCTATGATACATTGGATGAACTGAAAAACATCAAATCCTAAATCGCGCAAGCAAAGTTTTCCGCGTCTTTAAGACTATAAAAGAACCGTCTGGTCGTCATAAAAAAATGTGGATTCGCCAGTGGTCCGTAGCCGAGTGCCACCTACAGCGCTGCACACGGCTACCAGAGGAAGTTTTCGGTAAGTGAACCAAGTTGGGGGTACTTGCCGAAGACTTCCGCTCGCGCGGATCGCCACCACCTCTGCTTTCCCTGTGTTCGCGCAAGTGCTTAGCACTGGTGCGAGCACAGGGGGAATCACCGACGCTGCCCGGTGCCTTCGGGCACTGCCTGCGATCGCGAGCCCACTACCCATAGAAGCTCATCAACAAGATGTCCGGCGCCCGTGACTGGAGCGGTTACGGTGACGCCGAATACGAGGCCCGTCTCTGGGCGCTGGAGTGGACGGTGTCGATGCCGAACATCGGCTTCGTGCTGCCCGAGCCAGCGCCGCCCGGTCCCACCCCCCCTCGTAGTGAGGAGAGGAAGACGACCGGCAGGAAGAGATCCGCCGCCTCCAGACGGAAGAAGAAATCGGCCGAAGCCCGGGCGGAGAGGGAAAGGGACGGGGCGAGTCGAGGCGCGGCTGCCGATGCGTGCGGCCCGTCGACGTCGCCGGCGCCTGCGCGGGCTGCGCCGGCGCTACCGCCGGGCCGAGCGCACGCCGAGTCTGTGCGCCCGGCCGCGCCCCGCCCGGTTCCATCTCAGACACCCGCCCCCCCCACTGTTGCCGTGAACACCGGCCGCGCGCCACAACTGCGCGCCGCTGCACCCACGCATGTGGTTGAGCGCAATCCCGCGCCACCCGTGCAAGAGCCCGCGATTCCGTGGCGCGCGCCCGCGCCCGTGTCGCCCACACCGCTGCCACGCACCTTACTGGCCGCCACGGCTGCACGCCCCGCCGCGTCGACTGCGCCCTCCGGGGCCGCGTCCGTGGCGAGGCTCTCTAACCGGGACCCTAGGCTGGCACCGGGAGCGCGCCAGGCTCTACTGGCGCCCCAAGTGCCCGCATCGCCGGCGCCCCCTCGTGCCTCGGCCTACGACTCACCAGCAGAACGGTCGGCATGCTCGTCGCGAGCCGGCTCGAGCATGTCGCTCGCGTCTGCAAGGTCGGATGATTCGGGGCCGAGTGCGCAAGGGAGGCGCACACCAGGACCAGCACCGTCGCCGTCGAGGGATTATGGCTCCGACTTCCGGCCGGAGTCACGACCCCAGAGACGGCGCCGCAGCACGGACGAGTCCGAGGAGGAGGAGGCGAAGAGGTATTGTCTCGACCCGCCCCCGCGGCGCGACCACGCGCCGCCACGGGGAGGTCAGGGCGATATCGGGTCGCCTACCTACGCGGAGGCCACCCGCCGCACGCCTCCCCCCTCACCAGTACCGACGCCGACAATTGCAGGGACGCAGCATGGGGTGAGTGTAGACAACGCTGTCTCTCCCTCACAGCTTGCGGCCCCCCGAGACACGGCCGCCACGCAGCCCAAGCCAAAGTCGCAGAAGCGACCGAGGTATCCTCCGCTGACGGTGGAAAGGCTGCCAGGATGGGCCGCTCACTTCAGGGCCCTCAAAGAAGAGCTGGGTCACCCCCCCAGTGCCCAACCATATGGCGCTGGAATTCGGTTCACTCCGGAGAGTGAACTCGAATATAGGGTGGTCCAGCGCTATTTGACTGGTCTAGAGAAGAGGGACGGCACGTCATGGTTCGCCTACTCACTGCCGGCGGAGAGAAGCTGCAAGGTGGCCATCAGGGGGCTGCCCGTAGACACCACTCCACAAGAGATCGAGGAGGAGCTCCGCGCGTTGGGATACGAGCCGGAGTACGTTCGCCACATCAAGGCGAGCCAGGGACGACCCGGCTGCGTGTTCCACGCCGTACTCAAGAGGACGCCCGACGTACGCAGGATCTTTGACACCTCCGTGTTTTTATACATGAGAGGTGTCAAGATAGAAGCCTGGCGGGGCAAGCGTGGGCCCGCCCAATGCCACCGGTGCCAGAAGTGGAGGCACTCTTCACACCACTGCCACCGGCCGCTCGCCTGTGTCCGCTGCGGAGAGGGGCACTCAGCGCGGGACTGCCCCCGCCCACGTGACGCACCAGCTACGTGCGCCAACTGCGGGGGCGAGCATCCCGCCAACAATATTAAGTGCCCTTCTTTCCAGGCAGAGATAAGGGCAAACAGGCGAGCGGGCACAGTCGCCGCCATTACCACCTCACGCCGACCGGCAACGGTCCCCGAGGGGCCAACAGATGTGGCCACCACAGAGGCCCAAGGTGAGTCGCTGATGGCGGCGGCCAACGGGCCCACCAACAGGGGAGAAGCTCCCCCCTCCTCGAAGCGGCGGAGGGGAAAGAGGAGGAAGCGGAGGGGCAAGGGTAAAGCACCCGCGCCCCCCACCGCACCTGAGGGAGAACAACCGGGCGACCAGCCTCCGACCCTGGAGCGGGCTGTGACTCCGGCTGCAGCTCCAATGCAGCCCGAGACAGAGGAGACCGTTGGGCCGACAGCTGACGCCGGCATGGTGCGGCCCCCGGCCCAAACACAAAAATCCCGTGCCAACAAAGGCACCACCAGCGCCGGCCCAGCTGCCGGCTCGGAAGCCGAAAAGAAAGAGTTCACAGCCCGCGCCATCCAGCTGCTGATGGACCTAATTGGTGCCATCAGGCAGGGTCAGGACGTGGAACTGGTCGTCCTTGACGGCCTAGCTGCGTTACTCTCCTTGTACAGTGGATAGACCGTCAAGGATGACTCAGGAGCGTCCGCGACCGGCAATGCATGGTCGCCCCCCCTCCGCCGCCTTCACCACCGGATGGACCCAGGTGAGCTGTTCCTCGCTACACGCAGCTTACCTGCACAATATGACTCCACACACACCACTCACACCCAGCTGCGCGACTTGTTCTAAGTTAATATAGGCAGGGTGCGCAGCTATAACCACACATGCATTCTCTACACTCACGTAGACACACGCGTGGACGCGGCTCTCGAGCCCGCGGGAAACGCAAACATGGGCGGTGTTACACATACAATACCGCCCACACACACATGTCGTTTCCGCAGCCCGAACCACTGCCGGCTAGCTCTGGTTAGTGGGGCGGGCGGGAATCACACATCCACTGTAGGCGCGCTGTAAGTCGGTGCCTCTGTCGCTGGTTGTCTCCCGCTGGGCCTCCCTCGGGTAACCGGGGGTCTCACCCGGCGGAGACGGACCGCCGGGGCACTGTGAAGAAATCAGCGCTGTGTAACAGCGCTGTGGCGCGCCTACAGGACACATACAGCAGTCACACACATGGGCGCATGTTACATGCGCCCAACAGGTCTAGGACACAGGTCCGACCAAGGGACGGGACCGTAGTAGCGGACCCAGGTATGGCCGCCGCGGTCAGAGGGCAAAGCCCTGATACCGCCTGCCGCGCCCCCTGGCGGGGGCGCAGCGAATTCCAGTAGTATAAAAAAATGTGTTTAAGATCATGACACATCGTAGTGATGCTTGACAACGAATACTACGATATGAGCGGTGAAAAGATCCTAAAGGCTAGGTAGATGGTAATATGCTTACGATTTATGATTAACTATTTGTTAGATTAAGAATTGTCTTCGTAGCTACGCAAGTCACATATCCACATACCTAGCTATATGTATACCACATGCCGCCTTTAAAATCATTACATAGAATCGTATTAAGCTAGTCGCAAATATACTTGCAAACAGACACCACGTATTTCATTTATCCGAAACCAGAACAAGCGATAGTGAACCTTAATACAACCACCATATGGTCGCAATCGAGCCGGATCCATCCAGTACGGACGCTTGCCGGGAGAACAAAAGACACACATTCCACAGCTGCGATAAGCCGACCTTTTTTTTGTGCTCATCGGATTCCGAGAATTAGCAAGTTGTTTACTACGAAGACTTGTAGTAATAATTAAGTGACGACTTTATATACATCGGGTATCAGCAGCATTCAAGCTAGTTTACGTGAAAAATGAGTACAACTGAAGAACAACAGAAACTTCTCTCCGTGTTAGAAGATACTGCAAACCTACTTCGGAAAACACAATCTAATTTAAAGAAATGTCCTAAAGCACGCTTAACAAGAGGATATATTGAGGCACGTATGAAAATCATCGAAGATTATTGGAATACGTTCAAATGTGCGCATAAAGACTTGGTAAAAGTAACGCCAAAGGAACATAAAGGAACATTGCCATATTTTTTAAATGAGGAATTTTTTATCTATGAAGATTTGTATAACGTGCTTCAAGGTGACTTAAAGGACATGGTTATTTCGTTATCTGAACCATCAGTGGTGGCATCAAGATCACCAAATAGTAGTTTCGACTGCACGAGTCCACAAAATAGCCTCGTGCACCTGCCGAGGATCGAGATACCGAAGTTTTCCGGTAATTATGAATCATGGCAAACTTTTCAAGATTTGTTTATCTCGTTGGTGCACAATAACACTTCGCTTCGCGATGTCCAGAAGCTACATTATTTGAAGACTAGTGTTACTCAAGAAGCCGAATCACTATTGAAGCATATACAGGTAACCGATAACAATTATGTAAATGCATGGGATATTTTGAAAAAGAGATACGGCAACAAACGCTTACTTTTGAATCATTCTATGAAAAGGTTATTTAACCAAAAGAAGATGACTTCTCAATCAGCTTCTCAGTTAAAAGGGTTGTTAGATACAACCACAGAGTGCCTTAACAACTTTAATAATTTAAATATTGATGTCGGCTCTTGGGATCCATTCCTTATATATCTTCTAGTGCAGAAGATGGACCCAGAGACGCACAAGAACTGGGAAGAACATGCATATAAAGAAGAATCCGAAAACTTACCTACCTGGAGTGATTTGAAGAAGTTCTTAGAATCGAAGTTCCGTACCCTGGAATTAACAAATCAGCATGGTACATCAAAGGACAATAAAACAATAAAGGAGCGTTCATGTCATGTTGCCGCACCAGTTACGGAGAAAGTTTGTGTGATGTGTAAAGAAAGTCACAGCTTAAGTCATTGCAAGGAATTTGGCAAGAAGGAACCTACTGAAAGAAGAGAATTTGTGAAAAACAAACAATTATGTTTTAACTGCTTAGTACCAGGACACTCGGCATTTAAGTGTAAAGTGCCAGTATCTTGTCGTATTTGTAAGAGGCGCCATCATTCGCTTTTGCATGAAAACAAGACCAAGCAGTCTGGAGAATCATCGGTCACCTCACCTCCAGCTGTAACACATGTAGAAGAAGAGCAAGCAGTACAAGTCAATACAATGATAGCGTCGCATTTCAGTACTAAGAAGAGAGTAGCAGCACTTTTAGCAACGGCAGTAGTGGAAGCAACAAGCGAGCAAGGCAACACCATTTTACTGCGGGCGCTGATAGATCAAGGTTCCGAGGCAGCTTTTATTAGCGAAAAGGCGACTCAATTGTTGAAGCTCGAACGACAACCTGTAAAAGCAAGCATTGTAGGGGTGGGATCCCAGAAGACTGATATAAAACACGTGGTACAGCTACAAATACGATCACGATTGGACCGAAACTATTGTTTACCGATCAAGGCATACGTAATGTCCAAGCAACTGACCACAAAGATACCCACCAAAACAATTAATAAACAAGAATGGGCACACATTCAAGACCTCAACCTGGCTGACCCAACTTATTTCAAGCCAGGGTCTATAGATCTGCTCTTGGGTGTGAAAGAATATGCCGAAATTCTGCAAAACAACTTAATCAAAGGTCCACCAGGCACACCAAGCGCTCAGGAAACCAGCCTGGGTTGGATTCTTTTTGGAGAAGTGAATACAACACAACAAAACCAGTATGTTGTCATGCATCATTCAGTTGACATAGAAGACATGTTGAAATCAATATGGGAAATTGACGTAGACACTAAAAGACACTTAACAAAGGAAGAACAACTGTGTGAAGAAGTATACGAAAAGACAACTACAAGAAATGAAGAAGGAAGGTACATTGTTAAATTACCATTTAATACATACAGTCCACAATCACCAGACGGTAACACAAAATCGATAGCAACGCATAGATTTACTCAATTAGAAAGGAAGTTCAGGAAATCGCCAGACCTGCAAAGAGAATATAGTAAAGTTATTAATGAGTATTTAGAACAAGGATACCTCGAGAAGGTATCTGATAAGGAAAAGGATAAAAGAGCTGTATACTTACCTCACCACGCTGTTGTCCGATCTGACAAGGAGTCCACGAGAACACGCGTTGTGTTTGATGCGTCGTGTAGAGGATCAAATAACGTTTCGTTGAACGATGAGTTACGTGTGGGTCCTCAGCTGCAAGAAGACTTGAGAAACATTTTGATGAGATGGCGCATGAAACAAATCTGTATTATGGCAGATATAAAACAGATGTTCCTCCAAGTATTAGTGACCAAGGAAGACGCAGAATTTCAGCGAATCCTGTGGAGACAGCAAGAATCTGATACCTTGGAAGAATACCGACTGCTCAGAGTCACCTTCGGTACAGCGTCGGCACCATATTTGGCCGTTAGAACGCTCCAACAGGTAGCCAAAGACGAAGCAAATAATAATATCCTTGTTGCACAAACTATAAACGAGGATTTTTACATGGACGATCTTTTATCTGGCACAGACACAGTAGCTGAAGCTATGACTCTTTCTAAAGAATTATCAGACACCCTAGAAAGAGGCGGTTTTCAACTTACGAAATGGGCATCCAATAGTATCGATTTAATGAAGTATATAGATAAAGGATAAAAGATCTGCAAAGGCACATATTGATTTAAACCTCGATGGTACTCTCAAAGCATTAGGAATTGAATGGAATTTAAAAACAGACCAGTTCCAATACAATCTTAGATTTAAACCCATAAGCGAGTCCATAACAAAGCGAAACATATTGTCGGATATACAAAGAGTGTTTGATCCCCTTGGTTGGATAGCACCGAGTACTGTTATGGCTAAAATATTAATACAAAGGCTCTGGCTTGAAAAGGTTAACTGGGATGAACAAGTTAGTAGCGCATTAGAAAAAGAATGGAGAGAAATAAGATCAGACCTCGTTAACATAACTGAAATACAAATAGAGAGATGGCTTGGTACAATGACTGTTAACAACGACAAAATACAAATTCACGGATTCAGTGATGCTTCAATGCGTGCATATGCAGCGGCAGTCTATATTAGAATTGAAACTCTAGACGGCAAGATTGAAACAAAACTGATAGCTGCCAGAACCAGAGTAGCACCACTGAAGACCATTTCGTTACCTCGTCTAGAACTTTGTGGTGCCCTACTTCTTTCAAAATTAATGAAACAAGTTGGACAATCAATGAGGATACCGACAACACGAATGTACGCATGGACTGACTCTTCAATTGTTATCGCATGGCTTAGTGGTGAACCTAACAGGTGGAAACCCTTCGTTGCAAACCGTGTGGTCGAAGTTGTTGAAAACATAAACAATAAGCACTGGTTCCATGTTCAGTCACACGAGAATCCCGCTGATGTGGCATCTAGAGGAATGTTGTTATCCGACTTGAAGAAATGTAACTTATGGTGGCAGGGACCGGGCTGGCTATCTGAAACAAAAATAAATATTAAACATGAAATAACAGAAACAGACTTGGAAATGAAGAAAACTAAAATCAATACTTACCTGAACGCAGAACGGATTATAGAACCTGAAAAAACATTAATATCACAATTTGAAAATTTTGAAACATTAACTGATTTAATAAAAGCGATTACTTACTGTAGAAGATTTCTGAACTATAAAAAGAATATAACAAATGAAAATCAGAGTTTAACAACGGAAGAATTAGAAGATACTTTACGGATCTGCATTAAAAAGGTTCAAGAGGAAGATTTTAAAGAAGAGATAGATAGAATAAAAATAGGGAAACAAGTTAAGAAAAAAAGTCAGCTACGATGCCTAAATCCATACTTAGACGAGAAAAACGTACTCAGGGTGGGCGGTCGCTTGAGACATGCTAACTTACCTGATGATAAGAAGAATCCTGTGATCCTGGTAAATAGAAACGCACTGATACAGTTAATCATTGCTGATGCACATGAGAAAACACTTCATGGAGGAGTACAGTTAATGTTATGTCACCTACGTTCTAAATACTGGGTTATAAGAGCTAAATCACTGGTGAAGAAACATATTCACAAATGCATGAAGTGTGCTCGAATGAATGCCACAACGAAGGAACAAATAATGGGAGACTTACCTGTGGAAAGAGTAACACCGACGAGACCGTTTCTGCATAGCGGTGTAGATTTCGCAGGTCCGTTTCAAACACTGATATCCAAAGGAAGAGGCAACAAAACTAAAAAGACATATGTGGCAATTTTCATATGCATGTCCACCAAGGCAATCCACATAGAGCTTGTTGGAGACCTCACTTCAGAGGCATTTATAGCAGCCTTTCGACGTTTTGTTGCCAGAAGGGGTAAATGTGGCCACCTGTGGTGTGATAATGGTAAGAACTTCGTGGGTGCAAACAGAGAACTTCATAAATTGTGGAGTGAAGCACAGATGACAGGAGAAATTACATCCACGCTAGCCACAGATGGCACACAGTTTCACTTTATCCCAGCATATAGTCCAAACTTTGGAGGATTGTGGGAAGCAGGCGTGAAGTCGATTAAGTACCACCTAAAACGTGTTATTACAACTCACCTGACGTTCGAGGAAATGACTACAATATTATGCCAGATAGAAGCCTGTCTGAATTCACGCCCGTTGTGCCCAATAGATAACACTGACATAGAAAATTTAGACCATTAACTCCTGGCCATTTTTTAATTGGAGAACCACCGATTGTGGTACCCTCGCCTGATCTGCAAACTGTGAAGGTTCATAATTTGTCACGCTGGCAACATACACAAAAGGTTCTTCAAGACTTTTGGCGACGCTGGCAAGAGGAATATTTGACCAGGCTTCAGCAGCGTCCTAAATGGATGAAGAAACAAAAGGAATTTGCAATAGGGGATATTGTGTTGACCAAGACTGAAAATCAACCACCCAGCAAATGGTCCTTAGGACGAATTACAGATAAACATCCAGGCATGGATGGCAACACAAGGGTGTATAGTGTGAAAAGTGGAAATTCTGTAACGAAGAGAACTATTACTAAATTATGTGCATTGCCAGTTGATTCTACTTAGCTTTTATTGAACCATTGTGAATTATGTTAGTTGTTATGTTAGTTAGTAGACATTAATAATTAATTTACGATTGTAATATTTGGGCTTTAGACTGTCAATTTGGAGTTTGGTACTTGATTGTTTAGATGATAATTTGTTGGAACTTAATTAGGATTGTAAAAGTACTTAGGTCCTTTTGGTGGGCGGTATGTTAGATTAAGAATTGTCTTCGTAGCTACGCAAGTCACATATCCACATACCTAGCTATATGTATACCACATGCCGCCTTTAAAATCATTACATAGAATCGTATTAAGCTAGTCGCAAATATACTTGCAAACAGACACCACGTATTTCATTTATCCGAAACCAGAACAAGCGATAGTGAACCTTAATACAACCACCACTATTAGATTTAAATTTGTCATTTTTTTTTCCACTACTGGCACAAAGGTCTCTCACAGAGAACAGTGGTGATGAAATAAATTACACAAAGTAAAGCTCTAGCCCAGATTCGAACCCATGACCTACAACTGGTAAGTCGCAACCGTTACCACTAGACCACCACTGCTCTCCTCTCTTACTCTCAAATATGTTTGTCTAATTTTACTGCTTACTAGCCTAAAATTCAGGACAGATTGTCTCATGTCTCTTCACAAAGCAAGAATATGCAAGACAGTCGAGTCGATCGTATATTATTGGGCATTCAGTCCCAACGGAGCGTAGGCGAACTTGTTCGACTGCGCGACAGGTGGGACAGAATGCCCAATAATATACTACTGTTGTCATAACGTTAATTTTAACGAGTTACCAGATATTAAATTAACTACCACATTGTTAGTACATAAAATTAATGAGAATACGTTTCCTTTTGAGAGATTTTCTTCATTTATTCGTATGAAGCGTGTGTTTGCTTACATGTTACGTTTCATTGATAACGTTCGTAATAAAATAAAGGAAAATCGTAAATACGGCCCGCTTCAAGTAGATGAGTTAAATAAATCTATCATTAAGTTGACTCAAATGTCACAAAACCAATCGTTTCCTGATCTTGATATTTCATCAAAGGGGAATGTAACCTTGAAGGCTACCCGTAATGTCTCTGGTCTTAATATATTTGTTGATAATAATAACATTATTAGAGTTGGGGGTAGATTGGATAATTCTTTAAGTTTTTCATACAATAAAAAGCACCCCATCCTGTTGTGCAGTAAACATACCTTTACACATTTGTTATTTCAATATGAGTATAAGCGTCAGCTTCATGCAGGTCCCTAATTACTGTTAGCTAGTATACGCGAAAATTGGTGGCCCCTCAGATGTCGCAATCTGGCTAGAAATGTTGTACATACATGTGTGACATGTACACGTATTAAAGGTAAAACTGTTTCAGTTCAAATGGGTAACTTACCTGTAGAAAGGCTAGAACCAAGTTATCCGTTTATAAGGTGCGGTGTAGACTATGCAGGACCCATGTTTATTTTGAACCGTAGAGGGAGGGGCGCTAAATTGGAGAAATGCTATATTTGTTTATTTGTAACGCATTTCAACAACGCATGCGGTTCACTTAGAATTAGTTACTAATTTAACAACCGAAGCTTACATATTAGCTCTAAACCGGTTTATGTCTAGACGGGGTAAACCTGCAGAAATATTTTCAGACAATGGTAAGAATTTTGTTGGGGCAATGAATGAACTTAAACAATTTCTAAAGAACAATCGTGACAATATTATGGAAATTCTAGCTAATGATAATATAAAGTTTAATTTCATTCCACCATATACACCGCATTTTGGGGGATTGTGGGAGGCAGGAGTAAAGTCTTGCAAGTATCACATCCGTCGTGTTGTTGGCAACGCGAACTTAACTTATGAAGAGTTCAGCACGATATTAGCTGAAATTGAGGCCGTCCTAAACTCTCGACATGGGTCGAGAGTTTAGGACGCTTTTTACCCACTTTCCACAGACCCAACTGACCTTCTTCCCCTCAGCCCTTCTCTATTTCTGATTGGCCGACCGCTCACCGCACAAGCCAGCCCAGACCTGACGTCTGCAGCTTCACATCGCCTGTCCCGTTATCAACGAGTGGAACAGATGCGCCAACAGTTCTGGCAGCGATGGTCGAAGGAATATATATCTGAACTCCAAACCAGAACAAAATGGAAGGCGAACAATGAAGAACTGGTACCTAACACACTTGTCCTTATCAAGGAGGATAATCTTCCACCTCTCAAGTGGCGCTTGGGAAGAATCATTTCCACGTTTCCTGGGAAAGATGGCCTGGCACGAGTCGCTGACATAAAAACAGCGACCGGGACGGTGCGAAGGGCATTTTCCAAAATATGCCCTTTGCTATCACATGAAGAGAAGGAGAAGACGGATCCACAATAAAACATCCATCAACGCCAGCGGTACTTCGTTGGAATCAGGGGCTTCCAAGGCCGGGGGCATATGTTAACGCCATCTATTGGTGAAGCGCCGCGCCACATGACACCCTCTAGCGTCGAGTAACGGAGGCTCGGCACTAGAGGAATGAACGGGAGCGGCGCACGCTGATTGGTCGTCGTGGAGGTGCTCAGGAGCCATTCGTCGGTTCCTCGGGTCTTCCATTCGTTTTCAACAGAAGAAAAAGGATGGTAGTCGGTCCACCATCAAAATTTACTTTAATCTTCGAAACCAATAATACCTATGTAAATTGTTATAATTACTAGCATAATAAACGCATCAAACCTTCACGGATAATAAAATCGTTAATTGAAGAAGCCCTGACCCACAACACACAACAGAAAGAAAGATGCAAGCTTCTCCACAACTAAAGGTCGCGTATGATAGCGTCATCCTCGAATATTTAGAAAAGGGTTATATTTCACCTGCAAATTCAGATTCTTCAGAAATTTCCTATTTTATTCCGCATCATGGGGTGATCAGGGATGATAAGGTCACAACCAAACTTCGTGTCGTTCTCGACGGTAGTTGCAAGACTACCTCCCGCATTTCGCTTAATGACCTCTTGTACGGTGGGCAAAACCTGCAAGGGAGTTTGTTTAATATTATCGTTGGTTTTCGTTTGTTTTCGATTGCACTCTCCGCAGACATTCGTCAGATGTTTCTTAGCATTGGAATCCGAGAATCTAATCGGCGTTTCCAACGCATTTTGTATCGCTTTTCCCCGCAAGAACCTTTACAGGTTTATGAATTTAACCGTGTTGTTTTCGGG
This sequence comes from Xestia sexstrigata, assembly GCA_941918905.2. Taxonomy (NCBI): domain Eukaryota; kingdom Metazoa; phylum Arthropoda; class Insecta; order Lepidoptera; family Noctuidae; genus Xestia; species Xestia sexstrigata. Next base: position 417,956 of record CALNXC020000003.1, on the reverse strand, counting down.
CTTAAGTCTAGCCCCTTCCATGCGCTGCGAACTATTAGGCAGCTGGCAGACGATGAGGGTGACTCCTACCCTCAGGCTAAAAATATCGTCACTTCAGGGTTGTACATGGATGATTTCGTCCATTCCGTCCTCACGGAAGACCAGGGTATTTCCACCGCCTCGGAGATGATAGGTCTCATGAAAGCTGGTCAATTTGAATTGGTTAAATGGGCCAGCAACTCCCAAGCCGTTTTAGACTCAATTCCACCCTCGCATCGTCTGCTAGCTGTCAAAGAATTCGACGAATCCGACCAGCAGAAAGTACTGGGCTTGTGTTGGTCGCCTACGTCAGATCACTTCAGCATGAGAGTCAATACTCCCGCACAAAATTGTACTAAACGAACAATATTATCGTGTGTCGCTAAATTATGGGATGTCATGGGATTTGTCGCACCTGTCGTCCTGTACGCTAAACTTCTTATCAAGCAGCTTTGGCTGCGTGATTGTGACTGGGATGATACCCCACCTGAGGATATAGTCAGGCTGTGGACTCGCTTCAAGGAAGAGCTACCGTTGCTCTGTAATATTAAAATCCCACGTCACGTTGGTATCGTCGCCGATAGTGTGGTCACTATCTTCGCTTTCGCAGACGCCAGTGAAAAGGCATACGGGGGAGTGATTTACTTCCACGTTCAAAATAGCGATAGCAATATTGTTTACTTGCTAACCGCTAAATCGAAGGTCTCACCTAAGAAAGTCGTTTCTCTCGCTCGTCTGGAGCTTTGTGCTATTCTTGTGCTAGCTCAACTTATAAAAAATGTCATAGTCGCTTGTCAGCCCCGCATTGTTTTTCGTAACATAGTCGCATTTTCGGATTCGACAGTCGCGCTCTGTTGGGTACATTCATCGCCCTATCGGTGGAACACCTTTGTGGCCAACAGGGTGTCGAAAATACAAAGCGACTTGTCGCCACAAAATTTGTATCACGTGTCCGGTACGGACAATCCCGCAGATTGTCTGTCACGTGGTCTCACACCTTCTCAAATTGTTGACCACCCGCTTTGATTCAGTGGTCCTCCGTGGGCCCATTTGGACGTCTCACAGTGGCCTGTCGTTCCTTTCAGTCCTTCGTCGGTGCCTGAAGCGCCCGAAGAGAAGTAGCTCTCGTTGCTATCCGCTGTACCAAATGAAAGATCTCCTATTCTTTCTTTGGTTGATCGCATATCGTCCTGGAGTAAATTACTTCGAGTAGTAATTTACGTCTGTCGTTTTGTCAGGTTGTTACCTGTTAGATATTGCATGTCAGCGTCGGATTATGACTTCGCTGAACTACTCGTTCTTCGTGAGCTTCAACGCCTTTATTTATCCACTGAGATTGCTAGACTCGGGGAAGGCAAGGATTGTAGTCCTACTCTACGACACTTAAAGCCGTCTCTCAAGGACGGACTCATTAGAGTCGGAGGCCGATTAAGAAATTCGGATTTAAGCTATGAAGGGAAATATCCTATTTTGCTTCCAAGCAAGGATCCCGTTTTGAATTTACTCGTCGAATACCATCATAAATTAAACTGTCACGCAGGTCCAGGCACCTGCTGATGTCACTCCTTTTTTTTTTTTTTTTCGGATGGGAAATCATCAAATGACTTCTCCCGCTCTGGGCGGAGCAGGAGGGAGTGTCAGACTTTTACTGACTAAAACCCATCCATGTTCCTTCATCGCCCTTTGTGTTCCGGGGTCACGGTATCTCTTTCGAACAGTCCCGCAACCCCGGCAGGCTTCGGTCCTTACGGACCCCTTCCTATTGCTGACTCTCTTTGAGGCGCGCGTGAAACACGAACGCGCCGTCGACACGGCCTGTCGTCATGAGACGGACGGACGGCGAGCTAGCCCCTAGCCCACCGTCCACAGGCCCGCGCCTACGGTGGCCCCCGACGCCCTGAGCGTCTCCCGCGGCGGCCGGGACGCTGTGAGGTTCTCTCCCTCTCACGTTCCGCCACCTCTTTCTCTAGCATTACTGCTTCGCAGAAGGAGATGACGGCGTCCCATTCCGTCTCGCTCCGGACCATGGCTTGCACCAGGGCCGGACGCGAGAGGTCACCGCCGCCAATCGCCGCTTCGAGGACATGGCGGTGCTCCGCCCACGCGGGGCAGTAGGATATTATTGGGCATTCTACTCCACCTTCCGTTCCTTCGGCTCACTCCGTTCGCCTCCGTCACTCTCGGTGGAGTAGAATGCCCAATAATATAAATGAAATCCACAGGTTCGGCGCCTATTCCACCCGATAGAATGATCATCGCCGTCACTCTCGATGCAGTAAAATGTCTAATACTGGTTCGGCGCCTATTCCACCCGATGAAACGGAAGGTGGAGTATGAATTCCTACATAGTGCAGTAAAATACTGGTTCGGCGCCTATTCCACTAGGTTGAAACATTTGTTTGAGTTAGCGACAATGAGTTATAAATGTCAATATTGATGGTTGACCTCAAATTAATTTAATTATACTCACCAGCTTAAAACAACTATAAAACTTACTATACCTTGATTCAAACATATAACATAGGTACTTGCCGTTAACATAATTAGGTCTGTATCTGAACGAACCAGTAACCTAAAATTCAGGACAGATTGTCTCATGTCTCTCCACATACTTAAGAATGGTGCATTGCCGCTTAGGATTACACACATATCCGTTTTCGTGACCAGATTGGCTCGAGGACATCTGAACTTTAGGATACCGCGTACATTAAACTAAATTTAGGACAGATTGTCTCATGTGTAATAAAAAAAAAAAAAAAATGTGTAAGGGGGAGATGATCCCGGAGGATATCAATACTAAAAATGAATATTATAACACATGTGTGTGCTCCACAAGAGATAAAATTTAAGAAAGTTCGGGCGCCAGGCGCACACTACATGATAACAAAAACTATGCCTTGGATAAACTCACCTGCGGAAGCTGGTACTTTTAATCTTCAAGCGCCCCCGCTTGAAGATTAAAAGTACCAGCATCAATAAAAATCGACCATAAATTTAAAAGTCTATTTTATTACCCGTAGGTAGCGTTGAGGTACAAATTTTCTAATAAAAGAAACCTATTCTATTGGTAAACTTAAAATAAATGGTCATGTCATCTTAGTCAATATTGCACTTTTTTAAGATTTAAAGTTAATAAAAAATACCGAAAGAATTTTGGTCATGATACCAAAGTAGAAAGGGCTCCTGTCGGATCACCAACGTGTAGCGCCTCGCATCCACGACGTCATAATCCACGTGTCAATTCCATTTAGGGAATGTAAGTGAAGAAAATTTAGAAAAACTAAAGTTGGTAAGAAAAACTAATAGTAGAAAAAAAAAGAAAAAGAAAAACGTAAGAAAAACGCCATGTCCGGCGTTTTCTTCCAATTTAACAAACAAATCCCATTATAGGGTTAGGCTCCGGCAACAATTACGTCCATCTGCCATCAAAATCCAACGAACTATACAAACAGTAGCCTACAAGGGAACGAGTGGCCGGCAATTATGGCCAGAATCATGCTTGATTCCTGAGTTAAACCAGGATTTCTCTTGGGACGACTCAAAAATTCGCCATCTCGTCTCGTCAAAAGGTCAGAAAGTCAAGTTTGACAACCAACTGTCATCGACAATCAAATCAGTGTTGCCGCTTTATCAATTCTAACTGTCTAATCGACTATCTTTTTTACTAAATGGCAACACTACGACCGTGCGTCAAAGATGATATCAGTTTGCATGTAACGATCTCAAAAGACTCGTTACATTACATCCCTCCCCGAAAATAAAAGAAAGGAACTTTCTTTTATTAGAAAGAAAACCCAACAAAAAAAGACTAATCCTGACAACTCACTAACTTTAAGAATGTAAGAAGTCATAAAAAATTCAAAGTAAAAAAGATTAAACTTGAAAATGTAAAACGACAAAGTCGTAAAGATTTAATAAAAGAAAAAAAAGGTAAATGACAAAGAGTCAAAAACGAAATCTGAAAAAACCAGAAAAATATAAGTTATAAAATTCACTAAACAAAACGAAAAGAGAAAAACTCTAAACTCTCCTAAACTCTAGAACAGTGCAGCTAGGCATCAAAGCCGCTGACTAAATTCAACCATCTTGCAAAACTAAAAAAGCTAAAGACTAAAAGTCAAAACTAAACTAGAAAATTTTAACAAAATGACTGGAGATTATCATCAGGAAAACCGGTGCAAAATGAGAGAGATTTCAAACAGCTCTACAATGCCCTGCGTTCCGTCCGAGCCACAAACCTAAGTTCAGTTAAGCACCTTCGCCACTGACTAACTTTATACAGCTCTACATAGCATAACCTTGAGTGCAGTTAGGCACCATAGCCACTGACTACCAAGTCATCCGCTACTAACTCTCCTATCTCAACGAGTGCAGTTAGGCTTTATTGCCACTGACTAACTCTACGACAACCAATCCAAAAACTTCAATCCCCAAACGAAAATTTTGGATAGAGTGGAAGGACTCAATCCAAACATTAAGGTGGCCTGTCCTACCAAGGGCAGGTGAGGCAGTCCAAGGGCAAAGAATCCCCGGAACAAAAAAAATAGTTAGTAGAATCTAACTAGAGATTCTTGTTACAGGGGCGACCTGCAACAAGAAAAGCATATTGTGATCGGCATAACTCCACCAATCTTCCGAGCACAATAGCAAAAAAACATGCATTCTGTGATCGGCATAACTCCACCAATCTTCCGAGCACAGAAGCAAAAAAACATGCATTCTGTGATCGGCATATCTCCACCAATCTTCCGAGCACAGAAGCAAAAAAACATGCATTCTGTGATCGGCATAACTCCACCAATCTTCCGAGCACAGAAGCAAAAAAAAATATTGAGATTTCCAAAGAGGAACCGCAATAACAAAAGGCGAAAGCCAAAAATTCATATTGCGGTCGGCACATCACCACCAACTTTCCGAACGCAATAGAAAAACAAAGTGACAAAAAGTCAAAGTCCCACATTGTGATCGGCTCATCACCACCGAACTTCCGTGCACAATGGAAAAAGGAAAAACCGAAATCATGGTCAAAAGTTACACCAAGATCCGAAAAATAATTAGGCATTCCATAACAAAAGTTATAGAATGACCCCAAAAAACAAAGTCCAGGAGGAACGCGTTACTAACAAAGTCAAATCCAAGTATTTAATTCAAGGAAAACTTGAATAAGAATGAAAAATATACTGTAGAACAGCAAAAAAGTAGATTTAAAAATCAATAACTATTTAAAACTATGTGAGAAATAGAATGACTTTAATCTAAAAAAGGAAAGAAATAATCTAGAAAAGGAAGATTAAAAAAAACTTGAAACTAAATTTAAGTTTTTAAATCTCTAAGTGTAAGGTTATATAAGATCTTAGGAAAATATAAACAGGTAAAATTGTTACCTTTAAAGTAAAAGTAAGATTAAGATCTCATACAATCTAAACAAAAACTAAAAATAAGATAAGATCTTTCGATGTGAAAAATATTTTTATAAGTGTGGAAAGTAAGTGTACTATTAACTAACCAAAGTGACCTAAGTTGTTTTAGAAAGAATTGAGTTGGAATCTAATAAATTGTAATGAAGTTGCCTAACATAATAATAACCTTCGAACCGTTATAACCTTTCATTCATCATTCTAACAGAAACGGATCTTCAAACAAAATACTCAATAACAAAACAAAGTCTAAGAATTCTCCCGAATTAAAATTTAATAATATCTTTTACATGATAACGACCAACGGTACCTTTACTCAAATCTTTCAAAACATAAACGTTATCAGAAACTTTTTCAGTAACATCGTTTACACTTTAAAAACTTAGGTGCAAGCTTAGCCGAAAAATAAGCAGGTGCATGAGATTGAACAAAACTCCTCCACACTATATCACCCACATCAAAAGAAATGACTTTCCGACCCTTATAATATAATATAATAAGCGGCATTTCGCTTATACCCCTTTAACAAGTAAGCTTGAACTTTAACAAAAATATCACTAAGTAAGTTAAGAGAAACTGCATAGGCATTCCTATTTGAAATTTCTAGTTGAGATAAGTTATCAACAGAATTACTAAAATGATGTAAAGAAGCATCAAGAACAAGCTCCCTACCAAACATTAGAAAGTTAGGAGTAAACTCTGTAGCAAGGTTTACACTATTGTTTAAAGCTAATTGAACATTGGGCAAAAAACTTGACCAAGTCCTATGATCATCTTTCACAAAACACGATATGCAAGTTTCGACCGTTTTGTTATATCTCTCAACAGGATTATTTTGAGGTGTATACAAAGTGTTATAAAATATTTTAGTTATATTAAAACCTTTCAAAAAATCTACAAAATGTTTAGAAGTAAATTGTGTACCATTATCACAAACAATTATTTTTGGACAACCAAACTTAAAAAATATTTCCTTTTCAAAATGTTTACAAATTACTCTAGTGGTGGCATTAATCATTGGAAAAAACCAACAATATTTAGTGAAAACATCTACGACTGAAAGTATGTATCTATGTCCTGAATAAGTTTTAGGTAAAATTCCTATAATATCAACTGAAAGCATAAGCATGGGACGATCAACCTTTTTGGGATTAATCATAGTACCAAAAGGAGGAGAAGTAGTATGTTTATAAGCTTTACAAGTATCACATGACAAAATATATTGATGGACATCATTAAACATTCCTTTCCAAAAATAATGTTGTTTTAATTTCTTTAAAGTTTTATGAATTCCTAAGTGACCAGAATTTACATCATCATGATTTGATCTAATAGTATCTAAAATATGTTCTTTAGGTATAACAATCTTCCAGTCTAAAACACTGTGAGGGTTAAATTTATTTCTACAAAATTTATACAAAGTTCTATTTTCAACTCTAAAATTTTTATACTTTCTAGGAAATTTTTGACATTGTATAAATATTTTTCTATACCAAGGGTCAGTAATTTCATCATCAGGAGAGACTAAATTATCCTGAGCGTCTATAGCAGCGACTTCTATACGAGATAAAGCATCTGGAACTAAATGTAATGAACCTTTTTTATGAATTATATCGAAAGTAAATTGGGAAATTCTAGCAGCCCAACGAGCTAACCGTCCACTAGGGTTACTAAGTCCTAAAAGCCACTTTAAACTAGCGTGGTCGGTAATGACTGTAAACTTCATTCCCTCAATATATGGTCTAAAATGTTCTATGGAATCTAAAATAGCTAATAATTCACGTTCAGTGGTACTATAATTTCTTTCGCATTTATTAAGTGATCTAGAATAAAAGGCAATGGGATGCTAATCTCCATTCTCATCCTCTTGGCTCAAAACACTACCTATGCCCACAGAACTGGCATCACAATGCAAAAAGAAAGGTTTTTCGAAATTGGGACATTGCAAAACAGGGGAAGTTATTAAAGAATGTTTTAATTCTTGGAATGCATTTTCAGCATCGTCATTCCAAGTAAGCGACTTTTTAGAATTTTTACTACCTGCTGTCAATTTAGTCAAAGGTGAGGCTACATCAGCAAATTTACAAATGAATCTACGATAATAAGAACATAAACCAAGGAAACTTCGAAGTTGTTTAACTGTTTCAGGTCGTGGAAAGTTTTCTATTGTCTCTAATTTAGAAGGATCAGTATGTAGACCATTACTGTCAACAATGAAACCAAGATAGCGAAGTCTATCTTTACAAAAATTACATTTCTTTAAATTTACAGTTAATCCTGCCTCTCTTAATATTTTATAAATTTTATGCAACTGTTCTATATGACTATTAAAATCGGAATTTATGCAAATTAAATCATCTAAATAACAAAATATAGAATTATCATACTCTGGACCAAAAAGTTTATCTACTAGTCTCTGCAACTCAGCTGGTGCATTAGTGAGACCGAAAGGCATGCGAACAAATTCGTAGAGTCCTTTTCCAGGAACAACAAAAGCAGTTTTCTCACGGGAAGATTTTTCAAGTGCAATTTGCAAAAAGGCTTTAGAAAGATCTATTGTACTAATATATTTAGCACCTCTAAGGTTATCTAGTATTCTAGAAGTATAAGGAAGGGGATATGAATCTTTAATAGTTACAGAATTTAAACGTCTCGAATCTAGGCACAATCTAGTACCTCCATCTTTCTTTTCCACTGCCAAAACAGGTGAACACCAAGGAGATTTAGAGGGTTGAATAATACCTTCTCCTAATAAAACTTCTACTTCATCAAAAAGTTCCTTTTGTTTAGCAGGACTCAAAGGCCAGTATCTTTGTTTAAAAGGTTCACTAGTAACGTTAATTTTATGTTCAACTAAATGAGTAAGACCTAAACCTCTTTTCTCATAAGAAATGTCTTCAAACAAAGCAATAGTGTTATTTAATTTCTGTTTCTCAGAAGGAGAAAGATCAGAAATAGGAGTAACAGTACAAACTTGATTTTTATTCTTATCTTGAACAAGTGTAATGTTTTTCCATAAGTCTTTAGCTATATTAAACTGAATCCAAAAATCGAAACCTAAAATGATTGGTGGATCAAAAGAAGGAATAATTAAGAATTCTATAATTTTGGTTATATTATCACAAGTTATTGGAAGATCTATGACACCCATAATTCTCCGAGAGGAACCGTCAGCTGTAGAAGCAGTACCAAAGGTAGGTTTAATTTTATATCCTAACTGCAAAAATTGTTTATGAATATTTGAGCCCAAAACACATTTATTGGAACCAGTATCCAATAAACCTGAAAAAGTGTTATTATTAATTGTAAATTCTAAAAATGGTCAAGTATCATTTTGTTTTGTAAATAGAATAGGTGCCGAACGGTAAATGTTAAAAAAGGTTTTTAAATAATCCAACCAGTTTGAAAAATCCTTGTCACGGGCATCATTGTCAGGCTTGTGAGTTTTAATAATTTTCTTACACATCGAGTCTCTCGAAGTTTTATCAAAAACGTGGGCTCGATGCTGCCTAATCAGTTTTTTGGCTCTGACGAGCTTTTAGTAGTCGAATTGCAAACATCACAAGTCTTAGAAGTGACTCCAGCTTTATGACACTTAAAACAAACAACACCTGGTATGGATGTGCAACTTTTATAAGTATGTCCAGGTTTTTTACATTTTAAACAAGTTAAATCGTTAGAAACGGCATTCAATTTGACGGAAGGCTTACTTGACTCTTTGAAAGGCTTTCTGTCTACAACAACTTCCAATTCCTTTGCAAGTTCTAGAAATTGTTCAATTGAATCAATCTGTCTACGAAACAAAAAAGGTGTGTAAACGGGTAACATATTGTGCTTTATCACATTAACTAAGGTTTGGTCAAACAAAGGTACTGAAAGACGACTTGCCAAATCCGAAATTTCAGTAATGAAGTCAGGAAGCGACTCAGAATGTTTCTGTTTCTTGGTGCGAAGCTCATTCTCTAAAAAATAATCGAAGTCAGGTTTATCAAAACGTTTCAGCAAAGCTAATTTAAGTACATCCCAAGAAGGAACATGAATTCGAACAGATCTAAACCATTTGAGTGCTATGCCATCAAGCAAATCTGAAAAAGAACCAACAAGCAAGTTTTCATTGAAATTTTTATAAAGAAAATATTCTTCTATTTGGGTAATAAATTCTCTAACACAAGTTTTACCATTATAAATTATTCTACTCTTCTTTAAATCAGGCAATTTTGTAAACGGAGGAAAGTTCTTCCGAATGTTTTCATTCACAAGCGCATTCAAAGAATTAAACGAAGGCAAAGCTCGAGCTGTGAAAGCCGAAGATGAATGTGCGATTCTAGATTCAAAAGGATTGTCAACCTCAGGTGCGTCAACCAACTCATGAACCTTCCCAGCAGCGTTGGCATCAACAGTCTGGCAGGTACCAACATCATCAGTATCCTGAAGCGGTGGAAACTGAACTCCCTTGTCCATTGTTAATAATGCAACAAGACAAATAATAGCCAAAAGCAAGACTAAACTTCAAAAAGTTTCAAAATATTTCAAAGTTTGAAAATAAAATTCTAAGTTTGAGGTTAAGTATGAAAGTCAATGTGGTATTTCTATGAAAAATTACTAAGTTCTTTAACCTTGAAAAAGTGCAGTAATCACTTACAAACAGCTTAAATCTAAATAAACCAGGTGTACTATAATGTACTTAATGTTAAATTAAAATTATTTACTTAGAAGTTAAACTAAAGTTATAAAATAACTTTACTGTTGAGAACAAACAAAACGCGGTCTATGCTATACAATTGTTGGTTATGCTAAAGGAAAAAAACATGTTATAAACAAAATTATCAATTGTAAAAACTAAACAATGTTTACAAAAGATTTACCAAAATAAATAACAGATGAGTCCAATTATCAAAGTTACAAAAAAAAATACAAAGTTATAAAGTCAACAAACTACAGAACAAATTACTTACTGTAAACAATAGACTCATCAGTTAAAATATTAAATTAATTAATAGTGCAACAATGACCAATATGAAGTTGTACCCCAAGTTTTCCTACTTCAAGTCCCTGTTCTACGGCGACAAATGTAATAAAAAAAAATAATGTGTAAGGGGGAGATGATCCCGGAGGATATCAATACTAAAAATGAATATTATAACACATGTGTGTGCTCCACAAGAGATAAAATTTAAGAAAGTTCGGGCGCCAGGCGCACACTACATGATAACAAAAACTATGCCTTGGATAAACTCACCTGCGGAAGCTGGTACTTTTAATCTTCAAGCGGGGGGCATCAATAAAAATCGACCATAAATTTAAAAGTCTATTTTATTACCCGTAGGTAGCGTTGAGGTACAAATTTTCTAATAAAAGAAACCTATTCTATTGGTAAACTTAAAATAAATGGTCATGTCATCTTAGTCAATATTGCACTTTTTTAAGATTTAAAGTTAATAAAAAATACCGAAAGAATTTTGGTCATGATACCAAAGTAGAAAGGGCTCCTGTCGGATCACCAACGTGCAGCGCCTCGCATCCACGACGTCATAATCCACGTGTCAATTCCATTTAGGGAATGTAAGTGAAGAAAATTTAGAAAAACTAAAGTTGGTAAGAAAAACTAATAGTAGAAAAAAAAAGAAAAAGAAAAACGTAAGAAAAACGCCATGTCCGGCGTTTTCTTCCAATTTAACAAACAAATCCCATTATAGGGTTAGGCTCCGGCAACAATTACGTCCATCTGCCATCAAAATCCAACGAACTATACAAACAGTAGCCCACAAGGGAACGAGTGGCCGGCAATTATGGCCAGAATCATGCTTGATTCCTGAGTTAAACCAGGATTTCTCTTGGGACGACTCAAAAATTCGCCATCTCGTCTCGTCAAAAGGTCAGAAAGTCAAGTTTGACAACCAACTGTCATCGACAATCAAATCAGTGTTGCCGCTTTATCAATTCTAACTGTCTAATCGACTATCTTTTTTACTAAATGGCAACACTACGACCGTGCGTCAAAGATGATATCAGCTTGCATGTAACGATCTCAAAAGACTCGTTACACATGTCTCTCCACAAAAGTAAAGTAGCGCACACCTTTAGGTCCACACACATTTTTTCTGTGACCAGATTGGCTCGAGGACATCTAAATTTTAATTTAACACATTACAGACGAAACATCAACCTTTTACATCAACACGTAACAATCAAGTGGTAAGCGTGGTCACACGGATAGTCGATCCTTGCCTTGCATGCATAAAGCTAAGGTGCAGATACACTTGAAAACGACAACCGGATCAGAACCGTATTGCACATTATTCAATCAAGCGTACAAACTGTGTGTGAATCCGCTGCTGAAGACTGTTCCGTTGACGGTAACCGTACCCGGTGGTTGCTTCATAGATGTAAATTAGCTTTATGTTTATTTTCGAATCGGCAAAGTTCAATGTCAATGCAATGCTCGCTTCCCACGGTCACATAGATTGCATTCCATATTCTAAGTAACATGATCGACTATCATGTTGTAAACACTGAATTCGTCTATAACTTCCTAAATATTATTTTCGTATTTATATTTGCAGTTTGTAATCGCTTCTAATTTATTGTGTTTCATTCTTCTAGGTACTAAGATTATGTATGTATATGATATATTTTTATCAAGTACAACATGTATTATTGGATGAACCATTAGCCACTTCGATCGAGTGCGATTTTAACTTACATAAAAGAGAACCCTGTGCACAACAAGATTATTTGGGAGCATTGTAATAGTACCTAAACTAAAATTAAACTAAAGTTGTTATCGATAAATTAGACCACTATAAAACCATAACTCAGACACGTGTGTTCGATTCCCACACGATACAGATTCTCGGATTCTTTAATTGTGGGTTTAAGTGATTATTTAATAAGAGTATTTATAAATGAACTTATTCCAAAGTAGTATTTTTATGTGATTATAATATTAGTCCCGAGTTTAACTGCAACTTAACATTAACAACCACACGGATTGGTTTGTGCGTATTACAAAATGGTATATTAACAAAATAGTTATGATTATTTTCAACTACCTACTTACTTCTTGAGTTAACTATGCTCACAAAATTTACTTTCAACGACGCGACCTACCTACGAGTTTCACCTCTCACATAAACGTAATTGTGATGATAAAAATTCTCAACAAACATACATCAATTATTCAATTATTTATACATATTAATTTCGTATTGAGTCATAAAGAATAACAGGGATCGGGTTCACTTTGTCGGCTTTATTTTGCGGTTGCTCATGAACAAATTGCAATTTAGCGAAATTGGTATGCGATCAATATGGTTCAATATGACGTAAACGACATATTTTTTTTATACAACTGTAAGACATGTACTTAGAGTTTAAAATTGAAACGATCTATTTTGTGCTGAAATAGTATTTTTTGTGAATATAAACGAATTAATTAAATCAATAAATTACATTCGCTCCAGAATCTTCAAAGTGACAAGTAGTACTAGCAGTACTTTAAAATCAACTTTAAATCATGTAAGTGAGTACTTCTTAATTTTAAATTAGTAGTCATAATGCACAGCTACGGACCTGGTTTTTGCCTGCCGGCTGTTGTAATTATCATGTTCTGTCTATCCATCGTGATTGCTACTCAGCTACGGACCTGGTTTTTGCCTGCCGGCTGTTGTAATTATCATGTTCTGTCTATCCATCGTGACTGTTACTCAGCTACGGACCTGGTTTCTGCCTGCCGGCTGATGTAACTGTTCTCAACCTGTTATAAATTGATTATTGTATCTCAAAAAAGACCTTAAACGGTTATTTGTTTTGTTATATAAAATATTAAGTACTTTTTTATCTTGTGTATTAGGTCTGACTCCGACGTTTCCCATGTGTCCGACTACATAAAGAGCCCGCCGACTGCTACAAAGGTCGTGCCGAGCAAGAGCCAGCCTACGAAAAAAACAACAAAGCGCAAAGCTTCCTCAGTCGTGGAATTAGGATCAAGGTAGTTTATGACTACTTTTTATTTTCTAAGTTATTACTTTCACAAATATTATAATATAAAGTAGATTTCAATAGAGAACTTTGATTTGCAAAAATATTTTTAAGTACATACTTACTTATTTTTCGCTCAACATAAGTTTGTATCTAGAAAAGTGTTTCTTCTAGATTATTAAAATAAAATTATTTTTTTTACAGTAACAAGAGACCAGGGAGCACCGATCTTTTCGGTTTGGAAGACTTAGATGGCATTCCTCCGCAGTCGGAGTTAGGTTCATCCTTGCTGTCCCGCGTCGCCAACGGGAAGGTACGACGGACAGCGGACCTAAGGGGCGCCTTCTTTGTGGAACTGAAGGTGTACCATAAAGAAGACATCATCTCCACTGCTCCTGAGGAGCGTTGGAAGAAGTCCCAAGTTGCATTAAAACTGCAATTGGATAAAGGTAGCTCGCAGTGGAACTCACTACAAAAATTCATGCATAAGGCTCACGAGTTGTTCAATGACTCAGAGCCGGTATATTTTAGTGATAAGATACATTTTAAATAAGTTAAACTTTAAATTTGAGGCATCCAAAATGAGATTAAAACTGCAACTGGATAAAAGTAGCTCGCAGTGAAACTCACTACAAAATTCATCCATAAGGCTCACGAGTTGTTCGATGACTCAGAGCCCATATTTATTGTGATATGATAAGATACATTTTAAATAAGTTACATTATTCATTTAAAATTTAAATTTGAGGCATCCAAAATAAATCTTTATTTTTAAACTTAGCAGGTAATTAATTACGATAGAATGCCTTTCTGCACTGTTTGTAACATATCTGTTGAGCGCAGTCATTGGACAGGTCATCTACGCAGTACCGATCATAAAAATAAAAATATTTCATACGTTTGCGAAGGTGTTGAATTAATTCATTCTGCATTTCTAAATCGTATAGCTTCTTATAGAATTATTGATACTAACGAAAATTATTCTTTAGATTCGTTTTTGAATAACAGTCAAGAAAAAATCAAGACATTAATAAACAAATCTCTTAGGGATCATATCTGTCTAAAAATTAATTTCGAATATTTTGCTTTGTTTTTGATGGTTAAAAATGATAGTCAGGAGATGAAATCATTTGCTACAAAGAATTATGTAGTACATCAGAATTATGATTATGATTCATTAGCATCTCAGGTTAGAAACACGTTGAAAAAAAAGATAGAAGAATTTCAAGATCGTGACAGTGGGTGGACATTTTTAAACAGTTCGTATTTGGAAGTTAATGTTAACAAATACCAACCTTTGCGCGGTTCCAGCTTTATCGAGTTGCCGACATCAATTAAATCAAAAAAAGCATGTATTAATATTCGCAATAAAGATAATTATTGCTTTTTATGGTCAGTTGTTGCTGCTTTATATCCAGCTAAAACTCATCCTGAAAGAGTATCGTCTTACCCCCATTTTCAAAGCGTGTTAAATATAAAAGACATTCAATTTCCATTGAGTTTCTCAGATTTTGCTCGATTCGAATTAAATAATCCTGAAATTTGTGTATATATATATGGCTTTAAAAATAATTCCGTGATTGGACCGTTTTATAAACCAAAATCTTTGAAGAGGAAAGTGATTCATTTACTTTACTTAGAAAAAGATGATTTATCACATTACTGTCTCATTAAGGATTTACCTCGTCTTGTTAAAAAACAAATAACAAGACACCACAGTAAATTATACTTTTGTGATGTTTGTTTAATTTTCTTTGATTCATGTGATGATCTGAATTCACACAGTTGTGGAGGAGTTGCTACTGAACTACCTCCAAAGGGTTCTTTCATTCAGTTTGAAAATTATGGTAGAAAGCAATTTGTTCCATTTGTTATATATGCAGATTTTGAAACAATGCTAGAGCGGTACGACTCCTGCGAACCTGACCCAACTCAGGCGAGCACCGTTACGAGACAGCGACATGTGCCCATCGCTTTCGCTTATCATATTACATGCACTCTAGATAAAACCTATAATCGTTACGTCTCGTATCGTGGTTTGGATTGCGTTTCGAAATTTGTGAAGTCTATCTATAAAGACGCTAAAAAGCTTTATAGAATTTTAAATAATACCATTCCTATGATTTACACGAATGAGAATGCTCTCGACTTTGAAAACTCTGATACATGTCATATTTGTGAGAATTTCTTGTTTGGTGATAGGGTTCGCGATCATTGTCATTTGACTGGTAAATATCGTGGCGCAGCTCACAGTTACTGTAACCTACAATATAAAATGCCTAAGTTTCTGCCTGTATTTTTTCATAACTTATCAGGTTATAATTGCCATCTTTTCATAAAAGAATTAGGTAAAGCTCCAGGATCTATTAAAGTCATACCTAAAACAAAAGAAAATTATATTTCTTTCACGAAGTATATTCCGATTTCCGATAATGAAAGCATACAGGTACGATTTGTAGATTCTTTCAAGTTTTTAGGAACAAGCTTAGAAAAGTTGGTTAGTACAATGAAAAAACAAAAATTTAAACAATTAAAATTTTATTTTCCCGAAAAAACACAATTCGATCTACTTACCCGGAAAGGAGTTTATCCGTACGACTATATGTCTCAATGGAAACTTTACGAAGATACGTGTTTACCCTCTAAAAAATGTTTTTTTAACTCTTTAACTAATGAGTCAATTACTGATGAAGACTATGAACACGCTCAGTCCGTTTGGTCAGTATTTAATATTCGTAACATGGGTATGTATACAGATTTATACCTTAAAAACGACGTTCTTTTGCTTACAGACGTGTTTGAAAGTTTTAGAAAAACATGTAAACGACATTACAATCTGGATCCCGCGTTCTATCTTACGGCACCAAGTCTATCATTCGATGCAATGCTTTTGAAAACTAGAATTAAATTAGAATTGATAAGTGATGTTCAAATTTATGGGATGATACAAACAGGTATTAGAGGAGGTATTTGTATGTGTTCCAGAAGACATGCCCAAGCCAATCATAAATACTTGGATTCTTACGACCCATCCCTTCCGAATTCATTTATTATTTATTTAGATTGTAACAATTTATATGGCTATAGCATGTGTCAATATTTGCCTCATTTGGATTTTAGATTCATGAGTAGACAGGAAATAGATGATTTGCAATTGAACTTAATAGATTTAAGCGATACTGCGGAAAACGGTTATATTCTTGAAGTTGATTTATTATATCCTACAACATTGCACATTGAACATAATGACTTTCCATTTTGCTCAGAAAAATTCGTCCCACCCGGTGGTAAGAATAAAAAATTAATACCGAATTTGTATGACAAATACCGCTATATTATTCATTACATACATTTAAAAAAATGCTTGCAGCACGGATTGGTATTACGAAGGATTCATCGTGCAATTGTTTTCAAGCAAAGCTGTTTTTTAAAACAATATATTGATATTAACACCCAGTTACGTCAAAAAGCAGAGTCAACGTTTGAACAAGATTTTTTCAAATTATTGAACAATAGTATTTTTGGAAAGACTCTGGAAAATAATGAGCATCGAATAGATGTTAAGTTAGTAAACAAGTGGTGTGACTTGAACAATAAAACAAAAAAGACTACTTGTGCTGAGAAATTGATCGGCAGTCCATATTTTCATAGCGCCTCAGTATTTTCTGATGATCTAGTGGCAATCCAAATGAAGCCTTCTCGCGTTATTCTTAATAAACCAATATATATAGGATTTACTGTATTGGAATTATCTAAGAGTCACATGTATGACTTCCATTATTCAATCATAAAGCCTTGTTATGGTAACCGAATTGAATTGTGTTATACTGATACGGATAGTTTGGTTTATGATGTAAATACTGATGACATTTATCAAGATATCAATGAACATTTTCTAAAATATTTTGATACCAGCAACTACGACTTAAACAACGAATTTAACTTACCAATTATTAATAAGAAGGTTCCAGGGTTATTTAAAGATGAAATGGGTGGTAAAATTATCAAAGAATTCGTAGGACTGCGCTCAAAGCTTTATTGTATTAAAACTTTAGACAAAACAATAAAGAAAGCAAAAGGTACAAAAAAATGTGTTACGAAAAATTTAAATATGTTAGATTATAAAAACGTTTTGTACAATTGTAAAGTCATTCACAAAAAAAATGTTTTGTTTAAGTCGATAAAACATGAAATATTCACTCAGGATGTAAATAAAGTAGCACTTTCAAGCAATGATGATAAGCGGTTGCTATCGTTTGATAAGGTATCTACTTTAGCTTGGGGTAATGCAACTATATTTGAGTAATGAATTGCCATTATTTTTAATGTAAGTAATTACAGTAGATACATTTTTTACAATGTATTTAGATAACGTTCAAATGTAATGATAATTACCTAAAGTAAGGTCAAATAATGTGTAATGTAATTGTAAAAATTTAAATTTTCTTGGTGCCTCAAATAGATATTATTATTTTAACTGTTACTTATAGCAAATTATGTATAAAACTTTAGAACTTAGTACTTAATTAGTTTTAAGAGCGTTTACGCGACACAGCATTTCGTAAAATTCCTAAAATATAATTTACTAACTTTTTGTGACGTATCAAGTTTTATTAATTCATAATATTCATTTCCAAAACTTCGGACTTAAGTTTGTATGAAATGCCATGCCGCTATGTGATAAGTTTTCTTATATTGGTAGTAAATAAATAAATAGTATTTAATGGTTATAATAATATCTGTTTTATTTCCATTCCTGATTGATTACAAAGCACACAGGGCTCCCAGCGTGTTGATACAGGTTCCAACTTGATAAACATAAAATGTTCATTTTTGATGACAAAGGACTCGTGCCTCGAAGTTCGCACGCGCGTTGTAGAATTTGACACCGAACAGGTGCTCAGACATGTTGAAACATGAAATTGATTCACAGCGTGTGGCTTTATGGAGTCTAATTACATATTAGCCACGTTCCACAGTAATATTATTGTGTAGAACATCATTCTATCATTACACAGTCGGTCGGAGTGGTCATATCACGTTGAATAAAAACAAAACAAATTGTAAGTATTGCACAAGCTTATACATATTTATAAAATTATTTCTTAAGCTGTTAAACATAATTATTATCAATAATTATAACTTTGTTTGTTTCAGATCATCAATAATGTGCGATTCTCCTGATTTTATCTTCTCACAATACGGTCAAGGTTGGCCAACTCCAAGTTTAAGCTGGCATACTCCAGAGCAACAAAGACCTGAACCAACCAACAAAAAGCCTAGAGCAAGACGGGAGGGTTTAAAACGGAAGGCACCTGCTGAACATTCTATAAGTCAATCGTCGTTCGTTATAAACAACGAAAAGAAAAAAGGTTTACGACTGATCCAGATACAAGTGTTAGACATCAGTGAGCGACAAGAAGCAAGTGCTGCAAGTTCAAGTGACAATGAGAACGTGGTATTAAGTGCACAATATGTAGTTAGTGAACCAGTGGACAATGTTATGGAAGAGACACAATCATTGATACATAAAATTTCAAAGAAACTTTGTGGTGATGATTATTATTAGTAAGTAACTAATGTATCTACCTAGTTTGTATATTCAGTAGAAATAAATAATTAGTTTAATATTGGTATTATAAATTCATTTGTTAATTTGTTAGTGTAATAAAATGATTCCACATAGATCATCACAATCTGTAAATAAAAATAAAATAATAAGAAAACTTTAAGCCCTAAGTTAGGTTCTTAGTTAAGGTTTTTAGTTAATATGTAAGTTTAATGTAATAAAAAAAAAATATATATATATATAAATAAATAAAACAAAAAATATCAAAGGTGTAAGTTTTATTGTAATTAGAGATAATAAGTTAGAAGAAATAAAATAATTTATTTGATAATATAGTAGTGTATTAAAATTCTCATATACATCATAGTTCATAGTAGATAAGTTTCATGTACATACATAAAATATTAAACAACAAGGGCAAGTGTATTTAGTTTGTAATTGAAGTGAATGTAAATGTTGTGTGATTGTTTTTAACGAGAAAACTAAATAAATCATATATTTATAATTTAAATTATCTTTTATTGACATTATAAACATACTCCCACTTTAAATTAGCTCTAAAGAAATGTTCTCATTATGTTATGTTCTAATTATGTTTTCAATATTTTAAAATTAATAGAATACTTACCCAATTAAATTCATTTTATTAGAGCTAATTTTAAGTTTGTTACCCGGATTATATTAAATAAAACAACCTCATGTACATAATCATTTTTTTATTAACTGAACATTACAAAATAATTTAAAATAGATTAAATATAGACATATTATTATCAACTTACCATTTTCTAATACACACCGCATTATTTAATGCACAATTCATTCTATGGTTCACACAATTAAAATCAGTTTTATTTTTACAGAACTTCTTTTTTAATGTCACAAAATTAGGACATCCCTTCTCACCTATATCGATCACTTCACAGTTTGCACATAACTCTTTAATCCACTTTATCTTTTCCAAACCCTTTGTAATATTTTTTTTATTTTCTAAATACGGTACGATGACGTGTTGAAACTCTCTGTAGTCTATAAAGCCCTCACTCCAGAAAATTCCACGATTTCTTTCCAACCACCGCACCTGCTTCTTTTCTTCTTGAGTTAAGTAATAAAACGTATGCGGTGGTTTAACCAAGAACGTCTGTGTGTGCTCATTACTTACGATAGCCACTTCTTTGACAATAAAATTATTGTCTAAATATTTAAATCCTTGGAGTTCGACAATGATAATATCCGCGTTCGTGATAACTTCTTCACTGTGTTGCTTAATGGTTTGTATTCAACAATGCAATCGTTAAGAATGAGACAGTATGCTGAAGTTTGATCTGGTATTTCTGAATCACTCTCAATTTCTACTCTCACATCTACAACCGGACCTGTCTTTAGATTATCTGCTTGTCTAGAACAATCGACTACAAACAGCGGTGCTAAATCTCTAAATTGTTTCTCGCTTAGAATGGGCTCCGAGCGACGTCCGTAATACGACTGTTGAAATCTGACGTATTGCTCGTATAATAAACCAATTCTGTTATTAGCAAAACTCACATTTAAGTTTTCATATGGAAAATAGGTTGAATTGAGATACACTCTTACATCTCGAACATGACAGTGATCGAATTGAGACATGTCAGAACTTGCATTGTTTTTTCTATTTGTCTGTAGACCAATAATGACGTATCTTGGTTTTTCTATTTGAGATGAAGTTTTGATAGACCAGGTATGTTTTGTAGTTTTAGGCAAAGCTGGATATTCGTACAGATCCCAATTTCTGTATATCATTTGAAGTGGACGATCTTTTTCTAAGACTTTTAACAAACCAATGTTTTCTTTGTCTGATACTTTAACATGCGGTACGCGCCATATGATTTTGTTGATCTGAACATCATCCACTACTTCACCTGTATTAAGTTTTACAGCGTTCAAATTAGTGTTACTTCGTAACAATATCAGTTCATGTCGGCTATTTATCACGACTTTTTTAAAATCTTCAGCAAAACCGAGGACGTTACGTAGTGGTATAGAAGCAGAAAACCTTCCTCCATCAATATTTTTTATGCCATCAATATTCCAACCCCAGGCATTAGACATTTTTGATTCACTTTCGTTCATTGAAATTAATGATTTCATGGTTGTTGTTATACCTGCATTTTTTATTTTATCAATCTCCACTCAGCTTTTACCTAATATCTTGGAACAAGTAGAGTAAAGCATTGTTCGTAAAATTGACACTAGTAGCTTTGTCCTTCGTATCTTTTTTAGTAACGATAACAGTTCCTTCCAAATATAGGGTGCTAGCTGATGGTAATATGTACAAGTCCTGTTGGTTGATAGGTATGCGGATTTCATCGTTCCTGTTGAAACTCGTTACATAGGGCTTGTAGGAATGAAATTCAATTCCTTCTATAGTGTTATCGTAAGTTGGAGCGGTTAAAACGTCCAAGATATTCATTTTAACAATCCGATCGCTCTAAGGAATGCTTTATTGTCTTTAGTTAATTTTATTTTCTTCTTAGAGAGAGGTCTTATTTGATAGGTAGCTCGAGTAGAACTGATATTCTTTACTTGTTGAGACACATTTTTATTGTAGTCAATCATGTTTTTCTTCTAAGATGCAGATATACCTGCACTTCTTCACCACGTAAATTGATTATTCGTTTATTTATATCTAGCAGCCTGATATATATGCAGCTTATATTGTTTTGATTGATTGGAAAGTATATTGCGTTCTTCGGGATTTCTATGATCCTGTATCCAGGTGGCACATTAAGTGCAAATTCGTGAATAATATGACTTGGTTCACCGTTTAGATATGAACCGCTTACAATATCACATTCAATCCTGACTACGGTCGTAGGTAGAATGTTGACTGGAGACTGTGACACATGCCATTTATTTGCTTTCAAGATTTGTTTGTTAAATCCTAATAGTCTTCTAAAAGAGTCTTCTTTGGTAAAATTAATGTCTTTTGTACAGAATATTGTAGTTTTTAAAGTATTAATTTTGCACCGTAGTTTGATCGCTGCATCTTTTATTTCGGATTTTAAATAATCGCTGATATCTTGCAACTCATAAGTACCCTCTGGCAGTTCAATAACTTCGTTTAAGCCATAATAGAACTTATTATTACTTTTATCAATGTTTGGAATAGAATTAAATGTTGAAACGTGTAATAATGCACACTCATACTCTCCATCTAGTTGCAACGTATTAGGAAAGAATGTAGTTAACACTGACGAGTCTCCAGTAATCGACAAAGTGAGCGACATCTTGCAAATTATTGAAATGAAAGAAAAGCTTATATTTTATATTACATTTTTATTCCAAAAAGTCCACAAATAATTTAAACATAAATGTCCACAATTGACTGTGTAAAATTTTTGATATCTTGTGTAGTTATAAAAAACATTACAATTTTTTAAATATTGCATCAACTCCATTGGAGGTTTTAAATTTCCATAGCTATCAAAGTATTCACAGTGATTGTATACTTTAACCTAAGCTACCCAATGCGTTCCTTCGTTTTTAGAATCGTCTAAGTTAACGATAGTTAACTTAGACGATTCTAAGAACGATGAAGGATCGACTACCTCGGAAGCCGAAACCCATTGAATGTGGTATCCCACATTCAATGGGTTTCGGCTTCCGAGGTAGTCGATCCTTCATGTAGACCCCACGAAAATATGGAATGTCTCTGGAATACTTTCGGATGTCTACATTAGTTAGAGGGCGATTGGGTAGCATATTTTTCAGTTTTTTGAAGATATTATAAACAATCCTTTACCACTTTTATACGGCTTAATGTATAAACCCTTGCCCAACACTAAAGCCTCCATAGCTTTGTTATGTCGTTCTGTTTCTTGCAAATTTTGTTTGCTTGCTTTGTAATCATTAACGTGGTAATGATTACAAAGCAAAAATGTGGTATCCCACATTCAATGGGTTTCGGCTTCCGAGGTAGTCGATCCTTCATGTAGACCCCACGAAAATATGGAATGTCTCTGGAATACTTTCGGATGTCTACATTAGTTAGAGGGCGATTGGGTAGCATATTTTTCAGTTTTTTGAAGATATTATAAACAATCCTTTACCACTTTTATACGGCTTAATGTATAAACCCTTGCCCAACACTAAAGCCTCCATAGCTTTGTTATGTCGTTCTGTTTCTTGCAAATTTTGTTTGCTTGCTTTGTAATCATTAACGGTTTTTGCAATTCCCGCTGCTCCGCCAGCTAAACTTCCCAAGGCCGATAAACCAGCGAAAATTGGAATTAAAGGTAGAACTCCTCCAGTCTTTGGTATGGGTATTACTCGGGGTACTCGAATTCGATGATGAATGTTTGGAAATAACTTTTTTGCGGCTAAGTAAGCTGCTTTTATCAAAGTCTTACTATCTTTGCCTTTGAGTTTCTTAATTTTTGATTTTATTTTTGAAACTAAGTGTTTAAATGATTTAATACCGGATCCAGACTTTAGTTTCGCTTTCATAACTTTGCTCACTAGCCAAGAGCTTAGTTTTTCACCTTTCCCTGCATCTTTTGATTTAAGTCTTTGTTTAGCCATGTTAAGTAGTTCTAGATCGGCTTTGTGACGATTTGAAAAATTTGTATGGTTTGTATACGCAATATCGTGTTGCATGCAAGCTTCGTCTAGCTTATTTACACCTCGGTCACCTCGCGCTAAGCGTTTGTGAAGTTTGGTTCCTGGTCCGCAATAGTTGTATCCTGGCAAATGAACTTGGAATGGTAGATTATTAATTACGCTGTTAACTAGTCCACCTCCTTGCATTATTCAATTTATAATGATCAGATTTTAAATGAAAAATGGTTATATAATATGTTAGTCCATTATTGCTGCCTTTTCAATCCAACTGTTTTCTGCACTGTTTAGACCTAACCATTTGACATACAATTTATTTCCTTTCTTTTTCAAAACCTTTTCTATCAAATATACATCAGGATAATTAGATCTTTGCAGTTCTTGTTCGTAGAAAGCTCCTAATATGTTTTGCTTCCGTTGATCTTCTATGTGATAAGTCACTGGTAAAGTTTTATTTACCTTTTTTACAATAAATAATTCAGTCGACCAATTAGGTTAGGAGTGTAACCTTTCTCAAAATTATGTTTGTATTTACTTATACGAACACAATCACCAACTTTGAATTTAGGCTTCCGCTGAACTAATTCATGTTTGTTTATTTTTTTTTATATTTTCTTTGATTACTTGTTCATTGCTTTTGTTTACATTAACTGGTTTAAATTGAATAGTGCGATGTTTTGTGTTGTTATATCTCTCCAATATATCTTCCAATGGTAGACCTAACCACTTATAGCTTCCATTGAGACTAAAATATTTATATAATTTATTTTTTACAGTTCTAATCAGTCTCTCTACAATTGATGCTTTTTTAGTAGAAAACGATGAGTAATGGTTAATGTTGTGCTTTTTCATAAGCGTTTGAAAAGTGATGTTATAAAATTCTGTCCCCATGTCAGTTTGTAAGTTAACAGGATTACTGCGACTACTAAGCAGTATATGTTCGAATGCACGAGTAACCTCAAATTTATTTTTCGATTTTAACGGTTCAGCCCAGGCATACTTTGAGAAACAGTCAATCACTACTAAGATGAAATTGTAACCTTTGTTGTACTTTTTAAGGTTTTGCATGTCCATCAAGTCTGCTTGCCATAAGTCATGGATTCCTTTCAGAATAACAGAACGTCGAAGGAAATTTCTTGCCGCTTTGTGTATTTCATTTACAATTTGCTGTTTTGTCATTACGGAGTTTTTTGCAGTAATTTATCTACCTCTGCTTTAGTGTAGAACTTATCTTGGAAATGAGTTGAAACCTCAGGTATCCTTGCTTTTAAAGTAGTTTGAACTGTATCCTTTGCATCTTTTATTATTTGAGAACGCAATTTACCAATCAGAGTATTAAAGTCTTTCAACATATTTGCATTCAATCGATCTACATAATCCTTGTTTACAGTCAGATTATTTAATTATTTTAACGTGTTAGCATTCAATCGATCTACATAATCCTTGTTCACAGCATGGTCTGCCTCTTCTG
The DNA here is from genome assembly GCA_941918905.2 of Xestia sexstrigata. NCBI lineage: Eukaryota > Metazoa > Arthropoda > Insecta > Lepidoptera > Noctuidae > Xestia > Xestia sexstrigata. Next base: position 392,905 of record CALNXC020000003.1, on the reverse strand, counting down.
GGGTTCTAATTCCTCTCAGTCTTGATGTTTTTAAATCAAAATCTCCGTTTTCTGATTTTAACAATGCATTCTCATTAAACTCAAATAACTCTGATAAACGCATTCTTTTGTGAATGTAGTGTCCGAATTTGTCTACGTTCATGTTTAAGGTGTATTGTTGCGAGAGGTTGATAGTAAAATAAACACAATATTAAATAATTATTTATTTATAACTTTACTTTCACGTAATTCTTCAAAGATGGATATAATTTCATTATCTAATCCTGTGTTGCCAGCATCTCTAGACGCAATCAATAATTTTAACCTTTCCACTAATTCATTGGGATCATCCCAGTACACGAAATCTACGTTTTTTCTCCACTTTTTTAATAACGGTAGACCTTTTCCCTGAACTGCATTCTTCAGTTTAAAAAGAGGTTTTATAATTTGCAAATATTTTTGTCCTTTGTTACTTTTTATTGGCTTACTTGGCTCATAGTCTCGACAATGGGCATTTGTATCAAGTAGCATCGACTTATAATTTTGCATATCACTATCTGTAACCAAGCTTAGGTCTACATCTTTCTTTAGCAATAACTGTTTTAAGCCAGGTGTATTTCGGTATTTATGTCCAACTACGGTGATGTATTGATCGTTGATCGTTATGCAAGCAGAACCTAACATCAGTTTCCCGCTGTCTGCTCTAACCCCAAACGGAATATCTACCAACGCTTCTGAAGACACTGACCAGGATGACGTATCACCGTCTTGATTCCTTTCAACTACTGATTCATAAGAAGAGTCACTGTTGATATCGGATTCATATTTGTCTTCATCGTCATTATTATTATTACTTCCTGCGGTACCAGTTTCATTGATAAACGAACCATCAGCAAAATCATCACTAGCATGCAGGAGAGGAGTTTGCTTACTAGCATTGGCAATTAGGTTGAGAGGTTCTGTGACAGGTTTGAAAACAGATTCCAGTGCTTGTTTATTATTAATCTCAGCATCTCTCATTTTTCGTACTTTTATCTTCACAGCTTCTGCCGCATCAACAATTTGTCGTTTCAATGATTTTTCCATATTAGTAAAATAGGTCGTAATTGATTTTGTTATATGTATGATGGTTACGAATTAAATATAAGACTATGTGATTACTTATGATTATTTATTAGTAATTGTAGAGAAAAACAGACATGATCTATGACAATTAATCAAAGACAAAATCACAGACAACCTAGAACATATTACCATAGATAATGCTTTTGACATCATACTTCACCTTCCCTTTTAGACGAATACACCTATTAATAATCAATTATAATAATATTATAACATTACAAATTTAACCTATTTACCGGCTTAACAATTCTGCCACTTCTAGTTGTAATCACATTTGGTTTTGACAAAGAACTTATTTCCTCTCTAATACTATCCTCCCTCACATTATTTCTACTATTGTTCAGATCATCATTTTTAAAAGAATTACTTAAATAAATGTAGCTATCATTGCTCCTAGTTAAAGATTTTTTTAAATGCTTTATATTTCTCCTCAGTCTACCCTCTTCTCCTTCCTTTTTAATCCAATATGATCTTGGTTCCTTACATTTTCCTATTATAGTTCCTTTTCTCCAAAACTTATCCTTATCAGTTCTATGTACTATCTTATCACCTATTTTATATTCATTCTCTTTCTTCCTCACAATATTTTTCTGCTGAGAAAGTGATTGTTTTAATAATAACAGCTTATGAATATTTGGCACAACTTTTGCATCAAGAAGCTTTGAATTTATGGGTATAAGAGTACGGACCCTTCTACTGTTTAAAATTTGTGAGGGAGAATAATCCAGTCCTGTTAAAGGTGTATTATTATAACTTAACAAATAATCCCTGTAATCCACTCTATCCTCATTAGCTTTTCTCAATATAACTTTACTTATATGTACAGCTTTTTCTGCCATCCCATTGCTTCGAGGATAGTGTGGGCTACTTGTTGTTAAGATCATATCCTTGCTCTTATAATATTTATGACACTCATATGAATTAAATGGGTTATTGTCTGCTACAATTTCTTCAGGATATCCAAACCTCATGAACACTTCTTGAAATGCATTCAATACAGAATTGGAAGATTTGTCATTTAAGGGCAACACTTCGAGCCAATGAGAAAAATAGTCTACAATTACAAGATAAGACTTTCGCATAAAATCTAATATATCAGTAGCAACTTTTGCAAATCTTCGATTTGGTATTTTATGGCTTATTAAGCTGTCATGAGGATTAGCCGACCTAAATTTTTCACAAGTACGACATCTCATTACATAATCCTGAATATCTTTAGTCAGTCCAGGCCAATAAAACAATTGTCTGGCCTTCTTTATGCTTTTACAAATTCCAGGGTGACCTTCATGAACTAAATTTAGAACATAATTTTTTAAAGACGAAGGAACAATTATTTTATCTTCAAAAAATGCCAAACCTGATTGAAAATATATATTTTCTTTTAACTTAAAAAATTGTTTACAGTTATTTAAAACTTTATGTTCAGCAGGCCATCCGTTTAAACAATACAAATTTAATTGTCTTAAAATCGGATCATTTTTAGTTTCATTTTCAAAATTCTGTTTTCTCTCTGGAGACATGGGTAAGTGTGCAGTTATTGTATGGACCATTTGCAACATTTGTTTATCATTTTCAGTGTAATTTAATTTATTTCTAGAAAGCATGTCTGCAAAATGCAAAAGTTTACCTGGTAAATAATATACATTTAAGTTATACATTAGCAGTTTCAGTCTCAAACGCCTTAACCTAGGTGATCCAATTTTTGAAATTGGCTTTGACATTATAGCTACAATTGGTTTGTGATCAGTTTGTACATCAATACTAGAGCCATAAATATACCTATGAAATTTTTTTACTGCAAAAGTAATGGCCAAAAACTCTTTCTCAGTCTGGCTATAATTTTCCTCTGTCTCATTCATAGTTCGTGATGCACATGCTACTAGTTTCATCAAATTTTTATTATCATATTCCTGGAACAAACAACAGCCAATACCATTTTTAGACGCATCACATTGTAAAATAATTTTCCTTTTAGAATCAAACGGTGTAAGTGATGGTGTTTTACATATATTTCTTTTTAGCTCAGCAAAGGCTAATCTATGAGCTGGTAACCAAATAAAATCAATATTCTTTTTAAGTAATTTAAGAAGTGGGGCCATTATATTTGCCATATCAGGTACATATCTACGTACATAGTTAAATGAACCTATAATTTGCCTTAATTCATTTTGATTTGTTGGCTCTTTTAAACTTAATAAAGACTCAACTCTATCTTTATCTAGAGACATCCCATTTTCATTAAACACCTGCCCTACATACTTTACTTCAGTTTGTTTATATTGAAATTTACTTTTGTTAAAAACAATTCCTAATTCCTTAGCCTTACTTATAACACTATCTAGAGCTTGATCATGTTCTAATGCAGTATTTCCCATTACTAATATGTCATCAGCCCAAACTATAACATTTGGCATGTTTCCGAAGTGATTTTCAAGCACCTCCTGAAACAATTCCGGTGCATTCATTAAACCATATGGCAAAACTAAATATCTATATACACCAAAGGGTGTTGCAAAGCAACATTTCCAAGATGCCTCTTCAGAAAGGAGTAAATGATGAAATCCTTCAGTTAAATCGAGAACTGAGAAAAATTTCTTTCCCTGTAGTTTAAAACTTAAATCATCTAACATAGGTAACATTTTAGGTTTTTTTACTATGACTTTGTTTAAATCTAATGGGTCAAGACACAATCTTACTTTTCCATTTGGTTTTTCAACAATCACAATTCTATTGACAAATGCATTACTATTGATATTTTTAATCTTAATAATAGCCTTCCTAGCTTCTAATCTTTGCAGCTCTAATTTCAACGGTTCAAGTAGACATGAAGGAAGTCTTGGAGAAGGGTGACAAATTTGTACAGCTGTGGGCATTGTTGGAATTTCTACATTTCCAGGCAGTCTACCTATTCCTTCAAAAACTTGAATATTTCTTTTTATAAACTTATCCTTATCATTATCAACAACAAGCGTGTGTACCCTCTTAATTAGGTTTAGTGAGACACATGCTGGTAGACCTAACAACATAGTACTAGAATCTACTACCACAAAATTTTCATGACACATGTTTTCCTTATATTTACAGATTAAATTTACAATCCCCATAGGTTTTACAATATTTCCCGCAAATGATTCAATTTTAATACTTGTTTCTTGTAACTTTATACCTAAATTTACATTCAATTTTTCAAAAACTTTTTTTGGCATTACACTAATTTCTGCACCAGTATCTAACTTACATTTAATATATTGATCTTCAATCCAAATATTTTCAATCCAATCTGAATTGTTCTCACCTGAATTTTTCACTTCGCAACAAAATAAACTTTCATTCGACTCTGAATCTGAACACTTATTGACTTCCTGAATTTTTTTGACCTTACAACTCACTGCAAAATGATTTAAAATACCACATTTGGAACACTTTTTGCCAAATGCTGGGCATTCCCTTGGACCATGAACTTTTTGACATCGACGACACTCAAACTTACGATCATTTCCTTGACCTTCGAACTTATTTTTCTTTAAAGTGGAGTTATTTTTGTTTCTACTGACCCTAGCTTCATCAACTTCTAGTGTTGGGTTCATTTCCTTAGCTTGGGAACGACTTGTAGGGTATACACCTAATATATAGTTTACTTATTTGTATTATATATAACACAACACAAAACATTTACATACAAACAGATTTATTTACATGTATTTATAATAATCACTTATTACACATCACCGGCATCTATATTGACAACATCAATATAATGTCGGATGATGTCGGGACACCGTATATTGGAATCGCACCGCGGCCGAGCTACGTCATCGTGACGTGTACCGAGCGAGTGAGGTGGGAGCAGCGCGCGATCGTTGACTGCCCTCTCCGTGACCTTCAGTCGGCACTAACCACAACAACGACGCGTGCGCATGATTTCTTTTGACACCTCTTGAAATCGCGCTATTCCCGTGTTTCGCCTGTTATCTTGTGTTTACTGTTCCATAAACTGTTAAACGTGTTTGTGACAATTATTGTGACTGTGCTCTATTGTCTTCTCTATTCTCCTTCTACTGTTTTGTGTTGTGCGTGTGAACTTATTCAATAGAACTGTGAGTACCTAGGCAGTGACTTTCATTTATACTTCTGCCTACCCAACACACTCGACAACACCGCTATAGACTTACTTCACTTGCTCTACATATGTTTGCAACTTTGTCTAATGTGAGATCATCCATCCTTAACAAACTTTCCTGGAGTCCTTTATCTTGGAGTCCCTGAACAATTCGGTCCCTTAGGAGCTGGTCCTCTAAAGTTTCCTTGGTACTTTCATAATTACATCTGGAGATAAGTTGTCTCAAGTTTGTATAAAAATTTTCAAAATTTTCATTTGGTTCTTGTCTCCGTTCATTGAATTTAAACCTCTCAAAGACCTCGTTATATTTAGGGTTTACATATTTCTCAATAGCCGCCACAACTGTCTCGTACACTTGAGAATCCTTTTCTGACAATTTGAAACTTTGGATTACCTTTGTGGACTCCGGTCCCATCATATTTCGTAATAGGGATAACTTGATCTTATCAGAGGCGTCATCTTTACCAATCGCCACTAAATAATCTTCAAATAGACATTTCCAAAATTTCCACTCAGTGGATGCCGATTGAGATCGAATGTCAAAATTTGGTGGTAACTTTACTTGGTTATTCTCCATGATGTAAGTTTTACAAAATACAATAATACACTTTAGACTTAGTGTTTTCGAGCCGGCTGCGCCATGTTATATGTATGATGGTTACGAATTAAATATAAGACTATGTGATTACTTATGATTATTTATTAGTAATTGTAGAGAAAAACAGACATGATCTATGACAATTAATCAAAGACAAAATCACAGACAACCTAGAACATATTACCATAGATAATGCTTTTGACATCATACTTCAGATTTAGCGTTGTAAGGTGAATAATAATGTCAGGCAGGTAATGTCCTTATATATGTATTTGTGATATTAGTCAAAGACTACAAACGTATCAAATTTACTTCTATAACATCCTTTGTTTTTGGAACAATCTTTATTAATTACAACATAATTGAAAGGTTTATTCCATATTTTTGAACACATTTCACGAAATTCAATCCATGTCATGTCAGTGTTGACATGTTCTTCATAAACATGTCTCATATTTCTTTCATCTTGTTTAAAAAGTACGATTAGGTTTGCGTTGTCTCTTACTAATTGCTTAGGGATTTTACTATACGTCTGATTTAGATAAAAACAATCAATGAATTTGTGTCTCCCCATTGCAAAATAATCACGCATATTACTTTGATTTTCTCAAGCAACATCATCAAATACAATTACAGAATTTGGTTTTGCGGTCTGAACACTCAGTACTTGCTCATTTTCATGATATTTCTGAAACGAAATGCCTGGTACTCGTTGCAAGACTTTTTCTAAAAAAACGTATTTGGGTTGTTGCAAGGTTTTCGAGTAAACATAAACATTTTGAAATCTTAATCCATTCTCATGTATAAGAAGTCCAACTAATAAATTGGTTTTTCCACAATTTGACGGTCCGCAAATGATGCATCGTATGGATTTAGGTAATAATTCTCCATGACGAAAACCAGTTTCCTGAGACTGAACGCAGAGTTTGTTTACATGTAACGATTGTGGTTGTTTAACAAATTTCATGGTGACTCATTGAAACGGTTATAATATCAATAATGAAACAATTAAACAATTACATAGACATTTATACGTCGTTATGACTTTTGTCCCCTCTTACTCTCAAATATAACTAATGTTATTTTGTAATTTTTTACATTGACATTTTATAACTCATTGTCGCTGACTCGAACAAATGTACGAACATCACCATGGCTGTCCTTCAATATAAGATAGCGATTGTTTGATTTTAGCCAATCAAGCATCTGTTGGTAGAACAAATCTTCTGTTTGGGCTGTATACCTGTCCTGATGTTTTGATGAACCGTTATTTGTATTTTTTTGATCAGTTTGCAAATCTTGTATAAATATAACCTCGCCGCTCGAATTCCTCATGATAAGTTTACAAATATCTTTTATAACAGACTTCTCTGAGTCATGCATTGTAGTTAACTTAGTTATATGTATTTAGTTTCGTGATACGAAATGCAACCTTCTTACTGCAATGGCTAGAATCGAATGTAGCGTTAAATCACTGCGAATAATTATTTATAAGATATTCACCTTTCCTGTTAAAAGAGTTTAGTTACATAACGGTAACGTTAGGTTTGCAGGAATCAACCCAAACAGAAGCAAATGAGATTTTAGTGGAATAGACACCAAACCAGTATTTTACAGCAAAATGCAGGAATTCATTACCTACTCCAACGGGTGGAAAAGCCGCTGAACCAGTATTTAGGATTTTTGAGTGCTATAACAAAAATAGTGGAATAGGCGCCGTGGATTTCATTTATATATATATATACACCTTCCGTTCCTTCGGCTCACTCCGTTCGCCTCCGTCACTCTCGGTGGAGTAGAATGCCCAATAATATCCTACTCACCCGATAATGATATCGTCCAAATCTCATATAAGCGTTACCGAAATTATTGTAATAATCTTCTCAAGAAGCTTAAAACAGCATACGAAAAGTCAGAATTGGAAAAAGCTAAACGTAACCCATTCTGGAACAAAATAAAAGAGATTACACATACCAAAAAAAGATGTACTCCTCCTCTAGAACTTTTGAAAACATGTGCGGACCCTTGTGCTGCAGCCAATCACGTATGTAAATTCTTTGCCAACATAGGCACAGACCTAGCCTCAAAAATCGCGGCCCCCTCACAGTCATTTTCTCCACCAAAAACTCTCTCCTTCTTTTGTAATTCTTGACGTTGACTGTTCTGAGGTTGAGTCTACCATCATGAATTTAAGACATGATAGTGCTACTGGGTGGGACGGGATACCTTCTATTCTCCTCAAAATATGTCACAAAGCTCTTGTTCCCGTTATAACACACATAATAAATATATCAATAGCGACAGGAATTTTTCCAGAACCCTTTAAGAAGGCCTTGGTCCATCCGGTGCATAAGGGCGGGAGCAGAGACTGTGTGAATAATTACAGACCGATTTCGGTTCTCTCGGCAATGTCTAAGGTTATGGAAAGGTTGATAAATGGTCGCCTACTTAACTTTCTATACAAACATCAAGTCATAGCGCACAACCAATATGGCTTTAAAAAAGGTGTATCTACGGAAGATGCAATTGCCGACCTAACGGAAACTGTTGCTAAGAATTTAGATGATCATCGTAAATGCCTTTCAATATTCCTGGACCTGCAGAAAGCCTTTGACACGGTCTCTGTGCCTACTCTCCTGTCAAAATTGGAAGCCATATGTATTCGGGGAACACCGCGTGAACTTTTCAAGACCTACCTCCAGAGCAGGAAACTCCGTGTCAAGATCGATTCATACACTAGTGATGAAGAAATCATCACATACGGAGTTCCGCAAGGCAGTGTGATTGGACCCACACTATTCCTAATATACATAAATGACCTTTGCACACTAGCACTCCCCAACACGAAAATATTCACATATGCTGACGATACCGCGATCGTAGTATATGGGAATACATGGAATGACGTGAAATATCATGCAGAACAATCGCTACATACGGTTGTGAGGTGGCTGCAGAATAACCTTCTGTCACTTAATTTGGCTAAAACAAACTTCATCCCTTCTTCTATTAGTCACAGGACCAAAGCCCCATCCGATATAAAAGTTCTTGCACATACCTGTTTGGACTCATCTTCGTGTTCATGTACAGCAATATCTCGTGTCAATCAAACCAAATACCTGGGTGTAGTGATTGATGACGAACTAAAGTGGTACTCCCAAGTTGAAAGCCTTACATCAAGGGTCAGGAAACTTATTTATATCTTTAAATCTCTAAGACAATGCGCTGACTCCAAAACATTAAAAATGGTGTATCTTGCACTTTGTCAATCCGTCATCAGTTATTGCATTCCGGTCTGGGGTGGCACCGCAAAGACTAAGCTGCTTGGGTTGGAGCGCGCCCAGAGGGCTGTGCTCAAGGTGATGCTCAGCAGGCCGTATAGATTTCCCACAAGTGAATTGTATTCGGAATGCAGGGTACTTACTGTGCGGCAGCTCTTTGTGCTTAATGCCACCCTTAGGAAGCATAGACAGGTTCCTCCATTAGATTCAACAACTCGTAAAGCAAAATCTGCATGTCCATCTGTCTCTCACAAAACAGCTTTCGCTGGCCGCCAGCTTTATGTAATAAGCTCACTCATTTACAGAGGGGTCAACAAGAATATCCAAATAAGTAACTTAAATAAACACGAAGCAAAATCCAAATTACAAAACTGGCTATATAATCAGGACTATGCCCGTACAGAAAATCTTATATCTAAAATAATGTAGGCATGTTATAATAATACTAAAAAAGGAAAAACAAAAACAAAACAAATACAGAAACCCAACATCACACGAACATACCGTACACGAATACACACTCCCCTTCTCATACACCACACCACGCCACACCACACCACACCCCACCACACCACACCACACCACACCACACCACACCACACTTCACCACACCACATCCCACTCACACAGCCATCCCCCCCTTACACACATTCTCATTCGCATTCATAGCATAGTTAAACCAGGTCAAATAGGTTTATTATCACACAAATAAAGGTTTATTTTGAACACGAAGTTACAGTAGAACACTGACTCCTAGATCACAGGCCCCCCCCTAGTTTAGGAGGCAGGGTTTTTAATTATTTGTACAGCCTTTTCCTAAAATTAAATATACCTATGTGGAATGTAATGCTATTGTATACAAAGGTTTTTTTGTGCCAACAAACTTATTTTATTATTTTTATTTATTTATTTCTGTAATAACCCAGAATCAATTAATCAGCACTTTTTGGATGTACCAGGCAGTGGTAATGTTGCTACTGCAGATTTGACGTATTTTGAGCACCACAGGTACGGAAACACTCATTTCCAGCTTGAGCCAGTCCAGCAGGATCAGGTTTTGAAGATATTGCGTAGTCTGAAGTCGAACGCGCAGGGCTCTGACCGCATTTCTCTGGAGATGCTGATATTGACACTCCCTCGAACACTTGCAGTTATCACAGCAATCATCAACAGGTCCATAGTCACCTCTTCTTTTCCTGATCTGTGGAAAATGGCAATAGTTAGACCTATCCCTAAAGTATCGAACCCCACTAGTGTAAAAGACCTCCGTCCGATAAGCCTACTGCCATGTCTGTCCAAAATTCTGGAGAGAGTTGTCTCCGACCAACTCAGGGCATACCTTGAGAAAAATGGCATTTTACCGGTAGCTCAATCTGGTTTTTGAAAGGCTCATAGCACGGCGACAGCTCTTTTGGATGTTGTCGGTAACATACTTGAGGCCAGAGACCAGGGTATGGGAGCCCTGCTCGTCCTACTGGATTTTTCACGTGCGTTTGACTCTATCAACACTTCACTTCTCCTCTCTAAAATGTCTTATTATGGGTGTGATGTTGAAACAGTCAAAAGGTTTGAGAGTTACCTTAAGAACCGATCACAGTTTGTGCAGGTGACAGGTGACAGTGGGGAAACCATGTCCTTTGGTCCGAGAGGCGTGGACAGGGGCGTGCCGCAGGGATCAATCCTGAGCCCGCTTCTCTTCATTTTATACACTGCTGACATCATCAACTGTCTGATCAACTCGAAGTTCCACCTTTACGCAGATGATCTGCAGTTGTACCTCTCCTTCCGCTCCCAGGATACTGCTGAAACTGTTAGCAGAATAAATGAGGACTTAGAAAGGATTTCATGTTGGTCCAGAAGGAACTCCTTGGTCCTGAATCCAAGTAAATCCAAGTTTATTGTTATGGGATCTAGGGATTTCCTGAACAGAATGCTTGCTTGCAATCTGGACCTCAGGATTGATGGTTGTGGTGTGGAAAGGGTTTTGGAAGCTCGTAATCTTGGGGTAGTATTTGACGGGCAGCTGCATTTCGAAACTCACATATTAGAAGCAGTGCGCAACTGTTTCTACCGACTCAAGCTTTTATATCGTGTACGTCCCTACATAAGTGTGGATATGCGTGTCATGCTGTGTGAGTCACTTGTTCTATCCAAGTTGAATTACGCTGACACTGTGTATGGGACGTGCATTCTCGGTAGAAGCGAAAAGCTTATCCAGCGGGTGCAGAATGCCTGTGCAAGATTCTGCTACAATGTTCCACCTCGCTCCCACATCACACCATTTTTAAATAAGAGTAATTTGATGAAAATGTCAGCACGCAGAAAGCTACACCTGTGTTGCGCACAGAACGCAGTACGTGTTTTAGGATCGGGTAATTAAGTGAAAGAGTTATTTAGTAGTTAAAAGGTCCGAGGTCCTGCGGCGGCGACACGGCGGCGGCGCTCGCGGTGCGCAATGATACGTGCGCTCGGTACGATGGTGGAAACGAACTGAACCGACGGGTTGGTCGTTCAAACGGGGCGCGCGAATGATCTTCGCGTTTTCATTCAAGTGAACGGCGCGGTGTACTGTACTACTGAACTATGAACGTAATGTGCAATATCGCAACGGCGGGGCCTCGGCACTTACCTATTTATTTTAAACAGAAATATAAAATAATTGACAAAATGTTTTCCATACGTAACATTCTCCCCCTCAGTGTCGACACGACACTCATAACGATAACCTAAGTTAAAAGAATTATTTTAAAATAAACTAAATTAAAATGTTATACAAGTATAAACTAAATCTAAAATATAGCTAACCTAGCCGCAGGGCGTTTAAATAAACCATTTTTAGTTTTAACGTCAACAACTCTGACGCGTCCGTCAGCACCGGGGTACACGGGTTGTACGATACCTTTAGGCCAGCAGTTGCGGGGGGAGTTAGGGTCAACTATTACTACCACATCACCGATCTTTAATTGTGCGCCCTCTTCTCTCCATTTTCAGCGCGGCACTAGATCGGGGAGAACTTCCTTCACCCATCTGGCCCAAAATTGGTCAGCCAGGCGCTGAGATATACGCCATTGTTTACGGAGACATAGGTCTTTGTCTGTAAACACACCTGCGATAGGTAAATTAGACGACGAACCAATGAGAAAGTGGTTCGGCGTTAATGTTTCGTCGTCCCGAGGGTCCACGGAAACATGACCAAGGGGCCGGCTGTTGATAATATTTTCCACTTCAGCTAGGAGAGTAATCAAAGTCTCTTCGTGAGGAGCTCTCTCTTTTAGTACTACCTTGAGGGCGGTCTTGACACTGCGTACAAGACGCTCCCAAGATCCTCCCATGTGCGGACTAGCTGGCGGAATGAAGCTCCAGGAAACTCCATGGTTCAGGGCTTCGTTCATGACAGTACTTCTGTCTATGGCGTCGTAGGCTTTCTTTAGTTCAATTTCTGCGCCGCGCATATAAATTGGTCCCGTTATCAGAATAAATCTTCTTGCATTTATTTATGAACAACAAGACAGTGCACTGTGTGCAAAACTGCTGCACAGTTTGGCACAATCGCAACCAACTGGAGAAGCGGGTCGGCTCTGGTACAGGTAAGTCATTTACACTATTATTTTCATTTACTATGTTTATTTGCTCTAATATTTCTACATTAATTTTTGTTTTTATTTCAGGTTGTTGCGGCCAACAAGAACGCGGTTGGTGCAAGAATGACGGTCCCGTAAACCACTCTGAGTCACTACTTAATACATAATTATTATTTTTGCTTGCTAAATCTGCGATATTCACGTCGGTAGGCACATAATGCCAATCCTGTATTTGGCTTAATTCATCTATTTCGCCAAGCCTGTTAGCAATAAAGACTTTATAATTCCTACTTTGATTTTTAATCCAATGTAGTACTGTAGTCGAATCCGTCCAGTAAAAAGTCGAAGCGGGTTTCAAGCGATTCTCTCGCTTGACAATGTCGGCTAACCGGCAAGCCAATAAAGCTCCTTGTAGCTCTAATCGCGGTATTGTTACCAACTTGATGGGCGCGATGCGGCTTTTACTTGCGATAACCGTAACTATGCATGTCCCGTCCCTACGTACGTAGCGCCAATATGCCACCGCTGCGTAAGCGTCGGGGGACGCATCGCAGAATACGTGTAGTTCCAACGGCGCGGGCGTCTTACTGGCGGCTAAGTTCACACGAGATGAACACGGGTCGCAATGTTCACGAAAGAAATATCGCGGAATACGAATATCCCTTATCGATTTTAGTTGGGTTATCCACTCGACAAAGATAGTAAATAAACCCTCCGGTAATTCTTGATCCCACGAAAGATCAGCCTTAAAGGTCTTCTGCATAAGAATTTTAGCTTTGATTGTGAATGGACCTAGAAAACCGTGTATGTCGAAAATTGACGAATGCGTAGCGTTTCACGTTTTGTAGGTTTGCGTTTTAAATGTACGATTTCACCCGGTATACGTTTCAAAGACAAATCGAAACCTAACTCATCAGTAGCGGGGTACCATAATAATCCTAATGCTCGCTCTGACTGTTTATCAAAATTAAACTCTATTGCTATGTCATTAAGGTCGTTTTTAGGAACGTCGCAAAGTACGGTAGGTACATTACTGAGCCAATTACGCATTTGAAATCCAAGGTGGATTTCAAATGCGTAATTAATGACATTATGAATAAATGAAACTTCTTTTATTGTTTTCCTAGCTACCTCTTCATCGGAAAAACTATCAATGTAATCATCCATGTACTGACTATTTTGTATAGCCTGAACAGCATCTGGCATCTGATGAATAAATCGTGAAGCGTTTTTATTTTGATTAATAAACTAAGCAATAAATGGTGAACAATTCGCACCGAAAATAAGTGACTTCATCACATACTTATGTACAGCGTCCGAGCCTTTTTCTTTCAATAAAAATCTAAACGCATTTTGATCTTCACTACGTATTTTAATTCTTAAAAACATATCTTTGATATCTGCAATGATACCAATCGGATTTTCTCTAAATCTAAACATACTACCGAATAAGGACTGAAGCAAGTCCGGCCCTGTGAGCAAATAGTCATTGAGGGAACATCCCTGCCACCGTGCTGCTGCATCGTATACGAGGCGTAATTTCTTTTTGTTGGGGTTATCGACCCCGAAATGAGGCAAGTACCAAATGTGGTCACCTGACTCCCCCTCGTCTAACCTCCTGGCGTAGTTATTTGACAATAAGTGCTGGATCCGCTCCTGGTAACGTGACGCGTAAGAGTCATCAGCTGACATCTTTCTCTCGATCGATTCCAATCGATTTACGGCATTACTGTAAGAGTCCGGCATTACGAAATCGTCCCGCTTCCAGGACAATCCCACATACCATTGGTTATTAATTAATTTACAAGTATTATTTAATATGGTGACAGCGCGTGCATCGTCAGCATTTTGACGCGGTGTCTTTGATATTGCAATCGACTCGAGTGTAAACGATTTTCTAACTAAATCATACAAGTCAGAATCGCAACAATGTTGCGCGCTGTCATCACTAACACTAGCAATGCGGTCAGCTGAAATAATGTTTGCATTGTTTACAACTCCGTGAACACACCATCCTAGAGGTGTCTTTGTTACATAAGGTTCGTTTGGCTTATTGCTCTTTAAACACAAAATAGGGGGGCAATAAGGTCATAATTATCCTGTCCAATTAACAGTTTGGGTTGTGCATCACATTTGCACAAGTCGTAATTGTATTCATCGAAATGTGAATATTTACTAAAGTCTATACACGATACACGTTGAATAGGTAAATTCAGTTCTTTCATTTTACGAGCACATAACGTAAAACAATCACCTGTGTTATTGGAAATGTCAAAACTTACGGTTTCTGTTTGGCTCACGAGCTCACCGGAGTCCCATGCGCTGCGGGCTCGCATAGTCACAATCTTACCGTGTAGACCCGCCTGCTCGGCGAGGTCAGCAGAGATCAGTGTCACGGTGGCGCCGTCGTCAAGCAACGCATGCGTATGAATCTTGTCTTTAGGTCCGTGAACGGTAACCGGCACTATTTTTAGTAACACTTTTGGCACTGATGCACTAACACTATTGGACGCACTCGCGTGGGCAACGGTATCCTCGGGGTGCGATTCGTCGGGCGCCGACGGGGGCGCGCGAGCTGTGTCCGCCGCTGGGCGCGCCTCCTCGGGGCGCGCGGTCGCTGCGGGCGCCGAGGGCGCTGAAGTCTTCGTCCAGTGAAGAAGGTGATGGTGTGGCTGTCCACACTCTTTGCAGTCAGTTGCGGTGCACGTGGCAGGTTCAGTGTGCCGCGCACCTAAGCATTTGTAGCACAGATGTTTAGTGCGTACAAATTGCCAGCGATCACGTTTCATTGCGCGCTTGAATTTGCTACACTTTTCTAAAGCGTATGGCGGAGTGGTACGACAAAACATACACTTAGCATCCGTTGTAGTAGTGCACGCTAACACTGAATGAGACGACTGAGTTTTCGTATGTTCGTATTTCTTCTTTAAGTCATTCTGACTATGTATGTAACTAACACCTGAATTTGCGACGATAGGTGCTTCTTTGTATAGAAAATTTGATAATAATTCTAGTTTAGGTATGGAGCTAGTTTGATTACAGGTGTAGTATTCGGCCCACTTAGTAATAACTGCGGGCGGTAGCTTCGCGAGTATTATTGTAGTTGTTTCCGGACTGTATAAGTATTCCGGTAGCTTGATAGCTTTCACAGCTGTTACGTAATTTTTAACCTTAATCGCGAAGTTTACTATCTCTGTGTGATAAGCAGTTGGAAGTGGCTGAATCTTCTTCAGTTGCGTGAATATTTTGTGAATGATACACTCCGGCCTGCCGAAGCGTAGCTCCAGAGTGTCAATAATATCTTGCGGTGATGTATTGCCTATAAGTAGCGATGATACGTCCTCTTTAGCTTCATTGCGTAGGCACTTGCGTAATCGCCAAATGTTCTCCGCATCACTGTAGTTACACAGGTGTGACGATTCACGATAAGATTCCTTAAACTGCAGCCACTGCATAGGATCGCCGTCGAAGACCGGTAAATCCTTTGATGTTCCCAGGCGAGCTAGGAGTTCTCTGTTGTTGTCATTATGACTATCTCTTGTTTGTTTCCGGGTTTTATTATTATTACCTGTCGGCATTGCATCGCAAACATTTTCTGTGCAATCGCTTTTATTTGCGAGGGACGCGACGCCATCTTGTTTGTCGAGCCACGCCTCGATTTTCCTGGAATTTCTCGACACCAAGCTGCGGTTTTCATCCTGCAAGTCAGCTATATCGACTTCCAGTTTTTTCATTAGCAAGTTCTTCTTGATTTGTGCACAATCGAGGTCGATTTGTGCTTGAAGTTGAGCCGATTCATACTCTAGCCTTTTACGGGCCGCCGCTGACGAGCACGTGGTTTTAACACTTTTCACAGACTTTTCGAATAACTGTTCACTTTTACTAGTAGCCAGCTGCTCCGTGGCACGTTTACTACGTGTTACAACACCCTTCGGGGGTGTGCGAAGCAGAGACATCCCTGCATACAGGTTTTGAGTCCGACTAAAACACGTGGCCGAGATTCAAAATCGGGCTCGTAGGACCACTTAATGTTGCGCACAGAACGCAGTACGTGTTTTAGAATCGGGTAATTAAGTGAAAGAGTTATTTAGTAGTTAAAAGGTCCGAGGTCCTGCGGCGGCGACACGGCGGCGGCGCTCGCGGTGCGCAATGATACGTGCGCTCGGTACGATGGCGGAAACGAACTGAACCGACGGGTTGGTTGGTCGTTCAAACGGGGCGCGCGAATGATCTTCGCGCTTTCATTCAAGTGAACGGCGCGGTGTACTGTACTACTGAACTATGAACGTAATGTGCAATATCGCAACGGCGGGGCCTCGGCACTTACCTATTTATTTTAAACAGAAATATAAAATAATTGACAAAATGTTTTCCATTCGTAACAACCTGGCTAGCCTTCTCTTTGGCACTATTCGCACAAGAAAACCTGATTATTTATATAATAAATTGACTTGGTCCCGCGATGTTAGCAGAATTAAAACCAGGGCTTCATCATACCTCTTGTTGCCCGGACCCCACAAAACTGCTGCATTTCGTGGAAGCTTTAAATTCGCTGCGTCCCGCTGCTGAAACGACTTGCCACCGCCTTTCCGTGCTCTAAGAACAGTAGGTACCTTTAGTTATAAATATAAACAACACTTGCTACAATTACAAAAAGAAACTAGTCACTAATTTTACTTACCCTAAGACTGCATGAAGCTAGTACTGGTATCGTAACGGAGTTTTCGCCTGGATCACTACCATGTACACAACACCAACACCGACGCACTTTATAATTATTGGTTATTTAGATATTAACGTCCAATAATCGTCATTTTTATGACTGACCGATAGATCAAAACTATAACCCAGTTCCAGATGACCTAGAAAGTTCAAATTTGGCATGCAGATAGGTAATTAGGTGAATACAAAGGAAAAAATCAGAAACTGGTCATTTTTTATCATTTTATTATAATTTTCACTTGACTTATGACGTACCTGTAAAATTCTATATGTGGATTTTAAGATCTTTACATGAATATATAACGAGTTGAATACCACCCTTAATTTTTATTAATCCAAATATTTCCGTTTTCGTACTTATAAATAAGAATATAGTAGATTTTCGTATTTATTACGCGTAACTAACCGTATTCTACAACCACTAGCGCCACCTATTATATATGAATTGTATATGAAAACTAGCCTAGTCAGACCTTAGGCTACAATATATTCTCCTAAGTTATAAGAAAAAATGATATTTTATGTTGTTATAAATAAATTTCAGGACTAACCATTGAACTTGGCACCCATTTAGATTTCACTTCTTTTGTCGTTGAAGTCAACAACCAAGGCATATATCATGATATTGAACTTGGCTCTCAGTGAAATGAGATTTATGTTTTTGATGGGATATTCCTTACCATTATCTGTACGCAACTTCTTAATTTTCTTATTCAGTTGATTCTCTACAACTGTCTTATAAATTTTAAAACAATCAAAAGCTGCACTTTTGTTTTTAAGAAAGTAGATGTATATCATGCGGCTATAGTCATCCAAAATATAATATCTTGATCCACCAATAGAAACATTGCTAAATGGCCCACATATATCACTGTGAACTAACTGCAGGAGATCATCACTTCTGTTGCCATCCTGTGGAAAAGGCAATCTACTCTGTTTGCCTTCGCAACACACTATGCACGACGACTTCGAAATTTCAGCCCTTCTGTCGAGTGTGAGCCCTTCCACGGCATTCTCCATTTTATTAAGGTAGTTGCTATTGAGATGACCTAACCTGCGATGCCACATGTCACTTGAGGTCATCACTGCTGCAGCCAAGAACCTTTCAGGCATTTTTAACTTGTAGATACCATTTATCAAACAAGCTGTGACAACCAACTTGTCAGCTTCATTGTATATTTGACAGCTATCACTAGTGAAATGCACTCTACTACTTCTTGCTATTAACTGACTTACTGATAAGAGATTCGTGGTCAAGCTCGGAACGCACAAAACTTCTTCAACAACCACGTCATATTCACAGTCATCAGTCAACGTAGCAATCTGCACTTCGCCTGTGTGTGCTATTTCTAGCTATAATAGGATTCAGGGTGACTTCTTCTTTATTTCAATAAAAATGCGGAGATATCAAATTGATCTATTCATGAACAAAGCGTAAAGTGAAGTAGTACAAAAATGGTAGTTGAAACTTAAAGCTAAACGTATACATGGAGCATTCGGATTGGTTACAAAAAGCAACGCGATTGGCTCTTCATGACGTGATAGGTGGTCATCATTGGTTGATGAAGATGACGTGGTTAAAGGTGCGTTCATAAGCTTGAACATCCTCCCCGGCCTTGGAAGTGGTAACTTTCAAGCGACTCCAACCAGGTGATCCCGCTGCAGCTACTCATCTCGAATTGGAAGAGGGCAGATCTTTGAAAAAGCTCGTCGTACGATGCCAGAAGCGGTTTGGATATCGGCAACCCTGGCCACTCCATCCTTGCCTGGAAAAACGTCAACAATACGTCCTAAGCCCCATTTTAGTGGAGGTTGGTTGTCATCCTTCATAAGGACAAGCGTGTTCTTCTGCAGACAATCTTGGTTTTCTCTCCATTTGCCTCTGGTCTGCAGTTCTGAAACGTACTCCTTAGACCAGCGGCTCCAGAAGTGCTGACGGATTTGTTCGACCCTCTGGTAGCGTGTCAGGCGGTGTGTAGGCACGGCGGTGACATCAGCGCAGACAGATGCAGTCATCGGACGGCCAACCAGAAAATGAGCAGGGCTAAGAGGGAGATAGTCATGCGGATCTGTGGACATAGGAGTCAATGGTCGGGAGTTCAGCATGGCCTCGACTTGTGTCAACACCGTGCTGAGCTCCTCGAACGTTAGGTGCGCATTGCCTACTACACGTCGCAAGTGATGCTTACAACTCTTAACCCCGGCCTCCCACAGGCCTCCAAAATGACTGGCGTAAGGAGGAATCATTTTAAATTTAATATTTTGAGCTGTAGCGTACTCTTTTATATCGCCAGAACAACTGGTAAGAAATTTGTTGAAATCATTCATTAAACCAACAAAGTTCCTTCCATTATCAGAAAATATTTCAGCTGGTTTACCTCGGCGTGAAATGAAACGTTTTAATGCTAATAAATATGCTTCGGAAGTGAGATCGCTGACCAATTCTAAATGTACCGCGCGCGTCGTAAAACATATAAATAAACAAACGTATGCTTTTACGGTTCTAGCACCTCTGCCCTTTCGGTTCAATACAAGCATTGGCCCAGCGTAGTCTACGCCGCAATGTATAAACGGGAACCCATAATCTAATCTTTCCTTTGGCAAATCAGCCATTTTTGGTGTGACTATTTTGCCCCGCATACGTACGCACTTTATGCACTTATGACAGGTCTGACGTGCGAGATTTCTACCACCTAATGGCCACCACGCTTCCCTGATAGTAAACAATAACATCTGCGGACCTGCGTGCATCAACCGGTTATGCTCATATCGGAATAACAACAATGAAAGTTGATGTTTACCAGAGATTAATATGGGGTGTTTTTTATCAAAATCAAAGTTGGGACTGTTTTTTAGACGACCTCCAACTCGAATCAATTTATTTTCATCGATAAATAAGTCTAACTTTGCTAAGTGAGTCTGTGTTTTGTTTACTTGGCCCTTTCTAAGAAGTGAATCGCGCGCATCGGGGAATGACTCACGCTGCGACAAGCTAGCGAGCGTTGTCGTAGACTTGTTTAGTTCAGATGTACTCAACGGCCCCTTCCACCGATCGTCTTTACAACGCGTGTTATGTATAAAGCGGAGTACATAAGCGGCAGCACGCTGCATGCGGTTATACTGAGAAAACCTGGAAAATGGAAATAAGTTTTCTTCAGTTGTTTGACGAGTGAGAAGTGTGTGTGCGTCGTGAATTTTGAGCTCAGGTAGGTTTTCTGTCGATATTTTTATGCGTGTTTCTTCATCTAAACTATCAAATTTAGGGTCATGTAAAAAATGTGGCCCTGACCACCATAAATTGTTGATGTTCAGTGCATCTATACTTTGACCTCGCGACACTAAGTCGGCGGGGTTATCTATACCACTAACATGTCGCCACGAATGGCCTTTTGCTAGTTCGTGTATCTCCCCGGCCCTATTCTGGACGTAGGTCTTTAGCATGTTAGGTGGAGATTGCAACCAACTTAATACAATAGTCGAATCCGTCCAGAATACGACTTTATCAAAACTTGATCGCAGCGAACCTCTAATTTTTTCATATAACCTTGCGCCTACCAGCGCCCCACACAGCTCGAGCCTAGGTATAGTCATAACAGGCTTTATAGATGCGACCCTACCCTTTGAGCATAATAATCTAACTGTGACGGTTGATGCGTTATCAATCGTACGAACGTAGGCACAGGTGCCATAGGCTGCTTGTGACGCGTCGGTAAATATGTGCAGTTCAGTGTTTACCGGGTGTTCGCACATCACAAATCGAGGTATTCGAATTTTATTGAGCATACACAAATTATTAACAAACCGCTTCCAGACTTGCGTGACGTCATCCGGTAATGGTTGATTCCAATCGAGTTTAAGCAACCAACACTTTTGCAACAATATCTTTGCTTGTGTAATAACTGGACTCAATAAACCGAGCGGGTCATAAATTTGTGATGCGCCTGATAATATTGTGCGTTTAGTGATCGGTTTTGTGTCAAAATCTAACTGTGTGTGGAAATATAATTCGTCACTATGTGGGTACCAACCTAACCCTAACGTTTTGCTGTGTACATGCTCACCTAATGAGAAATCTTTTGCGTCATTAGGCATGTCTATACTACTGGAATCTGCATTGAAATTATACACCCACTTGCGTAGCGGAAAACACCCGGTATGTAAAACTTTTGCAGTATTATTACAGATCTGAATTAATGTACGTTTATCGTTGTTTCCACAAATTAAGTCATCAACGTAAAAGTCTTCGCGAATAGTTCGTGCCACATCAGGATCGTCACATTCCTGTGCTAATTGTTTCAGACACCTGCAACTAAGAAACGGCGCAGACGCGGTACCATATGTCACCGTGTTTAACTGATAAATATTTAAGGGATCCGACTTGTTTTTGCGCCATAAAATCAACTGAAGGTCACGTTGTTCTTTATCAATCAACACCTGCCTATACATTTTTTCTATGTCTGCACAAGCTACATATTTGTTCTCTCGGAATCGCAGTAAAATAGAAATTAAATCACCTTGTATAGGTGGTCCGACGTACTGTAAATCATTTAACGACCTTCCCGACCTTGAAGCTGCGCTTGCGTTATATACAACACGCAGTTTTGTTGATGTGGCATAAGGACGAAAGACGCCGTGATGGGGCATGAAATAATGCGGGGTTCCGTATGTGGTGATACGACTCATATGACCTAAAGTTTCGTACTCGTTCATAAATTCCGTGTACAACTTTTTATATTCTGGATAACGTTCTAGCCGTTTTTCCAAAGCATAAAAACGTCGTTCAGCTTGTGCGAATGTATCACCTAACGTGTCAGGTTCATATTTGAATGGTATGCGTACGATAAATCTGCCATCAGCTGTGCGCTTCATGGTATTATGGAAATGATCCTCGCACGCACGCTCATCGTCGCTGCGTGAGTCAGCTGATTTGGTGCTAATGGGTAACTCTTCGAGCTCCCAGAAGCTGCGGACTTGTTTATCTAAAGATTGAATATCTATAGATTGCGTGAAATTACAATTTACACGATTAGATTTTCGCGGGACTTTGTGTTAATAATGTAAGGGCCATTATTTAGTTTTATTTTTCCTTCAGTCAGCAGGTCCCAAAATAGATTCGCGCCTATTAAAATATCAATTTTTTGGCTTTCATTGAAAGTGGGATCGGCTAACACAATATTGTCAGGTATACTGAACTTTTTCCGTGGCAAAGTAAAGTTTGGCAAATTGGAAGTAATTCCGGGTAAAACTAAACATTGTACATGTGTGGCAAATGTTTTATCCAAAGAACGCAGTTCTATATTGCAATACTTTGTGCACTGCGTCACGGAATAAGCTACTCCTTGAACATTTTGAGTGGACTTTGTTAATTGCACGTTTAATTTGTCACCTAGCGATTGTGTAATAAAACATCTATCACTGCCGTTGTCTAAAATTGTGCGTACTTGGTGTAAATTACCTAATTTATCAGGTATTTCGACTAGAGCAGTAGATAACAACACAGATTTATATTGTTCGGGCGACGATTGCG
Organism: Xestia sexstrigata; assembly: GCA_941918905.2. NCBI lineage: Eukaryota > Metazoa > Arthropoda > Insecta > Lepidoptera > Noctuidae > Xestia > Xestia sexstrigata. Next base: position 369,972 of record CALNXC020000003.1, on the reverse strand, counting down.
CGTTTATGTCTGGGTGAGCATTATTTACCTGGATTGAATAGCTTTGTGACTGTGCGTGTGTATGTGACGTATTGGAACTAGAGGCGGGGAGGTCCACAGCGGTCGGCACCTCAACTACCGAGTGCAGGGCGACCGAGCGGTTGTGTTCTTGGCTCCCGACCACAATATCACATATTAACGAATTATGTTTTTTCTCACATCTTCTGCACGGACCGTACCTACACTCGGCAGCTGTGTGGCCGATACGGAAACAGTTCTCGCAAATTTCGTGCCTGCGTACCAGCTGTTTTCTGTCTTGCAAACCAAGATCGAGGAACTTTTGGCATGAATATAACGGATGCGATGCATTACACATACAACACGTTCGTTTGCGAGATTGTTTGGTTTTAGTGTTAGTGTTGGTGTCCGGTTTTTGTGTAACTATGTTACAATTAACCTTCTGTGTGGAATTATTGGAAGGTTTATTTTGTGTTGAATTAGCTTTGGGTGAACTGTGTGAGACGGAGTGTGAAAGTGTTTCTAACATATCTGCTTTCTGCCTAAGAAATTTCATTAAATTATCTAGTTTAATGCGTTTAGAATCATCCGTCACTGATAAAGAATTCTTATATTGTTTCCACTCGCGTTCAGTAGTTTGGTCGAGCTTGGAAACAACCATATGTATAATTAATATGTCCCAATGCTCGATACTTTCGCCGAGTAACTTTAAAGCGCGTAAGTTTTTTAAGGTTATGACAATAAGTTTCCTTATCTGCGGCGATGATTCTTTTGTGACTGACGGCATGGAAAATAAAGATTTGACGTGCTTCTGAGCAAGAAGTTTAGAATTATCGTAACGATTGAGAAGTAATTCCCACGCAACAATGTAGTTATCTGCAGAAAACTCAACTGAATCGATAACTAAGCGAGCAGAGCCTTTTAATGACGATTTAAGGTAGTGAAATTTCTGTATTTTAGGAATGGATCGGCAATTGTGAACTAGGGATAAAAATATATCGCGATATTCTAGCCAGTGCTCGTACGAACCGTCATATTCGGGCAGAGATATAGTAGGTAATTTAACAGAAGAAGTTTGAACTGAGTGGTTATCAGCTAATGCATTTGAATTATCAGCTTCCTCATCTTCATTGTTAATTAAACATTGCGCTTTAGCTAATATTGAATAATATTCAGAATCAAAACTATCTCGTTCTTCTAATGCTTTTGGAATGTCTGTTTCGGACGTGGTTAATATTTCAATTTTGTATTGAACGTCATCGAATAACGAGTATAGTTCTTGAATGCCTGAAACACGCAATTGCAACTCCGTACGCTGCCTAACAGTTAAAAAGTTACCGTCTAGACCTTCTACATGCTTTTTAAAATTAGTGAGAGTCCTTTTGATGTGACCTCTTCTATTATTAAGCTCTCTAATTTTCTCCCTAGCGTCAGCCATTCCGGAACGGTGTGGAAGTACTCACGATTAAACAGGTGCGCGATATTCACAGCAGCTGAAGCGGTGATTGAAGCTTCGGTTTCAGCTTGAACGTGAAGTAGGCAACCGACACGTAACGGGCACGCAGAGGTCACGCAGAGGTGGCTCAACACTGGAATTTTGCACAAAAAACCGAGATCACACAGGGAAATGGACAGGTTTTGGATATTCTGGTTGGCTCGTCTCACCAAATGCGCTGCGATGCTGCTGATGATAATTAACGAGGATCTTGCGTCGATCAATGCCCAACCGTCGTCGTCGTATATCCAAATTCTTGATCGCTGATGTCCGGTTCGAAGGACCAAATTATGTGTGCTATTTCTAGCTATAATAAGATTCAGGGTGACTTCTTCTTTATTTCAATAAAAATGCGGAGATATCAAATTGATCTATTTTTGAACAAAGCGTAAAGTGAAGTAGTACAAAAATGGTAGTTGAAACTTAAAGCTAAACGTATACATGGAGCATTCGGATTGGTTACAAAAAGCAACGCGATTGGCTCTTCATGACGTGATAGGTGGTCATCATTGGTTGATGAAGATGACGTGGTTAAAGGTGCGTTCATAAGCTTGAACAGCCTGAGCACTTAACTGCCACCTTTTCTTTGTTGGCGACAACAATTTCTTTGATAGGATGCTCAGTCGAGGCCTTTTTTATCCAATTTTCATTCGCGGTTAAGTGAGCACTCGCTCCCGAATCAACATACCAATCATTCTTTGAAAAATTTCCATTTAGGAACACGGCACTAAAGGCATTCGTTTTTTTGCGTTCAAATGTTTTAGTATTTGATGTATCCTTATCAATATTCGTGCACTGATTACGATAGTGGCCGGTTTGTTTACATTTGTAACATTTTATTATTTTCGGTTTTGACTTTGACATACTACTTTGTCAAGAAAGTACCGGGAAAAGATCAATAATACACAAAATGTCTGTTATTCATCCAAATTTATTTTATCACCTTCAAAGTATGCTCCTTTAGAAACGATACACTTGCGCCAACGAATAATCCATTCATCAAAACATTTTTTAAACGCTGCTTCCGGAATTGAGTTCAGTTCTCGCCGCGAATTCTCCTTTATGTCTTCTATCGATTGAAAACGGGTGCCACGAAGTGGTAATTTGAGTTTAGGAAAAAGAAAAAAGTCAGCAGGAGCCATATCTGGTGAATATGGTGGTTGCTGGATGGTATTTGTTGAGTGTTTGGTCAAAAATTCGTTCACAATGATAGCCTTGTGCGAAGGCGCATTGTCGTGGTGCAAAATCCAAGAATTTTCTGTCCACAAATCTGGCCTTTTTCGTCGAATTTGCTCTCTTAAACGCCGCATAACGCTCAAATAATATTCTTTATTTACCGTTAGACCTTCCGGTAAGAATTCAGAGTGCACAACACCGCGATAGTCAAAGAAAACAGTCAACATGACTTTGACTTTTGATCGACTTTGGCGTGGTTTTTTCGGTTTCGGTTCAGTTGGAAGGCGCCACTCCGAAGCTTGTTGACTAGTTTGCATGTCAAACTCGTAAACCCACGTCTCGTCAGCAGTAACAATGCGTTTCATGAATGTTGGGTCCGAACTGACTCGTTCTAGCATGTCCTCAGCGACTTTCATGCGATTGAGTTTTTGGAGAAAATTCAGATCTTTTGGGACTAGCCGAGCAGCAACATGTTTCATACCCAAATGATTAGTTAAAATGGTACGGATCGACTCGTGAGATACAGAAAGTTCGGCGGCTATCTCTCTCAGAGTTGAATGGGGATTTTCAGTCACTATTTTCTTCACTTTTGCGATGTTAACTTCAGTTGCAGACGTTGACGGCCTACCAGAGCGAGGCAAATTTTCCATCACATCTCGACCGCTTTTGAACGCTTTGAACCACTCATAAGCACGAGTTTTTGATAAAGTCGATTCACCGTAAGCCTTCTGTAACATTTTCAGTGACTCCGAACACGAAATTCCATTGGCGATGCAAAATTTAAGACAAACTCTTTGTTCGATATTTTTGTCCATTATGAAATTCGCAATACACACTATATATGATATTACTAAAACCAGCACTGTATTTAATATAAATAACAGATGCAACTCAAACTCCGCGCCAAAATAGAAAACAGTTGTGCCAATCTAACAACTACAAAAAAACAAAAATTTGAATTTGGAACCATAAACAAATCATCCATTTCCGATACTTTTTTGACTGAATGTATGTCCATTGTTTTTGGTTCCTCCAGTGTTGTCAATCTTATTTTTGCGAAAACTCGCAAATGCTCCGCTGACGTCGCCACTGACTTTCTCTAAGTCCATTAGCTTTGTGTTAATGGCGTCGGCTGTTATTTTAATTCCAGAGTGTTCGACCGCCATAATCATTGGCGAATATTTTTCGGATAATCCAGCTAAAAGCAAGGATCCGACTCACTCATCATTTATGTTGAAGTTTGTTCCACTTAATTTTTGACTCGTTTCTATAATCTGCGTTACATACGATATCATAGATGTACAATTCTCGAGACGGATCGAAATTAAGGTTCTCAACAAGCTGATTCGCCTTGTAAATTCCGAGTCATCGAACAATTGTTTGAGCTTGTCCCATAACTCCTTTGTACTCTTGACTTCCTTGATATGTACGTATAGCGACGAATCTATCGTTAGAATCAATTTTGCTCTGGGTTTCGCATCTGCTGCGGCTTCTTCTGGCTTGGTTTCTAGAATGCAATCAGAAGTCCCTTCCAGCACAAGAAAATTCACCGCCGCGAAAGCCCACTCTGCATAGTTCTCACGGCCCTTCAACTTAGGCACACTCACAACGTAATTCGAACTCATTTTCACTAGCACAGTTTATTCTCAGTCTGCCTAAACTTATACAGCACTAATATGCAAGTTTAATCTGCGAGAATTAAACGATAATCTGGGCACATAACCTCTAATAAAACGACCGAGTTGTGATTCAAAGAGAACTAAACTTTTTTTTTTTTTTGACAGATAATCTAGAAAAGAGTATAAATATGACACAGATAATCAAGCAGAGAGTTTACAAACTATGACAACAGAGGTTACCACTTTGTACCTATAAGAATTATTATTTTGGATACAATTTTAACAGTTTTCTTTTTCATTTTTTTCAAATAATGTTTTCTCACAATTTTTACAATTTTTAATGATTTTTCTGCTTTTTCTTAACAAATAACCGGTTACATAGTCTAGCTGAGCCTTCAAAGTGGGATTGTTTTTTTTCCTTTTCATTATAATCAAATATGTGATTTTCTAACATGATATCTTGGAAATCAATTTCATTGATATCTACCGCATCACTTTGTTTTTTAGAAAATATTTCATCAAAAGTATGAAATACTAAGCAAAAATCCTTCTCACAATTCGACCCAATGGCATAATTGCTACTTAAATTATTTACTAAAAGTGAGGCAAATGCAGCTTCAAAGGCAGCACACGTAGGCAAAACATTTCTTAGACCGTGACTACGTATGCTGCCAAAAAAAATTTCTAAAGGGTCTTGATTCAAATGCCTACACCACAAAGTTTCATGTTATGTTCATTAAACAATTTGTCTCTTAATAGCTCCATATTATTTACAGTATGTAACCAGTTATTTATTGATGGCACAGTACCAGCAGACCCTGTGACAGATACAAATTTCATTGATTTCAATATATTTTTTGATTGAGTCCATACATTTTTGTGCAGAGAATTTGGTGTTACATTTCTTAATAATTCTTTATAATAATAATAATAATAATAATTTATTCAGTTCGCATAACAAGGTACAATATTAAAAGCTAGAAACAAACAATGATCCTTAAGCACTAGATTTTTACAAATTCCCTGGACTCCACACTAGGATACCCTGTGTCGTGGGGTCCAGTCTCTTCCCAAGTAAAGGTAACATGATAGCTTTAACTGAACTACTTAATTACAAAGGAAATAAAAGATAGGTAGATTAAGATAAAAAAAAAAAAATAATAATAATTAACAACTAAAATCTATTATAACAATATTTTTAAATCGAAAAATTTGAGGACAAGAGGTTTGATGTTTTTGGAAGTTGTGTGTGTGTGCGTGAGGTGTGGTAGGTGTAAGGATATGTATGGCGTGTATGAGTGGGTGTGGTGTGTATGGTGGGTGAGTACGTGCATGGTTGTGTTTCTCTATATTTTTGTTACAATTTTACGACTGTATATACAAAAGGTGTTCTGTTTGGTCATAGTTTTTGGGATGCAGCCATTTAAATATAACATTTTTACAAGAGCCGTACGTTAGGGTGAGTATAGTTTTATTATAAGCGTACAATTTGGAATAGAGGTAGGGGCCAAGAAATGCAAAAGATCTGCGTGCAAAACATGAGTGTACTCTTGGTCGATACCATTTTAATGTTCTGGATGAGTGAATGGCCAACTCTCTAGCAGACCCATGGAAACGCAGCAATGTGGAAACGACAAACAACTGCCTCACACGAAGTACGCTACACTCTGAGTACAAAGCATCAGTAGAGTAGCGCCATGCTTTTTTGTAAGCTATTTTAAGGATAGCTCGTTGAGCTCGTTCCAGCCGTAACAAGAGGTTTTGCGATGAACTTTAATTTTTTAAGTATGTGCGAGAGTTTTCTGGTACGTTTCACAAGTGCATCAATTTGACCTTTCCATGTCAGATGTTCATCAATTAGGATTCCTAGGTATTTTATACAAGGAACCTGTTCAATTGGCGAGCAGAGACATCTTTCGCTACAGACACTGCCACAAGTGTGAAGTTTAACTTGTAGCTCTTTGTCAGGTGCAGACCGGGCAGAAATGCTAAAGCACATTGACTTCGTTTTTCCGACATTTAAGGTCAACAAATTGTCTTGCAGCCAGGTAGCAACCTTTTTGAGCCCCTCCTGAGCTACAGAAACGACATCGCTCCATGTTTTTTCATGGAAAATTATTGCGGTATCATCCGCGAATGTAAAAATGCTAGCATTACAGAGTTCGAGAGAGCATAGGTCGTTTATATAGATCAGGAATAATGTGGGGCCCAAAACACTGCCTTGCGGTACGCCGTAATCAATATATGCAAAGTCACTGACATGTTCACCAATGCGAACTCGCTGTTTTCGCTCTCCTAGATAAGACCTAAACCAGTCCAAAGCTAAGCCCCTTATACCAAGACCCTCGAGTTTTTTTAGCAGTATCGGCCGGGAAACTGTATCAAACGCTTTGGCTAGATCCAGGAAGACGCCGATACACTTTTGTCCTTTGTCCACTTTGCCAACGACAGAGTCAACAAGTTGGGTAACGGCATCCTCCGTAGATCTGCCAGCACGAAATCCGAACTGATTTTCGGCCAATAAACTATTGTGTTCTAGATACTTGATCAGTCTAACATTCACTACCTTTTCAATTACCTTTGACAGGGCGCTCAGAAGGGAAATAGGCCTATAGTTAGCTGGTTGACAGGAATCACCCGCTTTCAGGATTGGTATCACGTTGGCTATTTTCAAGTCTTCAGGCACAACGCCGGAGGATATGCTCAAGTTGCAAATGTGTGTTATAGGACTGGCTATGGCATGTTTAGTCTGTTTTAACATATCATTACTAATATTATCGTGTCCAACAGCTGTACTTGATTTTAAGGTACCAATTAACTCCATTACCTCAATTTCATCTGTCGGTGTCAGAAATAAAGAATCTGGTGATAAGTTTTTAGAGTGACTTGTCTTATTTGCTAGTTCAATTTCAGTTTGTCCCAACTTACTAAGCATTTCGCTAGCCAACTGATCTCCAATAGAGCTGAAGTATTCATTAACTACATTTAATGACTCTATAGAATTAGGTTTAATAGTAAGTAAGTCTTCGTTTTTATTATCAACCTTTTTGATGTTGCAAATAGTTTTTATCGTCTCCCATGTCTTTTTAATGTTTTTTTTATTTTTTGTAATTAGATTTTGTTCGTATTGTGTTTTTTGTTTATGCAATATATTAATGCAATTATTTCTATATAACCTATATTGTTCCTGTAGGTTGGTGTCATTAGGATTTTTTTTGGCTTTACTGTGCAACTCATCGCGGCGTCTAATGCACTTTAAAAGACCAGGTGTAATCCATTTCTTAACAATAACATCAGCACTACTAACCTTACGTGTACATTTATTTTGGTTTAAGACGAGATTGAATTTCTCGATAAAGAGTTTAGTGGCTTCATTAGTATCAGTTGTATTATACAAATCGGTCCAGTCGATTTTCTTGAGATCTTCAAGTAGGTTTTTGTAGTCTATTTTGGTACTCGTCTTCGTTTTTTTATCCTTTGGGACGTGTGATCCCATAATACATAATATTGTACTGTGGTCTGTTATATCGGAATGACAGACAATTGTTGTAGTAGAAAGTTTTGATTTGATCATACAGTGATCTAAGCTATTGGTACCACGCGTTGGATAGGTGTGGCCGGGAACATACCCATAATGGGCTATAAGATTTAGATACTCATCAACGCGAGTATCAATGGAAGTTTCTTTAATATCAAGGTTGATGTCCCCAACTAATGCACAGTGCTGGGTAGTGCAGTTACTCAGGACGTTTTCTAAGGAAGTCAAAAAGTTACTGAGGTTATAAAAAGATGGTGAACGATAAATTACTATAACTGAATATGTTTGACCAACTTCTACTTGTAGACAGTTAGCATTACTGAAAGGGGGTTCTGTTACAAGGACACAAAGTTCAGATTTCGAAAACACCACAATGCCGTCATTTTTATTTATGTATTTTTTTGAATAATTACAGTTGTAGCCTTCTAGGTTGACTGCATTAAAAGATTCATCAAGCCAGCACTCGGTAAGTATTATAAGGTCAGGTTTGAATTTCAAGCGTTGTAGAAATACGAGTAATGAATCGAAGTTTTTATTTATACTACGTGTATTCTGAGACAAGATTGTGAGTTTATCATGGGCAGCATTTAAATATTCTTTGCAAAGTTCCGGGTTATCGAGTTCAGTGCAACTTAAAAGGTTCGTGGTGTCAATATCCTCAAGAAATGTAGTGTTATCGAGCACTGTGTCTTGACGAAAATATAGCCAGTACTATGAAGTAACCAGAAGCCTGAATATGAAACTGCGACCAACACGAGCCCATTGTTATTAAATATGACAGCCGTAGTAATATAAAAATTCTTTTAGTTCCTCGATTATTGTTACGTAAAGCGCGTTTAAGTACTAAGTTTTGGAATTTTGAAGGTAAACTTCTGGATATTATTACTTGGGCCAGCAAATTGTTAAGCATTTTGAACCAATCCTCGAATATACGCCAAGACGAAAATAATATTTTAGTTATTATTTGCACGCTAGAGAGTTTAGTGTAAAATGTACCATTAGGAAGTACGAGTTGTGTGATGATGTGTAAGTGTAGGTTGTGTGGGTAATCAGAACTGTTTGTTACAGTGAAGTTACAAAAGCATAGAATATAATCATATAAGGAAGAACAATAGTATATAAGCATGCAAGTTATCATTACTCTTAGCAATTCTAGTCAATTTGACTGCCTTAGTTTATTTATCTGTATTTCATCGCTGATACGTACATATTCAGAACCGTCCTGTTTCTTCACATACACGTTACCGTTTGATGTCCAGCAATATTTGTAGTTTTCCGTTTTAGCAAAGTCTCTTGCGAGGAAGTGAAGACGCCTTGTTTTGGCGGTCAGGGATTCCGAAACAAAAAGTGGAGACGAGTCATTCTCTATCCCCAGGTGGCTGACTTTCAGCTCGTTGTTTTTGTTGAACGTTTTTGCAGAGGCCAAGAATTTGCTTTTGACTAAGGTATTAGACAGTTCCATAATGACAGTTGACTTCGCTGGATCTTTCCTATTGGGTACCCGGTACACATCACGAACATCTCCAGAACTCAAGGTAATGTTGAGGCATTTTGAAAGCTGGGTTACATATTTAAAAAGAGTTTCCTTGTTTTCTTTATCTATTCGGGGAATATACTTTAATTCGAGGCTCGTCTTTTTGAGAGCTTTTTCCAAGAAATCACATTTTTGGTCGATGTTGTTTAGTTGTGAAACAAGGTTGTTTCGTTGTTTTTCCAGCCCATCGATTTTAGACTGTACGGAACGCAACTGGTCATTCATGTCTTCCAAAGCTCTCTCAATGTCTTGGTTCGTGCCGCATATCGAAGACGTTTGTTGTTTGACTTCTTCCAGTTGTTTGTTCAGTAGGTCAAACTTTTTATTCTGAGTGTCCTGGAAGTCACGCAGTAATTCTCTCATTTCCATTTTGAAAGCCGTGAGTTCATCAACATCTTCCCCAGAAAGGCGGCGACGCTTGTCTCTCAAGGTTACATTTGGCTGATTGTGATCTTTGGCGCCTTTTTTAAACATAATATTCGAATCAGATACTGATTGTGCCTTATTTAGTGGCGGAGACTGCATCTTACTTTGTTTATAACAAAACTATCGAAGAAACAGTTTAGCACAAACAGATACCTTGAGATAGATACAACAAAGTACCAGGCGCACAGTTGTAGGTGCAAGCTCAAACAGTCTTTAGACGTTGGTAATTAGGCACTTATTTGAAGAAAAATAAATGTAATATGTATTGACTCACGCGTCGGTGACCTTGGTCCTAATGAGCTTCCTAATGAGATGCGTCCTGATTTGCTTGCGGCAAGTGAAGGCGGCGCCCGCGCAGGTGACAGCGACCCCACTGATTGGCCGTTGTCTGCTGTAGGAGGCCGTGCGTCTTTGGGTAGGCGGGGTTTCTTTTGTCGAGGGATGGGCCGCTCTTATCTTGTACTCGTAGATGCTTGTAGTTATTGTGTTGGCAGCTAACTCTTTGATTTTTAAGAACTCCGAATATTTTACTTGTATTTATTGGTTTTTTGAATTTTTAATTAAATCAAAATGACAAGCAGCAGCGTTTTTGGTACACGTTAGCTCGTGAACGAGGTCCGGGGGGAAGAGGACTTTGCTGGCGTGACTTTGCCACTGCGGTTCTTTGAATTTTGAAAACTTCCATTCATTGAATCAAATAAATTATCTATAAAGTCTGCTGTATCCTTTGCATCCTCAGGAAGAATTCCATTCTCTGAAAAAAAAAGGAAAAAATATTTAGTTACCCAAGATGTGTCAAACAAGACTGACTAATTTATTAACTGCAGCGTAGTGTATCTTGTATTTTGAAGAAAAAAAAAAACAAATTTAAAAATAACACGGCTGCACCCGGATGAATGAAAACTATCCTTTGTCCCCAGGTTTCAATCTATCTCTACACACAATTTTATCTCAATTGGATCAGCCATTTTCCCATGAAAGCGTAAAAGACAGGTTTCTTATCATTTTCACATTTATAATATTAGTAAAGATTGCAACTGTATTCATTCAATTTTTAAAATACGTATCTGAAGGAATCATACTCAATAAGAAAACATAGCTTACCAGCTAAATAACCCATGGTTTTGCCAACTGTTTGGCTAAACAATTGGGATGCAAATTTTACTTTCATTTTTGGTTTCTTGTCTTTATTGCAGTGATTCTCGGATAGTTTTTTTTATAAGTTTCAGTCCTTTGTATGTTGGGTTGTTTCTATATAATAATTGTATGTGTTCCCACTTCGCAACTTTTTCTTGGCCATCCATGGAGTATTTCAAATTTTTTGTAATCAGATTATTTCGTAACCCTTTTAATAAATGTGGGAGGTCATATAATGGAATCACGCACTTCTCTTCAACCTCAAATATTGAGTGTTTTAAAATTTCATTGTTTCTCAGGTAGTTTCGTCTAGTGTCTTCAATCAAATGATTGATTGCGCTTACATTTGATGTTCCCTGGTCACAAACAGTAGCCATAACAGTAAATCCTTTTCTGTTCAATTCTTGAATTATTTTTTTAATCAGTTGTGCCAAAACTTCTTTTGGTGTACTTCCAGCAGAAAATAAGTAGTAAATCGGCTGTTTGTAGTTTTTTACAATGAATCTAATAAATAAATAATAAATACCAACACATGATCAGCTATTTTTCTTACTGATTCTCCTTCATAATTTACAAATCCCGTTATTCGGTCTTTTCTTCTATTGTAGTCAAAATGCGGAGTGATAGCCATCTCATCAACTATTAACGTACATAATTTTTCATGTTCTTTCATTCCTTTTAATTTTATAAGCAGCTGGTTAAAAATGTTTTCATTAAACCCTTGCTTTAAACCAGCTTTTGAAAGAAGCCTACTCAAAGTTACTGAAGATGGAAAGATAAACATTTTACTGAGCCATCTATAAGCTCGAGGTCCTCGCTTATACATAGACAGTGCCATTATCTTTTTTTCTTTTGTAAATCTCCTTCCCATTTTAGATTTATTAATCTCTCTAAACTGCATTACTGTAAAAATAGCAGCTAATGTTTTAAATTTCTTTAAAGCATATTGAAATGCAGAATTTGTACTAAGCTTTCTGGCTTTTTTTAACCGTTGTTGAAAAGAGTCATTATCTTTTTGCAATTTCCTTATTTCTTTAAGTAGTTGTTGCTCACTGGCCCCTGCACGTTTTTTGATGATGCCTAAAACAGATTTTAATTATAAATAAAGTAATTAGCAGCAAATAATTTCTATGCTACAGAGTTTTTCTATAATAACTCTCTTTACCTATCCATTTTTTTTTAATAGAGTGAGTGAGTTAATATGTTAATCATTTTAAAATATACTACAGAGCTCTAGATAATTTTCGAACTTACGTGATTTCACAGAAAAGACAGTTTTCTTCTGTAAATCATCATTAACAACATCCATAGGTTCATTTTGTCTTTGGGATTGTTCACCTTTTAAATAAAAATGGGTAAGTTTATCAGTCCACCTAATAAAATTCATGACACTGACTGATTGACAGACAACACACAGCCTAAACCAGTGGAACTAGAAGCGTGAAACTGTGCTCAGGACTACTTTGTATAAAGTTGGTGAGCACTAAGAAAGGTTTTGAAAACACATGAGACAAACATTGGGTGACCTCTAGTAATGTAAAATATTTTGATTACAGATGTTTTATAAGTAAAAAACACACTATACAAGAGCATCTTTATCCGTAAACTATGAAAATCAAACATTACCTGATGTGGAAGGCATAGCAGGAGGCATATTCAAAAATTGTCAAAAATTGTAATGTCAGTCAGGCAGCGTTTTCCAACAGAAGAAAGCCCTGTAAACAGGATTTATTACGTTTTAAAATACCTCTCGTGTAATAAACCTCAACCAACAATATGTCAATCACAGCACAGTAGCTTTTATCAAAAACCATCAGAAATGAATTCATATTTTTTGAGATGCTTATAACACATAAATTATATAAACAAAAATTAAAATTTACCTGATGTTGAAGGAGCAGCAGGAGAAACATCTAAAGTTTGTTGAGTAGTCTTCCTGAGGCAGCGTTTTTTAACAGAAAGCTCTGTAAAAGACATAATTCTAATTACTATAGAGGGTGTAAAAGACCTCATCACGAAGCCGTCAACCAAGCATTCTGTACATCAAACTAAGTAACTTACGCAAATAGTATTGCTGGGAAACGACTTTTTTTTTGGGGTGAAAAATCATGTTTTGTGGTAGAACTCAATGTAACGCACTCAAAACATTGTGCTGATGGATGGATTTTGATTTGATTGTACGGGGGTCGTGGAGGTGTTTAAAGTAAAAATCTTACATTAAAAACTTGTATTAAAAAAAAAACTTGTCAAAAGTTGGAACTTTGACCCCCAATATCTCCGTAACTAGAAGGTTCCCAGGTATGGTGTAGAATAAAAAAATGATTACAAAGACGGGCAGAACAAGTGCCTTTCGGCTTCGTTAAGAGGAGTTTTACACCCTTTATGTATTTACAACACTCCCCATGTAGTCAATGTGTTACAGATTTAAATTTTATTGATTTAACATACCGACAGACATGGAAATAATCTGATAAGATTATTTGCCTTTGTCTGTAGATATGTTTCTCTGTTTTAGATGAAGTCGAACCCTAAGGGTTCCGTTTTGCCATTTTTGTACAGAACCCAAACAAAAATACATTAAGTAAATTTCTTACTTGATAAATTAAGTATGGGGACAGCATCATTTGAAAGTGTTATGTTCCTGGTGTGATATTTGCTCTCGAAATGTAAGTGGCATACTCTTCGGTACTTAAAGATGTATTCATTTTCCTTTGCCAAAATGTCGCCTCCAACATTATATAACCAGGTTCTAAACCGGTCCATGTCTTTAGTAGGGTTAGGGAATTTGTGAAGAATTTCATTGGCCAAACCTGGAAACAAAATATAATAGTGACACAACAATACAATACAAGATCTTTCACATTATTCATCATCATTTCATGACAAGGGATTCAGGTCAAAAATTTAGTTAAATTTTACTATTGAACTAGCTTTTGTTTGTCAGCGGCTTCGCTCGCCCTTCCTCCCCCTTCCTTATAGGGAAATTGTACAACAAGATATAGTAACCAAAATATTTAATGACAAACCCAAATGTATCACTAGCGAAGATATTATAACATTAAAATCTATTCTTACTCTATTAGTTATTATTCACTCACCACAATTAGGCACACAACACTTTTTTTCTGCTGCCATTGCAGCAAATCGGAGTCCATGAAACGTAGCCGGGTTCGGATATAAAACAGAGTTGTCGGAGTCCAAAACAAAGCACAGGTCAAAGAAATGTAACAGAGCCACCAAAGTCCATAAAATTAAGCCAAGTCGTCGTGAGAAAACACAAAATAACGCGAAAATCTATAAAATAAATTAAATAAACGGAATTTACAGTATAATTTGACATTGACATGTTTTTGATTACTTGATTCTTGTCAGAGCTAGACGTTAACGTTCCTTTCCAACAAGCACGCGTAAAATTTATTAAATTATTATATCCACATCCCGACGATTTTAAGACTAATATTCATTTCAATTATGTGATATCTTTACATTTGTTATGTTATACATTATGTAAAGATCATACTGGAGGCAAATTCCTACAAATTATCAAGTAACCTCATAATACTACAGTAGAATGAAGCGTTACAAATAGCAATTTTCGATTAAATACTAATTAGATATTTTCAGCCTTTATATGCAACAGTTTGCATTCAAAATATTATTAACATTATTTGAGATCATAAATTAAAATAAATTTCTTAATATTTTACTTATCTAACATTTTGTTCAAAATGCATCACAGGTGGTGCCATCTGATAGCGAAAGCTCGGACTATTCCATGCACACAATTTTGTACTGGAGCTAAAATGTACTGAGTGAAACGACCCTGGTGTTGACGTAGCGCCACTGATACTGAGAAGAAATTTCTTTAATAATCTTCACTTTGTTCGCGACGTAAGCTTGTAAGTTAATCATTTCGGTATTAAGCCACCCCAGCACTACCATGGAGTCAGTTAATAAGTAAACATTATTTATAACAATTTTTAAGCTAAATGTATCGTGCGTTCTTTTGATCAGGTGGGATAATAAAAGCGCGGCATTGAGTTCTAATCGCGGGATAGTTAATGACTTGCTATGTGAATTAATTCTCGATTTTGAACAGAGTAAATAATAATAATAATCATTTTATTATCAGGCAACTAAGGCCCATAGGTAAAATACACAAAATAATAATTAACAATAATAATATACTAATACATATTTTTAACTATACGAAACTAAAACTATACACGCAACGTTGTCGGCGTCGTGTTTCGCTGCGTGGTGTCGCGTAACCGCCCTCGGAAACGTCGATATACGACACCCTTCGGCCAAAAGTCCTCCTTCATGCAGGTCTGTAGATGGTGGGTTGGAACTCGTACCACGAAAGACTTAAAGTTGATGTTGTGGCGCGATTCCAACCTTTCGACCCTCAGAGTCCAGTTGGTCTTCACTTTCAAATACTGCACCACTTCCTCAGTTGTAGTGGAGTGATGCAGACGTGAAATGTACAGCTGCGTCATAGGCACAGCAGGACGCAGCAGCATGTTGGGTCCACTCGGTGCGGTACCGCACAGGTTACGGGGACAGGGCTTCTTCTTCTTCCTCCTTTCCACTTTAGTGAAGCCCTCCTCATCAACTTGGCTCGTTCTTGGCACGGAGCTACGGACCGCAGCCAGGGCTGGTTGAGCGCCCATTTTCAATTTTTCCCCTTTCCTGGTTTGTCGCTTAGGCTGCGACGCATCAGTTTTACCGCTGGTGACAATAGCAGCATAGGCACGTTTTGGGGTCGACGTACCTACGCGTGACGTATCCGCAGCCGGTGTTGTGGCGCGGGCGACGACGGCGGCGAGCGGCGCTTGCTCAGCGCTATCGGCAGCTGGTGACGCACTTGTGTTCGCCGATTCAAAACTGCCGATGGTTGCATTTTGCGCCCCTCGACGTGTGTTCACCTTTGAGGCCTCAGGTGACCCAATTTCCGAACCCACGTTGCGCAATAATGCTATTTCCGCACGTAGTTCAGTATTAGTTTTTTCTGAAACCTCCATTCTGGACTGCATCCTGGTCATCTCCGCTTTCAAGGTAGTGATGTCCTTTAGCAGCCGCGTAACGTCGACGTGATCGAAAGTGACGGGAGGCAGTTTACTTAGCTCCTTCGCCACGAAATCTGGCACGTCGTCCGGGTCAGTCATCTTCAACATATCGATGATATCTTGAAGGCTCTTCTCAGTTCCATCTCTGCGCCGAGAGGGCATCAGGTCCAGTTTTCCAAGGGACTGGAACAGCAAGAGTTTTCCGCTGCTGATGTCATCATCCTTGAAAATGGACCGGCAAATCTGCAGGATGCTCACCTCGTCCATGTAGTCGATGGCATGGACTAGGAATGCCAGCAATTCATTTACTATAAGTTGTTGTATGTCTACCACTCTCAGATAGACACAGCATCCGTACCCAGTAGAACTTGACGCGTCGGCAAACCCGATGAGTTGAACAGCTTCGGCAGATTTAGAGACTGAAATGTTCCTATTAAAAGAAATTGGCTCCATAGCAAATAAATCAGCAGCAAACCTCAACCACTCCTCCTTCACTGCAGCGGGAGGCAGGGCATTCCAGTCTAGCTTATCAAGCCAAAGCTTTTGCAATATTAATAATAATAATAATAAAAATAATAAGCCCCCCAAACAACCACTCGTCCTGATTGACCATGTAATCACGTGGGGGGCGGACACACGAGTGAGAAATTACTGTCGTACGCTACTCGTGGCTCTGGAAACCCACTAAAAATGGAGACTCGTTCAAAGAGAAAACGTATAGGACCGCTGCCCGGGGGCGATCGCCGGGGCGCACCTGGAGCTGACGTGTCACAGCATGCGATCCGTCAGCGGTGAGGAGTTGAACAGGCGGGCTCCCACCGACAAAGATGCTACAGCCGAAATCATTGACGATGGTGACAGACTGACAGACAGGACAGACAACTCTGTAGAACCGTATAGTCCAAGCACAGTATCATACACACCTTCTAGGCGATCATCACCATCCATACCATCGTCACCCACAATTTCATCAACCCCCATTAATAGTTTAAATACAGTTTCACCCACTCCTACCTTGAATGCTGCGCGGGGGTATCTACCTTTTTACCCGCGTCCACCAAGGCTGGAAAAGCAAGAGTTCGCATGAAATGGAGCAAAGAAGTAAACACATTCATCATGCGAACTTACCTACACATCACTAAATTAGAGACAGATATGACCACCTACTATCCAGAGATAGCTGTTTCTGAACAAAGGATTTCAGATCAAAGGAGAACTATCGTTAGGAATAAACTCTAGTCACTAGAGGAAATAGATAGGATTAAAGTAGAAGTGCGCACACAATTACTCGTAGAATCAGTTAATAATGAAGACACTAACAATATCGCAGTAACACAAAACACAATCGAAAACACTCAACAAGAACAACCACAGGCGTACGCTCAACAAGAATCTTACACTCAATCTCAACCATATTATCAGTCACAAATCACGCATACATCCACACAAACCGAAAATGTAACCATAAATGTTAGAAAATGACATTGAGGTCCTAGCAAATATAGATTAAAACCCGCCCACAGATACGCGTATCCAAGAAATAAACGATAAGTTTAAAACAGCTCTCACTCAATACTCCGGGATGGACCCGGCAGCTCGACCAAAACTTCCCAAACTTAGGTACACAACAAAACTTGTTTAATTCGTTAATTGTTTTAATCAAAACATCCTGAATCAGTTTATTAGTGAAGAAACTCAACTCATAGATGTAAATACTCTGATATATTGCACAGCATTAGTTATTTCCGAAGAACTCAATTTTAAAATTACAGAATACACAGGTAATACCAGACAACCAAATGCTTATAAACCTGCATGGCAGCTGAGGCTTGAAAAAGATATAGAAAAGCTTAGAGCAGACTGCGGTAGACTAACTCAATACATTAACAACAATAGATCAAACAAAGTTGTCAAAAGAGTAGAAGTAATTTTCAAAAACATGGCTGTCCATACAAGACACGAAAATCACAATAAAAAACCAGAAGAATTCTTAGATACTTTAAAACAGAAATTAGCTCTAAAAGTCCACAGGTTGAGAAGATATAAGAAAGCACAAGAACGTAAAAACGATAACGCTTTGTTTGCTACAAACGAAAAGAACTTTTACAGAAAATTACAGAAACCACAAACTGACACCGACACACCGACAACCGAAAACAACATAGAACTACCAACAACAGAACAGTTAGAAACCTTTTGGGCTGGCATATGGGAAGAACAAGTGCATCACAAGGAAACATCTCAATGGATTCAAGACGAAGAAACTATATGGAGCTCACTTAAAGAAATGGAATTCAGCGAGATATCTGAGTCTGATATAGCTAGTGTTACAGCGAGACTACACAATTGGAAATCTCCTGATATTAATAAGATACATAGTTATTGGTATAAAAAGTTAGAATCATTGCACAAAATTTTAGCTAAAAATCTAACAGAAATAGTTTTAGGAAAACAAAACATTCCGGAATTTATTGCTACAGGAATAACTTACATGTTGCCAAAAGCCCAATACTCACCACAACCGTCACAATACAGACCGATTACATGCCTACCCACAATATACAAAATTCTAACATCAACAATCACGTCCAAAATAAATAAACATATAGAGTCCACCTATGTACCACCCTTGTACATGAAGTTTAAATAAATAAATAAACATCATAACATAATAGCAGAAGAACAGAAAGGGTGCAGAAGAGGACATATGGGATGTAAAGAACAACTAGTTATTGATTCAATATTACATAAACATGCCGCCACAAAAAATAGAAACCTGCATTGCACGTACATAGATTATAAAAAAGCATTCGATAGTATTCCACACTCCTGGTTGATTCAAATATTGCAGATTTATAAAATAAACCCAAAAATTTCACACTTCTTACAGAATATCATGTCCCATTGGAAAACTACACTACAATTAAATTATCGACACACAGCTATCACAACTCGACAAATAACTATTAAGAAGGGTATTTATCAAGGAGATTCTCTCAGTCCATTATGGTTTTGCCTCGCTTTAAACCCTCTGTCCGACCTACTAAGGCGCTGCCAAGCGGGATATTCCTTTAAACATGACACAGAAGAAACAGTTATATCACATCTTATTTATATGGACGATATAAAACTATAATTATGCGAGGTCTGAAAAAGAGATTGAAAAGTTAATCGAAACCACCACAGAATTTAGTAAAGACATAAACATGCAATTTGGGTTAGATAAATGCAAAACAGTTCATATTATAAAAGGCAAAATTAAACCGGGCGACTATCCAATCAACAACACGGACACAATCACAGCTTTAGAACCAACGGACTTATACAGGGTGTGGCGTAAGTAGTGGTCCACCGTTCAGGATTCGATGAACCAGATAATTAACTATAACAATTAAAAATTTAAACCATTTATACCCAAGGGTTCCGAAAATATTTCCTTTTTGTCTTTTATTTACGAAATTTCTACCTTTCATTACAAATTTGGTTGTAGTTTCAACAAACTGTTCTGTTAATTACTGCTGAATACTAGAGCTACCATGACAAATTATGATTTTTTATGTAAATTCAGCTCTTTTGAAGAAAAAGTTGGTTCTTCTCTAATTTTAACCCAAATTTTTACCACACCATCAAGTTCAAGAGCGATTTTTGTAAAAAAAACGTACCACATTGTCAGTGCCCATGTATTTAATAATATGCCTACTAAATGCCTATTTCAAAATGATATTGTGACTGTCTGTCTCATGCCTTTAATTATTAAGCAAATATTTTAGTCTTGATTCTTATTTTAAAAACAATACACTTCTGCCACTTACAAATCCATTAAATTTCTATTTTATGGTTTGACGACGGGACAGGGTACCGTAATTAATAACGCAACGTTCCGTCCTCTTGTAAACACACTACAAGAACCGAGCAAAAGAAATATTTCAAAGAATTCCTTAGAAACGTTAAAATATCCTATTTTTACGAGCGACTTACAATGGCGAAGCGACACGTGTTTGCAATATACTCTGGTTATAGGTTTTTGCCGGACGGACCCTTAAAACAATTGAAAGATTCACAAAAAAGCATCAGCGAGCAAAGCGCGTGATTCTGGGAAATGGTTCAGGTTCAGGCGATAAGGGCTGAGAGCGTGGGAGCGTCGTCGGTTAGAAGAAATCCCGAAGAAGGGTGGTGGGCTCGAGGCAGTCGGTGTGAGACCGCTATAGGGACCGGACGATATCTAGTCTAGTTAAGTTAGGTGGACTTGGTAAAATACCACGAGTCTAGGTTTAAGTGTGTTGGCGCAAGAGTGTGATAGTGATTGAATAAGTTATATATATAGTTGGGTTGAGAGCCCTAACTAGACTAATCTAGTATGTGTGTGTGTTTGTTGTTGGTGACTGGGTGAGTCCTTTATTACAATAATTATCCTAGGCTGATGGTGTAATTAAAGTTCTTCAAACTAAACAGACAGAACCGTGTTGCTGGGGAGTTTGTTGCGCCATTTTTTCTCCCCAGCTCCAACACTAGGAAGTGGTGAAGGGTTGGGCGTTTTTGGGGCTGTCTTTAGGGTTTCAATAGAGTTGATTCCCAACTCCATTGTAAAATGGTTATTGAGTTTTGATTTATCAACTCTAATATCTCGTAATTGTTGAATTATGTATTCATTAGCTCTAACTATCAATTCAGTCAACTTGCCTTTTGAGTTTGATTCTCAATTCTATTATGGACAACCATATAGTGATTCTAGAATAATATGTTCTTATCTCTGACAAATGATTCGGTCAGGCTGACACAAGCACGTGTCTTGCAGAAGCACTAGTTGTACGAAACGAGCACATGATCCATGGGGTGGGATTGGAATGGTTTGAAACCACATCTATTTTATAACCAGTCTTAGGACTGTTAGGGACCATGACTACTGGATAGCATGGTGATTGACGTTCTGCCGCTGAAAAGCCGCCTTGTCACGTTCACCAGTTCGAAAGAACTGCTAGGGTCAATGTTCAATAGGAGCATGATGTCGACGTTTTGCCGCTGAAAAGCCGCCTACGTCACTTATGGAAGTGTTGCTCTGAGTGCACCAGGTGTTGATGTTGAGTATCGTGTGAGTCACGAATGACCAACTACCTAATACGCTAGCGTAAGGGTTATTAACGAAGACTATTGGTTGCCATATGAATATACCTAGCATCTCCCAGTTATGTTTTACACTTTTGAAACCACTTTCAATATATTTCAATAACTATGAATCCCATAGTCTGAATTACTATATCTTTCAATCCTTTCCTTGATCTAATAATGATACGAGGCATTGGACTGCTGTATGTTAAAGGATTCATTTATCATAGTCAGTGGGAGGCCGACCAGTCAGGGACGAAGCCTACAGGGTCGTGCGGATGGCGGGGCGCGACCTTTTCCCCTTCGGGGGAAACTGACCTTAATACTAATATATTTGCATGAATTAGGAAAAACGAAAATTTTATTAGCCTGGGGTAATTTAGGATCAGTCACAATATCATTATAACAGATCCAATAATTTAACAAAAAGATATTCAATTTTAATTGAAGAAAAGAAGATTTTCATTAAACTACTATTTTAAACTTTATTGCGTTAATACTATTACAAAACGTATTAAAACTTAAAAAACGGATACAATCTAACTTTTTACATTTCTAATATGATTTGTGTTGAAGCACAAACATGTCAGGTAAAAAAAACCTGACCCTTTTTTTACTAATGCTACGCAGAATAAGAGAAGACCCGCAGTTTTTTTAATAAAATACTATGGAGCGACGAGTCATCCTGCAAAAAAGATGGATATTTAAATCTACACAATTTGCATAACTGGCAGCTAGAATACCCGCATCTCATAAGGCAAGACAGATCACAGTATCAATTTTAAATAAACCTTTGGACCGGTATCATTAACGGAAAGATAATCGGTCCACACGAGCTGCCAGAAACATTAAATGCAGAAAGATATTTAAGTTTTTTGCAAATTGACTTGCCCTTGCTTCTGGAAGGTGTCGTTCCTGAAGTCCAAGAAGACATGTGGCTATGCTGTTAGAGTACGAGAGCACCTTGATACAGCGTATCCAAATAGGTGGATTGGGCGCTTAGGTCCAATATTGTGGCCACCACGCTCGCCAGATCTAAATCCCCTAGATTTCTTTTATTGGGGTTGCCTAAAAGAAAAAGTCTATAGCAAAGAAATCACAAGTATTGACCAATTGAGGACTAGAATCCAGGCAGCAGCTAGAGAAGTCAGCGAAAGCGGGTTTGCCCGACGACTTAAACGGTCGTTTATTCGACGTTGCAGAGCGTGTATTGCTGCGAATGGGGGCCATTTTGAACATTTCGTTTAATTTATAGGTTACAAAGTAACCTGTGTTTAGGAGAAACAGTTCCGATCCCCGTCATAATGGTTGACTTAAGACAGCACGTGTTAACTATGGTGGTTTAAAGTAATCATTCACAAGCTAGAAGAAGAGGGACAAAATTAGGTCCTTATACAATAACTGATATCGCGGGTGGGCACTAGCTGGCTAGTAGTTGTATCTCCATAGGTTATATTTTAAAAAAAACAAAGAAAAAGGTAAAGAACACAAGATTGAGAAAAGCTGCTGGTCTCGAGACTAAGGGAAGAAAATTGACTAACCTTAGCACCACGGCGGGCAGTCCAGTTCAGGGCCTCGCTCCACGTGCCAGCGCTGCTGCGACCTTGATGCGCTCTTCTCGGTCTTCTTGATGATGAGGACGATGTGAGGATCGTGCACGGCACGAAACAACCTCAAAGCGGTTTAATCCAAAATTGATGATATATTAAATGGAGCGGCACGGACACGACCACGCGGCGACGGTGTCAGTCGTAACTCCCCTCAGTACAAAACCTGCAAGCAGCGAAAAATCAAAAATATAAAGTAAAAGCGGGTATGAAGAAAACTATACCTAAAATAAAGAAGCGCCAATGCAACGGCGCGAACATGCTCCCGGCTTTAAACCATCGGTTTAAAAAAAAAAAAAATACACTAAACTATAAGCCGGGGAGCGGAAGAGACGCTATTGCGAAGGTAGAGGGCAGAGGCGGACGGCAGGTCTCGTATAGATCCCTGTCGCCGTCTTGACAAGAGCGACTCTGCTGATCCCATCTTTACCGGGATAGGTTTCAAGAATTATACCTAATGGCCAAGATAGAGGTCCAACGTTATCAGTAACTACAACCACGACGCTACCTATCTTGATAGGATCTGAATGAGTGTTCCATTTCCCTCTGGATTGCAGAAGGTGAAAATATTCACGTTTCCATCGTTTTGCGAATGATTGCACCAATTGATCTTACAAAGCGTATCGTTTCTTTAAATTTGTGTTATCACCGGTAGCTTCGCAAGCGGGTAAACTCTTTAGCGGCGTAGACGTCAGGGAGTGCGATGGAGAGATGGAGGATCCGTCTGAGCTAAGCGCATTGCGCTTAGCTCAGACGGATCCTCACTAAGGGGCGTGAGCGGACGCGAATTCAAAACGCATTCAATTTGTGTTAAAACAGTTAACATCTCTTCGTAGATCAGCAATTGAGAACCTATAGTCCTATGTAAATGAGTTTTGAAGCCCTTAACGAATATCTCGTAATGTCCACCGAAATGTGGAGTGCGCGGCGGATTGATTTTCCACGTTATTTTCCGTTCGGCCAACTCGTTAGAGAACGCGGTTTGATACTCTTCAGAATTGACTAAAGCGTAGATGTCCGAAAGAGCGTTCTTCGCACCGACAAAGACAGTTCCTGCGTTAGAGTACATAGTTTGTACAGCACCCCGTCTCACTAGAAATCGTTTAAACGCTGAGAGAAGGGTACTCGTACTAAGATCGGTAGTCAACTCGACATGAACAGCGCGAGTAACTAAGCACACGAAAATGCATAGATATGACTTAATAGAGCGAACGCCACGTTTACGTTGCGGGATAATACTTATAGGACCCGCGTAATCAACAGCCGTGCGTGTAAAGACTTTAGCTTCCGTTACGCGGCACGTGGGTAAGTCCCCCATGAAGGGATGCACGGCCTTGGGTTTAGCGCGGAAACAGAAATTGCATTTATGTACGATACGACGTACGACATTACGACAAGACAGTATCCAATAACTCTGCCGCAATATTGACATAAGAGCCACCGGACCAGTATGACAGTTGTGGCGATGATAGTGCGACACGATCAAATCGGTGATACGGTCTTTATGCGGAAGCAGCAACGGATGCCGTTGTTCATTGGTCAAATCAGCGTTACGGAGTCGACCGCCGACTCTCAATAAGCCTTCACTATCGATAAAGGGGGAGAGGCGTCTTAACGCGGTGCGACAATTTTTGTTTGCTTTTAATCGTGCGATTTCGTCAGAAAAGTAAAATTCTTGCAACGCGGTAATTAACATCCTTTCAGCAAAAATCATATCTGATGCGGTAATCGATTTAGATCGCGGCAGTTTACCCAAGAACTTGTAAACGTAGATAACGGAATGAAGCAGCACCGTCCACTTAGAAACGCGATGCGACAATGCAAGAAGTGGATGCGGGTCTACACATACATCTGCTACAACCGGCAATGAAACCACTTTGGTTTCCGGCAATCGTACATCGATAGCACTAGTGTCGACAGAGGTAACAGGCCACGTATCGACGCTCTGTTGAAGCCACGACGGTCCACTGAACCTCATCGGGTGCGACAACAATTGCTTAGGAGATAAACCTCGCGATAAGCAGTCGCTTGGGTTGTCGGTACCGGGAACGTGAAAGAAATGTTCCGCGGCAAGGCAATCTAAAATTTTTGTAACACGCGTAGCGACGAATGTTTTTAAAGTTTGGGGATCTGAATGAATCCAATATAATGCGACCATTGAGTCGGTGAAACAAAATATATTTTCAATTTTGTGACGCGGTTTATAAGTGTTCTTAACTCGTTGCACCAGTTTAGACATAAGTAAAATGCCGCAGAGCTCAAGTCTGGCAACCGATATCGTTTTGAGCGGAGCGACTTTAGATTTCGCGCACACCAGATTGACGACCGCTGGGGAATGGGGATCCTGCTGAACTTTGACATATACGGCGGCTCCGTAAGCTCGTTCACTCGCGTCGGAAAATGCAATAATAGTGACGAGGTAATTTCTAAACACCTCAAGATGACGCTTTATCTTTAGGTCCCGTAATGCGGGCAGTTCGCGAAGGTAATTCTCCCAAAGGATCATTACATTCTGGGGCGGCTTGTCATCCCAGTCCAGCTTGAGAACAAAGAGCTTTTGTAAGATTAATTTCGCATAAAGAATAGTCGGCGCGATCAAACCTAAAACATCAAACTGGCGAGCAATAACCGATAAGATGTTGCGCTTGGTACATGGACGGTTGTCAAGAGTGACAGAAAAGGTAAAAACATCTGTAGTGGGAGACCATTCCAGGCCAAGAACCTTTAGACTTTGATTAGGTTCATCGAAATTTACTTTGGAAGAATAGCGGTGAGTATCAGGCAATGACTCGAGTAACTCTGTTGAGTTACTCGACCATTTCATAAGGTTAAAGCCCCCGGCCGTAAACAATCCTAACAGCTCATCCTTGAGCCGCAAGGAGTCCTGGACGGTGGGACCGGAGTAACAAATATCGTCCATGTAATAATTATGTACAACAACATCCGCGGCGCGCGGGTAAGATGCGCGTGCGTCGTCACAAAGTTGTCTTAAAACTCGCATGGCGAGGAAAGGACTACAGCGCAATCCAAAGCAAACGCGGTTAAATTGATAGGTATCAAGCGGTAAAGAACGATCAAAACGGTATAAAAATTTTTGAAACATTCTGTGATCCTCTTAAACCAAAATCTGTAAAAACATCTGATGTATGTCACTGGTAAAAGCCACGGGATATAAGCGGAAGTCAAGTAAAATTAAAAACAAATCGTTTTGTAAATTCTCACCCTGATATAACAAATCATTGAGTGATTTACCCGAACTAGCTTTGGCGCTGGCGTCCATAACCATTCGCACCTTTGTAGTTACTTTATCTTGCCTAACAACGGCATGATGTGGTATATAAAACCCCGTAGGTAGCGAACCAGCATTATTAAGTAACGAGATATAACCCTTCGATATGTATTCTTTAATAATAGCGTCATATTCCAATCGCAACTCTGGGGTAGCGGTTAACTTACGCTCCAGGTACATATAACGACGCATAGCAGTTTTGTATGAGTCACCGAGCTCAAAGAGTTCGCGCGCAAAAGGTAACGCCACACTATAACGTCCTGTGTCATCACGTGACACGCTTGAGACAAACAGCTTCTCGCACTCCCTAGACGCGGCGTTCAGCGGGCGGTTGGGCGCTATTTCTTCGAGCTGCTAGAACCTTTCTAGCATATTTGATAACGGAGGCTCATTCTGTACAAACGAGCACAAAGAAACGAACTCAGTAGACGGATTACTAATAGGACAATTTCCTACGATTATGTAACCAAAAATAGTTTCAATACCGGTAGGTAACCCGGGCGGACCGTTTACGCGTCCGGAGAGTAAAATTTCGGCAAACTGCGGTGCACCGATGAGGATGTCAATTTCCCCAGGCGAATGGAAACTACTGTCAGCCAACTGAACGTGGTTTAAATAACTGAGCGAAGCGGGCTCGATACGAGCAGAAGGCAAATTATCCGTAATTTTATCAATGACGTAAGAGTCCAGTGTAAGTAAAATATTTTTATTATTCGAAAACAAATCAATGCTGACGGAACCCTTAATCGGATTAGGCGACGAACCGATCCCCTTTACAACAGCGCGCGTTATTCGATTAAAATTTACGTTAAGTTTTGTTAAGCATGTCGCTGCAATAAAATTGTTTTGTGATCCGGAATCAATAAGCGCGCGAGCCTTGTGCAACACACCCGCAGAGTCAGTCAGGTATTAAAACTTGAACCGTGCCTAAAAGACAGGTAATATTATTATCACGTCGGTTATTATTTTGCACAGGAGGAGGCGACGACAGGGCTGATAAGGCAGTGGTATGTACCTGCTGCGAGGTAGATGCCGGCGGCGGCGGAGTAACATTATTATGTGCGGGCGCTGCGCCCGCGCCGGGCGCGGGTGCTTACAATCGCAATAGCGGCAACGTACTTCCGATTTACAAGCGACGTTGTTATGGGACAAACTGAGGCAGTTCGTGCATCCATTACGAGTTTTGACAAAATTAAATTTA
Source organism: Xestia sexstrigata (assembly GCA_941918905.2). Taxonomy (NCBI): domain Eukaryota; kingdom Metazoa; phylum Arthropoda; class Insecta; order Lepidoptera; family Noctuidae; genus Xestia; species Xestia sexstrigata. Next base: position 342,781 of record CALNXC020000003.1, on the reverse strand, counting down.
TCATCGAGCGGTAATTTTTGAAATTTAAAACATTTAAACAAGTTGAAATGATTTGCCAATTCGCAAAACGGACAAGATTTATTTTTATCTTTTGTCTGCAACGGCGCGCTAGTACCTACAAAGGAGTGACTGTGGGTTAACTTAGAAACATTTCTGTTTAAGTCGGTACCGACGCGCTTCGTCGTAGTGTTAGCCGAAGTGCGGTCTAATATTTTCGATTGTTCACGCAGAAATGTGATTAAGTCCTCGTAGCTAGGCAAAGCAGTCTCTCGCTTAAACATTTCAAAAGCGCGAGCGGTCTCCGGGTCTATTTTCTTTAAAGCGAGATAAAGAAGAATAAAATCGGACAAGTTGCTAAGTTTTAACGTTTTTAGACTCGACACGGCAGACGCAAAATGTTCTAAAAACGAGTCTAAATTCTTAGTGTTAGCAACGGAAAAAGATTTGAATTCGAACATTTGATCCAAATACGCGGTAGCTAAATAACGTTTATCTTCATATTTCTTGACCAGCGTGGTCCATATCAAAGTATAATTGTCAGCGTTCGGTGTAATTCTCGACACAGTAGCAAGTGCCCGGCCCGATAACTGACCTATCAAATATTGAATACGTTCGTTATTGGTTAGATCGATATTCTCGTGTATAGTAGTCCTAAATGTTTCGTAAAAAGTCGACCAATTTGCGGGTGAACCGGAAAAACTCACTAACTCTAATTTGGGCAAATACAAGTTAGATTTTTTATTACCGTTACTGGAATATGAAGATAATTTTTCATCTTTGGGCCTATCACGGCTAGCAAATACTTTGTTGGCTTCATATTTACAACGACAGTATAGGTCCTCAAATGTAGACAAACTTTGATAGTTAGGTATGAAATCCGGATCTAACATCAAATTCACCATATTCAAATCATCGACAATTTTTATGAATTCGTCACGCATAGTATCAATGGTGACCATGCTACATAGAAAATTCTCCACCTTACTATCACTAGGGTCCGTAATCATTATTTCTTGAGTCATATATTCTCTGAAGCCTAGCATAAACTTCCTCGCGTTTCCCCCTGAGCCTTTTAATGGTTGAATTATGCTTTTCTTCTTCCTTAGAACCCGGGGCCATGATGAGATATTGTTAAAAAATATCCAAGTTATAAAATATCCGAAACAGCGATACTGACTGCAACATAGACGACTTCGAGAACAAAAGAACTCACGGAATGGCCGGCGATAACACGTTGTTACCTACGCTTTGTTAAATAGCTTATAACTTTCGACAAAAATGCAACATAAATACGTTTAGGTACTTATTAAAGGGAATGCAATTTATCCGTTTGAAAATGGAACACGAATAAATGATGTAGATAAATTATAGCGGGTATGTAGGTAATTACAGCAGGTAAATTACCTAGAAAAAAAAATAGTTTTAAAACTAAGCAGAAGAATAACTAGTTTTGAAAACTAAGCGGAAAAACAAATAGCGGGATATAGAAAAAAAATGTGATATACGGCTATGAGGCCGAAAAAGAATGTAACGTGCGGCTCGAGGACCAAAAAAAAATGATATCGCGGGTGGGTACTAGCTGGCTAGTAGTTGTATCTCCATAGGTTATATTTATAAAAAAACAAAGAAAAAGGTAAAGAACACAAGATTGAGAAAAGCTGCTGGTCTCGAGACTAAGGGAAGAAAATTGACTAACCTTAGCACCACGGCGGGCAGTCCAGTTCAGGGCCTCGCTCCACGTGCCAGCGCTGCTGCGACCTTGATGCGCTCTTCTCGGTCTTCTTGATGATGAGGACGATGTGAGGATCGTGCACGGCACGAAACAACCTCAAAGCGGTTTAATCCAAAATTGATGATATATTAAATGGAGCGGCACGGACACGACCACGCGGCGACGGTGTCAGTCGTAACTCCCCTCAGTACAAAACCTGCAAGCAGCGAAAAATCAAAAATATAAAGTAAAAGCGGGTATGAAGAAAACTATACCTAAAATAAAGAAGCGCCAATGCAACGGCGCGAACAATAACAAAAATAAAAAACTTAGAATCTAAAAACAGCAATTTTAGAAAAGATATATAGATAATTTAAATAAGTTGTTCAGTATTTGGTGTGGTGTGTATATTGTACATTCAGTCAAAAAAGTATCGGGAATGGATGATTTGTTTATGGTTCCAAATTCAAATTTTTATTTTTTTGTAGTTGTTAGATTGGCACAACTGTTTGAACAAAGAGTTTGTCTTAAATTTTGCATCGCCAATGGAATTTCGTGTTCGGAGTCACTGAAAATGTTACAGAAGGCTTACGGTGAATCGACTTTATCAAAAACTCGTGCTTATGAGTGGTTCAAAGCGTTCAAAAGCGGTCGAGATGTGATGGAAGATTTGCCTCGCTCTGGTAGACCGTCAACGTCTGCAACTGAAGTTAACATCGCAAAAGTGAAGAAAATAGTGACTGAAAATCCCCATTCAACTCTGAGAGAGATAGCCGCCGAACTTTCTGTATCTCACGAGTCGATCCGTACCATTTTAACTAATCATTTGGGTATGAAACATGTTGCTGCTCGGCTAGTCCCAAAAGATCTGAATTTTCTCCAAAAACTCAATCGCATGAAAGTCGCTGAGGACATGCTAGAACGAGTCAGTTCGGACCCAACATTCATGAAACGCATTGTTACTGCTGACGAGACGTGGGTTTACGAGTTTGACATGCAAACTAGTCAACAAGCTTCGGAGTGGCGCCTTCCAACTGAACCGAAACCGAAAAAACCACGCCAAAGTCGATCAAAAGTCAAAGTCATGTTGACTGTTTTCTTTGACTATCGCGGTGTTGTGCACTCTGAATTCTTACCGGAAGGTCTAACGGTAAATAAAGAATATTATTTGAGCGTTATGCGGCGTTTAAGAGAGCAAATTCGACGAAAAAGGCCAGATTTGTGGACAGAAAATTCTTGGATTTTGCACCACGACAATGCGCCTTCGCACAAGGCTATCATTGTGAACGAATTTTTGACCAAACACTCAACAAATACCATCCAGCAACCACCATATTCACCAGATATGGCTCCTGCTGACTTTTTTCTTTTTCCTAAACTCAAATTACCACTTCGTGGCACCCGTTTTCAATCGATAGAAGACATAAAGGAGAATTCGCGGCGAGAACTGAACTCAATTCCGGAAGCAGCGTTTAAAAAATGTTTTGATGAATGGACTATTCGTTGGCGCAAGTGTATCGTTTCGAAAGGAGCATACTTTGAAGGTGATAAAATAAATTTGGATGAATAACAGACATTTTGTGTATTATTGATCTTTTCCCGGTACTTTCTTGACAGAGTAGTAAGTGTTGTGAGTGTTTCGTTAAATGAATGTGGTGTGTGATGTATGTATGTTTTGGAGTGATCATCACTTCTTTAGGAACTCTTCGGTTTCGTCGTAGTTTAGGTTTAGAAGGAAGTTGCGAACAGTCTTTTTGCAATTAAAGTTTGTTAAGCCGTAAATGGGAATTTTTGCATTGATTTTATTGTAGAGAGAGGGGCCAAGATAGAGACGAAACTTTTTTATAAAAGCTGTGCGTGTAGGTGGAATTGTGCAGATTAGGTCTTTGCGGCGTTTGGAGATTTTTTTGAATGGTGTTTGTTGGTGTTGCAGAAGGACTGTATATAAAATATATTGTTGCCTTACATTAAGTACGCTACATGATTGATATAGTTCGATAGTTGGGTAGAGTATTGGTCTGAAAGTAGCCACCTCAAATAGCTCTGTGTGCGACCTCCAGAGGCTTAAGTATGGTCTTTGCAGCACCACCTCAACATGAGATACAATAGGTTAGGATGGACTGACAGAGAGCAAAGTAAACGTTTCGTATGATGAACTGGTTGGCTACATGGCGCAGGGTTTTAAAAATGTAGATTAACTTCCGTATGCGACCAGAGAGGGTGTTAATATGGGATTTGAAATTGAGGTTTTTGTCCAGAACTATACCGAGATATTTAACCTGCTCTACTAGGGTTAAGGTAGGACATTGACAATTAGTAAGTTGATTTTGTGTAGGACAGGAATGGGCTTTTATAGAGATTGGGGTTTTAGGCTGGGAAGAGTTAGTCATTGAAAAAGTGACGAGGTTAGTCTTGTTGGCATTAAGAGTAAGGGTGTGAGAGGAAAGCCACTTCAGGGCAGAATTAAAGCCATCTTGTGCAGTAACTTGGAGTTCCGGCCAAGAATTAGCGGTGAAAGTGATGGCAGTGTAGTGGGACGAGGTGGTATGCAAATAAAAGGCGTCTTTACTGTACGACGTGTATTGAGCGACTGTTCTTACATGCCTCAGTATGCTTAATCTAAGTCCTAAACATTAAACATTACACACTACATCACCCTCCTTAAAGAAAAAAAAAATTATTACCTAATACACTTTTTTTTTGTAATTACAGTTTTTTTTTTTATACTATATATGGTTTTGTACGGTTTTTATATACCGTGTCTACATTACTATTTTTTATTATCTTAACATTAGGTCCAACTTCTTCAATCACAACATACGGTCCATTATACAATTTGTCCATTTTATTAGTACTTTCATTCCCTAATAATATTAAATCATCTTTCTTATAGCAAATAGGGTTTATATTTTTTTCATAAATGTCCTTTCTTTTCATCTTACTATCTATTAACCTTTTTCTCGCAACCTTATGTGCTAACTGTAATCTATATTTTAATTCTAAAGCATAATTTTCTGCATTATACAATGGCTCTAAATCATCTTTTAACCTACTTGGAATATTACATGGTTTACCGAATACAAGTTCATACGGTGTATAGCTAGTTGAAGTGTGTACTGTAGTATTGAAAGAAAAACACCAAAAGGGTAGCCAGTGGCTCCAAGTCTCTGTGTTTTCCTCACATTGGATACGTATAAAGTTATGCAAGATTTTTTGTGTGTTTTCTAAAGCTCCTATGCTTTGGTGGTGGTAAGCAGTTGAGTTTAATTTTTCTATTTCTAATAACTTACAAACTTCTATCATGGTGGAAGACATAAATTCGGTACCACGATCAGTTGCAATTAATCTCGGTACGCCATACTTTAAAATGAAATTACTTACTAAAGACTTCGCTACGACAGCTGATTCCTTTGTTGGTAGTGGGTACGCTTCCACATATTTTGTAAGTTCGCATTGAAGGGTTAATATGTATTGGTTACCTTCATCATCTCTGTCTAGGGGTCCCACAAGATCTAGGAAAATCTTTTCAAACGCTGAATTCGCCATGGTTGTTATCTCCATTGGTTCCTTGCAACTGGGTGAGTGTTTCATCACTTGACACTTAGTACATTTACTTACGTAATTTCTGACGTCACTTTCTAGTTTTGGCCAGTAGTACATACTTTTAATGTTGTTCACCATTCGTCGAACGCCGGCGTGTCCGCTCGAAGGCAATAAATGATAGTCATTTAATATGACTGTCATGTCGTCCCTATCGGTAATTCTCCTTACATTTCTTAAAATATGAATACGAGGTGGTGGTGTTCCAGACCACCCATTTCTGCTATCTATTTCTTCACATAATTCATTTATGAATTTATCGTTACTCTTTTCTTTAATTATACAAACTTCTTTTACATTTATTTTCTTACAAAAGTCACTTAATATACTCACAAATACGTCTCGCGTGAATTGTGACATATAATTAAGATTAATGTAAATAATTGACTGCTTTTCTACGTAAGCTAAACATTTTTCTTCTCTACTTATTATTTTTTCTCTCTGAGTCTATCTAACTCTTTACTTTCTATAAATTTAATTTCCACTGAGTCGATTGGTATTTTAAGTATCTCCACGATTTTTGGTTGATCAGGCCTCAAATCAGTACGTTTACTAGAAATATCCATTGAACTCCCTTCTCCTTTTAATTCTTTTAGTCTATTTTCCTCTTCTATTTTCTCTCTCTGAGCTCGTGTTGTCACGAATATATTTTCGTTAATTATTTTCAAATCATTCGAAGTTAAAGTTATTCTACTCAGTGCGTCTGCTATTACGTTATCTTTTCCTTTTATATAAACAATCTTATAGTCGTATTCTTCTAACCGTAATCTGTACTTTAGTAATCTGCTTGATGGGTCTTTAATACTAAATAAATATATTAATGGCTTGTGGTCTGTCATTATTGTGAATTTTCTTTCAAATAAATATGCTCTGAAATACTTCACGCTCCATACTACGGATAGTAGCTCTTTTTGGATTGTTGGATAGTTTAATTCTGCTTTATTCAATGGTCTGCTGGCATATGCGATTGGTCTTAAATCTTTATTGCATAGGACTGATCCTATAGATATACCTGATGCATCTGTTTGAAGTATGAATTCATTTTCGTTCGAAAAATCTGGATATTGTAAAATTGGTGGAGTCGTAAGTGCTCCTTTCAAGATTTCAAATGAAGTTTCACAATTTTCTGTCCACTCAAATTCATTATCTTTCCTACTAAGTTTATTTAAAGGGATAGTAATATCTGCAAAATGTGGTATGAACTTACGATAATAATTACACATAGCAACGAATCGTCGTACATCGTCTGAATTTTGTGGTTTTGTATAATTTTGAATAGCTTTTACCTTCTCTGGATCTGGCAAAACACCTTTAGCAGTTACAATATGACCTAGGTATAATAATTCCTTTTTACAAAAATTGCATTTTTTTGGATTTATTTTTAAATTGACTTTCCGTAATCTTTCGAGTACTTTTATCAAATTTTGATTATGTATTTCTAGGTTTCTACCAATAATAATTAAGTCATCCATATATGTTATACATTTTTCAAAATTTAATCCTGACATTGCTATTGACATGATACGTGAGAATGCACTTATTTTCAATCCCATCGGTAAGCGTTTCATCTGATACTGTCCTGAGCTTGTGGTGAAGGCTGTTACGTTCCGGCTATTTAATTCAAGGTCAACTTGATAATAACTTTGAGATAAGTCTAAATGACTGAAATAAATGCACCCGGAAAGAGAATCTAATATCTCTGTAATATTTGGAAGTGGGAACTTATCATCTTGGATGTTCTCATTTATTTTCCCATAATCGACTACTAATCTCCACTTTTTATTATGACTGTCGCTTTTCTTTGGAACGAGTAGTATTGGACTATTCCATTCACTGTTAGTTGGTTCTATTATTTCATCATCTAACATCTGTCTAATTTGTTTATCAATTTCTGATTTCGTAGATTGTGGTAGTCTGTATGGTTTTGTATAAATGGGCGTTGCACCTGGCTTTAAGTTAATAGATTGGTTCATTATACTAGTAGTACTCAGCTTATCACCTTCTAAGTGAAAGACATCTGCGTACTTTGCACAAATATGTTCAATAGTGTTTTGTTCATCTGTTTGTAAATAATTCAGATTTAAAGTTGATAAAAGTCTTTTTACACGCTGTGCATCCATTTCTGTGCTGCTATATTGACAAATTATGTAATCAGTGAGATTTCCTAATTCGGGTTTAAAATATGGTAAGGTAATATCTTCTTCTGAAGTGTTTAAATTTTTTATAGGAATCTTTCCATTTCTTGGTTTTACTATACTTCCTGCTAAAAATATGTTTTCCGATAATTGTCTTGGAGTAACTATATATTCATTTTCTGAACTTGAATTAATTGTTACAAAATGAATTGATTCACTTCTGCGTGGTAAATACAGATTTTTATTGATACCGTTGTTCTGGCTCATTTCTATTAGAAACTCATTGTTATTACTTTGTAATTTTAAAACGTTGTTTAATAAGTCAATGTTTGCACTATACATTCTAAGAAAGATCCTCGCATTGGAAACACCCGGGCGTTTCCTCCCGCCCGATTCGGTGCAGGAACTTCCCGAAACAACCGTGTCCGGTGAGGACCTGCGTCAGGTGGAAGGTGAGGATGCCGTGGCGTCTCTCAAGCCACTCCTCAAAGAGGGGACTTACCGCCACTATTGTGGCGTGCCCTGCAATGTAGTCCCTGACATGTTAATATTTTATGCTCGAAAAAACGTATTTGACTCACGGTTTTCTGTCGTATTCTCTTGCTGCTGCTGGTTTCCTCGTTGGTCAGCAACATACACAACTTGGTGTTGGTTGTCTCGACCATGAAATTGACGATTTTGACCTCTAAAACTACGTCCACGTCCGTAACCTGAATTTGATTGGAATCGTGGGTGTTGGTTTGAATCGTGAATGTTATTTCCTCGTCCTCGGTTGTAGTTATTATTACTCCTTCCTCTGTAGTTTGAAGGATTGGCGCGTCCAAGATAAATAGAGTTATTATAATAATTATTACCTTAATTGTAGTTACTTCGACTGTAGAAGTAGTCGCGGCCGTGGGTTCGATTATTTTGCCATCTTCCTCTGGACTTTGGCTTACCTCTTAAATGCATTACCGCTTGTTTGACAGACTGCGCTGGCTCCTCATCTTCTGCTGCACGAATGGCGTCCTTCAGCTGGTGGTAATCGCGAGCCGCAATGATCGTACTGAGTCTTCTATTTCGAAGGCCATCTGAAAACCGTTTTATTGCATATTTTTCATTTATCGGTTGCAAAACATCACTCGTGGCTTCGTTATCGTCTGATTGAGAAATTGTTAAATTAATAAAAAGTTCTTCTAGTTTACTACCGAACTCTGCTATATGTGCCGTCTGTTCCTGCTGCTGCTTTCGTTAAACTCCATCCTCTTCAGTGGGGTGGCCTCGTCCTCGGGCCGACATCCATTCTTGAATTCGCCTTATTATATCAGACTGCAGGCCGTTTTGTATTCCTGAACGTACCCACTCACTGTGGCATCTTCTGTATTGGACGTATAGTACGTATATGACAGCTCCAGCACAAACAGCAACTATTACCCCCAGTAGGATATTGCTCGTCTGGAAGTGTGAAGAGACATCAGCGCCGCTATTATTATCACTGCCGTGTTGGGTAAAGATGGTTTCCTTGTTTTCACATAAACATTTACTGCACTCTTTTCCCATTATTTTTATTGTAAAATGTCTGAGCACTTGCCGACTATTTTAACTGTTCTTCTTTATTAATAATGACTCTTATCATGCACGGAGCTGACGCGCGACGCGTTCACACGGTTATTGTACATTTGTGCTGACACCGACACATTCTTTCGTCGCGACGTAAGTCTACGCCGTGCCTCTGGCAGGGTCGCCATGTAGTGGGACGAGGTGGTATGCAAATAAAAGGCGTCTTTACTGTACGACGTGTATTGAGCGACTGTTCTTACATGCCTCAGTATGCTTAATCTAAGTCCTAAACATTAAACATTACACACTACAGCAGTGTCGTCCGCGAAAGAGACTATTTTGGCATTTGGAATTGGGAGATTGCAGAGATCGTTAATGAACACAAGAAAAAGTGTGGGCCCCAAAATGCTACCCTGTGGTACGCCGTAGTGGGGTGCGATGTCAGAAGTCCTCCACGTGTGTCTGGCGGCTGCTGGTCCCTCTTGATACGTCTGGAGGGAAGAGCAGCTGCTGGGCCGGTGCACCCTGGGCGCGGCAGTATCCTTCTCCGGGGAATGAGAGGAAATGAGAATTTCCTTTTATCCCTCGGGGAGTGTTACTGCCGCGGCTAATTATTCTGACATGGGTGGGGTCCTGCCAGGACCACCGGTGCGTTCCTCTGCGTGACCCTCTGTTTAGCAGAGGGCATAGCAGAGGAGTGAGGGCGGGCTCGGTGTGCACTCACCCTGCCTCCGAGCAGACAGAAGGGATGCGTCCTTCTCTGTCACCGTCAGTCTCGTAATCCCATTATCAAAGTGCTGTGGATCACGTCTCGCGGCTTCGATAGGGACCGAGGGTCTTGGCTTAACCGCCCGGACCGTGAGGTAGAAAACCTCTATAAAAAGTTACCCCGAATCCCAAGCGGCGACGCACCGCGAGGGGATGTATGGCTGACGGGTGTTCCATAGAACAAATCAGTCGTTAGTGCGCTCCTCGCCAGGGTACCTGCAGACCCTCTGGCGAGTAATAAATACTCAAAATCTGCCCTTCTAGGTACAGGGGTCTCTGCCTAGATTGAGAATGTTTCCCCCATACTCGTGGGAACAATTATGGAACAAACTATAAAACCCAAAAACACCGCCGGTAACGGCAAGGAAGAGGAGAGGAGGGATGCGGGGTCGGAGTCCGACCTCGTATCCAGCGATGCGAGCGCGGGAGGCTCGGAGAGCTCCCGCCGCGTGAGAGCCGGGACTGCTGCGGAGAACGGCAAGTTCTTCCGCAAGCGGTCCAGGAAGGATGGCGACCAAGCGTCATCATCCGGGGAGGAGGAGGCCTCGGCCAGAAAGATCCCCACCAACAAGCGTGGTGGGATCAGAGGCAGGGGGAGGGGGATGTCTGCCTCCGAAAGGTCGGTGAGACTGGCCGAAGAGGGGCGCCACCTGGGCATGACTGCTCGCGGGTCTGGCGAAGTGGTGGGTGCACCTGGCGGCTCCGATGCGGAGCGTGAGGCCAGGTTCGCAAAGGAGGTGGAAGCCGCAATAAGGGGCGTGGCCTTGAAGGTGAAGACATCTTCAAAACTCAAGGCCATACCCGTGGGCGGGAGGAAACGCCCGGGTGTTTCCACTGCGAGGATCGACCGGAGGACACGGTGGAGCACACGGTGGAGGTGTGCCCCGCGTGGGCAGAGCACCGCCGTGTCCTCGAAGCGGCGATTGGCGGCGGCGAACTCTCGCGTCCGGCCCTGGTGCAAGCCATGGTCCGGATCGAGACGGAATGGGACGCCGTCACCTCCTTCTGCGAAGCAGTAATGCTAGAGAAGGAGGTGGCGGAACGTGAGAGGGAGAGAACCTCACAGCGTCCCGGCCGCCGCGGGAGACGCCCCGGGCGTCGGGGGCCACCACGTGGCCCCCGGCCACCGTAGGCGCGGGCCTGTGGACGGTGGGCTATGGGCTAGCTCGCCGTCCGTCCGTCTCATGACGACAGGCCGTGTCGACGGCGCGTTCGTGTTCCACGCGCGCCTCAAAGAGAGTCAGCAAAAAGGAAGGGGTCCGCAAGGACCGATGCCTGCCGGGGTTGCGGGACTGTTCGAAAGAGATACCGCGGCCCCGGAACACAAAGGGCGATGAAGGAACATGGATGGGTTTTAGTCAGTAAAAGTCTGACACTCCCTCCTGCTCCACCCAGAGCGGGAGAAGTCATTTGATGATTTCCCATCCGAAAAAAAAAAAAAAAAAAAAAGGCCATACCCGTGGCTTCCGCCTCCATCATGGCGGCTGCAGAGGCCAACTTTGTGGGGCCTTCCCCTCCTCCTCCTCCTCCGATCGCGGCTAGGCTCCGCGCCCCGAAGACCGCGGCTGTAGTGATTACACTACAGCCGGACGCGGTAAAGAGGGGCGTGTCCTACCGCGACTTGCTGGCGAAGGCGAAAGAGACGGTGGATCCCCGGAGAAACCAGTGGGTCGTCCGCTGACGCTCTAGCTGAAAAGCTCAGAGCGTCTTCGAACGCGGACGACGACCGAGTGTCCAGGCCCGTCAGATGCGCAGACCTGCGCATCCTGGGTCTGGACGACTAGGCGACCAAGGAGGAGGTGGTGGCCGCCGTCGCCAGGTCCGGTGGGTGCCCTACTGAGCAGGTCAGGGCAGGCGCCGTACGTCCGGACCTCACGGGTATGCATACCGTTACGGTATACTGCCCCGTAACGGCGGCCAAAACGATAGTGGAGGGCCGAAGGCTATTGGTGGGCTGGGTATCAGCGCAGGTGAAGCTGCTGGAGCCCAGACCTCTGAGTTGCTACCGCTGTTACGTGGGGCACCACGTGTCAGTACAGTGCGCCTCTGAGGTTGATCGCAGCGGCCTCTGTTTCCGCTGCAGTCAGCCCGGTCACGTGTCCTCGGCTTGCTGTGCCACGCCGCACTGCGGTGCCTGTGCGGCGGCTGGCAAGCCGGCCGATCACTGGGCTGGGAGCAAGGCCTGCGCTCCGCCCACCAGGGCCACCAGAGGCAAGGGAAGAGGCAAGGGAAGGCCCTCCACCGCCACCGCCACCGTCGCCACCGCCGCAGCCGCAACTGCCGCCGCTGCCGCTGCCACTGCCGTAGAGGGGCCCTCACAGGGGGCCAGGGAGGATGAAGCGGTAATGGAGTGCCAATAACGGCCCCATTACGCTTCCTCCAAGCGAACATCAACCACTGCGCCTGCGCTCAGGATCTGTTGCTCCAGAGCATGGCGCAGTGGTCGATACACGTCGCTGTGGTCGCTGTGCCGTATTTCGTCTAGCCCAGGGAAGACTGGGTGGCGGACATTAGCGGCTCAGTGACCATAGTGTCGTCGGCCACCGCCGGTACCCCGACCCTTGAAGGTGTCAGGAGGGGCCTGGGGTGCGTATCAGCACGGTTCGGGGAGATCGTAGTGGTGGGAGTCTACTTCTCCCCGAGCCGAACTCTCGCCGAGTTCCACAACTCTCTCGCAGAGTTGAGTGTTGTCGTCGGAAACCATTCCCTCCCCGTGCTTGTCCTCGGGGACATCAATGCTAAGAACTTGGCTTGGGGTTCTCGTTGCACAGACGTGCGGGGAAGGATGGTGGAGGACTGGGCTCTGGAGAAGGGCCTGGTCGTCCTAAATCGGGGTTTTTTTCCGACGTGTGTGCGGATGCGGGGCGAGTCGGTAGTGGACATTTCGTTCGCTAGCCCCGTTCTGTTCCCGCGTGTCGTTGACTGTCGTGTCATGGAGGGGGTGGAGACCTATTCCGACCACCGGTTCATCCGGTTTGACGTCTCCACCCAGACCTCGAGTGCGCCGGTCCAACAGGCCCCGAGTCGTCCGCGTTGGGCGCTGAAGCAGCTGGACCGGGAGCTCCTCCTGGAAGCCTAGATCGTGTAGGCCTGGGTGACATCACCAGACAGGCTTGCCGACATTAACAATGAGGCAGGGTGGTACCAGGAAGCCATGTCCGATATATGCGACGTGGCAATGTCCCGAGTCCGGCCAAGAAGCGCCCGACGTCAGGTGTACTGGTGGTCGCGAGACCTGACGTCTCTGCGCGAGGCGTGCGTGGCTGCACGACACCTGTACGCCAGGCATCGCAGGCTCCGCATTTGCCCACCGAATGCGGCAGCCATCGAGGCGGAGCTTTATGAGGGGTACAGAGCGGCGAAGACCGCCCTCCACGAGGCTGTCCTGCGGGCCAGGGACCTGGCCCGCGAGGAGTTGCTGGGGACTCTCGACAGAGATCCGTGGGGGCGCCCTTACAAGATGGTGCGGGATAAACTCCGCACCTGGGCCCCCCCACTGACGCAGAGACTCCGGCCTGAGCTCGTGGAGGACGTAGTGAGCACTCTGTTCCCTATGCGGGGAGAACATCCCCCCCCGCCTATGGCTCCGCCACCTGCGGTGCTTGAAGCGGACCACCAGGATGACGACGACGACACTCCGGAAGTGACTGGGGTAGACCTGAGAGTGGCGGTACGCTGGCTCAGTGCCAAAAATACCGCCCCGGGACCTGAAGGCTTGCCTGGCAAAGCCTGGGTCCTGGCCTCGGAGGCTCTCGGGCCCCGACTGGAGGGGCTCTTAAGCGCATGTTTGGAGAGAGGCCAGTTCCCGCTTCGTTGGAAGACGGGGAAGCTGGTCCTCATTCGGAAGCCGGGGCGCCCTGCGGACTCTCCGTCCGCATACCGGCCCATAGTGTTGCTCGACGAGGTGGGCAAGCTCTTTGAAAGAGTCAATGCAAACGCCTCGCCGAGTACCTTGCGGGGACGGGGCCGGATCTTGCGGAACACCAGTTTGGTTTCCGCAAGGGGCGCTCTACGGTGGACGCCATCATGTGCGTGAGAGCCCTCACGACGGGGGATGCAGTGTCCTGGGGGGGGGTTGTCTTGGCGGTGTCTCTAGACATCGCCAATGCCTTCAACACCATGCCCTGGAGCTGCATTAGGGAGGCACTCCGGTATCACCGGGTGCCGACCTACCTTCGTCGTGTGGTCGGGGACTACCTGACGGATAGAGCCGTCATCTACCCCGGTCGCAGCGAAGAATGGAACAGGCGAGAAATGTCGTGCGGTGTTCCGCAGGGATAGGTCCTAGGGCCGTCCTTGTGGAACATCGGTTACGACTGGGTGCTGCGCGCCGACCTCCCTAGCGGCGTCAGCGTGGTTTGCTATGTCGACGACACGCTGGTGCTGGCAAAGGGGGGGTCGCACGAGGCGGCGGCCGAAATCATGACACGCGGGGTTGCGATAGTCGTTGAGAGGATCCGGCAACTGGGTCTCGAGGTGGCATTGCACAAGTCCGAGGCCATGTGCTTTCATGGGCCTCGGAATGCGCCACCTCCGGGATCCTTACTCACGGTAGGAGGGGTATCCATCGGTGTCGAGTCGACTTTGAATTACCTAGGACTCGTCCTCGACAGCCGGTGGAACTTCGTGGAGCACTTCCGACGTTTGGCCCCCAAACTGGAACGGACTGGGGCTGCCTACAGGCGGCTCCTGCCCAACCTGGGGGGGCCGAACGCCTCCTGCCGGAGGCTCTTTGCGGGAGTCGTGCGGTCCATGGCCCTTTACGGGGCCCCGGTGTGGGTGCGTTCCTTGAGGCTGCGTGCAGCCCACTACCTGAACGCGCCCCAAAAGGTGGTAGCCGTAAGGCTGGCCCGTGGGTACCGCACGATCGCCCGCGAGGCGGCGTGCCTCCTTGCCGGATTGCCGCCTTGGGATCTGGAAGCGATAGTCCTCGCGCGCCTGCATGAATGGCGAGCGGAGGCGTTCGCCGGGGGGAAACTCCGCTGCCGCGACAAATTGTCGCTCGGCGGGATCTCATGGCGACATGGAGAGAGCGACTGTCGCAACCCCGTCCAGGGCACGCCACGATAGTGGCGATAAGTCCCCTCTTTGAGGAGTGGCTGGAGAGACGCCACGGCGTCCTCACCTTCCGCCTGACGCAGGTCCTCACCGGACACGGTGTTTTCGGGAGGTTCCTGCACCGAATCGAGAGGAAACGCCCGGGTGTTTCCACTGCGAGGATCGACCGGAGGACACGGTGGAGCACACGGTGGAGGTGTGCCCCGCGTGGGCAGAGCACCGCCGTGTCCTCGAAGCGGCGATTGGCGGCGGCTACCTCTCGCGTCCGGCCCTAGTGCAAGCCATGGTCCGGAGCGAGACGGAACGGGACGCCGTCACCTCCTTCTGCGAAGCAGTAATGCTAGAGAAGGAGGTGGCGGAACGTGAGAGGGAGAGAACCTCACAGCGTCCCGGTCGCCGCGAGAGACGCCCCGGGCGTCGGGGGCGGCCACCACGTAGCCCCCGGCCACCGTAGGCGCTAGCCTGTGGACGGTGGGCTATGGGCTAGCTCGCCGTCCGTCCGTCTCATGACGAAAGGCCGTGTCGACGGCGCGTTTGTTTTCCACGCCGTGCGCCTCAAAGAGAGTCAGCAAAAAGGAAGTGGTCCGCAAGGACCGATGCCTGCTGGGGTTGCGGGACTGTTCGAAAGAGATACCGTGACCCCGGAACACAAAGGGCGATGAAGGAACATGGATGGGTTTTAGTCAGTAAAAGTCTGACACTCCCTCCTGCTCCGCCCAGCGCGGGAGAAGTCATTTGATGATTTCCCATCCGAAAAAAAAAGGTACGCCGTATTGAATAGGTAGTTCTTCACTCTTGTAGTTCTCTATAGTCACTAATTGCGAGCGACCAGTTAGATAACTCCTGAAGAGGTCAAGTGAGGACTCTCTGACACCTAGGTTTTCAAGCTTGAGTAGAAGAGTGGAGACGGGAACGGTGTCAAATGCTTTCGCAAGATCTAAAAATATGGTGAGGACCTTCTTATTAGCATCTAGAATCTGTACTATATTATTAATTAACATATGGACTGCGTCACAATTGGAGTGAAGGTGGACAGATTGAAGTGTTCGAGGTATTGGACTAATCGCTTGTTTAAGAGGTGTTCAAGTACCTTGGACAATGCACTAAGAACAGCAATTGGGCGATAGTTGTTTGGTATGGTTCCGTCACCACCCTTAAATATAGGATGAATAATTGCTCTTTTAAAAGAAGATGGGAAGATAGCTGAATGAAAGCAAAGGTTGAAGATGTGGCTTAGTATAGGTGCGAGGGTCCGTGCGTATCTCTTCAGGAAGGTTTGGGATATGCCATCCCAACCAGTAGCAGCGTTAACCCTTAGCTGGTCAATGGTTTTAAAACTTCGTCAGGATCCGTCTGTTCTAAAACGAACGATTTATTGAACTTAGTAGTTTTAGGGGGAGTTGAGTGGATTTGGTTGGTCTTTATATTTTCAGCGAGCTTTTTTCCAATGTTGACAAAGAATTCGTTTACATCATTGCAGGACTGCCTGGGCGAGTAAGAGTGAGTTAACAGTTGGTTAGAAGAGTTCTTATGTTTATGTGAGTTAGTGATGGTTTTATAGAGTCCCATAGTTTTTTAGGGTTGTGTTGTGCCTTATTTAGTTCTTTTATTTTTTATTTTTTCAAAAGTGTTGTGCAAAAGTTTCTGTATCGCATATACGTTAAAAGTAGAGTTTGATTGTCTGGTGACTGCTTAACTTTTTTGTGGAGAGAATCTCGGTTCCGGATACAACGCAGCAGGCCTGGAGGATATTACTTTCGCCTTAACGATGATGGGACTCACAAACCCCATGGGATCGTAAAAACGTGCTATGTAGCTTAAAATTGATCTTTTTGTTACTATATCGTTTTCAAAATTGTTTGGACAGGACATAGTAAAACAATCATTCTTTATGTCAACATGCAATCCTAGTGCTTTCATTGTGCAACTATCTTTTTGTACCTCTAACTCATTAAATTGCTGTTCACTATGTGGAATGTCTGACACAATGTCTGGTGAATTAGATGCCCACTTGTGTGTATGAAAGCCACCTTTCTGTAAAATAGCCTCTAGCTGACCTTTGGCCTCTAATAATTCCAATTTGTCAGACGTTGAATATTAAATATCATCAATATAAGTGCAGTTGTTCAGAATAAATGAGGCAAGGGGGTAGTCAGTACCATACCTATTAGTCAGTTCAAGCAAGCATCTTGTAGCCAGGAAACTACTACTTTTCATACCATAAGTAACAGTGTTCAAGCGCATGCATTGTATTGTGTCACTAGGATGGCTGCGCCATAGAATGTTTTGGAGACTTGTACATTCCTAAACATTTTTTGGATATCGGTTGAGAATGTAAAGTCACCTATTCTATACAAAAGTATTCTAGCAAAAAGTTCTTTTTGTGGTAATGAACCATTGAGCATTAAATCATTCAAGCTGACCTTTTGATTTGTTTTCATGGATGCGTCAAAAACGACCCTAGTGCGAGTGGTCTTGCTAGACTCGTTGACCACCGTATGGTGAGGCAGGAAATATACAGGGTCTTGTTCAAGATCATAACTATGAAAATTAATGTATTGACCGTGACCTAGCTCAACATATTCCTGAATGAATTTTTCATACTCTGTTAAAAGAAGGGGATTTTTGTGAAGCCGCTTTTCTAAGCTTAAAAACCTGTGCAATGCCAAATCAAAAGAATTACCTAAATGGCTGTTAACTTCGGAAATAGGTACTTTGAGGGGTATGTCAACCTGAAATTTATTATTATTTAATTTGACGGAATTTTGGAAAATATCTTCAGCTAGGTCATGCTCACTGAGCTTCTCACAGTATGCCTGAGGGACCTTCTCTACCTCAAAAAAGTTTTTAATTTCATCATTGATGTTATTGTCACATGTTGAACAGAATAAAGTTACCTTATTGTCAGGTACCTGTTGTTGCAATATTGTGCCCCCGATGACATATCCAAGCTTGGTGTTGACTAAATTATTTGACTGCAACTCTATCAGCAGAATCTGAAAAAACACATCAGCACCGATCAGTAAGTCGATACTGGATGGGACATAATAGTCTTTGTCAGCCAACACTATGCCTTCGGGTATTTTAATTTTGGAAATATGTATTTCATTTTGTGGCAATTTGCAAGTTATTTGCTGAACAACATGGAAGTTAATTGTCCTATTATAAGAGGAGGTTGTTGTGGTATACGTGTATACATGTGTATGTTGTTACGTTGTTTTTTTGTACCTAACATTTACCTGTGAGCATACGTTGTAAATTGTGAGGTTTCCAATATTGATCTCGATGATTTCCAAGTGAAATTTTCATTGTAGTTTGTACAAATAACTTTGGCTTGCGATTTGAAGAAGGAGTCATCCCTTCACCTGTAATTCGTCACTGGACTCTTTAGTAACGCTTCCTGACGATAATTCACTTTTCAAAACCATAATAAATAGGTTTTCACAATAAATTAGATTCATCATATTTTATATTCCAAATGCCATTTAGTTGAACGTCAGTTTTGACAGTTAGAGGCGACATCTAGCGGCAGCGATATGCAGTTGTAGTTTTAATCGATAAATTTTAACATTTTCATTGGAAACCATCGAACTATATCTTATAGGCCAATCCTTAATCATTTTCAGCTTTTGGTTAAAATATTGAATTGTTCTTTTAATCGTAAACGGAAGTGAAATTATTTTTTTACTATAGACTTTATTCTAGAAACATCCTGGACCGCACAATCCATATTTAATCTGTGGTTGTCAATGACTTAGTGTGACCAGGTTATACATTCTCAATTCGCCGATGGAATCAAGGGAAAAGTTACCCCACTCAAGACAAGCTTTAGTGTTTGAAATAAGAAATAATTAGTTTGTCAGCTTGGAACCTGAATATTGTTATTGTTTCAGAGTATAAACGTCATGTTGGACAGTTGATAGGGATTTTCAGGAATGAAATATCTTAGTGTGGTGATTCTGGCATCCGTGCTCTTATAAGTTTTGACTGCAACAGGGGAGATTTTCTAGGTGCTCCGCCTAATTCCGGTTTGGAGGCATGACAGGACAATGGAAGGTCACGGGCGTCAATTTGCAATTTAACCCGCTGCCGATGTGAGCTGCAAACTTTATCCCATGTTTTGAAAGGTAAGGATTTTGGTGAATTAGTGTTTGGAAGTGATCTCTGAGGCCCTCCTAGGTCGTTGCGAGGATATTGTCGTAATCCCTGGATATTTATTACAGGACTCCATGTGCTGAAAGGATTCGCAAATGAAATAGGCGGACTCGTTCACAAGCCGCTCGAATCTTGCAGTAAAGTGTTTTCATCATTACACCAACCGTGAGTATTACCATTGTTGTCCCGCCACGCAGGGTTAGGCAAACAGAGGTCGTAGCTCATTCAATTGCTTGCCAAAGACCACGTTGACCGGCTAATGTTTTAGCCTTTAGATTTCTTAGCTCCTCACCTCTATTCATTCTCAAGGAATGTACCATAGTTTCCCCTTATATAATAGGGTCCCCGTATTGTCAATTCCAGGTGTGGCAACTCGAGCGATTCGTCTCGCCGCCAGGATCTAGACGAGCCTCTGGGACCTGGACGCGAGACCCGTTCCTCGAGTCCACTCAAAGCCTCCTGTGGAGACGACCGTGCGTTGGCAGAGTCCGCCTAGCGATTTAACGCAGGCGGGACGGTTTTTTTTTTAATTTAAACATACACCTTTAAACCTATTTTCTACCGGTTCATATACGAACCCGTGTATTAACATCCCGGTTTTCAAAATTAGAAGCCGGTCTTCAACTTAATTAAATTAAGGACCCCGAGTTCGACACCTACGCTTAACTGTAAGTATATTGGACATCTTCGTCGACTCCGGGATCCGGGACTCTTCAAGTCCCTGGCGCCCATTTAGTATTTATTCAAATTAACCAAACTGGAAGGTTGTACCTTGATATTTTAGTAAGAACTAATTTAATTTAAACTTTAAAAAAAAAGGAACAGTACTGGGTTTATCTCCAACCCCCCACAACCATAGTTCAAAACCGACTGAATTTAACGCTGGCTGGCATCACCCTTTTTACATTTATGTTTATATAGGTTTAAATCAATACAGTTACTTATATTTTTGTTTTTATAGATTTAAATAAATAAACTTACATTGTTTGAGATAGTTTGTTATTTCTTTGTCTTTTATTACCAACCCAACTTGCATCTGGGCCTTTGTTCCATTACCACTAGAGGGACAAAATCTCAAATGTAACAATGTGTAGATTCTAGATATATGGAGAAACCACGCATTCAATAAATCAGTTAAGCATCAGTCACCGCGTTGTTACTTACTCCCTCCACTTAGCTAGTACCATATCGAACATTGGCGACGAGGAGGTTCAAAATGGCGGACAATACACGTGCAAGCGCAATCGGGAATATAAAAGAATTTAACTTGAATACAGATACTTGGAAGAGTTACATCAAGCGAGTGCGAGCATTTTTCTTGGTGAACTACATAAAGGTTGAGGTTCAAACATCGTTTCTCATCACACTAGTGGGAAATGAAACATACGACCTCATGACGGTACTGTGTAGCCCGGAAGAACCAGAAAAAAAAACATTCGATGAGCTAGTTGACATTGTGGAAAACCATGTAAATCCAAAAGCTAGTGATAAATATGGCAGAACGTATGAAGTTGAGAGCGTGTTTAAAAAATTAAAGTGAAACAGTGAGCGAATACTTGTTGCGTTTAAAAAAACTGGCGATGACGTGCAAGTTTAAAGGACAAGAATCGTTGGAGGAAAACCTTAGAGATCAATTCACCTACGGGTTGAGAAGCGAGAAGTACAGGCAACGATTATTAACTGAGCGGGAGCTTAGTTTCACAAGGGCGGTGACGATAGCCACGTTGTTGGAGGCGGCGGAGCTGGAGGCAAAGCTAGGCGGTAGCAAAAGCAGTGGAACCGGAGAGGCATCTCACGGCGGGGTGTACGCAGTACACGGCGGCGGCGCCGCCGGGAGCGCGCGTGGAGGCCGAGCAGGAGCGCGCGGCGCAGGCGGCGGTGGCGGGGCCGGCGCGCAGCGCTCTGGCAGCAGCGGCGACCGGTGCTATCGGTGTGGATCGCGACAGATCGCATTCATCCGATAAGTGCGGTTATAAAAGTGCTACCTGTTATAAGTGCGATAAAGTGGGCCACATAAGTAATATGTGTCCTAATAAAAGAGGTCAGTCGAGGCTGTTCCAAGTGGACGGAAGTGAGTCGGAAGAAGATATCGAATCGCCTACGCTGTATCGGTTAGGTGACTCAGAAGAGTCAGATGGGCCCTGATATTGTAAGTTGAATGTGGAAGGCGTCATTTTGGACATGCAAGTCGACAGCGGTTCTTCGGTAAGCGCAATTTCCAAACACATCGTTTACAGCGGCGAGAAAATTAAGCCAGTAGGTATTTTGCCAGTCAACGTCGTTAACAATGATTAGCTGTTTACCTCCAAATTGTACGTCATAGATAACGGTGATTGCCCTCCTATTCTAGGAAGAAAATGGATGCGCGAATTACAAATATCATTACCAATCGTGTCAAACATTTCGTGCGATGAGAGCAATGCCATTATGAACGAAATAATGTGCAAGTACAAAAATGTATTCGAGCTAGGTATAGGTACTTTCAATCGCGGTACCATTAGTTTGAGTGTATGTGCGGACGCGGTGCCAGTGTGGCGGCGCGCGCGGGTAGTGCCGTACGCGCTTCGGCCGACTGTTGACACTGAGCTGGCACGGCTGCAGGCCGAGGGCATTATAAGCCCGGTGGAAGATGTAGGCGGTTGGGGAATGCCCATAGTACCAGTCAGGGGACATCAGAATCTGTGACGATTTCAAAGTAACGGTGAATCCGGTGTTACGCGATGATAAGTATCCTCTCCTGTGGAATAGAGGAATGGACTGTATGAATTTACGTTGCTGTAGTGGTAAAAGAGGTTGTTCTGTATGAACTGAGTTCTTCCCGTTCGCCCAGTCAAGGAACAATCAACTAAGAAAAATTCGAGCACGACTCACCTTTTCTCAGCTACGGCCGCTTCTTGATATTTTCTTAATTGGAAAGATGATCACAGAGTCTGGCACGTTGTACAAAACACGGTACTGTACAAATTGTCCTTAAATCACAATTTTCACTCACGGAGCTAGCTGCTGTTCGAACGAGTCAAAAAACCAACGGGCTCTCTAGTTCCTTTTCACTAAACGTTCTACGCAGATGGCGCGCAGATCGCGTTGTTGCAGTGACATGCAGCACGGTGCAGCCAATAGCGTGCCGGTATGGCGAGCGCACAAGAATATTCAAAATTAAATTGTCCAATCATGGGCTATATACAGAACATACCCCCTACCGAAACCATAGTGATGGTTTCTAGAAAACTAAAATTACCCTATTACCTATCTCTTAAGTCATTAAAGAGAGACATATGATAAAGACTAAGCTAAGTACCTAAGTATATCTAACAAAAACGTTTTGTTAAATCTAATTGGTATAAGGTAATAAACAGAGTTTGTCGGTTGGTCTTTGTAAGACACTTTTTTCGGTGCGCAACGTCACACACCGGACTATTCCGTCGGGACCTGGATGTAGTTTTTCAATCTTACCGAGAGACCAATTACAGGAGGGAACATTATCAGTTTTTATTATAACTAAATCTCCAACCTTTGGGTTCGAGGAGGATGTAAACCACTTAGCTCTCTGCTGAAGTGTGTTTAAATACTCCTGACTCCAACGTTTCCAGAAAAGTTGGGAACACTTTTGTATATACTGCCAACGTGACAACCTGTTAACATTCACCTCTTTAACGTCATACTCGGGTATAGAGGTCAAGATTCGACCAATGAGAAAGTGTCCGGCGGTTAAGACATTAAATTCGTTGGGATTATCACTAGCCGGTAGTGGGCACAAGGGCCGCGAATTTAAAATGGCTTCTGCCTTACAAAATATCGTGGAAAGTTCCTCAAACGTTAAGGACTTTTCCCCTACACTACGTACTAAATGATATTTTGCTGACTTTATTCCAGCTTCCCAGAGACCACCCATATGTGGAGCACTGGGTACATTAAATTTCCAATCGACCTGTCTTTGAGCGCAACCATCCGAAATGTCATTTTTACTCTCACGCAAAAACCTTTGAATTTCAGACAGATGTTTACTTGCGCCAATAAAGTTAGTGCCGCAGTCAGAATATAGAACAGCGCATAGGCCTCGACGAGCTACGAATCTGTCTAAGCACGCAAGGAAACAGTCGGCGGAGAGAGAAGATAACACTTCAAGATGTACTGCTTTTGTTGAAAAGCAGACAAACAATGCTAGATAAGCTTTTGACACTTTAGCATTACGAAGTAAGCTTGCTTTAATTAAGAATGGACCTCCGAGGTCAACTCCGACGTTAGAAAATACCTTATTAGGTATCAACCGAGTTGGTGGCAAAGGTGCCATTTCGGGTTGTAGTAAAGACGGTTTACATTTAAAACACGTTTTACATTTACATAAAACGGATCGAATGACGCTACGAGCAGACAATATCCAAAAATTCTCATTAATTATACTTTGTAAGGTTCGCGGACCTACATGTAAATATTGTTTATGGAAATAATTGATCAATAGTTTAGTAAATAAACTATGTTTTGGAAGAAGACGCGGATGTTTAGCATCGTAAGGAAGTTCGGAATGACCGATGCGACCCCCTACCCTGAGGAAGCCATCGGAATCAAGAAATGGAGATAACTTACGTAATGATAGTACGTTTCTCTTATCTTTTCATTTTAATTTCAGCTTCAAAATAAGCATTTTGAACTAACTTTATCAATTTATTCGAGCGAGCTTCGTTTAACTCGAAGGTTGATAATACTCCAGACTTGTGAGTGTTCATATCACCCTTTTTGTGTCTAAATCTTAAGATCCAAGCAAACGATCTTTGCAATTTGGTAAATGAAGAAAACTGCTGAAAAATTCTTTCACAAAATTCTGTTTTAGATTCATTAAAGTTATCATTATTACATTCAGTCAATAAATTAACCGACGCTTTTAATTCCGGTAATTTATTATTACTCTCATTAACAAACACCGTCATGGGCCAATCGACATAATTTTGATACATCCAACCAGCGCCCTGTAACCAACGTTGATTACAACTGACAAGTTGCGCCGGAGACTGTATTGTGAGGCGAGTGGAATGAAAGACGAGTTGAGATACACTGAATATATTTGGGATAAACATAATTAATATAAGTACGTAATAGTGGTCACACACTACACCTTCCACCTTGAGAAAAAAAAAATACATTTGTGCTTACAACTAGTTTCAATTGTATTTTTTTTTTGTTTGTTGTACATCATTACTTATTTGCATATTACAGATTATACATACTCTTATTCTACAGCGTTAATTTATTATCTTAATTAGCATTTTAAAACTTTAGAATACTTCAACCAATAAAATTCATTTTATCTGACTTGGTTTGCATTCCACATTTAGGTGTCATTTACAGATACCCATCACGTCAATGATTGCATTACGCTGCATATTTGGTACAATGGTACTTAAATGGCAACATTCCTAATTATTTATGACTTATAAAGCTTTGTACGATTTTTATGTACAATATCTTCCTTATTATTACGCAATATTTTGACATTACATCCTAAATCCTCTAACACTTTAAATGGCCCTACATAGATATTTTCCATTTTATTTCCTGATGGATTTTTCAATAATATATGACTACCTTTACTATAATTTACTGAGTTAACACAGTTGTCATATCGGTCTTTTCTTTTCAATTTACTTAATATCAAATTATTTTTAGCATCATTTTGTGCCACTTGGAGCCTGTATTTTATTAAAATTGTAACAAAATAATGCATCCTTCAAACTAGTAGCGTCATCTAGTACCAAAAATATGTACTAATGTTCTGTAAGAATAAACAGTCTGTGAGAAACTGTCATTGCGTTTTAATAGGTTATGGGCCCAGATTGCAATTTTAATAAGTTATTGGCGTGAAAATAAAGTGATCCGAACGAAATATGTCTGCCAGTTACTCAGTGAATGTGCCTAAATTACGGGGACGTGAAAACTATGATGATTGGGCTTTTGCCGTGGAAAATTATATGATCTTAGAAGGCGTGGGACTGAATGACGCCACAGAACTTGCCGAAATAGAAGATAAAAAGGCCAGGGCGAAGATCATCATGACAATAGATCCATCTTTATACACTCATATCAAGAACGAAGCTACAGTACGAAGTTTGTGGAGCAAGTTAAAATCTTTGTTCGACGATTCAGGTTTTACGCGGAAGATCAGCCTCCTCAGAAGTTTGATATCAATCCGTTTAGAGACCAGTGACTCCATGACCAGCTATGTGACACAGCTCGTTGAAACCGCCCACAAGTTAAAAGGTACCGGTTTTGAAATAAATGAAGAATCGATTGGCTCATTACTGCTGGCAGGACTTACTGAAAAATTTAGCCCAATGATAATGGCTATAGAGCATTCAGGTATGAAAATTAGTTCAGATGCAATCAAAACTAAATTATTGGACATGAGTTCGGAGTTTGAGGTTAGTTCCGAAAGCGCATTTTTGACCAAGCAAAAGCGCGGGAAGGTGCACAGTAATATTAGGCATAACGGAACGCAGCCATTTAATGTCAATGTCAGTGATAACCTCAAAAAAACAACAAAAAGGTTATTCGTTGCTACAAGTGCAAAAAGGTTGGACATTATAAAAACCAGTGTACGAATACAGAGAAAGAAAAGTCAAATGCTTTTAGCGCAGTATTTATGACTTGTGAATTTAATAGAAACGACTGGTATGTGGATTCCGGTGCCAGTTGCCATCTAGTAGCGAATGAAAATATGTTGTCGAACATTTCCTATCAGCCGATAACTAAGGAAATCAAAGTGGCGAACCAGACAAGCGCGCAAGTGCTATGCTCAGGAGATTTAAACCTTACTTCCTCAGTTAAAGGGAAAAGGTATGAGATAAAAGTAAACAATGTTTTGTGCGTTCCTAATATAACCACTAATTTGTTGTCAGTGAGCAGAATGATTGAAAATGGAAACAGATTATCCTTTAACAAACGTGGATGTTACATTTACAATGCTCAGAATGACTGTATTGGTGAAGCTAGTTTAGAGAATAATGTATACAGATTAAACATTGTGAAGTCTGAGCAAGTTTTAGCATCAACAGTACAGATTTCAAGTACGACTTGGCATAGACGACTAGGACATATAAATTCAAATGACTTGGAGAAGATGAAACGTGGAACTGTTGAAGGTGTGACCTATCAAGACAAAAGTGATATTAGTAAGATGAGTTGTGTCGTGTGTTGTGAAGGCAAGCAAGCAAGACTACCATTCCCTAACAGCTCAAGTAAGACTAACAATGTACTTGAATTAATTCATACAGACTTATGCGGGCCAATGGAAAACAAATCACTTGCTATGTCTCGGTATTATTTGATATTTGTAGACGACTACAGCCGAATGTGTTTTGTCTATTTTCTTAAAACAAAAGATGAAACCTTCAAGTATTTCAAAGAATTTAAAGAACAAGTAGAGAACCAGAAATCCACAAGAATTAAAGTATTAAGATCTGACAATGGTGGAGAATTTTGTTCTGCAGAAATGGAGAATTACTTAAAGAAGAATGGAATAGTCCACCAGAAAAGTAACGCCTACACACCTGAACAAAATGGGCTGTGTGAGCGTTATAACAGATCAATAGTTGAAAAAGCAAGATGTCTCCTGTTTTGATGCTCAGTTTGATAAACAGTTATGGGCAGAAGCTGTGAACACAGTAGTCTATTTAAAAAATAGATCACCAGTAGCCGGTCTAGACAGAAATACTACCCCTTATGAAATGTGGACGGGCAGCAAACCGAACCTCAGCCACTTAAGAGTGTTTGGTAGCCCAGTTATGGTCCATGTACCTAAAGAACGTCGCAAGAAGTGGGACAAGAAAGCTCAGAAGATGTATTTGGTAGGATACTCAGAAGATGTGAAAGGGTTTCGTTTGTACAATACAGAGAGCAGAATAATAACTATATCAAGAGATGTTGTAGTCATGGAAGATATTAAAAATGACAGCAGTACAACAAATATCATGATAGAAGAAAAGCAGCCACTTTGCAACACAGAAAAGGAGGTATCAGCAGAATCAGATGACAAGCTGAGCAGTCTAGATACAACCGAGCAGACACTGAAGAAAGACGACTTCACATATGTTGCAAGCGGATCGTCCAGCGATTCTGATGAAGTGTTTTATGAACCCTTGACAACAGAAGATATGGAGGTTGTTTCTCAGAATAAGACTGTCAATCAACCAGAAAAACGTGTACGTCGTAAGCCAGATCGTTATGGCCACAGCAACATGTGTGTTGAAGATATGACAAGTGAACCAATCACAGTACGGGAAGCTCTTATAGGACCTGAAAAAGAGCAATGGTCAAGAGCAATGAAGGAAGAGTTACAGTCTTTCAGCGACAATAATACATGGGAATTAGTGGACAGACCTAGTGTTGGTACCGTGGTACAAAATAAGTGGGTCTTTAAGAAAAAAATCAATTGTGAAGGTGAAGTGCGCTATAGAGCAAGACTAGTGGCAAAGGGATTCACCCAAGTTAAGGGAGTAGACTTTAATGAAACATACTCACCTGTGTTAAGGTATAGTACTTTAAGACTGTTATTTGCTGTGAGTGTACTTTTAAATCTTAATATGAATCACCTAGATGTTCCAACAGCTTTCCTAAATGGTTATATTAATGAATGTGTGTTTATGGAATTACCAGAAAAATCAGAATATGTTAATTGTAAAAATAAGGTATTAAAGTTAAAAAGGGCAATATATGGATTAAAACAATCTGCCAGAGCATGGTATGTAAGGGTGGAAGAAAGTTTATTGAAGTTAGGTTATTGTAAATCTAAATATGAGCCTTGCCTTTTTATGAAATGTCACAATAATGTCAAAGTGTATGTAGCACTATTTGTTGACGATTTTTTTGTATTTTATAACTGTAATTCAGCTTACCAAGAATTAAAAAATGTTTTGGAAAATGAATATAAAATTAAAGATTTAGGTAAAATAAAGCAGTGTCTTGGTATGAATGTAAATGTCAGTAAAAACTGTATAACTATAGATCAAGAGAAATTTATAGAAAATACATTAGCTAGATTTAATATGAGTGACTGTAATACCTCTGATACCCCCATGGAAACCAATCTTAAATTAGAAAAATCTGTTGATAACCAATGTGAAGAGAAATTTCCATATCAGCAATTAGTAGGATGTTTAATGTACTTATCAGTCCTTACACGGCCAGACATATCTTTTAGTATTAGTTTTCTAAGTCAGTATAATACATGCTTTAGTGAGACTCACTGGAAACACTTAAAGAGATTATTAAGATATTTGAAGAAAACTAAAAAATATGGTCTGGTCTTTAAGAAAGACGATACTATATTACATGGTTATGTAGATGCCGATTGGGCGTCTTGTACTATAGACAGAAGGTCATATACTGGGTACAGTTTTATTTTGGCAGGATGTGTAATTAGTTATGAATCTAAAAAGCAGAGAACAGTGGCACTATCTAGCACTGAAGCCGAATATATGGCCTTGTCTGAAGCCTGCAAGGAGGCTATTTATTTCAAACACTTAATGAATGAAATACATGTACTGGATAGCAAGCAACCTATATGTTTATATAGTGATAACCAAAGTTCTATAAAATTAACAGCTAATCCATTATATCATAAAAAGTCGAAACATATTGATATTCGTCACCATTTCATACGAGAATGTGTTTTAAATAATAAAATAAATGTAGAATATGTATCAACTTCCAATATGCCAGCAGATATATTTACCAAAAGTCTTTGTACTAGTAAACATTATAAATTCTTGAAGTTATTAGGTATCTCAGAAATTTGAGCAATTTGTTTATTTTGTTATAGGAGGATATTAAAATTGTAACAAAATAATGCATCCTTCAAACTAGTAGCGTCATCTAGTACCAAAAATATGTACTAATGTTCTGTAAGAATAAACAGTCTGTGAGAAACTGTCATTGCGTTTTAATATATTTTAATTCTAGTGGGTAACTATTGAGGTTGTATAAGGGATCAACGCCGCTACGCAAATTACTTGGGATATTACATAACTTACCGAATACTAGCTCATGGGGCGTATATTTTGTTTCGGAGTGCACGGTATTGTTATAAGAAAAACACCAAAATGCTAACCATTCACTCCATGAGCTATGGTTTAAGCAGTTAATCCGTAAATAAGCCATCAGGTGCTTATGCGAGTTTTCCAACGCCCCCAAACTTTCACGATGGTATGCCGTGGAAATTAGGTGGTTTATATTTAAAAGCTTACATACCTCTTTCATCGTGGAGGACACGAACTCTGTTCCTCTGTCTGTGCCAATTTCTCGTGGAACGCCGTAGCGCAAAACAAAATTGCTGACAAATGATTTTGCTACACTTACCGTATCTTTATTACGTAGCGGGTAAGCTTCTACGAATTTAGTTAACTCACATTGTAGTGTGAGGATATAACAATAATTATTGTCATCTTTCGGCAATGGCCCTACCAAATCGAGATAAACCTTTTCAAATGACGAATTTGCGGTACTTGTTATTGTCATTGGTTGTTTAGTATTAATCGAATATTTTTGTTTCTGGCATGCCTCACACTTTGATACAAAATCTCTTATATCTTTTTCCATGCTGGGCCAAAAGTAATATCTTTTTATATTATTAGACATACGTCTAATGCCCGCGTGCCCACTTGTAGGCAGCAGATGAAAGTCATTAAGGATGACCCGCCTATCGTCAAGGTTATTAATTTTTTGTACTCCTTTTAATATGCAAATACGTGGATCTGACCAACGTATGTCTTTTTTTATTTTTTCTAATAACCCATTCAGAAATTCTATGTTTTTATCATTTTTAATTATACATAGCTCATTGACATTTATTTTTTCACATAATAATCGTAAGTCTCTCATCATTCCGTCTCGCGTAAACGATGATCGAGACCATGGATTTAAGTAAATAATAGATTTACTTGGTACATATATGAAATAATCTGAATACTCTATTAGGGTCTGGCTTTTTATTTTATTTATTTCTTTGATAGTAGTTACGGACAATTCTACAAAGTTCGTAGGTTTTTTAATTATCTCGACAACTTTTGCTTGTTCGGGCCCTGAATTAGTGTGAATACTGTCATTGGAATAATTTTGACAGTTTGTTTGTTCATTCAACGCCAATTGTTTCCTTTGAGCCCTGGTTAGTACGTTAAGAACACCATAATTTTTTAGATCATCTGAAGTCATAGTTATTCGCGATAACGCATCGGCTGCGGAGTTTTTACTACCCTTCAAATACTCAATAATAAAGTTATATTCCTCTAATTGTAAACGAAATTTTAATAATCGACTAGAAGGGTCTCGCATTCCGAACAAGTATACCAAAGGTCGATGGTCAGTTTGTATTTTGAATTGTCGGCCATATAAATAGGGCCGGAAGTATTTTACGCTCCAGACTATTGCAAGGAGTTCCTTTTCAATAGTTGGGTATCTCTTTTCGGCGCAGTTTAACCCACGACTAGCATAAGCCACGGGTCGACCATCGCTGTTGCATAGTACTGATCCTATCGCGGTTCCTGATGCATCTGTTTGCAAAATGAACGTATTGTTTTTTGAGAAGTCTGGGTATTGTAGCACCGGTGGTCTTATTAAACTTTTTTTTTAAGTATTGAAATGCACATTCACAGTTTTCCGACCATATAAATGGTACATTTTTACGACAAAGCTGGTTTAATGAATAAGAGATTTCTGCAAAATTCGGAATACATTTCCGATAATAATTTAAGAAGGCAACGAAACGCTTAACTTCTTGCGTATTCTGTGGCTTGGGGCAGTTTTCAACTGCTTTTGTTTTTTGTGGATCGGGTAGAATACCCTTCTCCGATACAATGTGACCCAAGTATAATATTTGTTTTTGTAAAAATGTACATTTTTCTGGATTTAATTTTAAATTGACTTCTCGTAACCGACTGAGTACGTGTATTAGATTTTGGTTATGAGTGTTCAAATTACGCCCGAAAACAGCTAGATCGTCTTGATAAACCAGACACTTCTCATAATTAAGACCCGACATCGCCAACGTCATCATGCGAGAGAATGCATTTGGACTAGTTTTCAACCCCTTAAGTAGTCTGGTCATTTGGTACTGGTTTTTGCTAGTTGTAAATGCCGTATATGGTCTACTGTCAGGATGTAAACTCGTCTGATAAAATCCTTGATAGAGATCCAAATGAGAAAAATACATTGATCCAGACAAGGAATCTAAAATATCACTGATATTCGGTAGTGGGAATTTGTCGTCTTGTATGTGATCATTTAATTTTCTATAATCTATTACTACTCGCCACTTTTTTTGACCCTTGGGATCTTGTTTTTTTGGTACCAACAATAATGGGCTTGACCATGGACTTCTACTTTCCTCTATAATTCCATCCTCTAGCATCTTTTGTATTTGCTTATCCACCTCTGCCTTTTGCGAGTGCGGTAGTCGATAAGGTTTGGTATACACCGGGGTTGTATGTGGTTTCAGTTCGATAGTTTGCTGGCATAGAGAAGTAGTAGATAATCTATCGCCTGGCAGGTGGAAAACATCAGGGAACTTAGCACATATATTTTCAATTGATTTAGTTTCCTCTTCATTTAATCCATCTAATTTTAATAACGAAAATAACATTTTAACCCTGTTTGAGTTCATGACTGGTTTTTTAAATTCACAAATTTGATAGTCGCTTAGTTTTGATGTTTTTAACGCAATATTATGTACATCTACAACTTCGTCCCTAGTGTTTAATATTTTTATAGGAATCGTGCCATTAATGGGCTTCACAATTGTATTTGCAACAACTACACCCTCACATAATTCCTGACACTCTATTACTGACTCTTCTGATATATTCACTTCGACATAATGAATTGATTCGCTTCTAGCACTGATCCTTAGGGTGGTTTTGCTGTCATTTAAGTTACTATTAAATGGTAAAGTAATAGTATTCCTGGAGGTTGTGGTTAGTTGTATGAATTTTAATTCAAAATTCAAAACAGCTTTATACCTTTGGAAAAAATCATAGCCTAAAATACCCTTAACCTTGGAAGGGAGTGTTTTCAAAACATAAAATTTGTGTTTAAAATTTTCATTATTTTGACGCAAGTTAATAAGTACATAACCATCCGAAATGACATCACCACCTATTCCTTTAATTCTTAGTTTATCTATATGGAATGGTATTTCTAAACAAGCCAACATATCTGTGTTGACAACTGATATTGATGTGCCAGTATCGATCAGCCAATTATGGTTATGATGACAACCGACATCAAAAGATACCTTATTTAATGAATTTAAGTTATATATAACATTAGGATCGAAAAAAATGATTTAGGGACTCAGTCTCTACTTGTTCTCTAATTTCTGGCACTTCATTTTCCGCTTCGAGTGCATTGACACTTCCGTTAGCGTTATTGCCTCGTCCCCGATTAGCAAAAATTCGACCCCGGTTGTCACCTAGTCGGTTAGGTGTTGATTGGGGCCCCGAGTCTTGTCTGTTATTATTATATTGTGTATGATTTACTGACTGACCTCGCAAAAAATTCCTCGAATAAAATCTGCGCTGGCGTCCGTTTCGTCCTCGCTGTCCCCTAAAATACCTATTAGAAAACTGTTCCGTTCTGGCTTGAGCTTGTTACATACCTAACACCTCTGTTGAATCTGCTGAAGTAGACATTTCCTCATCCTGGGCTGCTTGTATCGCGTCCTTAAGGGACGAAAAGTTACGTGCTGCCATAATTGTGCTCAACTTACTATTCGTCAAACCGTCCGCGAATCGTTTTATTGCGTATTTTTCGTTAATTGGTTTCAAAACTTTATATGTCGACGAGTCGCCGTCAGCCTGAGAAATAGTAAGATCCACGAATAATTATGTTATCTCCTTACCAAAATCAGCTACGGACTTGTCCTTCTGTATTGCTCTTTGTAACTTAGTCTGGAGAGCAGTGGGCGATTTTCTTGGCAGAAGTAGCTGACGCATGTCCTTTAACAATTCCTCAACAGTGCTATAAGTAGTGGTTAATTTTAATTTGGCATTTTGGGAGAGCCTACTTTTTTAGACAAACTACTACTGTTAGATATATAACAATACAAACTACTTTTAGTCGATTAAGTACTGGCAACCTCTATGCTCTATGATGATGATGTGTAACTTTTTCTTCAAAAAAAAAAAAAGTCAGTCGGTTGAAAGCGATATTGAAGTTTTAATAGGTTATGGGCCCAGTACCCATAAAATTTGTAAAATATCGTAGAATTGAGAGTGATTTCGCAGTATTTCGTGTTATATCAGAAGAAAAATGAGTTCCAACTATATTACAAATATTCCGAAGCTGAAAGGACGCGAAAACTTCGATGATTGGGCGTTCGCTGTCGAAAATTTGTTGGTGCTAGAAGGGGCAGATAAATTCATAAAAGTGGAAGGAACCGAGGCTGAGGCCGTAACAGATATCAAAGCACGAGCGAAGATTATACTAACGATCGACTCATCATTATTCGTGCACATAAAGGAGACAAAGACCACGAAGGAGTTATGGACAAAACTGCGTGCTTTGTTCGACGACTCAGGATTTTCAAGGAGAATTACTTTGCTTCGTCATCTGATTTCTATAAGATTGGAAAACAGTGAGAATATGACGAATTATGTGACACAAATAGTTGAAACGT
The DNA here is from genome assembly GCA_941918905.2 of Xestia sexstrigata. Classification (NCBI taxonomy): domain Eukaryota; kingdom Metazoa; phylum Arthropoda; class Insecta; order Lepidoptera; family Noctuidae; genus Xestia; species Xestia sexstrigata. The sequence continues at coordinate 309,156 of CALNXC020000003.1, read as the reverse complement.
CTCAACGTTTAAGCGGAACAGGATTCGCTATTAACGATGAGTGGATTGGCTCATTGTTGCTAGCCGGGCTCCCAGAGCGATTTATGCCCATGATTATGGCTATTGAACATTCCGGAATACAAATAACTGCAGATTCCATCAAAACAAAGTTACTTGATATGGAAACGGTTGATCCGAGTGAAACGGAATGCAACTCAGCATTATTAACCAGGCATAAAAAGAAATTCGCTAAGGGCAACACCAAGAAACAAAGTGGCCATAGTGCACAGAAAGTAAATGAGTCAATGGCTGACACTGTCAACAACAAGAAAGCTATAAAATGTTACCGGTGCAATGAAATTGGACATTATCGTACTCAATGCCCACTTTTGAACGAGAAAACCGATAAGAAGAAACATAGTAACGCTTTCAGTGCTGTTTTTCTCAGTGGAAAGTTTAGCAAGAACGACTTTTACGTTGACTCAGGCGCAAGTCAACACATGTCGACGAACGAAAGTTGGCTGGAAAATCCATCATATTCGTCGTGTTTACCAGAGATTATCGTTGCTAATAGGATGAAAGTTCCCGTTCTGTGTTCAGGAGATGTGAATATCACGACAAGTTACAATTATAATATAACTGTAAAAGATGTGTTGTGTGTACCAACTCTCACGACTAACCTATTATCGGTCAGTGAACTAATTAAGAATGGAAACAGTGTTGTTTTCGAACCAAACAAATGTACAATAAGGAACAAATCAGGTGATTTGGTTGCAGATGCCGATTTAGTTGATGGTGTTTATAAATTGAACCTACAATCACAAAATTGTTTATTGACCTCAACCGTCAATGGAGAAACATGGCACCGTCGGCTTGGACATATAAACAGTAATGATATGAACAAAATGAAGCGTTGTGAATTAGTGGAAGGACTCGAATACACAGATACATTCACAACAAGTAAATTGAGCTGTGAGGTATGCTGTGAAAGGGCACGCCACAATAGTGGCGGTAAGTCCCCTCTTTGAGGAGTGGCTTGAGAGACGCCACGGCGTCCTCACCTTCCGCCTGACGCAGGTCCTCACCGGACACGGTGTTTTCGGGAGGTTCCTGCACCGAATCGGGCGGGAGGAAACGCCCGGGTGTTTCCACTGCGAGGATCGACCGGAGGACACGGTGGAGCACACGGTGGAGGTGTGCCCCGCGTGGGCGGAGCACCGCCGTGTCCTCGAAGCGGCGATTGGCGGCGGCGACCTCTCGCGTCCGGCCCTGGTGCAAGCCATGGTCCGGAGCGAGACGGAATGGGACGCCGTCACCTCCTTCTGCGAAGCAGTAATGCTAGAGAAGGAGGTGGCGGAACGTGAGAGGGAGAGAACCTCACAGCGTCCCGGCCGCCGCGGGAGACGCCCCGGGCGTCGGGGGCCACCACGTGGCCCCCGGCCACCGTAGGCGCGGGCCTGTGGACGGTGGGCTATGGGCTAGCTCGCCGTCCGTCCGTCTCATGACGACAGGCCGTGTCGACGGCGCGTTCGTGTTCCACGCGCGCCTCAAAGAGAGTCAGCAAAAAGGAAGGGGTCCGAAAGGACCGATGCCTGCCGGGGTTGCGGGACTATTCGAAAGAGATACCGTGGCCCCGGAACACAAAGGGCGATGAAGGAACATGGATGGGTTTTAGTCAGTAAAAGTCTGACACTCCCTCCTGCTCCGCCCAGAGCGGGAGAAGTCATTTGATGATTTCCCATCCGAAAAAAAAAAAAAAAAAAAAAGGTATGCTGTGAAGGTAAACAAACTCGACTGCCGTTTGCTGCTGGATCACGAGCAACAGAAATACTACAAATTGTTCATTCAGATATCTGTGGACCAATGGAGAAACAATCAATAGGCGGTGCTCGTTACTTTGTGTTGTATATTGATGACTATAGTAGAATGACATTCATTTACTTCATGAAGGCTAAAAGTCAAATGATACACTATTTCAAAGAATTGAAATTGATGGCAGAGAATTTCAAGAATACTAAAATCAAAATTTTGAGAACTGACAATGGTAGCGAATACTGTAGCAACCATATGGAACAGTATTTGAAGAATGAAGGCATAATTCATCAAAAAACAAATCCATATACGCCAGAGCAGAATGGACTCAGCGAGAGGTCAAACAGAACCATTGTGGAGAGGGCGAGATGCTTGATATATGAGGCAGACCTAGACAAGAAGTTTTGGGCAGAAGCTGCCAACACAGCAGTCTATCTTAAAAACAGGTCAGTGGCTTCACATATAGAAAAAACTCCCTTTGAAATGTGGACGGGCAGAAAGTCAGATATTAGCCATCTACGAATCTTTGGCAGCCCAGTAATGGTCCATGTGCCCAAAGAAAAGCGTAAAAAGTTTGATAAGAAGGCAAACAAGATGGTCTTAGTTGGTTACTCAGAAAATACTAAAGGTTATCGTCTATTTGACCCACAGTCGCAAAAGGTCATTGTTGCCAGAGATGTGGTGGTCATGGAGAACACCAAGGACAGATCATCAGCAACTGTACTGATAGAGGACCAACAGCCACCAGAGTGCACAGAAAACAGTAAGTCAGATAGTACAGATGTTATAGAAGATAATGTGGGTGACGCAACATATATACCCGATGAAACATCATGTGAATCAGAAGACAGTTTTCATGATCCTCTCTCACCAGATGACACAGAAGTTGTGAAACAGTCACAGGTTTTGGATGCTCCAAAGAAGCGTACTAGAAGAAAACCTGACTACTACGGTACTGCCAATATGTGTGTGGAAGATGTAACAGGTGACCAGATATCGCTTGATGCAGCCATGAGTGGACCTGAGAAAGTGCAGTGGAAAAGTGCTATAAATGAAGAGCTAAAAGCTTTCAGTGACCTTGACACTTGGGAGCTAGTGGACAGACCAAAGAATGGTACAGTGGTAAAAAACAAGTGGGTGCTTAAAAAGAAATATAGTAGTGATGGTGATGTGCGTTACAGGGCTAGGCTAGTTGCTAAGGGCTTTGCCCAGAGGAAAGGTATAGAATTTACTGAAACTTTCTCACCAGTGTTAAGATATTCTACACTTAGACTACTATTTGCTTTAACTGTACAACTTAACTTAAAAATGAGCCACCTTGATGTACCTACAGCATTCTTAAATGGTTTTCTAAATGAAAATGTGTTTACAGAAATACCTGAATGTTTCTCCTCTCTTGAAAATTGTGATAATAAAGTGTTGAAATTGAAAAGAGCAATTTACGGTCTCAAACAATCTGCCAGGGCATGGTACAGTAGAGCGGAAGATTGTTTGTTACAATTAGGTTACAGAAAATCCAAGTATGAACCTTGTCTCTTTATAAAGTGTAATAATGATGTTAAAGTGTTTGTAGCTTTATATGTAGATGATTTTTTTGTGTTTTATAATTGCAACAACTCTTATTTACAGTTAAAGACTGAACTTATAAATAAATTTAATATAAAAGATTTGGGTCAGATCAAGCAGTGTCTAGGAATGAGAGTAAATGTAAAAGAAGATTGTATTACTGTTGATCAAGAGCAATTCGTAAGACATATTTTGGATAAATTTAGTATGTCAGATTGTCATGGCTCAGATACCCCCATGGAAATTAATTTAAAGTTAGATAAGGATGTAAATAATATTTGTGATGTAAAATACCCCTACCAGCAGTTGATTGGGAGTCTCATGTACCTATCTGTATTAACGAGACCAGATATAGCTTTTAGTGTTAGTTATCTAAGTCAATATAATAATTGTTTTCAAGAAACACACTGGAATCATTTGAAAAGATTGTTAAAGTATCTACAGAAAACTAAAAACTATGGTTTAGTATATAAGAAAGATAGTAATAGTGCTTTACATGGTTTTGTTGATGCTGACTGGGCATCGTGTAATTTAGACAGAAGATCTTATTCTGGGTTTTGTTTTATGATGTCAGGTTGTGTTATCTCTTATGAGTCCAGAAAGCAAAGAACAGTAGCATTGTCATCAACAGAGTCTGAATACATGGCACTATCTGAAGCATGCAAAGAGGCTATTTATTTAAACAATTTACTATGTGATATGTTGCAGTTAAATGAAAGGACACCTATGTCCTTGTATAGTGATAGCCAGAGTTCACTAAGTTTAGCTGCTAATCCTTTATTTCATAAGCGCACAAAACATATAGATGTGCGACATCATTTTGTTCGTGAATGTGTATTTCATAATAGAGTTAAACTCGAACATATATCTACTTCTGAAATACCAGCTGATTTGCTTACAAAAGCTCTTTGTTCTAACAAACATTATAAGTTTATGAGTTTGATGGGTGTTGAAGAGATATAAGTTTTTTTGTGCAGTAGTCTTATTTTTCTTATTGTATAAGTTAATGGTTAGTAGTTTATTTTGTTACGGGGGCATGTTAGATATGTAACAATACAAACTACTTTTAGTCGATTAAGTACTGGCAACCTCTATGCTCTATGATGATGATGTGTAACTTTTTCTTCAAAAAAAAAAAAGTCAGTCGGTTGAAAGCGATATTGAAGTTTTAATACACTATTAGTTTTTTCTTGCAATCAGCCTTGTCAAGTATTGAGTTGTAATAGTCAATATTTTCAATTAGTGTTCTAGTCACGTCATCGTGATCGTTCATCACAGGTAAGAGATTTAGAGCAATCTTTAAATCAAATACGTCCGTACTCATTTTGCTGACCTCTCCTTTAATTGTACTCTCTGAACAAAATTTTACAATTTCGTTATATAAGCTCAAAAATTGAGAACTGTATTTATTAATTAACTCTATGGATCTTTAATCTATAACACCCTTCTCAATGTCACCCTGCAAATTATTTATTAAGGACGTATACTGACCATACAAAATATTTGCCTCGGCTTGTTTAGATATACTTATATGTCCCCGTCGACGCTCAGGGCCTATTTTTACCAAGTAAACTCTAATTTCTTTTAATTCCTTATAGAGGCACTCTAGTATATCAGCCATAACATGCTCTAATAATTAAACTTAATAGGTAGACTGCCATGTCATAATTAATACGTTTTATATTAGCTTTCAATATCTTGATATCTTTGATTACAGACCTGATATGATTATTTAATGTCCATATAATTTATATCTATCTAATAATATGCAATTGCGCTCATAATTATGGTTATGAGATATAGATACAAAAGAGAGAAAAAAATGAAAAAATATTATAAGTACCTCACTTAAAAATTCACACATTGATAATAGCCGTATATCCGAAGCCGTATCGTCTGAAACTCACAAACACTTTTATCACTAGACCGCTCCTTCTTTTTCCAATTGACGACGCTCCCGGCGAAAGATACTCGCATACCTTTGCAATGCGAACTCGTTCAGTCGACGCTCCACTAGTTTTTCATGGCACCTTTTGTATGTGCGCCAAATAACATATACCGCCCCCAACGTCAGGACAACGCAGATTACAACCAGGGTATAGTTTATAGCACCAACGTGATTTTTCAAAGTCTCCAGGTGCGCAATATTCTCTGCGCCACCAGAAGCAGTTTGCGCCAAGATCACTTCCTCTGTCTTGGATGTAGAACTTCCATAATGGTGACATAACATAATGGTGACTGGTAATTGGTGAATCCTTCGGGACTCGTATTTGCAGTTGTACGCAAGATAGCAGCACAAATTTCGATATTGTAATTAATCATTGTAGCTAAGTTCGTAATTTTAGATCATGTAGATGTGTCGTACTCTTAATATGGGCAATGGAATGCACACCCGAGGCAGACCGCTGGCAGGGTCGCCATGTATTGTGAGGCGAGTGGAATGAAAGACGAGTTGAGATACACTGAATATATTTGGGATAAACATAATTAATATAAGTACGTAATAGTGGTCACACACTACAAGACGCTCCGCGAGAACAAATGTCAGCTAAATTATATTCACTACACACGTGCCGCCAAAAATGAGGGGGTAAAATTCAATAATTTTAGTAACACGATGACTGACAAAGGTTTTCAGTTTATATGGTTCCGTTTGCAGCCACGACAGTACGACTGTCGAGTCTGAGGCTGCTGTTATTTTATTAATTTTGATGCGAGTAAATGTGTCAACTACGAACTTCATTAATTTGGTCAATAAGACAGCACCCATTAACTCCAACCGAGGAATCGTTACAGGTTTTATTGGTGCAACTTTAGATTTCGAGGTCACTAAACGAACCTTTACATTACCCTTCTGGTCGCGACTGATCACATACACGCATGCTGCGTAGCCACACAACGACGCGTCACAGAATCCAACTAAGTCACATTCCGTTTCACCCGGTAATAGCATGTGACGTTCAATACGTAACTCTTGTAACAGGGGGAGTTCAGAAATAAAAGTTTGCCACGATTTTTAATGTTATCAGGCAACTTTTCATCCCACCCGATGCCTAGCTTCCACAGCTCTTGCATGATCTGCTTCGCTACAAAAGTGCATGGTGCGATAAAACCCACAGGATCGTAAATCGACGCTAGTAATTTTAGTACTGATCGTTTTGTTGACTCGTTGTCTGTTAAATTAACCGAAAAAATAAAATTATCAGATTTTGGAATCCATTTAAGACCTAAAACCTTAATGGTACAGTCGTTTTCATCTTTAACGAATGTTACAGAATTTTCCCTATTTTCAAATGGGACCCGTTGTAGTAACTTCTCACTGTTACTCATCCACTTTTTTAAAGTGAAGTTGGCACTTTCAAAAATACCAATTAATTGATCCTGTACTAAGCAAGCTTGCTCAAAAGTATTACACGAATATAGAATATCGTCCATGTAAACACCCTCACGGAGGACCTGAGCAGCGAAAGAAAAACGTTTTCCTTCATCGTTAGCTAATTGAAGTAGCGTCCGGATTGCTAAGAACGGTGAACAACTAAGTCCGTATGTTAAGGTTTTTAATTCGTATAATTTTATTGGATCGTTAGGCGATTCCCGATATAAAATGTGTTGATATAGGCGATCTTCTTTTCTTAAGGCTATAGCACGATACATTTTACAAACGTCACTAACTAGACAATATTCAAATAGTCTGAATTTCAAAATTATTGCCGCAATATCCGGATACAACTTAGGACCGATTAATAGAATGTCATTTAGAGACACGTTATTGCTACTTTTCGCAGACGCGTCGAACACTACACGTAAAGGAGTGGAGGTACTACTAGGTCGCAAAATACTATGATGTGGAATTATGTATTTGCTAGTTTGATCACCCTGATAAAGCTCCATATAACCGAGGTCTTCATATTCTCGCATAAATTCCTTGTACTTATTATTTAGATCAGGAGTGCGCGCGAGTTTACGTTCCGTATACAATAACCGACGCTCAGCCACAGCACGTGTTTGACCTAGCGGCGAGCGTTCGGGCGCAAACGGCATCGGAACCACGTATTGCCCGTTCGATTCTCGGGTATGTTCATTAGAGAATATTTCCTCGGCTAACTGATCCAAAGGATTTATTGAAGGTGTGCACGGCACTTCCTCAATTTCCCAAAAATCGCGTAACGATTTATCAATCGATTGTTCTTCGTCATATGAAACTGATAAATTAAGATTTTGCGAACTATTAGTATTTTTAAGTGGATATAATTTTCCGCTAATAACATAACCAAAAACTGTTTTAATAACACTCGGAATACTATCCTTAATTAGTAGCGGTTTATCTCTAATGATATCTGGCACTATGTCGTTACCTAACAAAATATCTATTCGCGAACACTTAAAAAACAATGGATCCGCCAACCTATAAGTGCCATATTCGTTAATGACATTATCTGTGAAAGAAACATTAGGCATATCAGCGGACACCTTTGAAATAACTACTAAATTAACGCTAAATGTCGGACTATTGGCATGTTTTGATTTTAGAGTACAGAGTAGAGTAGAGTAGAGTAGGGACTCCATTTTCCGCACTTAGACTCTCATTCGGTCCGTTGTGCGTAGGTGTCCTGGCTAGGTTAGCCAGCCTAACTCCGTCCAGAAGCACAGAAGTTTCCTGGGATCTTCACAGGCTTCGCGGAGCGACCTCACCGTTCCGAGGATTTGTTTGCGTTGGGTAGCCACAGCCTCGCATTCCAGGATGACATGGGCAGCTGATTCTTCGGCGTCAAAGCAGCCCCTGCAGAGTGGGCTGTCCGTGGCGCCTATGTTGAAGAGGTGTTTGTTAAGGGGGCAATGGCCCGTTATTGTCCCTATTATTATTCTGAGGTTATTTCTGCTTAAGCTGAGCAGTCGTTTTGTTAGTCGTGGGTGTAGACTTGGCATCGCCATTTTTGACTGTCTACAGTCTGTAGACCGTGACCATTTGTTGTTATGAAGTTCAGTTGATCTCTGGCGAATCCACGTACGGAAATGTGAGAAAGGTAAGGGAAGGAGTGGGTACGGGCCTAGCACTGCCATTTCGGAACCTCTCTTAGCAAGTTCGTCCGCGGCGTCATTGCCTAAGGATCCACTGTGCCCCTTAATCCACTGGAGAGTGATTCTGTTAGACAGCGATATACTCTCCATGGCGAGGTGACATTCAAATGTTAATTTACTTTTGGTTTGTTTGTTTTCTAGGGCTTTAAGCACAGCTAGGCTATCAGATACGAATCTGATTGCGTAATTGTGAATCCCCAGACGCTTTACGGCTGTTGCAGCTTGTGTTAGGGCGACACACTCGCATTGGAATATCGAGCTGTGTTCGCCTAGTGGTAGGTGAAAGTTAATGTTGAGGTCTAGGGAGTGTACGCCAGCCCCTGAGCCGTTTTGAGTTTTAGAGCCATCTGTGTATATGCGTACTTCATTAACTCCTGACTGATCCCTTAATTCCTCTGTTATTTGTATGCTATAGCTTTTGTTGAACATGGGTTTATTATGTGTCCTATCACACGGGGCAGCGATGAGAGGTTGATACTCGATCGCCCGGTCCAGGATGCCTGCGTGGGGACTGGTGTGGTTCTTTCCCCATATGCCCAAGTGCATAAGCCTGATAGCTGCTAGTGCTGCCTCCTGCTGTATGTACAATTCAAGGGGAGTTAATTGTAGGGCTATCTCCATTGCCGCTGTTGGGGTTGTCCTCATACAGCCCGTGATAGCGGAACAGGCCAGCCTTTGGAACCGCTGAAGCCTAGAGACGGTGGTCCAGAATTCAGTTCTGGTCCACCAAACCAAAGCGCCATAAGTCAGCATTGGTCTGATCACCGCTGTGTAAAGCCACATTGTGATCTTTGGAGAGAGCCCCCACGTTTTTCCTAACATTTTTTTGCATTGGTACAATGCGATTGTGCTTTTGTTAATTTTGTAGTCAAGATGCCTATTCCAGAGCAATTTGCTATCAAGGATCACTCCTAAGTACTTGACTTCTTCTTTAAGTGTTAGTTCGGTGTTGAATAGTTTGGGAAGTTTGTGTGGTCCAAGGACTCTTTTGTTTGTAAACATTATTAGTTCTGTTTTGGTGGGGTTAACTGATAGTTCGTGTTTTGTACACCAGTTCTCGATTATTTTGAAGGCTTTCCTCATGAGGTCACATAAGACGCCTTCAAATTTCCCCGTGATTAGAATTGCTATGTCATCCGCATAACCCACCGAGTACAGACTGCTAGCGTTGAGCTCGGTAATGAGCTCATATTTTAGAGTACAAGTAATCATGCCTTGATTTTTAACGATGCCCCCACCTATACCGTGAATAGTTAAAGGACATTTTTTACGTTGTAATCCTAATTTCTGAGCAAAATCAGTAGTTATGAAAGAAGTTTGGGCTCCAGAATCGATGACTGTACGGCAGTCTTGATATTGACCAACACAGTCAATAACATGCGCGCGGGTAGTACCTAACACTACTCCGTATCCGTATTCGCAGTTATCATTAAATAATGCTTGCTGAATGGGGCAGTTCGTGTCACTTACGAAGTGAGACGAAACAACCGCTTGCTGCGCGTGCGAAAGAGACGGCTGCACGGACAGGGTGTTCGCCACGGACGATATTCCCGCGCTTTCCGTCGCATTATCTTTATGTAATAGGTAATGATGCGGTAATGCACATACCCCGCAGGTCATTGTACTTTTACAAGCATTAGACTGATGGTCAGATTTAAGACAATTATGACACAGATTAAGTGAATGAACACGGTTCACTCTTTCATCGACCGACAATTTACGAAATTGATCGCATCGATAAATCATATGATTTTGTTTACGAATCACACAAGAAAAATTCGAATTATTATTATTACGGTTGTTATTATTATTGTTCGAAGTACGTGCCGTATTGAGAACTGACTTAGACGAAGATTTAGTTTGGCTTTTATTTTGTGTATTACTAGATTTCGACGTGTTATTTGAAGAGCTGTTTATAAAAGTGTGTTCTAGAACTTTAATTTGCTTGTTTACAAAATCAATTAGTTCCGCAAATGAAGGTATCAACTTTTGATCACGGCTTTCTTCGAATAATTTACGCGTATGAGGGTCAAGTCTTTGTAATGCCAAATGACACAATAAGAAATCATCTAAGTTGTTTATGTTTAATGCTTGAATCGCTTTAAGTGAATGATCAAAGGTTTCTATAAATGAAGTTAAGTTCGACGTAGTATCTTTAGTTAACGGTGAAAAGTTCAACATTTTATCGAAATACCTACATGCTAGCGTTCTGTGGTCGTGATATTTGTCAACTAAACTTTGCCAAACTAATTTGTAATTAGCGGCCGTGATAGGTAGATTTTTAACAATATTTAAAGCAGAACCTTTAACGCATGAAAGTAAATAATGGAATTTATCGATATCGGAGAAATTCCTATTGTGAACTAATGATGAGAACGTGTCATAAAAAGTTATCCAATTTTCAACTTCACCGTCAAATTGAAATAATGTTAGCTTCGGTAACGCGGGTTCAAATTCAAATTCAAATTCAAAAGTCTTTATTGCTAACTATGTGTACATAAATAAAGTTCTTAACAGAGGATATCAGTTCTTAGAACATAGTGGCCCTGTTAGGGCATTGCAATTTCATCATGCATATATGCTTATAATTGTAACAGTAACAGTTGAACATGCATCATTTAAATTCATTAATTAAAAAGAAAAAAGTTATAAATTGATGGGTTGAACTACTAAATCATTTTTGTCCAACGCAGGAAAGAATTCGGTTTCTGTTTTTGAATGCTTCCTAGCGATTAACTGACATGCATTATACATTTCGTCAAATGTTTCGAGTTAACTAATCGACATTTTCGCAGTCGGTTTAATTTGTATTTCTATTTCGTACAAATCAAAAATGGTGGATTCAAACTTAGTACGGACACTTTCCATTTCCGACAATAATACCGTAAATAATTGCAATTTATCTGGTTCTGTTCCCAACTTTTTTGAATAGTCGTATAGCTTTTGTATTTTCGTAAATAAACATTCTTTTCTAATAATTACGATTTTTTTCTTCGTTTCTAAAACTTCCGCCATTTTGGACGCGTAGTTTTAGCAAAACCAAATGGAAAATTCGGGCTGGAATAACTAGAATCGGGGCTCGAATGGACCAGAATGTGGAATAGAGAAATGGACTGTATGAATTTATGTTGCTGTAGTGGTAAAAGAGGTTGTTCTGTATGAACTGAGTTCTTCCCGTTCGCCCAGTCAAGGAACAATCAACTAAGAAAAATTCGAGCACGACTCACCTTTTCTCAGCTACGGCCGCTTCTTGATATTTTCTTAATTGGAAAGATGATCACAGAGTCTGGCACGTTGTACAAAACACGGTACTGTACAAATTGTCCTTAAATCACAATTTTCACTCACGGAGCTAAAATATTAGATGCTGTTCGAACGAGTCAAAAAACCAACGGGCTCTCTAGTTCCTTTTCACTAAACGTTCTACGCAGATGGCGCGCAGATCGCGTTGTTGCAGTGACATGCAGCACGGTGCAGCCAATAGCGTGCCGGTATAGCAAGCGCACAAGAATATTCAAAATTAAATTGTCCAATCATGGGCTATATACAGAACATCTCCCGCGGATTGAGGATTTATTTTCTGCCTTGAGAGGGGGACAGACGTTTAGTAAAATCGATTTAAAAAGCGCCTATCAGCAATTTCTATTGGACGAGGAGTCCAAGAAGCTGTGCACTATTGTAACGCACAAGGGGAATTTCGTCTATAACAGGCTACCGTTCGGAATAAAAACCGCATCAAACAAGTTTCAGAGGATTATGGATTCTTTATTCAAGTTACCTCATGTAACCGTATTTGTAGATGATTTGATTATCACGGGGGAGACAGGGCAAGAACATAAAGAGAACTTGGATAAAGTTTTTAAAATATTAAATGATTGCGGTTTACGAATCAGTAAGGAAAAGTGTTGTTTTTTCAAAAAGCAGGTGTCGTATTTGGGTCATTTAATTGATGCGGAAGGTTTACATACGGAAACAAAGAAGGTAGATACCGTTATTGCAGCGGAACGGCCCAGTAACGTAGGCGAACTGAGAGCGTTTTTGGACCTCATAAATGATTACTCAAAGTTTGTTAATAATTTTAGCACTATAATCGCACCTTTGTATGCTTTGTTGAAGAAAAATAAAACATGGCTATGGTCAGAGGAATGTGAAACGGGATTTTAAAAAATAAAAGATTTATTAAAAAATTTGGATGTGCTGGTCCATTTCAACCCCGAGCTCTCCTTGGTATTGTCATGCGACGCATCACCGCGCGGAGTGGGCGCGTGGCTCGGGCACGAGATGCCGGACGGACGGGTACGCGCTGTGGCGCACGCAAGCAGGACACTCTCCTCTGCCGAGCAGAACTATAGCGACGACCCGAATGGCGTAGCGGTAGTGAGGCTGCCTTACGTTCTAAGGGTCCCGGGTTCGAATCCCGGTTGGAGCAAATGTTTGTGTGATGAGCATGGACATTTGTTTCCAAGTCATGGATGTTTATATGTATAATAAGTATGTATTTACAAACAAAAAAGTATCTATGTAGTATATGAACTATCTGGTGTCCACGACACAAGCCTCGTTGCTTAGTGTGGCACTAGATGGCGCTGTGTGTTAATGTCCAAGCGATATTTATTTATTTATTTAAAGCCAGATATGTAGGGAAGGTTTGGCCATCATCTTTGGAGTACAACGTTTCCATGAATATGTGGATGGCAGGTGGTCGGGGAGAAGCGGAAGGGGCGAAAGGCGGCCTAAAAGGCCCGGAATGAGGAGCGGCAGCGCCAGCATAGGGCGCGAAAGATCGCGGCTAGGCTCCGCGCCCCGAAAACCGCGGCTGTAGTGATTACACTACAGCCGGACGCGGAAAAGAGGGGCGTGTCCTACCGCGACCTTCTGGCGAAGGCGAAAGAGGCGGTTAACCTCGGTGAGCTTGGGATCACCGGGGGCCTCCGGCTTAAAGTCACAGTAACAGGGGCCTGATTGCTGGAGATTCCCGGTGAAACCAGCGGCTCGTCCGCTGACGCTCTAGCTGAAAAGCTCAGAGCGTCCCTAGACGCGGACGAGGCCCGAGTGTCCAGGCCCGTCAGATGCGCGGCCCCCGGCCACCGTAGGCGCGGGCCTGTGGACGGTGGGCTATGGGCTTGCTCGCCGTCCGTCCGTCTCATGACGACAGGCCGTGTCGACGGCGCGTTAGTGTTCCACGCGCGCCTGAAAGAGAGTCAGCAATAGGAAGTGATCCGCAAGGACCGAAGCCTGCCGGGGTTGCGGGACTGTTCGAAAGAGATACCGTGACCCCGGAACACAAAGGGCGATGAAGGAACATGGATGGGTTTTAGTCAGTAAAAGTCTGACACTCCCTCCTGCTCCGCCAGAGCGGGAGAAGTCAGTTGATGATTTCCCATCCGAAAAAAAAAAAAAAAAAAAAAAAAAGGCTGCATCTGGATCAATTAGGTCCATTTGCAAATAGTCATTATTTAATCGTCATTGATGCGCATTCCAAGTGGATTGAAGTATGCAAAGTCAGTTCAACTAATGCGGAGATAACGATAGAGCAATTACGAGATATATTCGCGCGATTTGGGTTACCCAATGAAGTCGTCACAGACAATGGACCCGCATTTATAAGCGACAAATTTTCTGGTTTTATGTTGAAAAACGGCATAGACCACAAATTGATTTCACCCCGACATGCTAGGAGCAATGGTGCCGCGGAAAATGCAGTTGGCTTAGTAAAAAAATGTTTAAAGAAAGCCGCGCACGAAGGAATCGCTGTAGATGTTGCAATAAGTAGGTTTTTGTTAAATTATCGTAATTCTATACAAAGCACGACTCAGAAGTCGCCTAGTGAAATGTTACTAGGGCGTAGGTTAAGATCTTGCTTGGATTTACTGAGACCCAGTACAAGAAGCGTTGTCATAGACAAACAATGTAAACAAAAAGATACATTCGGAGGTAAGCAGAGAGGCATAAGAGTAGGAGATATGGTGATGTTTAAGAAGTGGAGAAACAATGAAGAAGTTTGGAAAAAAGGAGAAATAATAAGCAGAATGGGAAATGTTATGTATGAAATTCAATATGAAAATGAGAAACACAGGCGTCACATTGATCAAATATTCAAATTTCCAGCTAATAAATACAATCCAATATTTGATGAAGGTGGCACGGGTGAGACTGAAGGTATATCTTCGGCTAGTTCAGGGCACACCTATGATCACGTAGGGTCTGGTCGCGTTGCATCTACACCACCATCCTCTCCGCATCACAAAGCATCTTTGTCTTCTCCATATTATGAGGAGGCACAGAGCACGAGTGATTTAAAACAGGGGTACATGCCGAGTCCAGCAGACCAGAGCCTAGGGTCAGATTTAGACTATGATTTTGTAAATACACGCCCTCGTGGCGGTAATATGAATACTTCTTTTTAGTGGATAGTTTTGCTTTACCGTATTCAAAGTGCGGTCGTTAAATTTTATGTATGTTTTCTTTTTAATAATGTTATTTTATTTATTTTTTGTGATATCGTGACATTATAGTTTTTAAGTAGCATTACTCGCACTTACAGCGAGAGGAGGGGATGATGTGGTATACGTGTATACATGTGTATGTGTAGATTCTAGATATATGGAGAAACCACGCATTCAATAAATCAGTTAAGCATCAGCCACCGCGTTGTTACTTACTCCCTCCACTTAGCTAGTACCATATCGAACAGTTGTTGCTTGTATTAGCAAAGGAATACAATATTTGGCACAGTTCTGCGAATTGCCAACACTATCTTTGTATTCTTGGGTGTTGGGGTCAAACCTAATCGCTTAATTAAACTATCTGTTGCCAGGGATGCCTGTGAACCTGTGTCTAGAATCGTCTTTGCTAATATTACCTTCTTGTCCTTGGTCAGTAGCTTAACTTGTGCTGTAGGGAGTAAAATATTAGAATTCGCTTGTTCTCCTGACAACAAACTTTATTTCAATTTATTAATATATGAAAGCGACGGGCAATATGTACATATTTTAATTTTTAATCATTTTATTAAATTAAATAAAATTACATTTAAATCCAACAGGTGGAACAGTTTCATCGTAGTGAATCAGTGAATTATGAGGTTGCTTGCACTGATCACACTTGAAATGGAATTTACATTTTCCATTGTGTTTGTTTAAACAAACTTGACACAAACTTTGAGCCTTTGTGAAGTTTAATCGCTCCAGAGCAGAGAGTAACTTAAAAGATTTACAATTAAATAACTTGTGCGTGGTAGACTTACAGTGCAAGCAGGCAGTCGCAGCAGTCTTCTGTGCTGCTACATTCACCACCACCTTGCTGCCCTTAGAATTTGTAGGCTCCGCATTCTCCATAGCGAGGGCCCTCTTCTCAAGGAACTCGATGAAGTCCTTTACCTTTGGCTCCATATTGTCGTCGCGCTCCATTTGGTAGGCTCTTGCAGTGTAGGTATCTATTTGCGAGTGAGGATACATAAAACTATTGGATCCCAATATTTTATGTCATTGTTGAGATTTTCAATGGCCGCTAGAATTTGTTTTGTGCTCGAAACAAAACTTCGAATATTTGCAGATATAGACTAAAGTAAGTAAGTAATCATTTATTCGTAAACATAGGTAATAATTACAAAAAGATCTTAAAAAATTAGATAGTGCGCTATGTTTTGCCAATTGACATACAAATTATTATAAAAAAAAAAACAACGATTATTATGATATTCTAAATTATTACATTAAATTAAACTAAAATAAAATTATGAAAGTATTATAGTACCATAATATGATTGTATTAACACAAATGCAAAAATAAGTTAAATTTCATTATTCATAATCAATTCCTTTTCATGTCAAGATTTTAATAAGTCAATTATTTACACATGCAAACAAGTTAAATTTCATTATTCATAGTCAATTTCATTTCATGTCAAAATTTAAAGTCAATTCAATTCGATTAGAGATAAATTTAAGATTAATTATTATATAAATGTAAAATATTCGTCATTAAGAAACTCGTCTAAAGTATAATAACATTTTTCAAGCAGTAAAGCGTTATAGCTGAAAGATCTAACAACTGTGCAATATGTTCATTCTGAATTTTATATTTATTACTAGCTGTTGCCCGCGGCTTCGCCCGCGTAAAGTTCGGTAACCGCCCACTGGATCATATTAAAGGGATAAACAGTGTCCTACGTGTTAATCCAGGTTATGAACTATCTATGTGCCAAATTTCATAATCATCACAATCACCATCACTATCGCAACCACCATCATTATCACAATCATCACAATCACCATCACTATCACAATAACCATCACAATCACAATTACAATCACAATCACCATCACTGTCACCGTCATCATTATCATCGTAATCACAACCATTATCATCGTAATCACAATCATCATCATCACAATCTCCATCCTCGGTATCACAATCACAATAACTATCACAATCACCATCACTATCAAAGTCACAATCACTATCACCATCACAATAACTATTACCATCGCTATCACCATCACAATCACCGCCATTATCACTTTCACGCTCACAATCACCATCACAATCACCATTATCGTTATCATAATCTTAATCATCGTAATCATAATGATTATCATCGTAATCACAATCATCATCATCACAATAACCATCATCGTTATCACATTCATTATCATGGCAATCACAATCATTATCATCGTAATCACAATCATGATCATCATTATCACAATCACCATCACCATCACAATCACAGTCACCATCACATTCACCATCACTATCACAATCACCATCACAATCACGATCACAATCACCATCACTATCACAGTCACAATCTCTATCACCATTACAATCACCATCACCATCACAATCACCATCACCATTACCATCATCATTAGCACAATCACTATCATCATTATCACAATTATTATCATCGTTATCACAACCATCTCCATCACATTCACCATCACAATCACTATCAAAATCACCTTCACCATCATCGTTATCACAATCACTATCATCATTATCACAATCATTTTCATCGTAATCACAACCATTATCATCGTAATCACAATCATCATCATCACAATATCCATCCTCCTTATCAAAATCATAATTATCGTTATCACACGCATCATCATCATTACCACAAACACCATCACTGTCACAATCACCATCAATATCACAATCACAATCACCATCAATATCACAGTCACAATCACTATCACCATCACCATCGCTATAACCATCACAATCACTGTCACTATCACAATCGCAATCACTATCACAATCACCATCATCGTTATCACAATCCTCATCATCGTAATCACAATCATTATCATCGTAATCACAATCATCATCATTATCACAAACATCATCACTGTCACAATCACTATCACAATCAGCATCACCGTCACCATCACTATCACAGTCACAATCACCATCACCAAAACAATCACAATCACCATCATCTTCATCACAATCACCATAACTATCCCAGTCACAATCACCATCATATTCACTATCACTATCACAATCACTATCACAATCACTATCACAATCACTATCACCATCACCATCACTATCACCACCACCATCACTATCACGATCACCATATTATAACAATCATTATCACAATCACCATCACCGTCATTATCACAATCACCATCGCAATCACCATCACAATCACTATCACAATCACCATCACAATCACCATCACAATCACCATCACAATCACCATCACAATCACCATCACAATCACCATCACCATTACCATCACAATCACTATCACCATCACAATCACCATCACCATTACTATCACAATCATCATCATCGTTATCACAATCGTCATCACAATCATCATCATCGTTGTCACAATCATCACTATCATTATCACAATCATCATCATCGTATTACAATCATCATTATCATTATCACAATCATCATAATCGTAATCACAATCATCATAATCGTAATCACAATCATTTTCATCGTAATCACAATCATTTTCATCGTAATCACAATCATCACCATCATCATCATCATCACAATCACCATCATCGGATCGTTATCACAATCGTCACAATAAATCAACAATAACCCTGTATAGAAGTCGAATCCGCCATCTTCTGGATCTCAAAATAAATGCCATTTTCGTTTCGGCAATCTGCATCCCTGATAATCTCGGTATCGACACCCATATTGATTTTTAGACATTTCAACACTATCGCTCCCCAACAGGGAATGAAGGCATTTCAGGTCCGCCACATTAAATCTTAAAATCGTTGTTTTTGTAATACACCCGACCCGATACACCATAAAAACAATACCGATGTTGATTTTCAGACTTTGTTACCCCATTTCCCCCTCTTAGGGATTGAATTCTGAAAAAACCTGAAACTCATTTATCAAAAGGAGCGCTCCTGTGAAGTTTCGAATAAAATAGTCTAACAAATCTTGTTTCCCCATACAAACTTTGGAGCCCCGTTTAACCCTCTTAGGGGGTGAATTTTGAAAAATCCTTTCTTAGTGCACCCCTAGACCACACAAGGAACCTACTTGCCAAATTTGGAATCTGTAGACCCAGCGGTTTGGGCTGTGCGTTAAGCAAGGGCAAGTTCTTTTTGAGGTCGTAAGGCTCACCTTTTACCGGGGTTGCGGGACTGTTCGAAAGAGATACCGTGACCCCGGAACACAAAGGGCGATGAAGGAACATGGATGGGTTTTAGTCAGTAAAAGTCTGACACTCCCTCCTGCTCCGCCCAGAGCGGGAGAAGTCATTTGATGATTTCCCATCCGAAAAAAAAAAAAAAAAAAAGCCGCCTCCGCCGCCTCCGCTGCCGTGCGCTCGCCCCTGCACCGAGTGCACTGGCGCTTGCCCAGCGTCCGCTGTCACGTCGCTCCCACGAGCCTCCACTGCGGCCGCATCGCGCTCCGCCACCTCCAGTGATGATGCTAACTTCACCGCCTCTACGTAGTGTTGTAACATCACTATTTAGTTAGTAATTAGTGTGTACACCACTAGATATAATCTATGGTTCCGGTTTATACCTGTCACTCCGGCACTGTTATGTCTGATCCCGTCTGTGATACTCCTACTAAACTGTCTCTGTGTTTAATGTGTTCCTCGTCTTAATAAACCAAGTCTACTCAACAAGTATCTTTCATTCCAACAAATATAACACGTAGGTCAACGAATCATCCTCTGCGAACAACTTCTGTCGGATGATGTCACTTTTTATCCCGCAGACGAATTGGTCGCATAGGTTTTCGTTTAGATTCTCTTAGAACTTATAATTTCGAGCCAACTTCTTGAGCTCTTGCAATTAGCAATATTTTCCCCGCTAACCTGTCTGCGTTGCCGAAACCAATATCGTTCAGCGAGGGCAGTGTCGTTTCCAGATGGTTACGTAACATCTCGACCGCAACTACATACGTCAACTCCGACGGTTTCTTTGGGCTAGCGAGATTGACCAACAGTTCGTATGCTTCATTACCTATTACCGAAATAAATGTTGGTAATTTTAGTTCCACACTGATTTTATTCACTAGGAAATACATTTCCAATCGATTAACGTAGGAAGACCACGCCCCGTTCGCGACATTGAATTCGGTCACTTTTACCACCGACATTGTCCCGTTCTTGATTTCTCGAAACAACCCAATGCAAAAAAAAAGTATTGTCCTCCGTTCCACACGCGAAATCACCAGCCTCGTCAGCCAATGTAATATTCGGAGATAAATCAAACGCAAACGTCCGGTAGTTAGCAGCGTATATTTCGACTGGCCCACACAACATTACCCTCAACACATAACAATAAAAAGATTCAGAGATACCTACATTACACATAGAATAGACTAAAATACAAAATGTCCGCCTAAAAATTAAAGTAATAACTCGAATTAAATACTATTGGACAAAAAACCTGTAGCGTCGAAGTCATACGACCAACGCCGCGCTGTGATTGGACGAACCTTGTCGCGCAGCCAACGTAACGTCGCTGAAATGATTGCGCGTGCTTGCTTGGGTTCTTGTCTTGATTTGAGTGCGCAGTGTTGCCACCCTGCACCACAGGTCCGTCGTTGATTGAATGGTCGTTGATGACGCTCTTGCGCGAATGCGCAGGAGCTTTGTCTTCAATCGACTTGTTGTTTTGCGGTTTTGCCAGGAAGACGCGACAAAATGGCCGATCTTGATTGATGGTGATTGATTGAAATATGGTGGATGCTTGAAACTAGCTTTTTGGTGTTGAGTTGAATGAATGTTTTTCTTAAAAGGCTTGAATCTCAAATTAAAGTTGATTGAAATCTTGAATATTGGAATCGTACTCTCACTCTTGATAGGTCCTTAGAATAGCTTCTTGCTCTCTTGAATTGAAGGATACCTATTTTTTTCGCAAGATGAATAAACTGGATCGTAGCTGACGCCGAAGGGGTTTCGCGCGTCAACCAAAAGAAATTGCAGCTGTATTCTATAAAATCCTGTTGTTTTCGTTATCGTAGGCTGAACAGCTGTAGCTAGCACTGAAGGGGTATCGCGGGCCAACCAAATTGCAGCCGTCTTTTGCTTTTTTCAGCCTAATTTGCCTCTGCGCGTCGTTTGTATGTGTTGTTCCTTGCAGTGTGGATGAAAACTCGCACAGTGGAATTGCGCCGCGTGCAGTTCACAATGGAGATCGCTGCGCCTTTGTTCAAGCACTCGTTGCTCGCCTGATGAAAAATCGCGGGGAGAAGGACCAATGTATGGAGCTTGATGTGCTGCTCGGGGATAGCTAGGGGCTGGTTATCTTCCTCAGACAGCTAAAATCCAAATGCTTGAGGGGCACAGTTTATTTGCTCTCAACACACAAACACACACAGTACAGAGTGGCATTAATCTCACTTTAGGCACTAAGGAAAATGTACTTCTATTACTATATTTTATTTGTAGGTTATAATTATTAGGTGCGGACAGAGGCAACGGAAGAGAGTTATTTTACAATGTTGCCAAAAACCAAATATTAATAATAATTTTGTTGGTGTTGCCAACAATTGAATCTCCTATTTTTACATGAAATTAAATCATATGTCCCAAGTATTGTACCGTGTTGCTGTGTGTTTTATTCCGAATGTTCATTTATATTCTGACATTGTATTTAATTATTCTTAACATTTTAATTGATAACCCCTGACATTGTATTTAATAATTCTTAACATTTTAATTGATAACCCTTGACATTGTATTTGATAGTAGTTAACGTTTTTCTTATTCTCGACTTTGTATTGTTTATTATTAATTTTAATTCTTTGAAATATTTGTACGCTGGAAACAGCAGAATATTATGGACTTCGAATTATGTGTAACATCTGTGTAACAACAATATTCTAACAAATAAATTTATTATTATTATTATTATTATTATTATAAATTGATAGTCCTAAAACATTTTCTAAAAGTTAGGTTTTAGTGACAGAAACAAATCGCTGTAAACCCGACTCCAAGCAGTCTTGTCTGCCCTACCCCAAGAGTGTAAAATAGAATCGCGTAGGCGCGGTGGGTCAAGGTGGCCCGCGAGCTAAGCTAAGCTAGCGTGGGACCGCTGGAGCCTCATTTTATGACATGTGATATAAATTTCGGCGATGTTTTCATTTGGACAAATCATGATTAGGACAAAAAATATTATGGCACTTTTGATTATAGGTAAAAAGGTTAGGAGACACAATAGAGAACCCAGTTTATTTATTTTATTTATTTATTATTTATTTATTTATTTAGGATCTCCAACAAAGGATGTACACAAACACATTAAATGAGTTATGGACGATAAAAGTATCTCGTAGGTGTACTCCTTCACTTACTGGAGACTACAGCATGCACAATAAAATGTATAACTAAGTTAACAAAGAATTAGTCGCATTAAAAACAAAATCTAAATTAAAATCAAAATCAAACCACAAAACTGGAGAAATAAAATTAAAAATGAAATAAAATTAACAATGTCGTAGTAGCAATTGGGAAATTGAAGTCAAAATCAAAATCAAACACATTAGGTAAAAAATTTGGAAAAATAAAATAAAGAATGAAATAAAATTAACAATGTCATGGCAATTGAGAAATTAAAATTTAAATTTAAATTTAAATCAAAATAAATTAAAATTGGTCACATAAAATTAGCAATAATTAAAAATATAATAAAATAATCAACAACTAGACAATTTTATGAGGCATTTTTTATAATTTGCAAGAGAATCACAGATGTCAAAATTGGTGTTAGCGACGATATGTAATTAATTATTTAAATATTTTAATGTCTAATTAGTTTGATTAGTCTGTCTTTCATCGTGTTATTTTCTATCATCATCGTGGTATTTTCTATCATTCATCATGGTATTTTCTGTCCTCATCGTGGTATTTTTGCCAGAACTAATAAGTAGATTCTATGTTAAAGTGTTATGCATTCCTCATCGTGGTATTTTTCCCGAGCTAGTAGATTCTTTGTTAAAGTGTTATTCATTCCTTATCGTGGTATTTTTCTAGAGCTAGTAAGTATATTCTATGTTGAAGTGTTGTGCATTCCTCATGGTATTTTTCTAGAGCTATTAACTAGATTATATGTTATGTTAAAGTATTATGCATATTTTAAGGTGTAAAATAAGGTTTTTTAAGACTTTATTAATTAAGATAGAAACATAAGGAAATATTGTAAGGGGTGTTTTACCACAGAAAAACAGCATGTTAAATTTATCATACAAAAGCCACCTGCGCTCTGATTGGTCGATGGGTGGGTCATTAGTGCCGTGTGCAAAACTGAAGGGCTGTGATTGGTCAGAGCTGCCTATAAAAAAGGGTCATTTTCTGTGGTCAGGCATTCGGATTCGCCAGTGGTTCACCAACCGAACACCTCATCTGGAGCGCTGCATTCGACGGTGAAGAAGTTTTCGGCCAAATTGTGCACTGATTGGGGGTACGTGGAGAAAACTTTTTTCGCGCGGACCGCACTTTTAATTCACTTTCCCTGTGTTCGCGCGAGTGCCTAGCACTGGTGCGAGCACAGGGGGAGCCTCCGCTGCTACCCGGTGCCTTGAGCACTGCTGCGGTCGCGAGGCCACGTTAACTGCCGAAGCCGAGGAAGAAGATGCCGAAGCCCGGCGCCCGCGGCTCGTTAGGCCGCGGCAACGCCGGCGACGAAGAACCCAGCCCGGGGCTGGACCGGGCGATGTCGATGCCCAATATCGAGGTCGACCCTCCTCTCCTCGGTCCGAGGAGAAGAAGACGTCCAGCAAGGCTGGGAAAATCAAGAAGAAGATGAAGACGACGACGACGAGCACCGGGAGGGACGAAGAGGGGGAAGCGGGACAAGACAGGGCTGCTGCTGATGCGCGCGGCCTGTCGGCGACATCGGCGCCTGCCCGTGTTGCGCCGACGCCTCCGCCGAGTCGCCCGCACACCGTACCCGTGCGTCCGTCTGCGTTCCGCCCGGTCCCGATCCAGGCCCCGGAGCCCGCCGCCGCGAACATTGGTCGTGCGCCGCATGCGCGTGCCGCCGCACCCGTACGTGCGGCCGGGCGCGATTCCGCACCGCTCGTGCGCGCGCCAGCACCTCCGCCGCACATCCTTGCGGCCTCCATCCGCGCCCCGGCGCCCACAGCGCCACCTGCGCGCCCCGCTGCGCAACACGCCACCACGGCAGCGCGACCCGCCGCGTCGACTGCGCCTTTTGGGGCTGCGACCGCGGCCAGGGCCGCCAACCGCAACAGCAAGCCGGCACCTGGAGCGCGCCCGGCACCCCTGGCGCCCCAGGTGCCCGCCTCGCCGCTACCCCCTCGTGTCTCGGCTTATGACGCTCCGGCGGCGCTGTCGGCATGCTCGTCGAGAGCCGGCTCGAGCATGTCGGTGGCGTCCGCAGGCTCAGACGACTCTGGGCTGAGCGCACAGAGGAGGTACTCACCAGCCGCATCACCGTCGCCGCCGCGGAGTTATGGCTTCGACCTGTGGTCAGAGCCGCGACCCCAGCGACGTCGGCGAAGCACCGACGAAGCCGAGGAGGAGGCGAAGCGCTACTGCCTCGACCCACCGCTGCAGCGCGAACATGCGCCGCCGCGAGGTCAGGCAGCCACCGGGTCGCCTACGTTTGCGGAGGCCACCCGAAGCACGCCTTCTACCTCTCCACAACCGATACCCAGAAATCCGGGGTCGCAACAAGGGGTGAGTAGACCTAATGCTGTCTCTCCCTCACAGCCAGCGGCCCCCCAGGACACAGACGAAAAGGCCGCCACTCAGCCCAAGCCGAAGCCACAGAAGAGGCCGGAGGATACCTTCCTCCGCTGGTGGTGGAGAAGCTGCCGGGATGGGCCGCCCACTTCAGGGCCCTAAAGGAAAAGCTGGGCCACCCCCCCAGTGCCCAACCATTTGGCACTGGGATTCGATTCATACCAGAGAGTGAAGACGAATATAGGGTGGTCCAGCGCTACCTGACCGAGCTGGAGAAGGCGGACGGCACATCGTGGTTCGCTTACTCACTGCCAGCGGAGCGAAGTGTGAAGGTAGCCATCAGGGGGCTGCCTGTGGATACCACCCCTGAAGAGATCGAGGAGGAGCTCCGCGCGTTGGGGCACGAGTCGGAATACGTCCGCCACATCAAGGCGGGCTAGGGACGTCCCGGCTGCGTGTTCCACGCCGTACTTAAAAGGACGCCCGAAGTACGTAGGATCTTCGACACCTCCGTGTTTTTATACATGCGGGGTGTGAAAATCGAAGCCTGGCGGGGCAAACGTGGGCCCGCTCAGTGTCACCGGTGCCAAAAGTTCCGGCATTCGTCGCACCATTGCCACCGGCCGCTCGCCTGTGTACGATGCGGAGAGGGGCACACCGCGCGGGACTGCCCCCGCCCTCGTGACGAACCAGCCACGTGCGCAAACTGCGGGGGCGACCACCCCGCCAATAACATTAAGTGTCCCTCGTTCCAGGCGGAAATTAAGGCCAACAGGCGAGCGGGCACAGCTGCCGCCACGACCGCCGCACAACGTCCGGCCCCAACCATGGAGGGGCCAAGAGATGTGGCTGACTCCGAGACCCAAGGCGCGTCGCTGATGGCGGCGGCCAACGGGCCCACCGACAGGGGTGAAGCCCCCCCCACCTCCTCGAAGCGGCGGAGGGGAAGGAAGAGGAAGCGAAGGGGCAAGAGGAAGGAACCTGCGCCCCCCACCGCACCTGAGGGAGTTAACCCGGGCGACCTGCCTACAACCCTGGCGCAGGCTGTAACAACGGAAGCAGCTCCATCGCAGCCGAAGAATGTGGACAGACAGACTGGAAGGCCAGCTGGCGCCGGCATAGCGCGGCTCTCGGCCCAACAGCAGCAGAAAAAGCCCAAGAGTGGCACCACCAGCGCCGGCCCAACTGCCGACGCCAAGAAAAAAGAATTTACAGCCTGCGCCATCCAGTTGTTGATGGACCTTATTAAGGCCATCAGGCAGGGTCAAGACGCAGAGCTCGTCATCCTTGACGGCCTGGCCTCGTTACTAACCTTGTACCATGGCTAGGCCGTTAAGGGTGATTCACTGGAACGCCCGCGGCCTGCAAGGCAAGGTCGCCCCCCTCCGCCGCCTCCTCAGAGAAGAGGACATCGACGTGGCGCTGATAAGCGAGACACATCTGGGACAGGAAGACAAGCTGCGAGTCCCCGGATATCTCGCTTACAGAAAGGACGAAAGGTCGGCAACCAATACCCGTTACCGTGGTCTGGCGGTACTGGTGAGGCGAAGAGTCGTCCATCAGCAGCTCCCCGTGCCGTCGCCCGGCTCGTTCTACGCGCTGGGTGTGCAGCTGCATGTTGCTGGCGAGGATCTCGCCATCTACGCCGCATACAAGGCGCCCTCGACCCATCTGGACCCTTCGGAGTTGAGGGCCCTTCTAAACGCCAGCGGCGGCGCGACGATCCTTGCTGGCGACTTGAACTGCAAGCACCCAGCGTGGAACTCGGCCGCGGCGAACACGGGAGGAAGACGGCTCTTCACGGACGCGGAAGCCTTCGGCTACACGGTGTCCGGCCCAGAGACGCCCACCCATTTTCCGGACAACCCACTCCACATGCCGGACGTGCTGGACATCGTGGCCTACCGAGGGCTACACTGTCAGATCACGCAGCAAGTACTGGACGACGAGATGCAGTCGGACCATCACCCTGTTCTCGTCGTCCTCTCGGGGATGCCGACCCGACTGAAACCCGCGGCGCCACGTCGAAAAACAAACTGGAAAGAATTCACAGAGAGGATTGAGACCACCACTCCATCTCGGCCTATCGTCACCTCCGCGGACGTGGACCAGATGGCGGCAGATGTCACTGCTTGCATACAGAGCGCCTTGGAAGCGGCGACTACAACTGTATCGCAGGAGAGCGCGGCGACTCAACGGCAGCCGCCTCTACCTGTGTATCTGCAGAAGATGGTCGCCGACAAGAGGCGCCTTCGCAAGCAGTGGCAACAATTGAGATGCCCTGTTTTGAAAAGGAGGATAAACCGTCTCGCGGAAAAGATCAAGGCCGAGATGAGTAGCAGGGAAGCCGAGAGCTGGGAGGACAGAATAGAGTCGACGGCCGGCAGCTGGCCGTCTATCCACCGACTCTGCCGCCAGCTCACGAACACCCCAGCTCCGGTGCGTCCGCTAGTGGATGGCGGAGGGGCGCTCAAGTACAGAGCAGAGGACCGGGCGGAGGTCTTAGCCCAGCACCTGGAGCGTCAGTTCCAACCGAATCCGACTTCCGACCGCGAACATGTCGCAACAGTCGAGCAACACCTTGGGGACTACTTCGCCACGCCGGTAGCTCCCGAGGAGGACGCCATATTCTTCTCGCCTGGGGCAGTCAGACGCGCCATCCTTAGGACAAAGCCTAGGAAGGCCCCCGGTGCAGACGGTATCACCAACACAGCGCTGCGCCACCTGCCGCTCCGTATGGTAGCGGCGCTGGCGCGCCTGTACACGGCGATACTGCGCACCGGGGCCTTCCCCGCTTTGTGGAAGGAGGGGCGCGTCATAATGCTGCCTAAGGCGGGGAAAAACACCCTGAAACCGGAGAGCTACCGGCCCGTTACGCTGCTGCCGACCACCTCCAAGGTGTTCGAAGTACTCCTGTTGCGGCATCTCCAGCCGCACATCACGCCACGGCCGGAACAATTCGGGTTTCGGTCGGAACACAGCACGACGCTCCAGCTGTCGAGGGTACTGCACGACCTGACAGCTGCATCCAACAAGAAAGAGGAATCCGTTGCAGTATTCCTCGACATGGAGAAGGCCTTCGACCGTGTATGGCACGACGGCCTGATTTACAAGCTGGCCACTTCTGGAGCGCCCCGTCGCGTGGTAAGAGTGGTCCAATCCTTTCTGTCCCACAGGAGCTTCCGCGTGGTGGTCGAGGGAGCGCTCTGCAGCGCCCGCCCGGTGCTGGCGGGCGTCCCGCAGGGCAGCTGCGTGTCGCCAGCGTGTTACTCACGTTACACGGACGACATCCCCACTACGCTACAGGTGAAGCTCGCGCTGTATGCTGACGACACCGCGTTCATCGCCACCTCGCTTAACGCGGGGCACGCGGCGGTCAAAATGCAGCGCGCGCTCGACCTCCTCCCTGACTGGCTGTCCAAGTGGCGGCTGTCTGTGAACGTGGGTAAGACGCAGGCGATAGTTTTCAGCTCTGCGCGCTCCCTCCCACCGCGCCTGACTCTCCAAGGTGCCGAAGTCGATTGGGCGCCCCGGGCCAAGTACCTGGGTGTGACCATCGACCGCCGGCTCACCATGGGGCCACACGTCCGCCAGGTCGCGGGCCGGACCAGGGCCGCCCGCGCCCAGCTCCGTCCAGCGCTCTCGTCCCGCCTCCCGGCGCGCGTCAAGTTGGGCGTGTATAAAACATATATACGCTCAATACTGACGTACGCCGCCCCCGCCTGGTTCGCCCTCACTAGCGAGGGAAACAAGAAGATTCTCCGCGCGCAACAGACGCTTGCGCTGCGGACCATAGTTGGCGCCCCTCGCTACGTGAGGAACGATGTCATCCAGCGGGACCTCGGGATTGAGAGCCTGGACGACTTCATCCGACGCCTCGCGACGGGAATGTTCGCGCGTGCCGACGCATCTGCTTGGCCACACGTCAAGCACCTAGCGCCCTGGCATGCGCGCCCCCCTGACGCGAGGCGACTCCCCCGCGACCTGGTAGCGGACGATGACCCCACCCCACCGGATTGACCCGGGTAAGCTGTACCAGGCTACACGCAGCTTATCTGCACAATATGACTCCACCCACTACATGCACCCAGCTGCGTGCCGTATTCTAAGTTAATATAGGTACGTCACGCAGTGAAACCACACATGCACGTCTCTACATTCACGTAGACTCACGCGAAGGAAAGCGGCGCGGGCCCGCGACCGACGCACTCACTGGGCGGTGTTACACAATACAATACCGCCCACACACACACGTCGGTTCCTCAGTCTGGTCCACTGCTGGCTAGCTCTGGTTAGTGGGGCGGGCGGGAACCACACATCCACTGTAGGTGCGCTATAAGTCGGCACCTCTGCCGCTGGTCGTCCTCCGCCGGGCCTCCCTCGGGTCTCACCTGGCGGGGACAGACCGCCGTGGTGCCGTGAAGAAAACAGCGCTGTGCAACAGCGCTGTGGCGCGCCTACAGTCCACAACATAGCAACCACACACATGGGCGCATGCTGCCACCATGCGCCCAATTAACCAATGGACAGTGTTCACCCCGAGGACGGGTCCGTTTTAACGGACTGCGGTACAGCTTCCGCGGCAAGGGGGCATAGCCCCGGAACCGCCTACCGCGCCCCCTTGCGGGGGCGTTGTGAATACTACTCGTCGGTCAGGCATTCTTGGAGAGTACTTCGCCTCGCCGGTAGCTCCCGATGAAGACCCGATTTTCTTCTCACCTTGTGCAGTTAGACGCGCCATCCTTAGGACAAAGCCAAGAAAGGCCCCGGGGGCGGACAAGATCACCAACACCGCGCTGCGCCACCTGCCGTACAGAACGGTAGCGGCGCTAGCGCGCTTGTTCACAGGGATACTGCGCACCGGGGTTTTCCTGACTACGTGGAAGGAGGGGCGCGTCATCATGCTGCCCAAACCTCACAAGGACGTCCTGAAGCCGGAAAGCTACCGGCCCATCACACTACTCTCCTGCATCTCCAAGGTGTTTGAACAACTCCTGCTGCGACACCTTCAAAAACATGTGGGTCCACGCCCCGAGCAGTTTGGGTTTCGCTCGGAGCACTCTACGACGCTCCAGCTGTCGAGGGTACTGCACCTGCTCACGGCGGCGCTGAACAAGAAGGAGCGAGCAGTTGCAGTATTCCTCGACATGGAAAAAGCATTTGACAGAGTGTGGCATGCCGGTCTGCTCTACAAACTGTCGAAGACAGACGCGCCTCGTCGCTTGATACAGGTGGTCTCCTCCTTCCTCTCGGACAGGACTTTCAGGGTGGTGGTAGACGGCGCGATATCGAGCGCCCGTCACATCACAGCTGGAGTGCCGCAGGGCAGCTGTGTCTCCCCGTGGTGTTACTCCTGCTTCACCGACGACATTCCCACCACTACAGACACCACGCTCGCGCTGTACGCGGACGACGCCGCGTACCTCGCCACTTCACTCAACGTGCATCACACGGCCGTCAAGATGCAGCGCGTGCTAGACCTGCTGCCAGAATGGCTGTCAAAATGTCGGTGAATGTGGGAAAAACACAGGCACTGACTATCGGCGGCTGCAAAAAGCCACTACCCCTGAAACTGCAGGGAGCCGACATCGGGTGGCTCGGCGAGGCCAAGTACCTGGGAGTCACCATCGACAGGCGCCTACCACGCGACCTAGTGACGGACGTGTGACGTCACATCACCGGATTGACCAACCGAGTATGCCGCTTCACTTACACGCGACATACTCGTACAATAAGACTCCACAACACCACAGTACACACACATCGGTGCAACGCCGCGTTCTAAGTTAACATAGGCGCGGCGCGCACCCCTCCATCTCATACCCGCACGACTCCACAACACGATGACTCACGCGACGGATAGCGGCACGGGCACGCCATCTACTCGCAAACATGAGCGGTGTTACACAACACAATACCACTCACACATACATACATGGCCCCTTAGCCCGGAGCGCATCGGCTAGCTTCGATAACGCTGTGGGCGGGGGCCCTCTGCCAGGTAGGGGCAGCCCCAGCCGCCTCTGGCTGGTCACCATCCGCCGGGCTTCACCCGGGGCACCGGGAGTTCCACCTGGCGGTGACAGACCACCGAGGCGGCGTGAAGATACGGTTAACACCGTGGCGCCCCTACCGACACAAAATGACACTAACTCACAGGCGAGCGGCGAAAGCGCGCTCGCCGTTGGCCGAGGCCTACATGGCCGCCACAATGACGGTGCCCGTATGTTTACGGGCACAAAGAGATCCCGCGGGACAAAGGGCGCTGCCCATAACCCGCCGGCCGCACCCCCCTACGGGGATGCAGCGACTACTCCGGGGTCAGGCATTCCAAACCCAGCAGTGTAAGAAGCAACATCAAGAAATAAATACAAGAAAACTCTGAAGAATAAGCGTTATTATTCGCTCCTACTGCAACCATCGTACACTCTCCAGTCGACATCCCGCCAGCGAGCCCGCTCCACAACAACACACAAAACAAGAGCGTCAACAATTGGTGTTCTTAGATAATATGTTATATTGCCTACAAAGTCTTGGCACAGCGGCGAAATGACCTAAGTTGGTTTTCGAGCCAGGAATGTAGAATAACTCATATGTATTATGCCTAGAAGTCCGAGATGGAATCTTATTCTCTAATGAGCTCAAAAGTTCACTACAATCTATTGTTCCACTAAATATTTTGTGAAGGATAGTGAAGTCCAGTTTCTTTCTACGACTGGCTAGTGTATCCAAATGATAATGTTTCAACCTATCAGAGTAGCTAGTCAGTTGTTTAGCCAAGTGATCTCCGTAACACAGATGGTAAAGGAACCGCTTTTGGAAACTCTCTAATCGCTTGGTATAAACATCGTAATGCGGATTCCATACCACTGAGCTATACTCTAAGATTGGACGGACTATAGTGTTGAAGAGCTTAATGTTTGTAGATGGTCTCTTAAATTCTTTACTGTTTCGCAAAACGAATCCCAGTACCTTAAAGGACCTAGACACAATATTAAGGATATGCACATCAAACTTCAGTGCCTGGTCGAGTTGAACTCCGAGGTCGCGAACACTACTCAGTTTCTGTACTTCAACCCCGTCGATGTAGTATTTATTATGTAACACCGTTTTGTTACGAGTAAACTGGCACTGACACTTACTAATATTTAAGTGCATTTTGTTTTGTGTACACCAGTTCGCAAGTCTATTGATGTCGTCTTGAAGCATTATGGAGTCTAGGTTACTTTGAATTGGCTTCATTATCTTTAAGTCATCAGCAAACAAATAAAAACGGGAGTGTTTGAAGCATTCAGTGATATCATTGATGAACACGTTAAAAATAATGGGTCCCAAATGTGATCCTTGCGGAATACCGGAAGTAGCTATGTAGCTATCAGAAAAGTGACCATTAACTACCACTTTTGACTCTCTATTTTCAAGGTAAGATTTAAACCACCCTATTATGGTTCCGCCCACACCTAATTGAGCCAATTTATTAATAAGAAGACAGTGATCTACTTTATCAAATGCTTTACTAAAGTCTGTATAAATAGCGTCCACTGGTATACGATTGTCAAGACACTTGGACAAAGCCGATGTAAAACACAATAGATTTGTATTGGTAGATCTAGACTTGACGAAACCATGTTGATATTCAGTGATGTGTTGTTTATGATACCACATCAAATGTCTGCTGACTAGTTTTTCGAACACTTTTCCAAATGTATCTAGTATTGAGATTGGTCTATAATTAGTCACTAATTGCTTTTTCTCGGATTTAAATATAGGTATTACGAGAGCTTCTTTCCAGGTGGTTGGAAAAACACTATCACTTAAAGATTTATTAAAGATTGTTTGTAGGGGTAACACTGAGGCCTTAGCACAGCGTTTTATAAACATAGGAGGAATGCCGTCACTACCCGCGCCCTTAGTTTCATCCAATCTGATTAATTCACGGTATATTTCGTTACCATCAAATTGTAGATTACACAGTGCTGCGGAAGAGAGGGGAAATGTATTGTTCGCGGGACTTGAATTATTATCTGTAGGGGCAATAAAGGTACTTGCGAAATTTTCTCCAAACATATTGCAGATATCCTGTCCGCCTGACGCGATTTTATTGTTGTGAGACATTTGTGCGGGGTATGTACTGCTACCTTTTCTCTTAGTTTTAATGAGGGACCAAAATGCTTTAGGGTTTTTGGTAATATTGTTTTCTATACTAGAAATATATTTCTTGTAGCACGCTGAACTTAGAGCATTGCATTCATCCCTTAAACTCTCAAAAAACTCTTGGTCTAATGGATTTTTGTACTTTTTAAAACGAATGTGGTATTTGTACTTCTCTCTAAGGCGTATTATAAGATCACGTGAGTACCAAGGTGGGTATTTATTACTCGTCGTTTTTTTCATAGGGATACATTCTGTAATAGTCTTTCTTAATAAGTTATAAAAAACGTCTACCATATCATTAACTGAAGCACAGTTTTTGAACACACACTCCCACTCAATTGCTAATAGGTGATGTTTACGCGGAAAGCAAATAAGACAACAAAATCAACTTGGAAAATAATGAAACGGGACGTTGTACGACCGCGTGGAGACACAGGGTGAAATCGGTCTTTCTTAAGGGTTACAGGGGTGCACGGTACCTTAATTTCCTCGTCGGCAGCTCCTCAGCGAGATTCACAGCGGTTTTCACGCACAAAACACTAAGTTTCACCAGTTTTCCAGTTTTTCTTAGGAACGCAATGTTCTCGACACACAGGTTTATAGCCAACGAACCAAAAGTTTTGTGAATGTCTAATGATGGCTCACTTCCGCCGTACGTTTGCCATCTCGCTTTAACGAGTACGATAGGTTCCGTGTAAGGAAGGGATGGGAGATAGGGATGTATTACCAACCAATTCGTAATGTTGCCAAATAATTAAATTTAATCTATGATTTAAAATTAGCGCAAACATCCCCCCGGGCTTGAAGCGATGCCTTCAAGAATTGAAGCTAATTTACAAAACTAAACTAAACGATAAACTAAGCAATAAACTAAGTACCTAATTACTAACGTTAACCTTACCTAAATTACGAAATTGCCTATCTATTGGTTAGGTAACGGACAAAGACAAACGACGGGGCGCAAGTAAGAGCCAGTCGTCGTCTTAACCCGAACGACGCGAGTGACTCCTGTGGAGTCCGGGAAAACTTCCTCCACGACACCCAACGGCCAGTGTAGTGGAGGCGAATTATCAGTTGTAAGAATCACGACCGTACCGACAGCGACCGGATCGACCGGCGTGTTCCATTTGCGACGCGATTGTAAGGTGTGGAGGTAACCGCTCCTCCAGCGTTTCCAAAACGACTGTATTAGTCTGTCTAACAATTCATGTCTAGCGACAGTATTTCTCTCGTCTATTTCCTCGGCAGGCAAATATCTTAAAGGCGTGAGATTCAAAAAGTGCGCTGGAGTTAAAGCTAGCGGTTCCGAAGGATCACTAGACAGTGTCCTGCAAAGAGGCCTACTGTTCATTACCGATTCGACTTGGGTAAGAACGGTACTTAATTCTTCGAATGAGAGAATAGTGTCACCTATGACTCGATACAAATGCGACTTTAGACTTTTAATATTAGCTTCCCAATTGCCCCCAAAGTGACTAGCAGTCGGGACATTGAGTGACCAATCTATGCGACTCTCAGCTAGCATGTGACCAAATTTAGTATTATGGTATTTTGAACAAAGAAATTCGTGAAGTTCTGAAAGTTTGCGTTTAGCGCCTATGTAATTAGTCCCGTTATCCGAATAAATCCTACTCACCGGGCCACGCCTTGACAAGAACCGTTTGAAAGCGCCCATAAAATTAGCTGTGCTAAGGTCACCAACAAGTTCAATATGCACGGCGCGTGTAGTCATGCAAACGAACAAACACACGTAGGCTTTGGTGGAACGAACACCTCGACCGCGAGACATGGTAACCCTAAACGGCCCGGCATAGTCCGTGCCCGTGTGAACGAACGGCTTAGCGGATTGGACGACACGACAAGAGCGATGATCCGCCATTTCAGGGAAACTGGACTTAGGACGAAGTCGAAAGCAGGGAATACATTTATGGATTCTATTCCTAATTAAATTACGGGCAGAAAGTATCCAATATCTCTGACGTAGGAGTGCCATCAGCAGGGCACGCCACGATAGTGGCGGTAAGTCCCCTCTTTGAGGAGTGGCTTGAGAGACGCCACGGCGTCCTCACCTTCCGCCTGACGCAGGTCCTCACCGGACACGGTTGTTTCGGGAGGTTCCTGCACCGAATCGGGCGGGAGGAAACGCCCGGGTGTTTCCATTGCGAGGATCGACCGGAGGACACGGTGGAGCACACGGTGGAGGCATGCCCCGAGTAGGACATTATTGGGCATTCTACTCCACCTTCCGTTCCTTCGGCTCACTCCGTTCGCCTCCGTCACTCTCGGTGGAGTAGAATGCCCAATAATATAAATGAAATCCACGGCGCCTATTCCACTATTTTTGTTATAGCACTCAAAAATCCTAAATACTGGTTCAGCGGCTATTCCACCCGTTGGAGTAGGTAATGAATTCCTGCATTTTGCTGTAAAATACTGGTTTGGTGTCTATTCCACTAAAATCTCATTTGCTTCTGTTTGGGTTGATTCCTGCAAACCTAACGTTACCGTTATGTAACTAAACTCTTTTAACAGGAAAGGTGAATAGCTTATAAATAATTCTTCGCAGTGATTTAACGCTACATTCGATTCTAGCCATTGCAGTAAGAAGGTTGCATTTCGTATCACGAAACTAAATACATATAACTAAGTTAACTACAATGCATGACTCAGAGAAGTCTGTTATAAAAGATATTTGTAAACTTATCATGAGGAATTCGAGCGGCGAGGTTATATTTATACAAGATTTGCAAACTGATAAAAAAAAAACAGATAACGGTTCATCAAAACATCAGGACAGGTATACAGCCCAAACAGAAGATTTGTTCTACCAACAGATGCTTGATTGGCTAAAATCAAACAATCGCTATCTTATATTGAAGGACAGCCATGGTGATGTTCGTACATTTGTTCGAGTCAGCGACAATGAGTTATAAAATGTCAATGTAAAAAATTACAAAATAACATTAGTTATATTTGAGAGTAAGAGGGGACAAAAGTCATAACGACGTATAAATGTCTATGTAATTGTTTAATTGACCCATTATTGATATTATAACCGTTTCAATGAGTCACCATGAAATTTGTTAAACAACCACAATCGTTACATGTAAACAAACTCTGCGTTCAGTCTCAGGAAACTGGTTTTCGTCATGGAGAATTATTACCTAAATCCATACGATGCATCATTTGCGGACCGTCAAATTGTGGAAAAACCAATTTATTAGTTGGACTTCTTATACATGAGAATGGATTAAGATTTCAAAATGTTTATGTTTACTCGAAAACCTTGCAACAACCCAAATACGTTTTTTTAGAAAAAGTCTTGCAACGAGTACCAGGCATTTCATTTCAGAAATATCATGAAAATGAGCAAGTACTGAGTGTTCAGACCGCAAAACCAAATTCTGTAATTGTATTTGATGATGTTGCTTGTGAAAATCAAAGTAATATGCGTGATTATTTTGCAATGGGGAGACACAAATTCATTGATTGTTTTTATCTAAATCAAACGTATAGTAAAATCCCTAAGCAATTAGTAAGAGACAACGCAAACCTAATCGTACTTTTTAAACAAGATGAAAGAAATATGAGACATGTTTATGAAGAACATGTCAACACTGACATGACATGGATTGAATTTCGTGAAATGTGTTCAAAAATATGGAATAAACCTTTCAATTATGTTGTAATTAATAAAGATTGTTCCAAAAACAAAGGATGTTATAGAAGTAAATTTGATACGTTTGTAGTCTTTGACTAATATCACGAATACATATATAAGGACATTACCTGCCTTTTTTTTTTTTTTCGGATGGGAAATCATCAAATGACTTCTCCCGCTCTGGGCGGAGCAGGAGGGAGTGTCAGACTTTTACTGACTAAAACCCATCCATGTTCCTTCATCGCCCTTTGTGTTCCGGGGCCACGGTATCTCTTTCGAATAGTCCCGCAACCCCGGCAGGCATCGGTCCTTTCGGACCCCTTCCTTTTTGCTGACTCTCTTTGAGGCGCGCGTGGAACACGAACGCGCCGTCGACACGGCCTGTCGTCATGAGACGGACGGACGGCGAGCTAGCCCATAGCCCACCGGCCACAGGCCCGCGCCTACGGTGGCCGGGGGCCACGTGGTGGCCCCCGACGCCCGGGGCGTCTCCCGCGGCGGCCGGGACGCTGTGAGGTTCTCTCCCTCTCACGTTCCGCCACCTCCTTCTCTAGCATTACTGCTTCGCAGAAGGAGGTGACGGCGTCCCATTCCGTCTCGCTCCGGACCATGGCTTGCACCAGGGCCGGACGCGAGAGGTCGCCGCCGCCAATCGCCGCTTCGAGGACACGGCGGTGCTCCGCCCACGCTGGGCACACCTCCACCGTGTGCTCCACCGTGTCCTCCGGTCGATCCTCGCAGTGGAAACACCTGGGCGTTTCCTCCCGCCCGATTCGGTGCAGGAACCTCCCGAAAACACCGTGTCCGGTGAGGACCTGCGTCAGGCGGAAGGTGAGGACGCCGTGGCGTCTCTCAAGCCACTCCTCAAAGAGGGGACTTACCGCCACTATTGTGGCGTGCCCTGCACGGGGTTGCGACAGTCGCTCTCTCCATGTGGCCATGAGATCACGCCGGAAGTCTGTCCGCTGCGCGACAATTTGTCGCGGCAGCGGAGTTTCCCCCCGGCGTAGCACCTCCGCGCGCCATTCATGTAAGCGCGCGAGGACTATCGCCTCCAGATCCCATGGCGGCAATCCGGCAAGGAGGCACGCCGCCTCACGGGAGATCGTGCGGTACCCACGGGCCAGCCTTACGGCTACCACCTTTTGGGGCGCGTTCAGGTAATGGGCTGCACGCAGCCTCAAGGAACGCGCCCACACCAGGGCCCCGTAAAGGGCCATGGACCGCACGACTCCCACGTAAAGCCTCCGGCAGGAGGCGTTTGGCCCCCCAAGGTTGGGCAGGAAGCTAATAAAAAGTAACAAAGGACAAAAATATTTGCAAATTATAAAACCTCTTTTTAAACTGAAGAATGCAGTTCAGGGAAAAGGTCTACCGTTATTAAAAAAGTGGAGAAAAAACGTAGATTTCGTGTACTGGGATGATCCCAATGAATTAGTGGAAAGGTTAAAATTATTGATTGCATCTAGAGATGCTGGCAACACAGGATTAGATAATGAAATTATATCCATCATTGAAGAATTACGTGAAAGTAAAGTTATAAATAAATAATTATTTAATATTGTGTTTATTTTACTATCAACCTCTCGCAACAATACACCTTAAACATGAACGTAGACAAATTCGGACACTACATTCACAAAAGAATGCGTTTATCAGAGTTATTTGAGTTTAATGAGAATGCATTGTTAAAATCAGAAAACGGAGATTTTGATTTAAAAACATCAAGACTGAGAAAAATTTGAACCCCAGAAGAGGCAGACGATGCTGTGAACAAGGATTATGTAGATCGATTGAATGCTAACACGTTAAAAGAATTAAATAATCTGACTGTAAACAAGGATTATGTAGATCGATTAAATGCAAATATGTTGAAAGACTTTAATACTCTGATTGGTAAATTGCGTTCCCAAATAATAAAAGATGCAAAGGATACAGTTCAAACTACTTTAAAAGCAAGGATACCTGAGGTTTCAACTCATTTCCAAGATAAGTTCTACACTAAAGCAGAGGTAGATAAATTACTGCAAAAAACTCCGTAATGACAAAACAGCAAATTGTAAATGAAATACACAAAGCGGCAAGAAGAAATTTCCTTCGACGTTCTGTTATTCTGAAAGGAATCCATGACTTATGGCAAGCAGACTTGATGGACATGCAAAACCTTAAAAAGTACAACAAAGGTTACAATTTCATCTTAGTAGTGATTGACTGTTTCTCAAAGTATGCCTGGGCTGAACCGTTAAAATCGAAAAATAAATTTGAGGTTACTCGTGCATTCGAACATATACTGCTTAGTAGTCGCAGTAATCCTGTTAACTTACAAACTGACATGGGGACAGAATTTTATAACATCACTTTTCAAACGCTTATGAAAAAGCACAACATTAACCATTACTCATCGTTTTCTACTAAAAAAGCATCAATTGTAGAGAGACTGATTAGAACTGTAAAAAATAAATTATATAAATATTTTAGTCTCAATGGAAGCTATAAGTGGTTAGGTCTACCATTGGAAGATATATTGGAGAGATATAACAACACAAAACATCGCACTATTCAATTTAAACCAGTTAATGTAAACAAAAGCAATGAACAAGTAATCAAAGAAAATATAAAAAAAAATAAACAAACATGAATTAGTTCACCGGAAGCCTAAATTCAAAGTTGGTGATTGTGTTCGTATAAGTAAATACAAACATAATTTTGAGAAAGGTTACACTCCTAATTGGTCGACTGAATTATTTATTGTAAAAAAGGTAAATAAAACTTTACCAGTGACTTATCACATAGAAGATCAACGGAAGCAAAACATATTAGGAGCTTTCTACGAACAAGAACTGCAAAGATCTAATTATCCTGATGTATATTTGTTATAAAAGGTTTTGAAAAAGAAAGGAAATAAATTGTATGTCAAATGGTTAGGTCTAAACAGTGCAGAAAACAGTTGGATTGAAAAGGCAGCAATAATGGACTAACATATTATATAACCATTTTTCATTTAAAATCTGATCATTATAAATTGAATAATGCAAGGAGGTGGACTAGTTAACAGCGTAATTAATAATCTACCATTCGAAGTTCATTTGCCAGGATACAACTATTGCGGACCAGGAACCAAACTTCACAAACGCTTAGCGCGAGGTGACCGAGGTGTAAATAAGCTAGACGAAGCTTGCATGCAACAGGATATTGCGTATACAAACCATACAGATTTATCAAATCGTCACAAAGCCGATCTAGAACTACTTAACATGGCTAAACAAAGACTTAAATCAAAAGATGCAGGGAAAGGTGAAAAACTAAGCTCTTGGCTAGTGAGCAAAGTTATGAAAGCGAAACTAAAGTCTGGATCCGGCATTAAATCATTTAGACACTTAGTTTCAAAAATAAAATCAAAAATTAAGAAACTCAAAGGCAAAGATAGTAAGACTTTGATAAAAGCAGCTTACTTAGCCGCAAAAAAGTTATTTCCAAACATTCATCATCGAATTCGAGTACCCCGAGTAATACCCATACCAAAGACTGGAGGAGTTCTACCTTTAATTCCAATTTTCGCTGGTTTATCGGCCTTGGGAAGTTTAGCTGGCGGAGCAGCGGGAATTAACAACAAAAACCGTTAATGATTACAAAGCAAGCAAACAAAATTTGCAAGAAACAGAACGACATAATAAAGCTATGGAGGCTTTAGTGTTGGGCAAGGGTTTATACATTAAGCCGTATAAAAGTGGTAAAGGATTGTTTATAATATCTTCAAAAAACTGAAAAATATGCTACCCAATCGCCCTCTAACTAATGTAGACATCCGAAAGTATTCCAGAGACATTCCATATTTTCGTGGGGTCTACATGAAGGATCGACTACCTCGGAAGCCGAAACCCATTGAATGTGGTATCGTTAACTTAGACGATTCTAAGAACGAAGGAACGCATTGGGTAGCTTATGTTAAAGTATACAATCACTGTGAATACTTTGATAGCTATGGAAATTTAAAACCTCCAATGGAGTTGATGCAATATTTCAAAAATTGTAATGTTTTTTATAACTACACAAGATATCAAAAATTTTACACAGTCAATTGTGGACATTTATGTTTAAATTATTTGTGGACTTTTTGGAATAAAAATGTAATATAAAATATAAGCTTTTCTTTCATTTCAATAATTTGCAAGATGTCGCTCACTTTGTCGATTACTGGAGACTCGTCAGTGTTAACTACATACTTTCCTAATACGTTGCAACTAGATGGAGAGTATGAGTGTGCATTATTACACTTTTCAACATTTAATTCTATTCCAAACATTGATAAAAGTAATAATAAGTTCTATTATGGCTTAAACGAAGTTATTGAACTGCCAGAGGGTACTTATGAGTTGCAAGATATCAGCGATTATTTAAAATCCGAAATAAAAGATGCAGTGATCAAACTACGGTGCAATAATAATACTTTAAAAACTACAATATTCTGTACAAAAGGCATTAATTTTACCAAAGAAGACTCTTTTAGAAGACTATTAGGATTTAACAAACAAATCTTGAAAGCAAATAAATGGCATGTGTCACAGTCTCCAGTCAACATTCTACCTACGACCGTAGTCAGGATTGAATGTGATATTGTAAGCGGTTCATATCTAAACGGTGAACCAAGTCATATTATTCACGAATTTGCACTTAATGTGCCACCTGGATACAGGATCATAGAAATCCCGAAGAACGCAATATACTTTCCAATCAATCAAAACAATATAAGCTGCATATATATCAGGCTGCTAGATATAAATAAACGAATAATCAATTTACGTGGTGAAGAAGTGCAGGTATATCTGTATCTTAGAAGAAAAACATGATTGACTACAATAAAAATGTGTCTCATCAAGTAAAGAATATCAGTTCTACTCGAGCTACCTATCAAATAAGATCTCTCTCTAAGAAGAAAATAAAATTAACTAAAGACAATAAAGCATTCCTTAGAGCGATCGGATTGTTAAAATGAATATCTTGGACGTTTTAACCGCTCCAACTTACGATAACACTATAGAAGGAATTGAATTTCATTCCTACAAGCCCTATGTAACGAGTTTCAACAGGAACGATGAAATCCGCATACCTATCAACCAACAGGACTTGTACATATTACCATCAGCTAGCACCCTATATTTGGAAGGAACTGTTATCGTTACCAAAAAAGATACGAAGGACAAAGCTACTAGTGTCAATTTTACGAACAATGCTTTACTCTACTTGTTACAAGATATTAGGTATGAGCTAAATGGAGTGGAGATTGATAAAATAAAAAATGCAGGTATAACAACAACCATAAAATCATTAATTTCAATGAACGAAAGTGAATCAAAAATGTGTAATGCCTGGGGTTGGAATATTGATAGCATAAAAAATATTGATGGAGGAAGGTTTTCTGCTTCTATACCACTACGTAACGTCCTCGGTTTTGCTGAAGATTTTAAAAAAGTCGTGATAAATAGCCGACATGAACTGATATTGTTACGAAGTAACACTAATTTGAACGCTGTAAAACTTAATACAGGTGAAGTAGTGGATGATGTTCAGATCAACAAAATCATATGGCGCGTACCGCATGTTAAAGTATCAGACAAAGAAAAAATTGGTTTGTTAAAAGTCTTAGAAAAAGATCGTCCACTTCAAATGATATACAGAAATTGGGATCTGTACGAATATCCAGCTTTGCCTAAAACTACAAAACATACCTGGTCTATCAAAACTTCATCTCAAATAGAAAAACCAAGATACGTCATTATTGGTCTACAGACAAATAGAAAAAACAATGCAAGTTCTGACATGTCTCAATTCGATCACTGTCATGTTCGAGATGTAAGAGTGTATCTCAATTCAACCTATTTTCCATATGAAAACTTAAATGTGAGTTTTGCTAATAACAGAATCGGTTTATTATACGAGCAATACGTCAGATTTCAACAGTCGTATTACGGACGTCGCTCGGAGCCCATTCTAAGCGAGAAACAATTTAGAGATTTAGCACCGCTGTTTGTAGTCGATTGTTCTAGACAAGCAGATAATCTAAAGACAGGTCCGGTTGTAGATGTGAGAGTAGAAATTGAGAGTGATTCAGAAATACCAGATTAAACTTCAGCATACTGTCTCATTCTTAACGATTGCATTGTTGAATACAAACCATTAAGCAACACAGTGAAGAAGTTATCACGAACGCGGATATTATCATTGTCGAACTCCAAGGATTTAAATATTTAGACAATAATTTCATTGTCAAAGAAGTGGCTATCGTAAGTAATGAGCACACACAGACGTTCTTGGTTAAACCACCGCATACGTTTTATTACTTAACTCAAGAAGAAAAGAAGCAGGTGCGGTGGTTGGAAAGAAATCGTGGAATTTTCTGGAGTGAGGGCTTTATAGACTACAGAGAGTTTCAACACGTCATCGTACCGTATTTAGAAAATAAAAAAATTATTACAAAGGGTTTGGAAAAGATAAAGTGGATTAAAGAGTTATGTGCAAACTGTGAAGTGATCGATATAGGTGAGAAGGGATGTCCTAATTTTGCGACATTAAAAAAGAAGTTCTGTAAAAATAAAACTGATTTTAATTGTGTGAACCATAGAATGAATTGTGTATTAAATAATGCGGTGTGTATTA
Organism: Xestia sexstrigata; assembly: GCA_941918905.2. NCBI lineage: Eukaryota > Metazoa > Arthropoda > Insecta > Lepidoptera > Noctuidae > Xestia > Xestia sexstrigata. The sequence continues at coordinate 266,083 of CALNXC020000003.1, read as the reverse complement.
GAAAATGGTAAGTTGATAATAATATGTCTATTATTTAATCTATTTTAAATTATTTTGTAATGTTCAGTTAATAAAAAAATGATTATGTACATGAGGTTGTTTTATTTAATATAATCCGGGTAACAAACTTAAAATTAGCTCTAATAAAATGAATTTAATTGAGTAAGTATTCTATTAATTTTAAAATATTGAAAACATAACATAATAAGAACATTTCTTTAGAGCTAATTTAAAGTGGGAGTATGTTTATAATGTCAATAAAAGATAATTTAAATTATAAATATATGATTTATTTAGTTTTCTCGTTAAAAACAATCACGCAACATTTACATTCACTTCAATTACAAACTAAATACACTTGCCCTTGTTGTTTAATATTTTATGTATGTACATGAAACTTATCTACTACCTATGAACTATGATGTATATGAGAATTTTAATACACTACTATATTATCAAATAAATTATTTTATTTCTTCTAACTTATTATCTCTAATTACAATAAAACTTACACCTTTGATATTTTTTGTTTTATTTATTTATATATATATATATATTTTTTTTTTATTACATTAAACTTACATATTAACTAAAAACCTTAACTAAGAACCTAACTTAGGGCTTAAAGTTTTCTTATTATTTTATTTTTATTTACAGATTGTGATGATCTATGTGGAATCATTTTATTACACTAACAAATTAACAAATGAATTTATAATACCAATATTAAACTAATTATTTATTTCTACTGAATATACAAACTAGGTAGATACATTAGTTACTTACTAATAATAATCATCACCACAAAGTTTCTTTGAAATTTTATGTATCAATGATTGTGTCTCTTCCATAACATTGTCCACTGGTTCACTAACTACATATTGTGCACTTAATACCACGTTCTCATTGTCACTTGAACTTGCAGCACTTGCTTCTTGTCGCTCACTGATGTCTAACACTTGTATCTGGATCAGTCGTAAACCTTTTTTCTTTTCGTTGTTTATAACGAACGACGATTGACTTATAGAATGTTCAGCAGGTGCCTTCCGTTTTAAACCCTCCCGTCTTGCTCTAGGCTTTTTGTTGGTTGGTTCAGGTCTTTGTTGCTCTGGAGTATGGCAGCTTAAACTTGGAGTTGGCCAACCTTGACCGTATTGTGAGAAGATAAAATCAGGAGAATTGCACATTATTGATGATCTGAAACAAACAAAGTTATAATTATTGATAATAATTATGTTTAACAGCTTAAGAAATAATTTTATAAATATGTATAAGCTTGTGCAATACTTACAATTTGTTTTGTTTTTATTCAACGTGATATGACCACTCCGACCGACTGTGTAATGATAGAATGATGTTCTACACAATAATATTACTGTGGAACGTGGCTAATATGTAATTAGACTCCATAAAGCCACACGCTGTGAATCAATTTCATGTTTCAACATGTCCGAGCACCTGTTCGGTGTCAAATTCTACAACGCGCGTGCGAACTTCGAGGCACGAGTCCTTTGTCATCAAAAATGAACAATTTATGTTTATCAAGTTGGAACCTGTATCAACACGCTGGGAGCCCTGTGTGCTTTGTAATCAATCAGGAATGGAAATAAAACAGATATAATTATAACCATTAAATACTATTTATTTATTTACTACCAATATAAGAAAACTTATCACATAGCGGCATGGCATTTCATACAAACTTAAGTCCGAAGTTTTGGAAATGAATAATATGAATTAATAAAACTTGATACGTCACAAAAAGTTAGTAAATTATATTTTAGGAATTTTACGAAATGCTGTGTCGCGTAAACGCTCTTAAAACTAATTAAGTACTAAGTTCTAAAGTTTTATACATAATTTGCTATAAGTAACAGTTAAAATAATAATATCTATTTGAGGCACCAAGAAAATTTAAATTTTTACAATTACATTACACATTATTTGACCTTACTTTAGGTAATTATCATTAAATGATAAATGATGTTTATTTTGCAAGTAGGTTTTTACAAACACTTTTACACGTCATGTTTTTTTTTTAAACTAGATGGGGCCGGTGTTTCGTACCTGACTACTCTGAGAAGAAACAGCCGAAACAAACTCAGAGGTCATAGTCTCTTTTGAAGTCCAGACATAATTTTGCTTAATTCACATGAGGACTATGCAGAATAGTGTCTGATATGGTCTTTTGAAGAAAGAACCACACAGATTTGTGTGGACCTGTCCAGTCAGTGCAAGCATTTGTCAGTTATCGTGTAGCTCGACTTATAACTCAAGGAGCTCAACGAAACGACGAACAATACCAAAGAAAGGACATTTGGGTAGGTCGCTTATAGTACTCAAACTGCCAGACAGTTGTGGGAGAAAAAAAAAAGAAAACAAACAAAAATATATAAAAATTAAACCCACATGGTCCCCACATTCACAATAATCAAATAAAATTAATAATAATTTACAAAATCAATGTCAATAAAAATCACAAAAATCATAAATGTCAATAATAATAAAAAAGTAAGATACGTAAATATTCCTGTCAAGTCAGTAGGTAAATGTAACATAAAATAAAACATGAGCACATTACATTTGAACGTTATCTAAATACATTGTAAAAAATGTATCTACTGTAATTACTTACATTAAAAATAATGGCAATTCATTACTTAAATATAGTTGCATTACCCCAAGCTAAAGTAGATACCTTATCAAACGATAGCAACCGCTTATCATCATTGCTTGAAAGTGCTACTTTATTTACATCCTGAGTGAATATTTCATGTTTTATCGACTTAAACAAAACATTTTTTTTGTGAATGACTTTACAATTGTACAAAACGTTTTTATAATCTAACATATTTAAATTTTTCGTAACACATTTTTTTGTACCTTTTGCTTTCTTTATTGTTTTGTCTAAAGTTTTAATACAATAAAGCTTTGAGCGCAGTCCTACGAATTCTTTGATAATTTTACCACCCATTTCATCTTTAAATAACCCTGGAACCTTCTTATTAATAATTGGTAAGTTAAATTCGTTGTTTAAGTCGTAGTTGCTGGTATCAAAATATTTTAGAAAATGTTCATTGATATCTTGATAAATGTCATCAGTATTTACATCATAAACCAAACTATCCGTATCAGTATAACACAATTCAATTCGGTTACCATAACAAGGCTTTATGATTGAATAATGGAAGTCATACATGTGACTCTTAGATAATTCCAATACAGTAAATCCTATATATATTGGTTTATTAAGAATAACGCGAGAAGGCTTCATTTGGATTGCCACTAGATCATCAGAAAATACTGAGGCGCTATGAAAATATGGACTGCCGATCAATTTCTCAGCACAAGTAGTCTTTTTTGTTTTATTGTTCAAGTCACACCACTTGTTTACTAACTTAACATCTATTCGATGCTCATTATTTTCCAGAGTCTTTCCAAAAATACTATTGTTCAATAATTTGAAAAAATCTTGTTCAAACGTTGACTCTGCTTTTTGACGTAACTGGGTGTTAATATCAATATATTGTTTTAAAAAACAGCTTTGCTTGAAAACAATTGCACGATGAATCCTTCGTAATACCAATCCGTGCTGCAAGCATTTTTTTAAATGTATGTAATGAATAATATAGCGGTATTTGTCATACAAATTCGGTATTAATTTTTTATTCTTACCACCGGGTGGGACGAATTTTTCTGAGCAAAATGGAAAGTCATTATGTTCAATGTGCAATGTTGTAGGATATAATAAATCAACTTCAAGAATATAACCGTTTTCCGCAGTATCGCTTAAATCTATTAAGTTCAATTGCAAATCATCTATTTCCTGTCTACTCATGAATCTAAAATCCAAATGAGGCAAATATTGACACATGCTATAGCCATATAAATTGTTACAATCTAAATAAATAATAAATGAATTCGGAAGGGATGGGTCGTAAGAATCCAAGTATTTATGATTGGCTTGGGCATGTCTTCTGGAACACATACAAATACCTCCTCTAATACCTGTTTGTATCATCCTATAAATTTGAACATCACTTATCAATTCTAATTTAATTCTAGTTTTCAAAAGAATTGCATCGAATGATAGACTTGGTGCCGTAAGATAGAACGCGGGATCCAGATTGTAATGTCGTTTACATGTTTTTCTAAAACTTTCAAACACGTCTGTAAGCAAAAGAACGTCGTTTTTAAGGTATAAATCTGTATACATACCCATGTTACGAATATTAAATACTGACCAAACGGACTGAGCGTGTTCATAGTCTTCATCAGTAATTGACTCATTAGTTAAAGAGTTAAAAAAACATTTTTTAGAGGGTAAACACGTATCTTCGTAAAGTTTCCATTGAGACATATAGTCGTACGGATAAACTCCTTTACGGGTAAGTGGATCGAATTGTGTTTTTTCGGGAAAATAAAATTTTAATTGTTTAAATTCTTGTTTTTTCATTGTACTAACCAACTTTTCTAAGCTTGTTCCTAAAAACTTGAAAGAATCTACAAATCGTACCTGTATGCTTTCATTATTGGAAATCGGAATATACTTCGTGAAAGAAATATAATTTTCTTTTGTTTTAGGTATGACTTTAATAGATCCTGGAGCTTTACCTAATTCTTTTATGAAAAGATGGCAATCATAACCCGATAAGTTATGAAAAAATACAGGCAGAAACTTAGGCATTTTATATTGTAGGTTACAGTAACTGTGAGCTGCGCCACGATATTTACCAGTCAAATGACAATGATCGCGAACCCTATCACCAAACAAGAAATTCTCACAAATATGACATGTATCAGAGTTTTCAAAGTCGAGAGCATTCTCATTCGTGTAAATCATAGGAATGGTATTATTTAAAATTCTATAAAGCTTTTTAGCGTCTTTATAGATAGACTTCACAAATTTCGAAACGCAATCCAAACCACGATACGAGACGTAACGATTATAGGTTTTATCTAGAGTGCATGTAATATGATAAGCGAAAGCGATGGGCACATGTCGCTGTCTCGTAACGGTGCTCGCCTGAGTTGGGTCAGGTTCGCAGGAGTCGTTGGAAGAGGCCGCGCTGTATGAGGTGTACCGCGCGGCCAAGGAGGCCCTGTGGCTGGCCGTCGGCGAGGCTAGGACTCGAGCCAGGGAGGAGATGTTGTCGACACTTGACGTGAATCCGTGGGGGCGCCCTTATCGTGCGGTCCGAGGGAAACTTCGTGCCTGGGCGCCTCCACTCACTGAGAGTCTGCAGCCTCAGCTGCTGGAGGAAGTGGTCGCAACGCTCTTCCCTGCTAGAGAGGAGCATGTACCGCCGCCGATGGCTTTGCCCACTGCCACGGAGCCAACGGACGAGGAAGACGTCAGCGTCCCAGAGGTGACACAAGCAGAGATGAGGGCGGCAATAACGCGGCTTCGGGCCAAAACCGTTGCCCCGGGACCCGACGGAGTTCCTGGCGTCGCGCTTGCCCTCGGTCTGAAAGAGCTAGAGCCCCAGCTGAGAGGACTCTACTCAGCGTGTCTTGAGCGGGGCCAATTCCCTAGTGAGTGGAAAAAGGGTCGTCTGGTCCTGCTCAAGAAGGCGGGGCGCCCAGCGGACTCGCCATCCGCATACCGGCCCATAGTGCTGCTGGACGAGGTGGGTAAGCTTTTCGAGCGGATTATTGCTGCCCGCCTCGCCGGCCACTTGTACAGAGAGGGGCCGGATCTGGACGATAGCCAGTTTGGCTTTCGGCATGGGCGCTCCACTGTGGACGCCATAATGCGGGTAAGAGTCCTGGCGGAGGAAGCGGTGTCCCGGGGCGGGGTGATGTTGGCGGTGTCCTTGGACATCTCCAACGCTTTCAACACCCTGCCCTGGAGCTGCATTCGGGAGGCGCTGTGTTATCACAGGGTGCCCCCGTACCTCCGCCGCATCGTTGGAGCTTATTTGGCGGAAAGGTGTGTCACCTACAGGGGACGCGACGGCGGAGGCCAGCGCGCCATGTCGTGCGGTGTTCCACAGGGTTCGGTCGTTGGCCCACCCCTGTGGAACATCGGGTACGACTGGGTGCTGAGAGGCGAGCTCCAACCGGGAGTAACCCTGGTGTGTTACGCGGACGACACACTGGTCACGGCCCGGGGGAGCTCGTACAGGGAGGCAGCGTTGCTGGCGACCTCAGCGGTCTCACAGGTTGTGGGCCGCATACGGCGCCTGGGCCTGGAGGTGGCCCTCAACAAATCGGAGGCCGTGGTCTTTCACGGCCCCCGGCGGGCGCCGCCACCGGGATCACATATTGTGGTCGGGGGGACTCCAATCGCTGTCGAGTCCACCATGAAGTATCTAGGATTGGTGCTCGACAGCCGTTGGAGCTTCGGCCCACACTTCCAGCGGCTGGCGCCCAAGTTGATGGGCGCAGCGGGCGCGCTCGCAACGCTGCTTCCCAATCTGGGGGGCCCGAGCACCGCCTGTAGGAGATTGTACCTGGGGGTCTTACGATCCATGGCCCTGTACGGGGCCCCGGTGTGGGCCTCTGACCTGACGGCCGGCAGCATCGCGATCCTGCGAAAGCCGCAGAGGGCGATGGCCGTCAGGTCTGTCAGGGGGTATCGCACGGTCTCCTACGAGGCGGCTTGTGCACTGGCCGGGTCGCCACCTTGGGACCTAGAGGCGAGAGTCCTCGCGTCACTGTACCGGTGGCGCGAGGAGGTGCGGACGCGGGGAGGTGGACCGATGCAGCGAGAGATCGATCTGCGTCGGTCTCAGCTCCGCGAGGTCATGGTGGCGGAGTGGCGGGAGAGGCTTTCGCGCCCTACCGCCGGCCTCGCTACCATCGAGGCGATCCGACCGGTGCTCGAGGAATGGCTCGAGAGAAGACATGGCTCCCTGTCGTTTCGGGCGACGCAGGTATTCTCGGGGCACGGTTGCTTCGGGAAGTACCTGTGTCGCATAAACAGGGAGCCGGACGCCCGGTGTCATCACTGCGTCCATTGTCTGGAGGACACGGCGCGGCATACGCTGGCAGAGTGTGCCGCATGGGAGGAGCCGCGCCGTGCCCTCGTGACAGAAGTGGGAGCCGACCTGTCGCTGCCGGCCGTCGCTCGCGCGATGGTCGGGAGCGCAGAGTCGTGGGATGCGGTGATCTCCTTCTGTGAAACGGTCATCTCACAGAAGGAGGCTGCGGAGAGGTTGAGGGAGGTTGAGACCGCTCTCCCGACCCGCAGCAGACGCACCGGGCGTCGGCGGAGGGCAGACAACGCCCTCTTCCGGCCCCCTTAAACGGGTTCAGAGGGACGGCGGACTTGGGGACGTCCGCTGCCCCGCCGAATAACTGGACCCGAGGCGGTGGCGCGTAGTGTTCCGCGCGCGCCCCTATTGGCGTTGCGGGGGGAGTACACCTCGCTCCCCCCGCAGACATGAGGTGGCTCGCAGAGGCGGGCCAGCACTAGCCGGGGATCGTGGAAGGTGCACTAGTTCCCATGATCTCCGGTGCAAGTGTGGGAATGGAACACCGGGGTGGTTTTTAGTCGGTTAAAGTCCGACAGACCCCTCCGCCCGCCCCAGGGCAGAGGACATCCGTGTGGATTTTCCACCCCGGCAACAAAAAAAAAAAAAAAGGTTCGCAGGAGTCGTACCGCTCTAGCATTGTTTCAAAATCTGCATATATAACAAATGGAACAAATTGCTTTCTACCATAATTTTCAAACTGAATGAAAGAACCCTTTGGAGGTAGTTCAGTAGCAACTCCTCTACAACTGTGTGAATTCAGATCATCACATGAATCAAAGAAAATTAAACAAACATCACAAAAGTATAATTTACTGTGGTGTCTTGTTATTTGTTTTTTAACAAGACGAGGTAAATCCTTAATGAGACAGTAATGTGATAAATCATCTTTTTCTAAGTAAAGTAAATGAATCACTTTCCTCTTCAAAGATTTTGGTTTATAAAACGGTCCAATCACGGAATTATTTTTAAAGCCATATATATATACACAAATTTCAGGGTTATTTAATTCGAATCGAGCAATATCTAAGAAACTCAATGGAAATTGAATGTCTTTTATATTTAACACGCTTTGAAAATGGGGGTAAGACGATACTCTTTCAGGATGAGTTTTAGCTGGATATAAAGCAGCAACAACTGACCATAAAAAGCAATAATTATCTTTATTGCGAATATTAATACATGCTTTTTTTGATTTAATTGATGTCGGCAACTCGATAAAGCTGGAACTGCGCAAAGGTTGGTATTTGTTAACATTAACTTCAAATACGAACTGTTTAAAAATGTCCACCCACTGTCACGATCTTGAAATTCTTCTATCTTTTTTTTCAACGTGTTTCTAACCTGAGATGCTAATGAATCATAATCATAATTCTGATGTACTACATAATTCTTTGTAGCAAATGATTTCATCTCCTGACTATCATTTTTAACCATCAAAAACAAAGCAAAATATTCGAAATTAATTTTTAGACAGATATGATCCCTAAGAGATTTGTTTATTAATGTCTTGATTTTTTCTTGACTGTTATTCAAAAACGAATCTAAAGAATAATTTTCGTTAGTATCTATAATTCTATAAGAAGCTATAAGATTTAGAAATGCAGAATGAATTAATTCAACACCTTCGCAAACGTATGAAATATTTTTATTTTTATGATCGGTACTGCGTAGATGACCTGTCCAATGACTGCGCTCAACAGATATGTTACAAACAGTGCAGAAAGGCATTCTATCGTAATTAATTACCTGCTAAGTTTAAAAATAAAAGATTTATTTTGGATGCCTCAAATTTAAATTTTAAATGAATAATGTAACTTATTTAAAATGTATCTTATCATATCACTATAAATATGGGCTCTGAGTCATCGAACAACTCGTGAGCCTTATGCATGAATTTTGTAGTGAGTTTCACTGCGAGCTACCTTTATCCAGTTGCAGTTTTAATATTATTTTGGATGCCTCAAATTTAAAGTTTAACTTATTTAAAATGTATCTTATCACTAAAATATACCGGCTCTGAGTCATTGAACAACTCGTGAGCCTTATGCATGAATTTTTGTAGTGAGTTCCACTGCGAGCTACCTTTATCCAATTGCAGTTTTAATGCAACTTGGGACTTCTTCCAACGCTCCTCAGGAGCAGTGGAGATGATGTCTTCTTTATGGTACACCTTCAGTTCCACAAAGAAGGCGCCCCTTAGGTCCGCTGTCCGTCGTACCTTCCCGTTGGCGACGCGGGACAGCAAGGATGAACCTAACTCCGACTGCGGAGGAATGCCATCTAAGTCTTCCAAACCGAAAAGATCGGTGCTCCCTGGTCTCTTGTTACTGTAAAAAAAATAATTTTATTTTAATAATCTAGAAGAAACACTTTTCTAGATACAAACTTATGTTGAGCGAAAAATAAGTAAGTATGTACTTAAAAATATTTTTGCAAATCAAAGTTCTCTATTGAAATCTACTTTATATTATAATATTTGTGAAAGTAATAACTTAGAAAATAAAAAGTAGTCATAAACTACCTTGATCCTAATTCCACGACCGAGGAAGCTTTGCGCTTTGTTGTTTTTTTCGTAGGCTGGCTCTTGCTCGGCACGACCTTTGTAGCAGTCGGCGGGCTCTTTATGTAGTCGGACACATGGGAAACGTCGGAGTCAGACCTAATACACAAGATAAAAAAGTACTTAATATTTTATATAGGTAACAAAACAAATAACCGTTTAAGGTCTTTTTTGAGATACAATAATCAATTTATAACAGGTTGAGAACAGTTACATCAGCCGGCAGGCAGAAACCAGGTCCGTAGCTGAGTAACAGTCACGATGGATAGACAGAACATGATAATTACAACAGCCGGCAGGCAAAAACCAGGTCCGTAGCTGTGCATTATGACTACTAATTTAAAATTAAGAAGTACTCACTTACATGATTTAAAGTTGATTTTAAAGTACTGCTAGTACTACTTGTCACTTTGAAGATTCTGGAGCGAATGTAATTTATTGATTTAATTAATTCGTTTATATTCACAAAAAATACTATTTCAGCATAAAATAGATCGTTTCAATTTTAAACTCTAAGTACATGTCTTACAGTTGTATAAAAAAAATATGTCGTTTACGTCATATTGAACCATATTGATCGCATACCAATTTCGCTAAATTGCAATTTGTTCATGAGCAACCGCAAAATAAAGCCGACAAAGTGAACCCGATCCCTGTTATTCTTTATGACTCAATACGAAATTAATATGTATAATTAATTGAATAATTGATGTATGTTTGTTGAGAATTTTTATCATCACAATTACGTTTATGTGAGAGGTGAAACTCGTAGGTAGGTCGCGTCGTTGAAAGTAAATTTTGTGAGCATAGTTAACTCAAGAAGTAAGTAGGTAGTTGAAAATAATCATAATATATTATATCATTTTGTTAATATACCATTTTGTAATACGCACAAACCAATCCGTGTGGTTGTTAATGTTAAGTTGCAGTTAAACTCGGGACTAATATTATAATCACATAAAAATACTACTTTGGAATAAGTTCATTTATAAATACTCACAAATAAAATTTTTATTCGTATTATTAAATAATCACTTAAACCCACAATTAAAGAATCCGAGAATCTGTATCGTGTGGGAATCGAACACACGTGTCTGAGTTATGGTTTTATAGTGGTCTAATTTATCGATAACAACTTTAGTTTAATTTTAGTATAGGTACTATTACAATGCTCCCAAATAATCTTGTTGTGCACAGGGTTCTCTTTTATGTAAGTTAAAATCGCACTCGATCGAAGTGGCTAATGGTTCATCCAATAATATATGTTGTACTTGATAAAAATATATCATATACATACATAATCTTAGTACCTAGAAGAATGAAACACAATAAATTAGAAGCGATTACAAACTGCAAATATAAATACGAAAATAATATTTAGGAAGTTCTATAAAAGACGAATTCAGTGTTTACAACATGATAGTCGATCATGTTACTTAGATTATGGAATGCAATTTATGTGACCGTGGGAAGCGAGCATTGCATTGACATTGAACTTTGCCGATTCGAAAATAAACATAAAGCTAATTTACATCTATGAAGCAACCACCGGGTACGGTTACCGTCAACAGAACAGTCTACAGCAGCGGATTCACACACAGTTTGTACGCTTGATTGAATAATGTGCAATACGGTTCTGATCCGGTTGTCGTTTTCAAGTGTATCTGCACCTTAGCTTTATGCATGCAAGGCAAGGATCGACTATCCGTGTGACCACGCTTACCACTTGATTGTTACGTGTTGATGTAAAAGGTTGATGTTTCGTCTGTAATGTGTTAAATTAAAATTTAGATGTCCTCGAGCCAATCTGGTCACAGAAAAAATGTGTGGGCCTAAAGGTGTGCACTACTTTACTTTTGTGGAGAGACATGAGACAATCTGTCCTAAATTTTAGTTTATTGTACGTGGTATCCTAAAGTTCAGATGTCCTCGAGCCAATCTGGTCACGAAAACGGGTATGTGTGTAATCCTAAGCGGCAATGCACCATCCTAATAAGTATGTGGAGAGACATGAGACAATCTGTCCTGAATTTTAGGTTACTGGTTCGTTCAGATACAGATCTAATTATGTTAACGGAAAGTATGTGTGTTGTATATTTAAATCAATGTATAGTAAGTTTCATAGTTGTTTTAAGCTGGTGAGTATAATTAAATGAATCCGAGACGTAAAGGATGTATCGTCTGTAATGTGTTAAATTAAAATTTAGATGTCCTCGAGCCAATCTGGTCACAGAAAAAATGTGTGTGGACCTAAAGGTGTGCGCTACTTTACTTTTGTGGAGAGACATGAGACAATCTGTCCTAAATTTAGTTTAATGTACGCGGTATCCTAAAGTTCAGATGTCCTCGAGCCAATCTGGTCACGAAAACGGATATGTGTGTAATCCTAAGCGGCAATGCACCATTCTTAAGTATGTGGAGAGACATGAGACAATCTGTCCTGAATTTTAGGTTACTGGTTCGTTCAGATACAGACCTAATTATGTTAACGGAAAGTACCTATGTTATATGTTTGAATCAAGGTATAGTAAGTTTTATAGTTGTTTTAAGCTGGTGAATATAATTAAATGAATTTGAGGTCAACCATCAATATTGACATTTATAACTCATTGTCGCTAACTCAAACAAATGTTTCAACCTAGTGGAATAGGCGCCGAACCAGTATTTTACTGCACTATGTAGGAATTCATACTCCACCTTCCGTTTCATCGGGTGGAATAGGCGCCGAACCAGTATTAGACATTTTACTGCATCGAGAGTGACGGCGATGATCATTCCATCGGGTGGAATAGGCGCCGAACCTGTGGATTTCATTTATATTATTGGGCATTCTACTCCACCGAGAGTGACGGAGGCGAACGGAGTGAGCCGAAGGAACGGAAGGTGGAGTAGAATGCCCAATAATATCCTACTCGGGTGATTTACGGGCTTTTTTATGAAGCTTATCGCGATGACGAATGCAACGTAATAGACCTGGAGTAATCCACGGTTTTAGGTTTCTTTCCTTTTTAGGTACATTGATTATACGTGTGTGTTTTTCCAGAATAGATTGAACTATGTTTATCAGACAAGTGGCAGCTTTTGTGTTAGTGACTTGAGAGAAATCATGACTTTCCATATCTTCCTTGACATTAGGGTACTCAATTTTTGGGGTCAGCAGGAGCCGTCTGTTTCGCTAATCTTTTACCATCCACACGTTATTAGTAGTGGAAGGTGATCCGTGATGTGGGATTCCAAGACAAGTATACATGTAGGTTTATTGGATTTTAGAAGAACGTGATCGATACAATTATTAATTCTAGTAGGAAGATAATGTCCAGGTAAAAGGCCATGGGTGGCGTTGAGGGTTAGGTAATTAGCACATCGTTCATCTGTATTAGACGGTTTAATATCTATGTTAGTATCTCCGATGAGGTATATACTATTACAATTATTTAATGTCGTAAGAACACAGTCCAGACTGTTTAGGAAATTATCTAAATCTACTTTAGAATTTAAAGAGGGCGAACGATATACGGCGATTATTGCTAGCTCGTTATTGATTTGGCAAGAAAGACAGTTACCGTTTGTGAAAACAGGCTCTTGAACGGAACACTGAATATAGCTTTTTATGTACATTACTACTCCTTCATTCTGATTTTTATTGTTGTATGTTAAGTGGGAGTTGTATCCATCTAACACCGGAAGGTTTGTGATTTTAATTAACCAACACTCAGTCAATATCAGAATGTCACAATCAACTTTAATTAAGGATAGTAACGCTAAGAGTTGGTCGAAGTTCTTTTTTATACTGCGTACGTTAATATGTAAAATCGTAGTGGAGTTATTTGATATATTTAAGTATTTTGTGCACTCTTCCGAAAGACAGCAATGAGCATTAGCAACTGAAATATCGTCCAAATCCGATATTATGTTATCTACTAAATTAGCCATTTGAGGGATGAATAACAGAGGTCACAAACCAATGAAACCAAAAGTCAAAAAGAAGCTCAACAACTACAGACGGGAAAGTGTATAAATAAGGCATTGTAAAATTAATTGGGGTACTAGTACTAACTATATGTACTATATGTAAGTATTTGTGTGTGGGTAAAAATGTTACATGTAAGTGTGAATATTTGTGTTTTTAGATGAAAGTGTTGATTGAAGATGTGTTTATATGGTAAAGTAAGAAAAGGTAAAAACATAATACAAACAAGGTTAAAAAATAACAGTTTAACGGTCAAGGCCAGTAATTTAAGTACGTTACGTGATATCCAGCTGGAAAGATAACTATGTAATGCGGGTGACTTGAGTAGTCATTTCTTCTCTTGTAGCTCGATAGGGGTAGCCTCAGATTTTACGAGTATTTGTTGGAGTCCTGGTTGCTTGCGCAGGAAAATATTTCCGTTTGCGGCCCAACAGAATTTAAATTCGTGTTTTTTTGCGTATTCTCTTGCTAAATAAAATAGTCTCTTTGTAGTATTAGACAAGTGTTCGTCGACATACATGGCCCGTTTTTGGCCAGTTATTCCCAACAGCTCTGTATTAAGTTTGTTATCCTTGTTTGTTTGCTTATTGTTGAAGCCTCGAACACGAAAAATGAGATCAGACTTAGTGTGGACACTTGTAAACTCAGCTACGATCGGTTTGGTGGTGGCTGCTGTCCCTGGAGTGCGATATATATCACGGATGTTGGACGGTGAAATCGGTAGGTCCACGGTATTCCCAATAGCAGTCATAATCTTCATGAGGTCGTCACTTGACTCTTTATCTTGACTGGGGACATTACGGATCTCAATACTTGATGACCGAGACTTATATTGTAGATCTCTTACCGTTTTTTCAAGAGATTCTGCCAGTTTCCTATATTCGCTGCAGTCATCCTGGAGCCGCTTTACTCGACATCTCATATCATCATATAGATCACTAATAGTAGTTATAGATTTTTCAATGCCAATGTTTATTTTCTGGATCTCTAAATTTTGAAGTTTCATATCAGTCATATCAGAAACCAATTTTGTCACCAACGCATTCTGTTCCGCCATAAATTTCGAAATAGTTTCTTCGTGCTCACATCTCCACGACGACAGCATATCTTTAATTTCCTGTTTGAAATCTTCCAGCTGATCATTCGGGCAATCAAGTCGTGGGCGTTTATGACGAAAATTTATGTTGGCAAAATCAGGGTCGTTAATAGCCTCAGCTATATTCGGGGCTGATTGCGTCTGATCCATCGGAGAATTCATGATTTTTAGTGGTGGAAAGGTGGTAGTCCATGATCAGGTTTTTTGGAAGTGGCTACAGTTGATTTAAAATGACTCCATAACTTCTTAGGCCGTTTGATATTATTATTAATGTATGTTTTAAAATATGCGCACTTCTTACTTTCGAAAGCAGCTCTAACTAGGTATTTCATCTGTTTGTACGATTGAATGTGATGCTCAGTTTTTGTTTTTTTAGACTTCACGTGGCATTTGTCACGCAGCTTCATCATTTCTCTGACAGTGTCTGTTATCCAGGGATAAGATTTCTCTTTAATTAATACTTTTTTAAGGGGAGCATGCAAATCAAATAATGTCAAAATGTATTGATTAAACGTGGCAACCATGGAGTTAACATCTTCCAGACTTTCAATATATTCCCAGTTCATTTTATTTAAGTCGTCATTAAAAAATTCTGGAAGGATGTCTTTGAGTGGCCTATAAGTAACCCAATGAGGGGGAAGGCTTCTCTAATTTAAAGTTTAATTCAACAGATATAACTGCGTGGTGACCAAGTTCCGGTATGTGTGATACAGAGACCCCACACACACGGGCATCAGTACACACAACATCAATTAGGGTTTCACTATGATCTGTGAAATGGGTTGGCTCGGTAATAATTTGTTTAAGTTTGCAGCAATGTGTAAAATTGTTCAATAGTTTAGTTTTATTGTCACTTTGGTTTAAAACATTAATATTGAAGTCGCCCAGCAAGACAACCTTGTCCGCATTAGCAAAGGAGGAGAGCGAATCAGTAACCGCATCCAGGAAGACATTGACATCGAGCCACGGCGGCCTGTATGCAGTACCGACGAAAACTGACTGCGAGTTGATGTTAAGCCTGAGCCACATCTGCTCGACCTGCGGTGCTGGCGGGTGCGGCACGGCGCGCGCGCACAGCCCGCGGCGCACGTAGAAGCCCACGCCGCCCCCGCGGCCACCACGCACAGTGCGCGCGCGCGGCACGTGCCGCAGCCAGTAGCCCGGGACTGCCAGCGCACGGCCCTCTTCCCCCTGTCTGAGCCAGGTCTCATTTATCACCATGATGTCCACCGAGAGACTCTCCATAGCGACAAGGAACTCCTCATGGCGCGAACCAAGTGACCCCGCATTAAATAATCCAACTGTTTAATTTCTTGTCTTATTGAATTTTATAAATAGTGGTGTAGCAGGATTGTATAACAACAAGATAATAATTCGAGATAGAAACTGTTGAGGTTGGATCAGACGAACCGCCGCAGTGGATTTGATAGCACGACGATGACGAAAGAAATGCACCTTATACTTTCACCAATAGTTTTATTTATGCGATAACAACATTGTGGCATGCTTTTACAGAGTCGATATTAAAAGATGTAATATGATTTATATGGATGCGAAAATGTGCAAGGACAAATTATAAAAGGAAATCAGAGTGACGTACGTGATAGCTGTCACTGTCAGTTGAAGGCAACGGAACACAGATTATGCTATACATACATTACAATGAATGTTGCCAACATACTAGTAATACATAAATTCCAACACTTCCCCTCATGCGTAACATAAATATTACAATGTAGAAACAATAAAATAAATTAACACCTCAAGTTAATTCCACTCTACACAATTACTTTTATGTCTAGCATGACAACACTGACAACATGACTAGGTACCTACACACAACAGAATGCTCAAACCTGCCTGCCTCACAAACTTAAACCAACATCACAGACCTACTATACATCTCTTAAACCTAAGTTATTAACAAAACCTAAGTGTTTAGAACTTGGTAAAGGTTTTGTAAATAGGTCTGCCACCATTTTATCAGTAGGTAAATAGCTTATGACAATATTCTTTTCCTTTACCATGTCCTTCACATAATGATACCGCAAATCGATATGTTTGGTCTTCCTGTGGCAATATTCCTTTGTTTCGAGCAACGTTAGTGCACTTTGATTGTCACTAAAGATTCTACAATTATAGTGTTTATCAAAAAATTTCATATAATAAATTTCTAAAAAAGCTTATCTCTTTGCATGAATCGCTTAGGGCCAAATATTCGGCTTCAGTAGTCGAAAGTGCAACACATCGTTGCTTACGTGACTCCCAACATATGGTTGAGGCACCAATCTTAACAACAAAACCACTATAGGACCGCCTGTCCACAACATCATTGGCCCAATCTGCATCTGCAAACACTGATACATTGAAGCTACCAGATTTAACAAATACTAGTTTTCGATTTATTGTACCACTCAAGTATCTCAGAATTCTCTTTGCAGCCAACCAATGACGTCCGGTGAAGGCTGTATTAAATTGACTCAGACTATTCACAGCATATGTGATGTCTGGCCTTGAACATACAGACAAATACATCAAGCATCCAATTAGCTCTCTATAAGGATAGGCACTATCTGTCAAAATATCACAATTTTCAGATTTCTGTAGTTTTTCTACAGTCATAGGTGTTGATACACTTTTACAATTAGCCATTCCAAAACGATCTAATATCTTTCTAATACAATCAGATTGATCAAACATTAAAATACCACGATTTCTATCTCTGAATAAATCTAGGGCTCCGTTAGGCGAGAATTAATAGTGCTTTAGTACTGTACTTGTACTCCTTATCATATATTTCTATGAAACAATTCACACACAAAAAAATATTCTTAGACTACTTATACTAACGGCGGTAACGAAACCATATCGAGATCTAATTTGACGTCAACGCCATCTATCGAGCGCATAGGTCAACTCTGGTCACTTAATGAATATTTAATACTAGAACGCGCCGTGGTTTCGCCACATACTTAAACATACCGCCCACCAAGAACATAATGCAGAATGTTCTTCAAACCGCCCGCCATGCTACAGTCTAAGGTAAGTTATACTAAACAGAAATCTTATTTTGCTATGGGCAATATAGATAATTTTGACGTAGGTCTTTTGATTATTGAATTTTTGGTACGGATGGTAACTACCCGTGTAATGTTATCCGGACCAGGGTGTTTGTGCTCCACTTTGCCCAACAACCACTTTCCAGGGGGTAAATCGTCCTCCTTAACTAAAACTACATCGCCTAGTGATGGTTCTGGGTTCTGGTATTCCCATTTATTCCTTTGCAGAAATTGATGAAGATAATCCTGCGACCATCTGCGCCAAAAGTCCTGCATCATTCGCTGGTGGAGTTGCCATCGCCGCAGAGTATGGATGTTCGAAGTTTCATAATTTGAATCTGGTACTACGACGAGTGGTTCCCCCACCAGGAAATGACCAGGAGTCAATACAAAAAGCTCGTTTTGATCCTCTACATGTGACATTGGCCTCGAATTTAGACATGCCTCAATTTGAGTTAACACTGTGGCCATCTCCTCATAAGTCAACGTAGAGTTTCCTATGACTCGCTTAAGATGGAACTTCATGGACTTTATGCCTGCCTCCCAAAGTCCCCCAAAATTGGGTGCGCGAGGAGGAATAAAGTTCCAATGAGTCCCGTTGTTCGCGAGATATTCTGCCAGTTCCGGTTTGAAGTTTGATTTTTCTTCATTAAACAAGCACAACAACTCGCGAGCAGCTCCTACAAAATTTGTGCCGTTGTCGCTATACAACTCAGCACATCTGCCCCGTCTTGCGACAAACCTTCTAAAGGCAGCCAAGAAACCTTGGGTGCTTAATTCGCTGACAGCCTCGAGGTGCACCGCTCTCGTCGACATGCATACGAACAATGCAACATAACCCTTATAAGACTTATTGCCCCTACCCTTTGACACTCTAATATTGATGGGCCCTGCGTAATCTACGCCACTAATGAAAAAGGGCTTGTTTGGGGTAACACGTGATAAAGGTACTTGACCCATGAGCTGAGACGTGGCCTTGGTTGAGTACCTAATACAAGTGACACAGCCTCTGTAACACTTTTTTACCAAAGCCTTGACTCCTACAATCCAGTATCTTGACCGCAAGTACGTGATCATGAGCTGCGGACCACCGTGCATAGTTTTTTGATGCGCTTCTGCAATCAAAAGACCTGTTAAATATGAATCCTTTGGTATAAGAATCGGATGTTTCTCATTAAATGTTAAAGAAGACATTTCCAATCTGCCGCCAACTCTTATTATACCGTTTGAATCTAAAAATACGTTTAAGGACCTTAGCTTCTTCCTTTTCTTATCTAAACTTCCCTTTCTTTTCAGTTCTTCCAACTCTTCCGAAAATCCTTCTTCCTGACATCTCATAACACAAACTTCTATAGCATCCTCAATTTCTTGTCTGGACAAGTATTTCGTGTCGTGCCTGATATTGACCTTTCCTCTCACATTCAACCATCGTCGACAATAGGCAATCACTCGGACAAGCCTGGCGAACGAGGAAAACCTTTGCCAAAAGGCAACGTCAAAGACCGCCGTTTGTACTCTAACTTCTTCGAGTTTAGTCACGAGGTGCTTAGGTCTTTTAAAAATAATTAAGTCCTGTCTTAGAAAGTCCGGACCTTCAAACCATATGGAAGTTGTTGAAAGCTCTGCAGGAGATATACCTCGCGATGCACAGTCCGCTGGATTTTTCTTGGTGGGTACATGAGACCAGTGCTGCGTGTCTAGAGTTGATAATATTTCTGAGACCCGATTCGCCGCGAAGGTCTTCCAGCGGCTCGGATGATTATTTAACCAGGCCAGAACTACCTCACTGTCGGTGAAAGCATGCAACTGGTCTTTGGCTATTCCCATAATTTCAGCTACTTCCACAATGAGCTTAGCCAACAGTACAGCCCCACAAAGTTCGAGCCTGGGTATCGACACTTGCTTTATAGGCGCGACCTTCGTTTTAGATGTCAATAAAGAGACGTGGATTTTTCCCTGGTCATCCACTACTCTGAGGTATACGACAGCAGCATATGCCACCTTTGAGGCATCCGAAAACCCGTATAATTCGCGTTTATTCTTATTACACGTGTGTAACCAACGCGGGATTTTTATCTCAACCAAAGCAGCCAAGTTTTGACGGTAAGTAAGCCATTCACTTAATAAATTGTTTGGAACTTCTTGATCCCACCCAATTCCAGCTAGCCACAGCTTTTGTATTAATATTTTAGCTAAGATAATACTGGGCGCTAACCATCCGAGTGGGTCGAATAAACGTGAAATGTCAGAAATAATTTTTCTTTTTGTTGCAGGCTCTACTAGCGGCGTGAGATCGACGGAGTACTGAAAGACGTCACCACTAGGATTCCAGGTAAGTCCCAAAATCTTTGTTATGTCATCAACTTTAATCCTTAAACCCTCATCCTTGCTACCTCTTTCATTCCATATCTTATCTAACAATTCTCGGCAATTGCTTCTCCATTTCTGCAATTGAAACCCTCCTTTGACTAGCACCGTACTTAACTCTGAGTAAATATTAAAAGCACCTTCCATGTCTTCAGCTCCTGTCATCACATCATCCATATAAAAATCGTCTAAGATGATTTTTGCGATACCTGGCCTATCCAAGCACTCATCATAGGCCAGCTGTTGTAACGACCTCACCGCCAAATATGGTGCTGATGCAGTACCGAAAGTGACGGTAATCAGCTCATACTCCTGGAGATCCATTTCGGGACTATCTCTCCAAAGTATCCTTTGGAATGGAGTATCTTCCCTATTTACCAACACTTGCCTATACATTTTAATTATATCCGCTACTAGACCTATCTTATGCGATCTCCAGCGCATAATGGTATGGCGGAGTTCAGATTGCAACGCTGGGCCAACCATCAATTCATCGTTAAGTGCCTTGCCATTGGTTCCCTTACAGGAAGCATCAAAAACGACTCGGACCTTCGTCGTGTCCTTATCCTCCCGGACAACTGCATGGTGAGGTAAATAAATTGCTGCTTTATTATCCTTTTCCTTATCGGTAACCTTGACCATGTGATTTAAATCTAAATATTCTTGCATGACCCTTGTGTAATCTGCTTTTAATTTTGGGTTTTTTCCCAACCTTATCTCTAAACCTTTTAATCTTTTTTCAGCAATACTCCTCGATTCACCAAGCCTGCTGACCGGGTCAGCGTCACGTAGCGGTAATTTCACAATATACCTGCCCTCATTATTTCTCATCGTGGAGGCTTTAAATAGTTTTTCGCATTTAATTTCATCCTCCGTGAGCATTTGCTTTGTTCCTGATGTTTCAGCCTCCAGTTCCCAGAACTTTTTCAGCATGTTGTCAGCATCAAAACTCGAATACATCACATGGATGTGAGAATGTATATTGGATGAATTATCTACCTCACAGACCCCTGATATTATCCACCCAAACGCGGTATCCTGCGCCAAGAGAGAACCACCCAAATTTCTTTGAATGCCTTCTTGAATGATTTGACTGTATACCTCAGCACCTAATAAGATATCGATCTTATTAGGTCTGTGATATTCAGGATCAGCCAAATCATCAATTGTCAGATTTACCCATTCTACCCTGGTTACTTTGGTAACTGGGAGAAGGGACGTTACTGATTTCAAGATATAAGCATCAACCTTAACATGAAACTGGGGATCTACTCTCGACCTTATATTAATTTTGACCGTGGACTTCGAAGTCACACTTTTGTCACCACCTACACCTACTATAGTGTGTTTGGCCGCAATTCTTTTTAATCCTAAGTACTGAGCCATAGCTTCTGTAATAAAAGATCCTTGCGACCCTTGGTCTAATAATGCCCTAACCGGAAGATAAGTCCCGTCTTTCGACTCAGCTTGCACCACAGCTGTAGTTAATAAAACCGTTTTACAACAGTTCCCTGTCGAAAGACAAGATACAAGAGGCTTACTAGACCCCTCCGCTTGCGCGGAAAACTTATTGCTGTCTGATGCAGCATTTTCCTCAATCGACTTTTTGCTCATCGACGAAGCTCCCTCGTGAACCGTCTCAATTTCTGCGCTAACAGAACCAGAATCACCACTAGGGTGCAATAATGAATGGTGGCGGCGTTTACACACCTGGCATCGGACCATGTTTTTACAAAATTTGGCAGAGTGGTTGCTGTTCAAACACACAAAACATAAATTTTTCTCCATTGCAACGTTACGTCGTTTGTCGTTAGATTCCTTGGCGAATTTTTTGCAAGCAGTTATTTTATGGTCTGCAGCACAATACGCACACGACGCAACGTTTTTCTCTTTCACAATATGAAAAGATTTTGTATTTTTGCTCTAATATCCTCCTGTAAATCGTTAAACGCTTCCATTTTAAATTATTTATCAAATTCTGTAATTGACTTTAAAACACGAACAAAATCGTCTTACAATACCACAACAAAATGTAAATAAAACTAAACAGAAAAATGCGCAGTCTTCTTGCCCGTACTTCCAACAAATGTACGCTAAGTTAAAACACAACTTGAGCAAAATTTTACAAGTCTTTTTGCAAGTATTTCTAGTAAAAATCGGGCATGGATTCCCCGTCTCAACCAACTATTACTTAAAACTATTACAAGTCCAAACTAACTAAATTCTTCTAAGTTAACTGTCACTGTCTTGAAAGATTCTTGATTTTTTCTAAGTCCCACTAGTCTTTACTTTAAAGTTCAAATTTGCATGCACTTCTCAAATTTTCAACTTTATTTCTTCTAGTAAATAAGGGCGAAAATGTACTCACAATTGAACACCGCACTCACTTCACTGATTTTCTTCGACGACACGCGCCTGCTACCAGTGGCGCCCTCTGGCGCTCCGCAATCTGCTTATCACCTCCCGAGTTCACCGCTCCTCCGGATGTTACCACCCGGCTCCACCACTGCCTTGACGCCTCTCCAGCCGCCTTGCTGTAGGGATGATCTGGACAGCGATCCACTGCCAGTAGCGACGAAATGGGTAGTAACCACTACCACCACCGATGATTACCAAAAAACACGCCCAGCCAAATCCGGCTCGAATGGACCATGAATAAATCTAGGGCTCCGTTAGGCGAGAATTAATAGTGCTTTAGTACTGTACTTGTACTCCTTATCATATATTTCTATGAAACAATTCACACACAAAAAAATATTCTTAGACTACTTATACTAACGGCGGTAACGAAACCATATCGAGATCTAATTTGACGTCAACGCCATCTATCGAGCGCATAGGTCAACTCTGGTCACTTAATGAATATTTAATACTAGAACGCGCCGTGGTTTCGCCACATACTTAAACAATCTCTATGCACTTTAATACCCAAACAATTCTTTAGAGTACCTAGACTTTTACAACTAAATTCAGATTTTAACAACTTAAATAATATTTCTTTTTCTTTAGAGTTATTGGTGAAAACATAAAAATCGTCAACATAAAGAGCAATTAAAGTTAAATGTTTAAAATCTTTCTTGATATAGACACATGGTTCACATTTACTTTGTATATAATTGTTATTAGTTAGTAGAGTATAAACACAATTATTCCACAATCTACTTGCCTGTTTAAGGCCATACAAACTTTTATTAAGTAGACAGACTTTTGTCTTTTCACATGAAAATCCTACTGGTTGTTCCATAAAAATATTTTCATCAAGGTTACTATGTAGAAATGCTGTATTTATATCTATGTGCTCCATGTCCATATTTAATTCATTAGCAATGCAAAATAAAATTCTTAAAGTAGTGTGTCGCACAACCGGTGAGAAGGTATCTGTATAATCAATGTTAGGCTTTTGGCTAAAGCCCCTTGCAACTAGACGAGCCTTATATTTTGTATAGTTGCCTGAATCATCAGATTTTATCTTAAATACCCATTTACAGCCAACTACATTACAATTACTTGGTCTTTTAACTATTCGCCATACATTGTTTTTCATAAGGGAATTATATTCTTCTTGCATAGCAGCTAGCCACTGATCTTTGTTAGGGCTTGACAATGCTTCGTCATAGGATTGAGGTACATCATAAACGCAAACATTTACAAAAAAAGATACATCCGATAAGTCAGACAAATCATAGTCAGCATACCTTATAGGCTTTCTATTACGTGTGGAACGAACAGGTCGCTCGCACACGTCACCAAAAACCTGTTGGGGTAAATCTTCCCCTCGAACGACTGTTTCGTTCATCACAGTAGTATCTTGTTCCTCACTATCTCCTTGAACAGTTTCCTCAGCACTTTGGAAAGAAGGCTCACTTAATATTGGAGATACAAGATTGTCTTCAATGAAATTCTCATTACAATTTATATTATTATTATCAATGTCATTATTATTTTGATTGTCAATTAAATTGTTATTATTTATTACATTCACGAACGTGCTTTGCATGTCTATATTGCAATTATTTTGGTTACATAACTTGCTTTGCATATTAATGTTATTATAAATAAAATCAGGATTGTAAATATTTTGTGACTTATTAATACTATTGTGGTTTATAAACTGGTTCTCAAAGAATCTAACATTTCTGGATACAATAATCTGCTTTGGTCTAGAAGGACATATTAACCTATAACCCTTAGTATTCTCGCAATACCCAACAAAAATACAATGTTTTGACTTTGAATCAAGTTTATGTCTTTTAATCTCAGGAATTAGTGTCAAAGCACAGCAACCAAACACACGTAGATGGCTCAGGTTCACTTTGTGACCTGTCCATACTTCTTCAGGAGTTTTATTGGGAACTGCCGCTGTAGGACTTCTGTTCTTTAAATAGATTGCAGTAGCAATGGCTTCTCCCCAGTACTCTTTAGGAAGATTTGCTTCAAGAAGCATAGAGCGGGTCCTCTCAAGGAGTGTGCGGTTTAGTCTCTCGGAGACACCATTTTGTGAAGGGCTATATGGGGCTGTAGTCTGATGAATAATACCTTCAGATTGCAAATATGTGGAGAAGTCAGCACTGCAATACTCTCCACCTCTATCAGTACGCAGACTTTTAATAGAATAACCAGTTTGTTTCTCAACAGTTGCTTTAAATATTTTAAACTTGGACAAAACTTCTGACTTACGCGTGATTAAGTAGCCGTGTGTTTTTCTAGAGAAATCATCTGTAAAAGTTAGCAGATATCTAGAACCACCTAAACTGTTAACAGGCATAGGACCACAAACATCCGAATGGATGAGCTCCAAATAAGAATAATTGCTTGGCAAGTTTAGCTTCACCCCTAGGAAAACTTTGCACTGCTTGCTTCCCCTCAACACATGACACACACTTGTTAGTGACCGCATCATGATGAGATGGCTGAAGATTAACACCAATAGCAATATCACAGAGAATACTCACCCCACGATGACTTAAATGTCCAAGTCGCCTGTGCCATAACTCTGTTGAAACTGTGGCAACCTCAGTGTCTAGCAAACTTTGTTGCTTTGACACATTCTCCACACCACTCAAAGCTACATCTGACTGCTTCTGTAAATCAGATTTAAAACAACCACGCACATTGTCCAATATATAAATTCCCCTATGACTAGTGGCAGTTACAATTAAAGATTCCCCTTTGAAAATATAACATTTACTTTTATTAAAACTAACAGATAAAGCCTTCTCAGTCAATTTATTAACACTTATTAAATTACTTGAGAGGTCAGGTATATATAAAACATCTGTTACAATTTGTGTCTTATTATTTTTCATGGGAATACAAACCTCACCATAACCCAAACATAATAGGGAATTACCATCAGCAACTTGTACCTTTTTGTTACATTTTTCTAACTTATTAAACCACTTCAGGTCCTTACACATATGGGTACTCGCCCCGGAATCCACAATCCAGTCAGAGCTTTCAAAAACACCAAAACATCCAGCAACTAACACAGTTTCATTTTCACTTGTTTTCTTCGCGTTTTTAAGCTTGAAACATTTCGCCTTTATATGCCCTGGACGATGACAGTAGTGACATACAATTCGTTTCTTATGTTGTTGCTTAGATAAGAGGGCTAGGTCTTCAGGTTTATTAATACGCTTCCTCCGGTGTTCTTCTTGTAGCAGCCTAGTCCTGACTAGTTCACTTGATATAGTGCCAGTAACCGCTACAGCCTCAAGGCTCGAGACTATGATATCATATTCCTGTGGAAGTCCACTCAAAATCAACTCTGCAATTTCAGCATCCTCTATAGTGCGACCTATATCTGATAGTTGCTGCACGAGGGTCATGATATGTTCAATGTAGGTGTCCATATTATTAAAATCTTCATAATTAGCACGGTGTAGTTTTCTCAGAAGTGTGACACGTCTACAAAAACCTTTGTCTTCAAAAACTGTACTCAAGTTGTCCCATGCCTGCTTAGCTGTCTTTGCATTTCTGACATATTGTATGCATGTTGGTTTTAGAGCCAAGCTAATGCGGGCAAGTGCGCGCAAGTCTTTGCCGGCATTCACAACAGGCTCTGCATCTTCAATACATGACCATAAGTCCTCCATAATGAGACACATTTTCATATTAAATTTCCAAATGTTAAAGTTACTTACGCAATCTAACTTTTCGAAAGGTATGTAGACATTATAACCTCGTGAACTCTCTGAAGTAACAGCAGCAGGTGAATTAGCGTTAGCGGGACTCGTGCCACGCGTGCCCGACTCCATGTCGCACGCAGCAGACGTACCAAGCACTGCAAGTACGCTGTCAGCAGCACCAAACGCTTCAATTCACACCTGTAGTCGCATTCAGCCAAAAAAAAAACTCAGGCAACTTTTCCTTCTTCAAGCACGTTGCAAGCACTATCTCTGGGTTGAGGTTCTGGGCCCATAACCTGTTGAGGTTGGATCAGACGAACCGCCGCAGTGGATTTGATAGCACGACGATGACGAAAGAAATGCACCTTATACTTTCACCAATAGTTTTATTTATGCGATAACAACATTGTGGCATGCTTTTACAGAGTCGATTTTAAAAGATGTAATATGATTTATATGGATGCGAAAAATGTGCAAGGACAAATTATAAAAGGAAATCAGAGTGACGTACGTGATAGCTGTCACTGTCAGTTGAAGGCAACGGAACACAGATTATGCTATACATACATTACAATGAATGTTGCCAACATACTAGTAATACATAAATTCCAACAGAAACATAGTGAAAAAAAATAATGTTAAGTGTAATTTGTACAAAATTAAAGTGAAGTATTGTAAATATTGCAACAATATACAAAGTCAGCCAAAGTGTTGTAGCATAGAAGGTCCGTAAAGATAAATATATTGCAATATAAGGGATCAAAGGTGTCAAAATAATGAGTGGAAGTGTGATATATATGAAATGTACACAGATAGTCCCCGACCGAGCAGCTGGGCCACTAGAGAAAACCAGAGTATACTGAGATAGTAAAATAGCCGGCCTCGCACAAAACAAACTTAAAATATTAATCCAACTCAAAACATGAGGTATAAAAAGGTAATGTTTTAAAATAACAAATTTTACTAAACTAAATTGCTTTCCAGGAGACATGGTATTAAACTTTCTTTTCCGCATGCCCCTCAACACCAAAAACCCGCGCAAGGTCCTTCTCTGAGCGGATACAGTGGGTAGGCTTCCCGTCACCCTGCTTAGCCAAGATGCGGCCGAACTTCGTCCAAGTATACCTCTACCCGAGACGGCTACCAGCTTCACGCACACGGTAAAACAAGTGCTTGTTTGCTTTGGTTAGCCCCTCATTCAGATAGAAGCGACGCTCGGGCGCGGGAAGTCCCAAGTCCGCCGTGGTGGCACCGCACCGCACGCGCGCGCTCTGCAGCAGGTCTTCGCGCAGTGCGCGCCGCGCCAGGCGCACCACGATACGCCGCCCACGCGCAGGCGCTGCCGCTGCTTCCATTGTCAATAGTGACCCCAAGCTTTGCTGCCACCAGCCCGACGGTGTGCAGTACATTCTCACCGGGAATCTCCGGGATGTTAGCAATCTCCAGATCGGAGCCCAGTGAGTCCTGCTCGCGGTCGTTGAGCTCGAGCTGCAATTGCAGAACCACCTGCTCGAGCTGGCCTACTTTGTCATCTGGCACTGCAGCACTTTGCCCACATTCAAGAGCCTCAATCCTGGCCTCCAGGCTGTCAACCCGCTCAGTACAGACTCCCAACGACGCGTGCAGGCCGGCCATCTCGCGACGAAACTCCCTCATCTCATCCCTAACCTCCCGAAGCTCTGAACGGAAGAGCCTTATTTCCTCACGGAGGGTCAGCTGAGTATCCGGCGAAGGCTCTTCATCAGTACCCTGTGCGCTCCTAGCACTAGAATGCACCTTGGCTACCGCACTCGGAGGCTTGGTGACAGTGCCCAGAGCCTGAGTCCC
The DNA here is from genome assembly GCA_941918905.2 of Xestia sexstrigata. Taxonomy (NCBI): domain Eukaryota; kingdom Metazoa; phylum Arthropoda; class Insecta; order Lepidoptera; family Noctuidae; genus Xestia; species Xestia sexstrigata. The sequence goes on along the minus strand of CALNXC020000003.1, from coordinate 238,096 downwards.
AGCGACAGGTGGTAACCTTACCATACCGTCCTGGACTTGCCCCGCAACTCTGAAGATGCTGCCGCCAGGGATGTTGCTGCTGGAATTTCAGGAGGCCCACTACCTAGGTCCCTGACAGGCGTGGCGCTGTTGTCTCTCCTTGGCAGCTTACGTTTGCACTCAGGGCACAGCCAATCGCTACTAATCGAGGAAGGGTCGGGCAATAACAAGCAAGCGAGGTGATAGCGATTGTGGCAGGTGGAGTTGCCACACGTGGCGCCCCCTTTTACCGCTAAAAACTTTCCGCAGGCTGCACACTTCACCATAGTAATACGGTTACACGCAGCCAGATGGCGTACACCTCTCTTTCACGTCTAACTGGCCGGGCGGCGCTAGATGGCGCCTGTTTCGAAACGGTAACGAGTTGATTAAATACACTGATGTGTTAGTCTGTGGTGTCAACACTAAATTGTCAAGTTGTAAATGTGACACTTTTTGGAGGTAACGGTTGCCACCGTTACCTCCAAAAACTTCCAAGTAACTTCAAAGTCTAACAAGTAACATTAAAATTATAATTGTTTTATGTATTTACACTACCACGATCACCATATTATCACAATCATTATCACAATCACCGTCACTATCACTATCACCGTCATTATCACAAATCACCATCACCATCGCTATCACCAGTACTATCACAATCACTATCACCATCACAATCACCATCACTGTTATAACAATCATCATTATCACAATCATCATCATCTTAATCACAATAATTATCATCGTAATCACAATCATCACCATCATTATCATTATCACAATCATCATCATTGTTATCACAATCATCACAATAAATCAACAATAACCCTGTATAGAAGTCCAATCCGTCGTCTTCTGGTCATGTTCTGATCATGGAAACGCCATATTCGTAATCAGCACCCCTGATAATCTCGGTATCGACACCCACACTGATTTTTAGACATTTCAACCCCATCGCACCCCAACAGGGGATGATGATGGTATTTCAGGTCCGCCACATTAAATCTTAAAATCGTTGTTTTTGTAACACACCCGACTCGATACACCATACAAACAATACCGATGTTGTTTTTCAGACTTTGTTACCCCATTTCCCCCTTTAGGGGTTAAATTCTGAAAAAACCTGAAACACAAATGTTAACTCATTTATCGATAGAAGTACTCCTGTGAAGTTTCGAATAAAACAGTCTTACCTAATCTTGTTTCCCCATACAAACTTTCAACTCCCGTTTCATCCCCTTAGGGGGTACATTTTGAAAAATCCTTTCTTATTGCACTCCTTGTTTAGGCTCACCCATCGCCTTAACGCAACCATCGCCGCGGTGTGCGCGAATATCGGCGGAACATTAAATTATCTGTGCTAGTGATGACACTTCGTGCGAGAATATCTGAATTTATTATCTGTGAGAGGGATGACTTGTTAACCGCGCGAGCGGTCCATGTATTTTTTTGTCTTTTCTAAATATAAAAGTAATTTTCAAAATAACACTCCTTTCATTGAAGAAACAAATACCTCAAGAAGGACAAGTCTTTGTGTCGTAATAGACATAAAAATTGGCGACCGTGACAGGACAAAACAAAAATTACAAAGTTTGTCGTCGAGTCGGCCGGCACGTGGCGTGATCGTCGAGAGCAAAAGGCCGAGTCCACTACGTGAAGCTGATCGACGAACATTCGGAGGCCTAAGCATCGATGCAACAAAAGCATCGACACAGGTGTGAAGCTGATCAACGAATATCTTGAAGCCTAAACTCGATGCAGCTAAAGTATCGACACCAGGTGTGAAGAAATTGTGTCAACTGGATTACCATAAGTTAAGTGCCCTGCCTTCCAAATTTCCTACCTACCAAACTTCTCTGTACCATTGGCATTCCCAAAAGCGTGTCTCCCACTGTGCAATAACTATAATTCATCACTTACGCACTGCTGAATATTTCAATTCAAGGTTCAAGTTTACTTGACCAAACCTAGTTGTGATTCCCCATAGAATATCATTGTATTGCAATAAAGGTCCATCATAAATATTCCATTTCAGCAAATTGGCATAAAAATTTACAGATTATTAATCCAATTACTATCATAAAATTAAATTTTCATTAGTTTTTTCTTTTTTTTTCTTCTACCGACATTTTGAATTTCTCATTCCATTCTAGAAAAAATAACGTAACGTTCCCAATCAGTTTCTTGTATCGTTCGCCGAACTTTCCAGATAACTCGGATCATCACGCTATCGGCATTGGTACTAGCAGAGCTTGTACTCCGTGATTGGCAACGCAGATCCGGTTCCTGGTCGGCAGGTGACGTCGAAGTTGAGGAGCGTGAGATTATTTATTTTATACATTACAAATATTTTGGAAATGTCGCAAGAAGCCGATGTAAAGAAATTACGCGAATTGATTGTCAAGCGTAGCTCAATTAAAGGGCAGATTACCAAGTTTAATAATTTTGTGGATAAATTATCGTCTGAGGACTCATTAACAAATGTGGAAATAGCTGAATTAAAGATCAAGCTTGGTAGATTTGAACAATTATCGGCTAGGTTTGATGAGTTGCAAAGTCAAATTGAAGTCCTAAATAGTGGGAGCCTGTCATTGGAGCTAGAGGAGCGGGACAAAATTGAAAGTGATTTAGTCAGTGGGCTTGCCACTGCAAAGGGCTTGTTAGACAGCTGTGTGCCATCGTGTAGTCATGAATGTAATGAATCCCGATCTGAACCACGTGATTCTGATATCAGGTTGCCACGTATACAAATTGCAAGGTTTGATGGTGCATATTTTAAGTGGCTGGAATTCAGAGATTCTTTTTTAAGCTTAGTTGATCACAATAAACAACTCTCGCCAGTACACAAATTTCACTACCTAATTTCTTACCTTGAAGGAGATGCGGCACGCATAATTTCCAATCTTGAGGTATCATCTGAAAATTACAAAGAAGCTTGGAAGTTGTTGTGTGATCGCTACGACAGTAAAAGACTTCTGATTGATCATCACATGAATTCATTGTTTAACATACATTCAATTAGCAGGGAAACTGTAAAGTCATTACGATTTTTAGTAGACCATGTTACTAAAAACTTAAGAGCATTATCCAGCTTAGGGATGCCCACAGATAACTGGGATATGTGCGTCATATTTAATTTGACTTCAAAATTAGACCAAAATACACTTTTAAAATGGGAGGAATTTAGAAACCAGCTTGGCAATAATAATCCAACCTTGGAAAACTTTAAACAAGTTCTGATAAATCGAGCTGATGTGCTTGAAGCTTTAGAAAGGAATAAAACAGATAACAGCTACCAAAAGGGTTCTCAGGTTCAAAATAATCAAAATCGTTCAAATAGTAACACACATAACAATAACAAATCGGATAAATACCAAAGGGTCTTTATTAAGGCAGCAACAGCTGCTAATAAGGACACTTCCAGTTCATTTGTATGTATAATTTGCAGTCAGAATCATAAAATATATGAGTGCCCTACTTTCAAGAACAAAACTATACAAGAAAAATGGGCAGATGTAAATAAATATAAACTTTGCTCCAATTGTCTTAAACAGGTTCATCCAGCAAAGGCGTGTGGATTTGGACCGTGTCCTGATTGCAAACAAAAACATAATCGTCTCCTGCATAACCCTAGCCAGGCGATTAATAATAATCATACACATTCCGAATCGGAATCTATAAATGTTAATTCATCGGAATATCAATTCAATCACGTTCTCTTATCTACTGCGTTGATTCAAGTTCATAATCCTAATAACAATCAAAATGAAACAGTGCGTGCATTGCTCGACTGTGGAAGCCAAGGCAGTTTTATTACAAGGTCTTTAAAGGATAAGCTGTCACTTGATTCCATTCCAATAACTAGCATTAACATAATAGGCATCGGAAACCACCTGTCTAGTACGGTGGAAGAAACATGCATAGTTAAATTGCAATCTTTAAATAAACAGTTTGATGTTACCTATAACATGCTTGTCATGAATGACTTAACTGGGTATTTGCCGAAAGACCACATTAATATTAATTTCAAAATACCAAAACACATAAAACTAGCTGATCCTAATTTTAATGAACCCTCTCAAGTTGATGTCTTGATTGGATGTGATCTGTTCTGGGATATCTTAGGAAATGAAGAAATTTCTATAGGCTCAAACAACTTAAAGTTACGAAATTCCAAATTGGGCTGGTTTGTGGCCGGTCCGATAAATAAAAATAATCTAAATAGCATATATTGCAACAATAGCGTAATTACAAAGGATAACAAGACTCAAGAATCTTGTATTGATAAATTACTAACAAAATTCTGGGAGATTGAAGAACTTCCTAACAAACCCATTCTCAGCGAAAGGGAAAGGGCTTGTGAAAAGCATTTTATGCAAAATACGGTCCGTTTGAGTGACGGACGATTTAATGTTAAATTACCTCTTAATAGTTCTCCAAACAGCTTGGGTGAATCCTATAATACGGCAAAAAAAAGATTGTTTAATTTAGAATCACGTTTTAGGAAAAATCCTATACTAAAATCACAATACGTCGATTTCATGAAAGAATATGAAGAGCTAGGACACATGTCTGTAGCACCTAAAAGTAAACCATTTCCCTCATACTTCTTATGCCACCATGCTGTGTTTATAGACAATAGCGAATCAACCAAAGTCCGTGTCGTTTTTGATGGATCCGTCCCTACCTCCTCGGGAATATCTGTCAACGACATTCTCATGGTGGGCCCAAATATACAGGATTCTCTTTTCTCCATACTCATAAGAGCACGTCAATACAAATATTTAATTACTGGTGACATTGAAAAAATGTACAGACAATTGAGAGTAGACGAATCCTGTAGAAACTTGCAATTAATTTTATGGAGAGAGGATGAGTCCTTACCCATCAGAACGATGCAAATGAATACTCTCACTTATGGCACCACAAGTGCGAGCTATTTAAGTACTCGATCTCTCTGGCAGGTGGGCGAGGAGTGTGGGGACGAAACTATAAAAAACATAATACAACACGACTTTTATGTCGATGACCTAATTACTGGTTGTGATGATGAAATACAGCTATCCGAAATTCAACATTCCATTTCTTCTGCTCTAAAGTCAGCCTGCTTAAATTTACGCAAGTATAAAACTAATTCCAAAAACTTATTTAAAAATTCGTCTATAAACACTCAAGAGAAACTAACCATCAGTGAAGCGTCAAGTACGCTGGGTTTAGGGTGGGAGCCCAAGTCTGACAATTTAAAGTTTCCGGTTCAACCATTTCACAACCAGAATAACATAACAAAAAGACGCATACTATCCAGCGCTTTTAAAATATTCGATCCTTTAGGGTTGCTAAGCCCGTGTATAATCACAGCTAAAATAATCCTACAAAACTTATGGAAACAAAAAATAGATTGGGACCAAGCTATCCCTCATGAGATAGCAGAAAGATGGCTAGAATTCGCTGATAACTTGAACTTCCTATTAAAATTACAGATACCTAGGAGAGTGCTGTGCGACTCACCGAATTCAATAGAATTGCACACATTCAGTGACGCATCACAGAAGGCATACGGAGCATGCGTGTACGTGAGAAGCACGGAAAACAACCGTGATTTTACGGTCCGGCTGTTAGCCGCCAAATCTAAGGTAGCTCGTATAAATCCTATGACCATACCGCGATTGGAACTTTGCGCTGCATTGTTAGCTGCTAAATTATGCAAAGAGTCGCTGACTTGAAAACCATTAGAGGCGTTCTACGTCGGCCTATCATCAAACTATGTCCGCTGCCCACTGCTGAAGATTTGTTGTTGAAAGACAAGCCTTTCAACAGGTGGGAGGATGTTTAGGCTCACCCATCGCCTTAACGCAACCATCGCCGCGGTGTGCGCGAATATCGGCGGAACATTAAATTATCTGTGCTAGTGATGACACTTCGTGCGAGAATATCTGAATTTATTATCTGTGAGAGGGATGACTTGTTAACCGCGCGAGCGGTCCATGTATTTTTTTGTCTTTTCTAAATATAAAAGTAATTTTCAAAATAACACTCCTTTCATTGAAGAAACAAATACCTCAAGAAGGACAAGAGTCTTTGTGTCGTAATAGACACTCCTTAACCTCATAGGGAACGTATGTGCCAAGTTTGGAATCTCTAGACTCAGCAGTTTGTGCTGTGCATTGATTTTTAGATCACCCCTTTTCCCCTCTAAGGGGTTGAATTCTAAAAAAACCTGAAACTCATTTCTACTCATTTATCAATAGGAGTACTCCTGTGAAATTTTTAATAAAATAGTCTAATTAATCTTGTGTCCCCATACAAACTTTAGAGCCCCGTTTCACCCCCTTAGCAGGTGACTTTTGAAAAACCCTTTCTTAGTGTACCCCTAGACCACTTTTTTTTTTTTGGATGGGAAATCATCAAATGGCTTCTCCCACCCTGGCCGGAGCAGGAGGGAATGTCAGACTTTTACTGACTAAAACCCATCCATGTTCCTTCATCGCCCTTTGTGTTCCGGGGTCACGGTATCTCTTTCGAACAGTCCCGCAACCCCGGCAGGCATCGGTCCTTGCGGACCCCTTCCTTTTTGCTGACTCTCTTTGAGGCGCGCGTGGAACACGTACGCGCCGTCGACACGGCCTGTCGTCATGAGACGGACGGACGGCGAGCTAGTCCATAGCCCACCGTCCACAGGCCCGCGCCTACGGTGCCCCCCGACACCCGGGGCGTCTCCTGCGGCGGCCGGGACGCTGTGAGGTTCTCTCCCTCTCACGTTCCGCCACCTCCTTCTCTAGCATTACTGCTTCACAGAAGGAGGTGACGGCGTCCCATTCCGTCTCGCTCCGGACCATGGCTTGCACCAGGGCTGGACGCGAGAAGTCGCCGCCGCCAATCGCCGCTTCGAGGACATGGCGGTGCTCCGCCCACGCGGGGCACACCTCCACCGTGTGCTCCACCGTGTCCTCCAGTCGATCTTCGCAGTGGAAACACCTGGGCGTTTTCTCCTGCCCGATTCGGTGCAGGAACCTCGCGAAACAACCGTGTCCGGTGAGGACCTGCGTCAGGCGGAAGGTGAGGACGCCGTGGCGTCTCTCAAGCCACTCCTCAAAGAGGGGACTTACCGCCACTATTGTGGCGTACCCTAAACCCTAGACCACTTAAGGAACATATGTGCCATATTTGGAATTTCTAGACTCAGCGGTTTAGGCTGTGCATTGATTTTTAGACTTTGTCACCCCATTTCCCCCTCTTAGAGGTTGAATTCTGAAAAACCCTGAAACCCGTTTCTACTCATTTATCAAAAGGAGCACTCTTGTGAAGTTTCGAATAAAATAGTCTTAACTAATCTTGTTTCCCCATACAAACTTTGGAGCCCCGTTTAACCCCCCTTTTTTTTTTTTTTTTTTTTTTCGGATGGGAAATCATCAAATGACTTCTCCCGATCTGGGCGGAGCAGAAGGGAGTGTCAGACTTTTACTGACTAAAACCCATCCATGTTCCTTCATCGCCCTTTGTGTTCCGGGGCCACGATATCTCTTTCGAATAGTCCCGCAACCCTGGCACGCATCGGTCCTTTCGGACCCCTTCCTTTTTGCTGACTCTCTTTGAGGCGCGCGTGGAACACGAACGCGCCGTCGACACGGCCTGTCGTCATGAGACGGACGGACGGCGAGCTAGCCCATAGCCCACCGTCCACAGGCCCGCGCCTACGGTGGCCGGGGGCCACGTGGTGGCCCCCGACGCCCGGGGCGTCTCCCGCGGCGGCCCGTTTAACCCCCCCTTAGGGGGTGAATTTTGAAAAAAAATCCTTTCTTAGTGCACCCCTAGACTACATAAGGAACCTACTTGCCAAATTTAGAATCTGTAGACCCAGCGGTTTGGGCGGTGCGTTGATAGATGAGTCAGTAAGTCAGTCAGTCAGTTTCTTTTTTTATATATTTAGATTTTTTAAGACAATTATGAATTTCGTAGCCTAAATCGTAACCTTATAGGTCAGATATCGAGAGACAACCGGACAGTAAGACGTCTGAATTCAGTCAGACATTCAAACAATATTATAGTAGCGGAGGTGATTCAATCACGGTGAATCTTAACACCGAGATTCAGGATCGTGACGTAATTGCACAAAGCCATCTAGTGTCACTTTTTTATAAATCAATGGAGGCGGCATGGTGTAGTGAGTGAGTTTCTGAGAATGATAATAGGTGGCGCTAGTGGTTGTAGAATACGGTTAGTTACGCGTAATGATAACGAAAATCTATTATATTCTTATTCATAAGTACAAAAACGGAAATATTTGGATACAAAAAAATTAAGGGTGGTATTCAACTCGTTATATATTCACGTAAAGATCTTAAAATCCACATATAGAGATTTACAGGCAATAATTATAAGTTAAGTGAAAATTATAATAAAATGATAAAAAATTACCATTTCTGATTTTTTCCTTTGTATTCACCTAATTACCTATCTGCATGCCAAATTAGAACTTTTGATGGTTAAACGAACTTACCTTAAGTGATGTTTGACCATAATTATACGAGACGTCACATCCGAAAGATTTATATAATTCACTTGGTAGTAGTACTTCCACTGCACTGGGCATCGCACAATATTTAGAGGTAAAAATAAAATGTTTGTAAAGTATATTGACTACTCGACGTAGTACCTTCCCCCACTATGTTACCTGCGCCCACGCCACCATTACTCTTGTCATTCATTTTAGAGAGGAAGAGCCTATTTCGCGACTTCATTCAGGGTGTTTATGATTGACTTTGCAATCATAGGGTTCGGGTGGGTTTATAAATCTTTCGGATGTGACGTCTCGTATAATTATGGTCGAACATCACTTAAGGTAAGTTCGTTTAACCATCAATTATACTACGACGTCACATCCTCAGATTTATATAATTCACTTTGTAGATGTTTAGAACTGGGAGTGAAATAGGTGAAGCATTTGGTAAGAGCACGGAGGAGGTAAGAAAGAAGCTCATAGATATGTTTTCGAACCAACAATATTATTCATAGCTTCATTATAATTTAAGGTGATATATTTACGTATCTTTCAAGAAACATTGTTTGGGATATTCATCACAAATAGCCATTGCGAAATCCTCATCATTGAACTCTGTCATAGAACTCTGTAAACGTTAAGGAATTCCCGGTCAGGGAGACCAACTCGCTGAAGGTCTACTGATATGCATTTTCTTTTGACCGCAGAGGAAGATGCATGGCGCGTACTATGCGCGGAAAAATATGGTCGTAGGTATCTACCTCACCTTCAGTAAGAACTATTTTAATCCAGCGGCTAATAGTCGAAGCACTTGCGTTGTGTATGGGTTTTTAATAATAATATGTGTTTATTTCATATTTTTAATTGGTGGCTCTAACATTACACAAGCGAATTAACGATAGCGCCTGTACGCGTTGTACAGTAGACAACGCAAGAAAAGCTACCAGCTTTTTAGTGAATTTCTCTATTGGCAAGTCTTTGTTTGGATACCAGTTTGCGATCCAGGACTAGATTTGGATCCCAAGTTGCCTGATATTTAGGGAAAGTAGGGTTCTTTTTAAACACTCCCTTAAAGAACCGAGAAACCCGGTCATCACTACTTAACAGCCTATCCAATATTAGAGCCAACGCTGAACGAATAGAATTAAGGATATATAATAGCTAGCCCCCCTCTGCAATTTCTACCGTTAGAAACTTTAGTATTAGTGAGATATTTGTACTCTAACAGCTAATATCACTATTATTGGTGCAAAAATGCCACCTTTTTATACGCACAGCAGCTGTTTACTTTAATTTTTTTTTTTTTTTTTTTGCCAAATACGGAATCGTAATTTCTATAGTTTTAGGTGTTAAGTCTTGTCCTGCATATGCTTCCCTGATAATAGGGATCACACCAGGGTAAATCGTGTCCAGAGTGGGTGTCTGGTTCTGAAAGGAAACAGTAACAGATTAACGTCAGGTTCAAAGTAAACTAGGTCAGTTTAAAAGAGTGGGTACCAAGCCTGGCTAGGCCAATGTGGTACTATCATTATTCCCGTGGCTTTATCGTCGATTATTTTCCGTAGATACTTAAAATCAATGAAATTGTCCTGCATATGCTTCCCTGATAATAGGGATCACACCAGGGTAAATCGTGTCCAGAGTGGGTGTCTGGTTCTGAAAGGAAACAGTAACAGATTAACGTCAGGTTCAAAGTAAACTAGGTCAGTTTAAAAGAGTGGGTACCAAGCCTGGCTAGGCCAATGTGGTACTATCATTATTCCCGTGGCTTTATCGTCGATTATTTTCCGTAGATACTTAAAATCAATGAAAACGGAGAAAAAACGAGTAGAAAAAATAATGGATCTCAATCAGCAGTGAACGCGTCAATGTTGAACGCTTCCGGGTCACGTTTCCATAAAATGTACCCTGTCACGCTTGATATTAACTCTAATGGTAAATAAGTTGATTTCAGGACAGCCAAACGTATTCACGACTTTCTTAAAAGCTAACAGGGACAAACTCCATTCGGTATCGATATTTTTTCGCCTTGATTTCTCATCTGACTCAACATTGTCTTTGGGCTTTAAATATGACGCGAATACAATGCAATTGCCTTTTTCGCATCATTGCTAGATTTCGCGAGCTGATTCCTTTATTTTGAAAAATTGGACTCTGCCATATCTATTTATATAAGATATGGCTGTTGTAATAACGATGCGCAGCAATATCTCTTTGTTGCGTATTTGTTTATCAAAGCACTTAAGTCCGTTAAAGGCAGCTTTCAGTTCCCACTCATTTATGTGAAAATTAATCTCTGTATTATTCCAGAACCCACTTGTCTTTTCACCTTTTGAAAATACGAGAAGCATCCGAAGATATTTCCAATGCATAATGTCCATTGCGTATTATATTTTTTGTACGCATAATGTTGTCCATCTACCAAACGAAGTCTGGTTTAAGACTAACGGTTATGACATCATAGTTTTACCATAATTATTGTTGTCAGTGTTTCTCAAAGCTAAGAACGTTTCGCATTCAAAGAATATTATTTAGTACAAACCCAGCCGTAAGGAGCAAAGTATTCCGAGAAATTTAGCAAAATCTCTAACAGATATTTATTTTTGCTTAGAAGTATTTTCGATACACTTCTGAACTTTGACTAGTTTCTCCATTGGTAATTTTAAACAATAATTCCGCGAATGCAATTCGAAACCAAGGAAAGATTGAAATTGTTTCGGTTGTAATTTACTTTTGCCAAAATTTATGGCAATACCCAAACTTTCTAAAAATACCTTTGTATCGGTAAGACATTTAAGGCAGTCTTCATACTTATTGCCGATACAAATAATATTATCTAAATAAATTGCCAATATTAAGCACGTCTTTCTTAGTGTGGCCATCACCGGTTTCGTAAGTTGAGTGAAGCTATACGGAGCTTGAGACAAACCGAATGGTAAACATTGAAATTCAAAAATATCCTCTTCGAACATTAATTTATTTATTCAAAACTTCATGCACAAGAGTGGTACATAAGCGGACTTAATGCCACAAGGCATTCTCTACCAGTCAACCTTTGGGTCAAATAGGATAGCATTGCATTAATCGTAATTACTTTTTATCGATTTTTATTAGAAAATATGCATCTTTAAGATCTATTGTAGCCATATACTCGTAGCAATTGTTTGTATTAATGTTGTGTATTAAGAATAAATCAAAATGAACCGTCACTTTTGTTAGCCAGAACTATTGGTTTAGTAGATATAGGACCTATTTTTGATAAAAACTGGTCAAGTACGTCGACACGCTTTACTACAGCACCGGACGACTGTAATTTTGATATTTCGACATTTAAGTCGTTTATTTCAAAATGACTTGAAACTTAAAACGGCAGGATCGTCTGTTATATTACATCCATTCTGTATCTCCATCAATAATGGAGCATGCCAGGTTTGTTAAACTTGCAATTCCATAACCCAAATATGTACAAAATGTTAGGTTATTTATTTGAGCCTGTTTTTTACAGTCGCTTAGAACGGGGGCGATTTCTGAATTTAACAGAGGTGCTGTGGCAAGCATGAAGTTTTCTGGTATAAGTGATTTTTCCAAACCTTCATGCTTTTGTTCCCGCGTCAGGCCATCAACTAGGATACACCCCCAACGTTTAGCAATCTCGTCAGGAATCCTGGGTAGTGGTGGCTATTACCATATCTTTACTTGTACGGGGACCTGGTTCTGAGAGCGGGGTTGGCCCCGATTTGTAGTTCGTGTTCAATATCCCTATCCAATAGGGAGGATCTGTTTTCATTTTCAAACGCGGAGCCAGGAGCTACCTTGGACCTGATTTGTCGTGTTGACATCTGAATCGTCCGATTCTGAGGGGTCCAGTCCATAAATAACAGTGTCACCTCATCAGCTACATGCCATAGATATGCTGCATTAGCAGCTGTATATTTTAAAGTCATTGGTTATATTCACGACATAACACGAGACTGAGTCATTGGTTATATTCTCGACATAACACGAGACTCTATGGTTATCAGCCATGATCACGACGTGGAGAACAACGGTGTCGCCTCATCAGCTACATGCCATAGATATGCTGCATTTGCAGTTGTGTATTTTAAAGTCATTGGTTATATTCACGACATAACACGAGACTGAGTCATTGGTTATATTCTCGACATAACACGAGACTCTATGGTTATCAGCCATGATCACGTCGTGGAGAACAACGGTGTCGCCTCATCAGCGACATGCCATAGATATGCTGCATTTGCAGCTGTGTATTTTAAAGTCATTGGTTATATTCACCGTTATTCTCCATGACGTGATCATGGCTGATAACCATACAGTCTCGTGTTATGTCGTGAATCGTGAGAATCGTGAAGGTGACACCGTTATGATATCGCAACAGATACCTAACTATGGCATGTGCCATAGTGCGATCGTGTCGCAGAGAATAGCATCCACAAAATATTTATTTATTTATTTTCCCCATCCATATAGAATAATATAATTCAAACTATACGACATCGTTAACGTGTGTCTAAATGATACCTTGGGTTGGGATAGAATTATAGAATGCATGTACGAAAAAAAGAAAAAACTAATTGTAAAAATAAGTCAGTTGACGGTAGGTAGGTACATAAATTGTGACTTTAAACATCTGGTAACAACGTTACATTATTATAGTTGCATGAATCCTGCGTTACTGTAATTAGGAATAGTCCTTAATTAACAATGTAAACAAGTATGACTCACCATCGCTCGTTTCCGAGGAGCGGTTAACTTGTTTTTGTAACCTTTTTATTTTCTTCCGAGTGCGCGATTCTTTATTCTTGTGTTTTCGTTTACCCATTATGGTAAACCAGAGTCACACTTTTCACTAACTTACACGATAATACTTGGTTGCACACGAAAAAAAAAAATGAGAGAGATGTTGCGATGCCCGCACAACGAAAGCGAATGACAAGAGTAATGGTGGCGTGGGCGCAGGTAACATAGTGGGGGAAGGTACTACGTCGAGTAGTCAATATACTTTAAAAACATTTTATTTTTAGCTCTAAATATTGTGCGATGCCCAGTGCAGTGGAAGTACTACTACAAAGTGAATTATATAAATCTGAGGATGTTACGTCGTAGTATAATCTAGGTCATCTGGAACTGGGTTTTAGTTTTGATCTATAGGTCAGTCATAAAAATTACGATTTTTTGACGTTAATATCTAAATAACAGTTTGAGATATGTTTATAAAATTTGGAACACATATGTGTCTCGCCAGTCTCAATATATGAGCCAAATTTGACAAGTTTAGGTGAAATACTTTTTGAGTTATGAGGGGCTCAAAAGTGGCCCCAAATGGTTCGTGTAATATTACACACGGTGAGCTGCGCGCCAGAACTTGGCTTTGCACGCTCCCGCGTGTCTAGATACAGAGACAGTTTAGTAGGAGTATCACAGACGGGATCAGACATAGCAGTGCCGGAGTGACAGGTTTAAACCGGAACCATAGATTATATCTAGTGGTGTACACACTAATTACTAACTAAATAGTGATGTTACAACATCCCCCTTGTTGAGTTCAAATTAGACCCCTGACAAACAATTAATAAGATGTACAATGACAAGCGACTTTACTTATATGAGAACATGCTCTATGATACTTATAGTTATATTAAAACTAGACAATATTCTTATTAATACTGAGTTACATTTAATCTAGACAACATTCTTAATACTGCTTAGTTAATAGTTACATAGTTAATCTATTTCCTCTATTAACCTTCTTGGAGGTTTTACAATTCGACCTGACCTGGTTGTTACGCTTGAAGATTTTTGAGATGAGGATTCTTGAAGTCTAGACTCCTGTCTGTCACCTACCTCTATCCCCTGTGACGAGTTGGATTGCATAGGAGGGTTTGCATAGTTGTGTGAATACTTATGTCTTAAGGGCAGGTAGTCCCAATTTTCCTAATTTTACATAACTTTCATTCAATAGTAAACAATATTTTGATTTAAAAGAGTGTCCATGGAGTTTCTTGCCCGTTCTTCTCCATAGAGATCTACGCTAGGGAATGGGCAACTACAGTACTTTCACAGTTTTTATGTCTTGTGACTGGGACTGTAGCTACATTTAACTTTGTTTCGACAATTCAAAAGTGCCTGTAACTGGCCTACTTGAAATAAATGCTTTGATTTTGATTTTGATTTTTGAAACAAACAAATAGTTTTTTTTTTAAGCCAAAAAAAAATGATATTATAGTTGACTATATCTACTTTGATAATTTGTGGTTCAAAACATGATATCGGAAACTTCACTTGATAAAAAAAAATCCGAACAGAAGCCTAATTCGAATATTTTTTTATGTTTTCTTTATTTTTCTTGAAGAATATGAAAGTTTTACTTCCAAAAAAAATATCTAAGCGAAGTAAATAACATATAGAACAATAATTTGTGGTTACATTTTGCAAAAAAGTTTAATCCTTTTAATAATAAATTATTATATAATAAAGCGGCTTGCGTACGTGGATTCAGTCGCCCGCCAGGCATTGACGAGGTAGGACCTATGTCCCTTTTGCTGGCACACGGCTGTCCCGCCGATTTATCGAACGATTTATTCATAGGACGTAGTGTAAATATAACAGTATTGTCTTTTTTAACCGACTCAAAAAAAGGAGGAGGTTTCTCAATTTGATCGTAGGATAACTTCGTCGTTTATGAACCGATTATCATGATATTTTTTTGTTGGTAAGAAGATATTCTAAGGGTAGTGATGACCATGACCATGAAACCAGGATCTGATGATGGCATCCTAGAGAAATCGAGGGGAACCTTTGAACATCGTAGTGCGACTAGTGCGTTTGTTTTTTTTTTCATTGAGTATTTTAAAGCACTACTATTTAAAGAAAGTCTGGAGTCGATCTGATGATGGAACCCGAAGACAGTCGAGGGCACTCCTCAACGATTCACAACAATTACCTGGTGTTTGGGCTTGATTAATTTGTATTGATGAGAACTTTACACCTAGATGGGTTGTGGCTATCATTAGGGCTCTGATGATAAAGACGAAAGACAGTCAAAGGAACTCCTCAATGTTGTACAGTAGCTACCTTGTGTTTGGATTTTATTCATTTCTATTGATGAGAACTTTGCGCCTATATGGGTTATAAGTGCCATTAGTTGCATTAAGTGCCATGGGTCTGATGATGGAGACCATAGACAGTCGAGGGAATTCCTCAACGATTTACAGTAGTTACCTTTTGTTGGGCTTCCTTCAAATGGTTCCATATGCCAAAATGTTCTGTTCGTACAAAAATAATACCTAATTAAGATTGATGTCTGCATGGCAAATATTTTTAAAGGATATTACAATAAAAATGTGACAAATGGTGGCAAAATCAAACAAAGCAAGTCGCCAACTTCTGAAGCTAAAAATATTTTTAACTTTTTTTGAAGTCGGTTTTATTTTTTGCAAAAAAGTTTTTTTGTTAGGTATTAGTTTAATTCTTTTGTTTGTGAAGTAAGGGGAATAAAAATAAAAACAAGCAAGGTATGAAGTGTTATTTTATCGTCGTTGCTTTTGCCATTTGTTAGTATGTGGTAGAAATACATTTTTACCCGACTTCAAAAAAAGGAGGTTTCTCAATTCGACCTTTTTTTTATGTTTCGCGCATAACTTCGTCGTTTATTAACCGATTTTGATGATTCTTTTTTGTTGGAAAGGGTATACCTCGAAGTTGGTCCCGTTCAAACTTCATATATATGGATTTGATGATGAGTTTCGGAGACAGACAACGGAACTCTTCAAAAAATGACAGGCAAATTAACCGCGATTGCAGCAATCCCTTGTATGTTTATTGTTGACACAACATAACATCACGCCTGTATGCTCTGAGTGGGTACGTAGATGTGTACGATACACCCACATTTCGACAGTTAGGTACCTATGTTAAGTTCCATTTTTATATATTTTTTACTCTTATTATCATGTAAAATAAATGCTTAGCAAATATTTAATTTATTTAATATGCTTACGAAATTTCTACCCTTTATTACAAATTTGGTTGTAGTTTCAACAAAAGTCATTAATCTTTCATTTTGATTTCTGTTAATTACTGCTGAATACTAGAGCTACCACGATAAATTATGTTTTTTTTTTATGTAAATTCAGCTCTTTTGAAGAAAAAGTTGGTTCTTCTCTAATTTTAACCCAAATTTTTAACACACCATCAAGTTCAAGAGCGCTTTTTGTAAAAAAAAACTTACCACATTGTCAGTGCCCATGTATTTAATAATATGCCTACTAAATGTCGATTTCAAAATGATATCATTATAACAGATCCAATAATTTAACAAAAAGATATTAAATTTTAATTGAAGAAAAGAAGATTTTCATTAAACTATTTTTTTAAACTTTATTGCACTACAGTGTCAATGCCCATTTTTTAAAAAAAAAAACTACTATAACAGAGTTATGTAGACCTAACTTGTTACTTCAGGTATTTGAACAAAGAATTAAAAAAAAAAAACAAATCACTTTATTTATCATTTATTATTTATCTTTGTCATGATTACAATAATTAAAATTAAACGAAATGTTCAAAATGGCCTCCATTCGCAGCAATACACGCTCTGCAACGTCGAATAAACGACCGTTTAAGTCGTCGGGCAAACCCGCTTTCGCTGACTTCTCTAGCTGCTGCCTGGATTCTAGTCCTCAATTGGTCAATACTTGTGATTTCTTTGCTATAGACTTTTTCTTTTAGGCAACCCCAATAAAATAAATCTAGGGAATTTAGATCTGGCTAGCGTGGTGGCCACAATATTGGACCTAAGCGCCCAATCCACCTATTTGGATACGCTGTATCAAGGTGCTCTCGTACTCTAACAGCATAGCCACATGTCTTCTTGGAGACTTCAGGAACGACACATTCCAGAAGCAAGGGCAAGTCAATTTGCAAAAAACTTAAATATCTTTCTGCATTTAATGTTTCTGGCAGCTCGTGTGGACCGATTATCTGTCCGTTAATGATACCGGTCCAAAGGTTTATTTAAAATTGATACTTTGATCTGTCTTGCCTTATGAGATGCGGGTATTCTAGCTGCCAGTTATGCAAATTGTGTAGATTTAAATATCCATCTTTTTTGCAGGATGACTCGTCGCTCCATAGTATTTTATTAAAAAACTGCGGGTCTTCTCTTATTCTGCGTAGCATTACTCTACAAAATGTTACTCTCAAGTGATAATCTCTTGGTAGCAATGACTGTACCCGTTGATAGTGGTATGGGTACAGTTCATGTCTTTTGAGTATTCGATGTACAGATTTAGTTGATATGCCAGTTCTGCGACTTAAGACACGGATTGATGTTGAAGGATCTTCTGTAACTAAATTCATTACCTCTTCATCGTTGTGTCGTCGCGGTCGTCCTTCCCTGCACCGCCTACGCCTGTGCCGGGTATCCTTCCCTCGGTGTATGCGTTATGCACTCTCCCAAAATCTCGGTGGTCTGGATGTCTTCAACGGGTTTTTGTTAACAAACGATGTCTCAGGTAAAAAAACGGTCAGGTTTTTTTTACCTGACATGTTTGTGCTTCAACACAAATCACATTAGAAATGTAAAAAGTTAGATTGTATCCGTTTTTTAAGTTTTAATACGTTTTGTAATAGTATTAACGCAATAAAGTTTAAAAAAGTAGTTTAATTAAAATCTTCTTTTCTTCAATTAAAATTGAATATCTTTTTGTTAAATTATTGGATATGTTATAATGATATCATTTTGAAATTGGCATTTAGTATGCATATTATTAAATACATGGGCACTGACAATGTGGCACGTTTTTTTTACAAAAATCGCTCTTGAACTTGATGGTGTGTTAAAAATTTGGGTTAAAATTAGAGAAGAACCAACTTTTTCTTCAAAAGAGCTGAATTTACATAAAAAATCATAATTTGTCATGGTAGCTCTAGTATTTAGCAGTAATTAACAGAAGTCAAAATGAAAGAATAATGACTTTTGTTGAAACTACAACCAAATTTGTAATAAAACGTAGAAATTTCGTAAATAAAAGACAAAAAGGAAATATTTTCGGAACCCTTGGGTATAAATGGTTTTAATTTTTAATTGTTATAGTTAATAATCTGGTTCATTGAATTCTGAACGGTGGACCACTACTTACGCCACACCCTGTATAATAATAATAATAATAATAAAATAGTTTATTGGTAGAACAAGTTTAGGTTTTAACAAAATTTTGTGATTGGATCCTCCTTTTAGGCAGATAGTTCCTGTGTTAGGAGAGTCCGCTCTTCCATAGCAGGTCGTTTTATACAATAAGCACAGCGTATTATTATTATACTAAGGCTACTTAAATTAGGATTAAGGTTAACTGACATTAAATCAAATGTGTGTATGAGTGGGTGTAAGTTTGTGGGTGAGTATATGTGAGTGAGAGAGAGAGTGAGCGTGAGTGTGTGTACCTATGTGTATGTGTCAAGGTTTCAGAAGTGTTTCGGTATTATTGTAGGTTAGCGTTTGTATCCATTCCATTATTATTTTTTTACTTTCATAGTAGTTTTTGGGATAAATGTAAATGTGTTTATTGATTTTATTATATAGCGCTGCAGATCGTTTGCTAAATTGCATACTGGCAAATAAAGTCCTTGTTCTAGGGACATTTAATATCATGTCTTTCCTTCTTTTTGATATCATGCCAGCATCATAGGAAAGAGACTTATGTTTTTTTAATGTAATTTGTGTTATACAAAGTTTCCTGACTGAGAGCAAATTACTAAGTCGAAATAGGTCTTTAGTAGGATATCTCTTTTTTTTTAATACGTGCATTTGATAAGAGCGCGTTGTTCCCTTTCTAGCGTTAGAAATTTTGTTTTGGCTGCACCACCCCAGACAGGGATGCAATAGGACAGTACTGACTGGACTAGCGCAACATAAATCATTTTAAGGAAATCTTTTTGATGGCCTGAATGATTACCGGCAGTCCTTGGAATGACGTATCTAAGAGTCCTGAATATCCAGCTTAATTTCCTGATTCTATTGGCAACCTGCTCAATGTGCGGGTACCATGATAGTGTCTGATCCAAAATAACGCCTAGGTACTTAATATGAGGTACTTTATTGATTGTTGAGCAGTCACAACTTTTACGATTGCCTTTATTTCAATTATAAATTCTTACATTAAAATCTTTCCCTGGTTGTGTACGTTGGCCGACACTGAAGCAAATGTAATTTGTTTTTGTTATGTTCAATGTAAGCAAATTAATTGTTAATCACTTGGCGATTCTTGCCAAGCCTGTCTCAGCACTAAGCCTAACATTCTGCCAAGTATCCCCGGTGAAGACTACAGCAGTATCATCCGCGTAACAGAATACTTGTGCGTTTGCAATATTAATGTTGCAGAGTTCATTAACGTAGAGAAGGAACAATGTAGGTCCCAAT
Source organism: Xestia sexstrigata (assembly GCA_941918905.2). NCBI lineage: Eukaryota > Metazoa > Arthropoda > Insecta > Lepidoptera > Noctuidae > Xestia > Xestia sexstrigata. The sequence continues at coordinate 218,138 of CALNXC020000003.1, read as the reverse complement.
ACGCTTCCCTGAGGGACGCCATATGACGTGTATGCGTCTTCACTAGTGTACTGACCCACTCTAACTCTTTGTTTCCTGTTTCTGAGATAATCCTCGAAGAGGCTAAGAGGCGTTCCATGAATTCCGATACATTCCAGCTTTCTTACAAGGATTGGGACAGAGACGGTGTCAAAGGTAAGAATGCAGTTATACATTTTTTACCTTTATCAAGCTGTTCAGTTAAATGATTACTTAGTGCAGTAACTGCATCCTCAGTGGAAATCCCTCTACGAAAGCCAAATTGTGACTCAGATAGTACGTTGAAATCTTTCAGGTATTCTAAGAGCCACATTCATGAGTTTTTCTAAAAATGTTGATATAGAGGGTAATACAGATATAGGCCTGAAGTTGGAGACGTCGCTGTCCCCAACCTTGTGCACTGGCGTAATAATGGCTAGTTTCAAAGAAGTCGGGAAGATGCCCTCACTAAAGCAAAGATTAGCAAGGTGTGTAATTATAGGAACAACCTCCTTTCTTATATATTTTAGAAATGCAGTAGAAACATTATCCCAACCAGACGCACTGTCAGATTTAAGACTCATTAGGATATGATTCACTTCAACATCGTCAGTGTCTAACATTACAAAGGAGTTGGGTTGAGTTCGTTATAAACAGTGTGGGTCATTTTGATCATAGGCTAGAGTTGGCTGGATTTTTTGAGCAAGGCTCTTACCAATGTTCGCGAAATATTCATTAACATAATTAACTGATTCTTGAGGAGTTGATTTTATATTTAGTAAGTCTGTATTGCAATTGTTAGGTTTATTTGTGAAAGTTATAGTTTTTATGTTTTTCCAAAATAATTTATTAATAGTAACTGATTTTGTATTTAATTCTCTTTCATTTTTTTTTTTTTTTAGATTGTTACAGTGATTTCTATATCTAATATATGTTATTTTTAATATGTCGTTGTGTGAATCTCTTTTATTATCTTTTTGTAGCTTATTTCGATTCTTAATACAACGTAAAAATCCTGGGGTTATCCATGGTTTTATAATGCGCTTACTGTTGGGGATTTTAGTGATCATCGTATTTTTATTGATGGACTCCGTTAGTTTGCATACTAATAGGTTAGTCAGAGTTTCAGGATCATTACAAAAAAGTAAATCTGCTAGATTACTTTCTTGTATGTACTTAAGTGCTAGCTCGAAATCCACAGTTGATCTAGTTTTGTTAGCTAATGTGGTATTTTTTAATTTAGATAGGGATAGAAGTGTGGTGTAGTGATCTGTTATACTAGTGTGTAAGATAGCGATAGATGATGAGATTTTTTGTTTGTTTATTTTCAGCATAAAATGGTCTAAACAGTTTTCATTCCTCGTAGGTAGAGTGTGCCCAGGTAATATTCCGTACAGGGATAGGGTGTCAAGGTAAGAAGTTCTATTTCTGTATTCATAGGAAGATTCAACATCTTTGGGTCTAATGTTTATATTAATGTTTAACGCTTTAATTATATTTTTATGAGTTTGTAGAGTATCTAAATGGGAACTTATGGAACTGATAAAAGCCTCCGTGTTCTGATTTGAAAGGGATCTATAAATGCATAATACAATATTATTCAGTATGTCCAGCTGCAAGCAAGACGCCTGAGATAATTTTACCTCCTTAACTTTAGATTTTAAGTTATTTTTAATATAGACAACTACCCCATCGTTTTGGTTCAACTGGTGGGACGTATTATAGGACGAATAATTATTGAGATGAGGGATCATTTTTCCATGAGTTAGTCGACATTCAGTTAAAATAATAACATCGGTTTCGAACGTAAAATTCGAAAGAGTAAGTATGAAATCGTCAAAGTTACAAGAAATACTCCTTATATTTTGAGCGACAACAGTAAAGTCATTTCTTTTTATGTTTATGTGTTTAGCTAACTCCGAACAGTCACATTCAATACTGCGAGCAATTTCAATGCTGTCTATCTCATTAAGGGTTTGCAATGAGTCACCCATTAAATACATTTATCGATAGAAAGGACGTGTCATCAAGTTGTGTTCTTGTTAATGTACAAGTATTAAGATTTTCTTCAGTTTTATACAGAATTTGAAACCGTTTTTTTGTAGTGTATTTATGTGTGGAATGAATGTTGTCGCTATGTTTTCGAGTATGTAAAAGTAAGTGGATGTGTGTTGAGCGTGCAAGTGAGTTATAATTATTGTGATTATTATATACGCAGAATAAGTTTGTAGTAACGAAAGAACAAGCTAAGTAAGTATATAAACAATAAGTTTGTGAGTGGTTAATGTTTTTAAGATATAACAAAAAAGTGTATTCACAAACAAAGAGAAAAAGAAAAGTTCGAGAGCAATAAATTACATAGTAGCAAAACAGATGTGATCTTAGAAAATTACTTATAGTAGGCAAATACATTACAAAATACAATAATAAATCGATAAATCGATATCGATATAATTAGTAGTTTTTCATCATCGTTGTATTTTAATCTCTCTTGACTTTGTATATTTTGTTTGTATGTATGTATATAATTATGTATTTATTGTTTTATTTTATTATTTCTAAATATGTATATATATATATATATATATTTTCTTAAAAATTTTCTGTACTTGCACCTACTGTTTTGTCTCTGCATCACCCTAAGGTAGACTGGTAGAAAATGCCCAAGGCATTAAGTCCGCGTTTGTACATTATGTGCATAAAGTTTTTTTAATAAATAATATATCTTAGTCGTTTACTGGTTTTCAGCTGATGAATCTGTTGCTCATTTCTCACAGTTATGGTCGGCGAATGTTCGTCTTTCTTTAATAAAACTTTCCCATAGGCGGTCCACCAAATTTAAATTCACCAGATTTGATTAAGTCCCGAGCAAGGAAATGCAAGCGGGAAGCCTTCGGAGTGAGATGCTCAGAGAGGAAGATAGGAGTATCTTCCTGCGATTTAAAGCCTAGATGCTTACAACATAACTTGGATTTAAATTTAATAATAAATACCTTACCCATTTTCATAATTTCTGATTTAATTAAGGTCGAGCCGGTTTCAACAACTATTGGCGTGTTGATTATCTCACTGTTTTTTGCACGTGTTCTATATATGTCTTTTGTGTCGTATTTTGTGAAAGTGCAGTCTAGGTTTTTAGCGAGAGACATAGTCATTTCAATCAGGTATTCCTTAGTTTCGTTAGCTCTTCTAGGTACATTCTTTATTACGAAATTGGTCTTCTGGTTGCTTATTTGCATCATTTAAATTTTATCCTCTAGAATTTTGATGTAATTTTTGTCTTCTTTAGACTGGCTTTCTAGTTGCTCAATTTTCTTTCTAAAATCTTCATTTTGGGCAGTAAGATAAGCAATTGAGCTCTCTATTTTGCTATTCGATTTCTGGATTTCATTTAAAGTAGTAGTAATGCGCTGAGTCTCTTCTTCATGTTTTTCGGAGAATAGGCCCAGCATCTTTCTAATCTCTTCCTTGAACGCCCCTAACTGCTTATCAATGGAGTCCTCCATGTCGCCTCGGCCTCTCTTCACACGCTGGTACACATAGTTTGGGGGTGTATGAAGCTCCGACTGGTTAACGTCCGTTTCCGATAGCGACTTGTTCATTGTTGCGTCCTCAAGTATTAGGACACCAGTAGTAAGATGTAGGTAAGTAATTAGCGCTGCTTAAATGAGCGGGCGGGGCAGGCGCGGTGCGTCGTCCAGTTGCGTGGTATATGAGTGTGGCTAGTGCACGAACCAAGATGGCGAAGGTGCGTAGGCGCACGGGGGCGGGATTAGCTACGGTGAGTCAGGTACCAGGCGCACATGTACACGCTGTCGTACGCAACGTTTGACAACGTAGTACCGATACCTCCACAATGTTATGCACTCCTATTTTTTTTACTGAATTTAAATAGATAACTTTTTTAAATAATATTTATAATTAATAACGACAGCACTTAGAACACGTTAACACCTTACGGTGGTCCGGGGGAAGAGGAACACATGCACCGCAGTGCGGCGTGGCGCAGCAAGCTGCGGACACATGACCGGGCTGACTGCAGCGGAAACAGAGTCCGCTGCGGTCCACCTCCGAGGCGCACCGAACTGACACGTGGTGTCCCACGTGGCAGCGGTAGCACCTCAGAGGTCTGGGTTCCAGCAGTTTTACCTGCGCTGAAACCCAGCCCACCAGTAGCCTTCGGCCCTCCACTATAGTTTTGGCCGCCGTCACCGGGCAGCATACCGTAACGGTATTGGGATGTATGAAGAAGCCTCCTCGTGTAGCGCAGTTTGTTCCGCCAGTTACTCAACTGAACCGAGCGCTCGGCGCATCCTGGACAGTCAAATCTACTACCTTATATGACTGGCCAATTCTTCCCTTGTGGTGGTAGGGCTAACGCCCGCCTGGTTTAACGACCACCCTCCCACCGGAGTCCGGCGTCAAGCAGCCTGCTGTGTTTCGTCGATGCGTGGGAGTTCCAGTGCCTTAAGGAATTCGACAGTTGGTAGTTGCGTTGTCCCAGGTTAGTCTCAGCCCAGGGGTGAACCTCGTCATGGCAACTCACTTTGGAGGGTAGCGGGATCCGAAGCACGGTTTTGCCGTTAGCCGACCGCAGGAAGTTGGGGGCCCAACTAGCACGCCAGCCACGTGTTGAAACGAAATGTTCCGCCGTGCCAGTCGGCGACTGGAAGGGAGGACCCGGCGGGCATCTTCGGAGGGGTTCGGGCGTCCCCGCAGTCTCCAAGTGAGTTTCCTTATTGTCGAACTTTGCCCGTGAGAGCTGTTTAAACCGGACTTGCCTCGCCTTCTGTAGAATTCCTTTAAAAAACTCTCTAAACCCATGAAGCGTAAAAACAAAATTAATAAGTTTAAACAACGGCGGCACTTCCTCCCGCTAAAAGTGCAATTCTCTAACATCCGTGGATTGCACTCAAATATCAATCCGGTCCATCACCACCTTGAGACCGAGAAGCCGTACTTGTTCTTTTTGGCGGAGACTAAGTTAGCGACCCCATTAGACGTGGCGTACCTCAACTACCCGGGTTACTCACTTGAACATAAGTTTAAGAAGCAGGCTGGGGTCTGTGTGACATATGCGGTCAACGTCTCCGCTGCTATGAGGTTGTGGGTTTTTCCACTCTGTGGCTACTGGTGGACATCGGCTCTCTTAAAACTATTTACTTCGGTGTTTACAGGTCGCACAGCGGTGATCTGGAGACAACTAGACTCTTTGAACATCTTACAGAGGCAGCTGAATTGGCCCAACACAAGTATCCAACAGTGGAGCTTGTCTTTCTGGGGGATTTTAATGCCCATCATAAGGATTGGTTGTTCCCGTACCAGAAAACTGACCATGCTGGAAGAGAGGCGCGCAAGTTTGTGTTATCGCTAGATCTCCACCAGCTGGTTGGTCAAGGTACCCGCGTTCCGGATGTTGATAGCCACACACCCAACTGCTTAGACCTTCTGCTGACGACAGATCCAGACAGGCACTCTGTATCCGTCTGGGCTCCGCTCGGATCGTCAGACCACTGTCTGGTGAAATGCGTGTGTTGAAATGTGAATGTTCTCCTCCTGATTTAAACCCTAGAGGCACAAGGCGAGTTTGAAAGTACGGATCAGCAGACTGGGAAGAGATGCGGCATTTCTTTGCTTCTTACCCATGGCGGCAGACTTGCTTCTTTTCGCACAAACCTTCCGACTGCGCTAACTCAATTGCTGACGTGATTCGCTAGGAAATGGAATATTTTATCCCATTCTCTGACGTATTACTTGGCTGCGAGGCTCAACCCTGGTACAACGCGTCTTGTGCGCAAGCCGATATGCTCAAAGAGCAGGCATACCAGGCCTGGGCTTTGGCGCGCAGTGACAGGTGCAATAGTCAGAGTGCACGCGTACTGAAAAGAGCGTACAATTCTGCCACCAAAGAATGCAAACGTGTGTTACGAAAGGCGCGTTTTGATCATGTTGGACGAATTGGGGCCAAACTGGCGTCCTACCCTTCGGGTAGCAAGAAGTTCTGGTCCCTGTCTAAATCGGTCGAGACGAACTTCTGCCGTCCAACGCTGCCTCATATGCTGAAGCCTGATGGAACGCTGGCTCATACCGCGCAAAAGAAGGCAAATCTGTTTGCCTCCATCTTTGCCAAAAATTCGCGCCTAGATACGGCCTCTAACATTCCGCCCAACATACCTCACTGTGGCTCCGCAATGCCGGAGATCTCAATCCACATTAAAGAGGTCCGTAAGACCCTGAGCATCTAGATGTGAACAAAGCCAGCGGTCCTGACGGAATACCCGCAAGAGTCCTGAAGAGCTGTGCTCCAGAGTTGTCTCTCTATCTTGACACGCTTTTTTTGCCTCTCTCTAAAAACCGGAGTGGTGCCGGAGTCCTGGAAGCTGGCTAATGTGCAGCCAGTGCCCAAAAAGGGTAACTGTGCCGATCCTGCCAATTATAGACCAATCGCCATTACCTCCATACTGTGCAAAGTGATGGAAAGGGTACTTAACAATAAACTGCTAGCATACCTCGAAGACAATGCGCTCCTCAGTGACCACCAGTATAGCTTCCGTCGAGGTCGTTGAACTGGGGATCTTCTTGTGTATGTTACGCATTGTTGGGGCGAGGCCATCGAGAAACTTGGCGAAGCCCTTGCTGTGTCGCTTGACATCTCGAAGGCCTTTGACAGGGTCTGGCACGCTAGTCTGTTGGGTAAGCTTCCTGCATTCGGCATCTCTGCTGACTTTTGCAACTGGATTTCCGACTTCTTGAGTGACAGATCAATCAGAGTGGTCATAGATGGCTGCTCATCGGATCATAAGGCCATTGATGCCGGAGTTCCTCAGGGGTCTGTTCTTTCTGCGACATTATTTTTGCTGCACATCAACGACCTGCTACAGCTTGGTGCAATCGGATACGCAGATGACAGCACAGTCGCAGAAAGATACCTGTCCAGTGCAAGAGCCAGCAGAGAAGATACCGCTACTCTAAGAGAGGCCATGGTGGAGCGAATGAATTTGACCCTTTTTTTTTTTTTTTTTTTCGGATGGGAAATCATCAAATGACTTCTCCCGCTCTTGGCGGAGCAGGAGGGAGTGTCAGACTTTTACTGACTAAAACCCATCCATGTTCCTTCATCGCCCTTTGTGTTCCGGGGCCACGGTATCTCTTTCGAACAGTCCCGCAACCCCGGCAGGCATCGGTCCTTGCGGAACCCTTCCTATTGCTGACTCTCTTTGAGGCGCGCGTGGAACACGAACGCGCCGTCGACACGGCCTGTCGTCATAAGACGGACGGACGGCGAGCTAGCCCATAGCCCACCGTCCACAGGCCCGCGCCTACGGTGGCCGGGGGCCACCACGTGGCCCCCGACGCCCGGGGCGTCTCCCGCGGCGGCCGGGACGCTGTGAGGTTCTCTCCCTCTCACGTTCCGCCACCTCCTTCTCTAGCATTACTGCTTCGCAGAAGGAGGTGACGGCGTCCCATTCCGTCTCGCTCCGGACCATGGCTTGCACCAGGGCCGGACGCGAGAGGTCGCCGCCGCCAATCGCCGCTTCGAGGGCACGGCGGTGCTCCGCCCACGCGGGGCACACCTCCACCGTGTGCTCCACCGTGTCCTCCGGTCGATCCTCGCAATGGAAACACCCGGGCGTTTCCTCCCGCCCGATTCGGTGCAGGAACCTCCCGAAAACACCGTGTCCGGTGAGGACCTGCGTCAGGCGGAAGGTGAGGACGCCGTGGCGTCTCTCTAGCCACTCCTCAAAGAGGGGACTTATCGCCACTATCGTGGCGTGCCCTGCACGGGGTTGCGACAGTCGCTCTCTCCATGTCGCCATGAGATCCCGCCGGAAGTCTGTCCGCTGAGCGACAATTTGTCGCGGCAGCGGAGTTTCCCCCCGGCGAAGCGCCTCCGCGCGCCATTCATGCAGGCGCGCGAGGACTATCGCCTCCAGATCCCATGGCGGCAATCCGGCAAGGAGGCACGCCGCCTCGCGGGCGATCGTGCGGTACCCACGGGCCAGCCTTACGGCTACCACCTTTTGGGGCGCGTTCAGGTAGTGGGCTGCACGCAGCCTCAAGGAACGCGCCCACACAGGGGCCCCGTAAAGGGCCATGGACCGCACGACTCCCGCGTAGAGCCTCCGGCAGGAGGCGTTCGGCCCCCCCAGGTTGGGCAGGAGCCGCCTGAAGGCAGCCCCAGTCCGTTCCAGTTTGGGGGCCAAACGTCGGAAGTGCTCCACGAAGTTCCACCGGCTGTCGAGGACGAGTCCCAGGTACTTAAGCGTCGACTCGACGCCGACGGAAACCCCTCCCACCGTCAGTGTGGATCCCGGAGGTGGCGCATTCCGAGGCCCATGAAAGCACATGGCCTCGGACTTGTGCAATGCCACCTCGAGACCCAGTTGCCGGATCCTCTCAACGACTATCGCAACCCCGCGTGTCATAGCTTCGGCCGCCGCCTCGTGCGACCCCCCCTGTGCCAGCACCAGCGTGTCGTCAGCATAGCAAACTACGCTGACACCTAGGGAGGTCGGCACGCAGCACCCAGTCGTACCCGATGTTCCACAAGGATGGCCCAAGAACCGATCCCTGCGGAACACCGCACGAAACCTCGCGCCGGTTCCATTCTCCACTGCGACCGGGGTAAATGACTGCCCTGTCCGTCAGGTATTCCCCGACCACTCGACGGAGGTAGGTCGGTACCCGGTGATACCGGAGTGCCTCCCTTATGCAGCTCCAGGGCATGGAGTTGAAGGCGTTGGCGATGTCGAGAGACACCGCCAAGACAACCCCACCCCTGCACACCGCATCCCCCGTCGTGAGGGCTCTCACGTGCATGATGGCGTCCACCGTAGAGCGCCCCTTGCGGAAACCAAACTGGTGTTGAACCTCGAACCTCGTCGAGCAGCACCACGGGCCGGTATGCGGACGGAGAGTCCGCAGGGCGCCCCGGCTTCCGGATGAGGACCAGCTTCCCCGTCTTCCAACGAAGCGGGAACTGGCCTCTCTCCAAGCATGCGCTTAGGAGCCCCTCCAGTCGGGGCCCGAGAGCCTCCGAGGCCAGGACCCAGGCTTTGCCAGGCAAGCCGTCGGGTCCCGGGGCGGTATTTTTGGCACTGAGCCTGCGTACCGCCACTCTCAGGTCTACCCCAGTCACTTCTGGAGCGTTGTCGTCGTCGTCCTGTTGGTCCGCTTCCAGCATCGCAGGCGGCGGAGCCATAGGCGGGGGTGGATGTTCCCCTCGCGAAGGGAACAGAGTGCTCACCACGTCCTCCACGAGCTCTGGCCGGAGACTCTGCGTCAGTGGGGAGGGCCCAGGCGCGGAGCTTATCCCGCACCATCTTGTAAGGGCGCCCCCACGGATCTCTGTCTAGAGTCCCCAGCATCTCCTCGCGGGCCAGATCCCTGGCCCGCAAGACAGCCTCGCGGAGGGCGGTCTTCGCCGCTCTGTACCCCTCATAAAGCTCCGCCTCAATGGCTGCCGCATCCGGTGGGCGGATGCGGAGCCTGCGATGCCTGGCGTACACGTGTCGCGCAGCCACGCACGCCTCGCGCAGAGACGTCAGCTCTCGCGACCACCAGTACACCTGACGCCGGGCGCTTCTTGGCCGAACACGGGGCATTGCCACGTCGCAGATGTCGGACATGGCCTCCTGGAACCCTGCCTCATTGTTAATGTCGGCAGGCCTGTCCAGTGATGTCACCCAGGCCTGCACGATCGAGGCTTCCAGGAGGAGCTCCCGGTCCAGCTGCTTCAGCGCCCACCGCGGACCGCTCGGGGCCTGTTGGACCGGCGCGCTTGAGGTCTGGGTGGAGACGTCGAACCGGATGTACCGGTGGTCGGAATAGGTCTCCACCCCCTCCATGACACGCCAGTCAACAACACGCGGCGACAGAGCGGGGCTAGCGAACGAAATGTCCACCACCGACTCGCCCCGCATCCGCACACACGTGGGAACAGAACCCCGATTTAGGACGACCAGGCCCTTCTCCAGAGCCCAGTCCTCCACTATCCTTCCCCGCACGTCTGTACAACGAGAACCCCAAGCCAAGTTCTTGGCATGGGGTGCGATGTCAGAAGTCCTCCACGTGTGTCTGGCGGTTGCTGGTCCCTCTCGATACGTCTGGAGGGAAGAGCAGCTGCTGGGCCGGTGCACCCTGGGCGCGGCAGTGTCCTTCTCCGGGGAATGAGAGGAAATGAGAATTTCCTTTTTTCCCTCGGGGAGAGTTACTGCCGCGGCTAATTATTCTGACATGGGTGGGGTCCTGCCAGGACCACCGGTGCGTTCCTCTGCGTGACCCTCTGTACAGCAGAGGGCATAGCAGAGGAGTGAGGGCGGGCTCGGTGTGCACTCACCCTGCCTCCGAGCAGACAGAGTAGGATGCGTCCTTCTTTGTCACCGTCAGTCTCGTAATCCCATTGTCGAAGTGCTGTGGATCACGTCTCGCGGCTTCGATAGGGACCGAGGGTCTTGGCTTAACCGCCCGGACTGCGAGGTAGAAAACCTCTATAAAAAGTTACCCCGAATCCCAAGCGGCGGCGCACCGCGAGGGGATGTATGGCTGACGGGTGTTCCCATGGAACGAATCAGTCGCTAGTGCTCACCCTCGCCAGGGTACCTGCAGACCCTCTGGCGAGTAATAAATACTCAAAATCTGCCCTTCTAGGTACAGGGGTCTCTGCCTAGATTGAGAATACTTCCCCCATACTCGTGGGAACAATTATGGAAAAATCTATTAAACCCAAAAACACCGCCGGTAACGGCAAGGAAGAGGAGAGGAGGGATGCGGGGTCGGAGTCCGACCTCGTATCCAGCGATGCGAGCGCGGGAGGCTCAGAGAGCTCCCGCCGCGTGAGGGCCGGGACTGCTGCGGAGAACGGCAAGTTCTTCCGCAAGCGGTCCAGGAAGGATGGCGACCAAGCGTCATCATCCGGGGAGGAGGAGGCCTCGGCCAGAAAGATCCCCACCAACAAGCGTGGTGGGATCAGAGGCAGAGGGAGGGGGTTGTCTGCCTCCGAAAGGTCGGTGAGACTGGCCGAAGAGGAGCGCCACCCGGGCATGACTGCTCCCGGGTCGGGCGACGAGGCGGGTGCACCTGGCGGCTCCGATGCGGAGCGTAAGGCCAGGTTCGCAAAGGAGGTGGAAGCCGCAATAAGGGGCGTGGCCTTGAAGGTGAAGACATCTTCAAAACTCAAGGCCATACCCGCGGCTTCCGCCTCCATCATGGCGGCTGCAGAAGCCAACTTTGCGGGGCCTTCCCCTCCTCCTCCTCCTCCGATAGGTGGAGAGGAGGTGGCTAAACTGCGGGTGGAGTTAGCCCACCTGACGGCTGCCATGGAGGTTCTCCAAAAAGAGAACGCTAAGCTCCACGCAGACCTGGCCAGTCTACGTGAGATTGGCTCCCGCACGGCACCTTCAAATAGGGGCCAGCAGCAGCAGCGACAAGCCCAGCCCATGCCGGTGGAGAACCAGGTTCTAAACTTGGTTCGGCAGGAGTTGGCTTCCTTCCAGGCGCAGTTTTCCGTCCTGGAGGGAATTGTACTGCGCCCCGCCCTGGGTGCAAACAGGGCAGCCGCGGGCCCAAGCACGATGCCGAGCACGGTGTCGTACGCGGCTGCTGCGGCTACCGCACCCGCACCGGGGCCGTCCAGCCAGCCCTCCGGCAGGGCTGTGGCACCCCCCCCCTCCGAAAAGCCGGCTCCGGCGAAACCGGCGACGAGTAAAAAGGCGGCCAAAAAAGGGAAGGGCAAGGCAGCTGCACAAGTGGACACTGTGCCAACGCCAGTGCCCACGGCGAATGGGCCAGTGCCTGCGGCACGGCAGCTGCCGCCGCCACCACCGCCCCCCCAGCCCCCTACACCTCCCTCGGCTGAAGCCGGATGGCAGGTGGTCGGGGAGAAAAAGAAGGGGCGAAAGGCGGCCAAAAAGGCCCGGAATGAGGAGCGGCAGCGCCAGCATAGGGCGCAAAAGATCGCGGCTAGGCTCCGCGCCCCGAAGACCGCGGCTGTAGTGATTACACTACAGCCGGAAGCGGAAAAGAGGGGCGTGTCTTACCGCGATTTGCTGGCGAAGGCGAAGAGACGGTGGATCTCGGGGAGCTCGGGATCACCGGGGGCCTCCGGCTTAAGGTCACCGCGACGGGGGCACGCATGCTGGAGATCCCCGGTGAAACCAGCGGCTCGTCCGCTGACGCTCTGGCGGAAAAGCTCAGAGCGTCCCTAAACGCGGACGAGGCCCGAGTGTCCAGGCCCGTGAGATGCGCAGACCTGCGCATTCTGGGTCTGGACGACTCGGTGACCAAGGAGTAGGTGGTGGCCGCCGTCGCCAGGTCCGGTGGGTGTCCTGCTGAGCAGGTCAGGGCAGGCGCCCTACGCCCGGACCTCACGGGTATGCATACCGTTACGGTATGCTGCCCTGTGACGGCGGCCAAAGCTATAGTGGAGGGCCGTAGGCTACTGGTGGGCTGGGTTTCAGCGCAGGTGAAGCTGCTGGAGCCCAGACCTCTGAAGTGCTATCGCTGCCACGTGGGACACCACGTGTCAGTACATTGCGCCTCGGAGGTTGACCGCAGCGGCCTCTGCTTCCGCTGCAGCCAGCCGGGTCACATGTCCGCAGCTTGCTGCGCCACGCCGCACTTCGGTGCATGTGCGGCGGCTGGCAAGCCGGCCGATCACCGGGCTGGGAGCAAGGCCTGCGTTCCACCCACCAAAGCCACCAGAGGCAAGGGTAGGCCCTCCGCCGCCACCGCCACCGTCGCCACCGCCGCAGCCGCAACTGCCGCCGCTGCCGCTGTCGCCGCCACAGTGGGGCCCTCACAAGGGCCCAGGGAGGAGGAAGCGGCAATGGAGTGCCAATAACGGCCCCATTACGCTTCCTCCAAGCGAATATCAACCACTGCGCCTGTGCTCAGGATCTGTTGCTCCAGAGCATGGCGCAGCGCCCGACGTCAGGTGTACTGGTGGTCGCGAGAGCTGACGTCTCCGCATTCGCCCACCGAATGCGGCAGCCATCGAGGCGGAGCTTTACGGTGGCCGGGGGCCACGTGGTGGCCCCCGGCCACCGTAGGCGCGGGCCTGTGGACGGTGGGCTATGGGCTAGCTCGCCGTCCGTCCGTCTCATGACGACAGGCCGTGTCGACGGCGCGTTCGTGTTCCACGCGCGCCTCAAAGAGAGTCAGCAAGGGGAAGGGGTCCGCAAGGACCGATGCCTGCCGGGGTTGCGGGATTGTTGAAAAAAAGTTCTTGGCATTGAAGTCCCCGAGGACAAGCACGGGGAGGGAATGGTTTCCGACGACAACACTCAACTCTGCGAGAGAGTTGTGGAACTCGGCGAGAGTTCGGCTCGGGGAGAAGTAGACTCCCACCACTATGATCTCCCCGAACCGTGCTGCTACGCACCCCCGACCCCTCCTGACACCTTCAAGGGTCGGGGTACCGGCGGCGGCCGATGACACTATGGTCACTGAGCCGTTAATGTCCGCCACCCAGTCTTCCCTGGGCAGGACAAAATACGGCTCAGCGACCACAGCAATATTAATCGACCACTGCGCCATGCTCTGGAGCAACAGATCCTGAGCACAGGCGCAGTGGTTGATATTCGCTTGGAGGAAGCGTAATGGGGCCGTTATTGGCACTCCATTATCGCTTCCTCCTCCCTAGCCCCTTGTGAGGGCCCCACTGTGGCGGCGACAGTGGCAGCGGCGGCAGTTGCGGCTGCGGCGGAGGCGACGGTGGTGGTGGCGGTGGAGGGCCTACCTTTCCCTCTGATGGCCTTGGTGGGTGGAGCGCAGGCCTTGCTCCCAGCCCGGTGATCGGCCGGCTTGCCAGCCGCCGCACATGTACCGCAGTGCGGCGTGGCGCAGCAAGCTGCGGACACATGACCCGGCTGGCTGCAGCGGAAACAGAGGCCGCTGCGGTCAACCTCCGAGGCGCACTGTACTGACACGTGGTGTCCCACGTGGCAGCGATAGCACCTCAGAGGTCTGGGCTCCAGCAGCTTCACCTGCGCTGAAACCCAGCCCACCAGTAGTCTTCGGCCCTCCACAATAGTTTTGGCCGCCGTCACAGGGCAGCATACCGTAACGGTATGCATACCCGTGAGGTCCGGGCGTAGGGCGCCTGCCCTGACCTGCTCAGCAGGACACCCACCGGACCTGGCAACGGCGGCCACCACCTCCTCCTTGGTCACCGAGTCGTCCAGACCCAGGATGCGCAGGTCTGCGCATCTGACGGGCCTGGACACTCGGGCCTCGTCCGCGTTTAGGGACACTCTGAGCTTTTCCGCCAGAGCGTCAGCGGACGAGCCGCTGGTTTCGCCGGGGATCTCCAGCATGCGTGCCCCCGTCGCGGTGACCTTAAGACGGAGGCCCCCGGTGATCCCGAGCTCTCCGAGTTCCACCGTCTCTTCGCCTTCGCCAGCAAGTCGCGGTAAGACACGCCCCTCTTTTCCGCTTCCGGCTGTAGTGTTATCACTACGGGGCGCGGAGCCTAGCCGCGATCTTTCGCGCCTTGTGCTGGCGCTGCCGCTCCTCATTTCGGGCCTTTTTGGCCGCCTTTTGCCCTTTCTTTTTCTCCCCGACCACCTGCCATCCGGCTTCAGCCGAGGGAGGTGTAGGGGGCTGGGAGGGCGGTGGTGGCGGCGGCGGCTGCTGTACCGCAGGCACTGGCCCATTCGCCGTAGGCACTGGCGTTGGCACAGTGTCCACCTGTGCAGCTGCCTTGCCCTTCCCTTTTTTGGCCGCCTTTTTAGCCGGCGCCGGTTTCGCCGGAGCTGGCTGGACGGGCGCCACAGCCCTGCCGGAGGGCTGGCTGGACGGCCCCGGTCCGGGTGCGGTAGCCGCAGCAGCCGCGTATGAGGCAGCCTTCGGGCCCGTGACTGCCTCACTTACCGCCAGGGGGGGGCGCAGGACAATTCCCTCCAGGACGGAGAACCGCGCCTGGAAGGAAGCCAGCTCCTGCCGAACCAGGTTCAGGACCTGGTTCTCCACCGGCGCAGGCTGGCTCTGTCGCTGCTGCCGGCCCGCATTATTAGGCGCCACGCGGGAGCCAGCCTCACGCAGACTGTCAGGTCTGCGTGGAGCTTGGCGTTCTCCGCCCGCAGCTTGGCCAACTCCTCTCCGCCTATCGGAGGAGGAGGAAGGGGTGGAGGCCCTGCGAAGTTGGCCGCTGCTGCCGCCAAGATGGAGGCGGAAGCCGCGGGTATGGCCTTGAGTTTTGAAGATGTCTTCACCTTCAAGGCTACGCCCCTTATCGCGGCTTCCACCGCCTTTGCAAACCTGGTCTTACGCTCCGCCTCGGAGCCGCCAGGTGCGCCCGCCTCGTCGCCTGACCCGGGAGCAATGTTGCCCGGGTGGCGCCCCTCCTCGGCCAGCTTTGCTAACCTTTCTGACCTCACGGAGGCAGAGAGCCCCCTCCCCTTGCCCGGAACGGTGGTGGGAACCACGCTTGTTGGTGGGGATTTTTCGGGCCGAGGCCTCGTCATCACCGGATGACGACCCCCGGTCGCCATCCCGCCTGGGCCGCTTGCGGAAGAACTTGCTGTTCTCCGCGGTCGTCCCGGCCGAATCACTGGATGCGACGTCGAATTCCGACGCCGCATCCCTCCTCTCCTCTACTATGCCGTTGCCGGCGGTGTTGGTTTTTGTTTTTAAAAAATCTTCCATAACTGATCCCACGAGTGTGGCGGAAATAAGGCTCAATCTAGGCAGAGACCCCTGTACCTAGAAGGGCAGATTTTGAATATTTATTACTCGCCAGGGGGTCTGCAGGTACCCTGGCGAGGAGCGCACTAACGACTGATTTGTTCTAAGGAACACCCGTCAGCCATACATCCCCTCGCGGTGCGTCGCCGCTTGGGATTCGGGGTAACTTTTTATAGAGGTTTTCTACCTCGCGGTCCGGGCGGTTAAGCCAAGACCCTCGGTCCCTATCGAAGCCGCGAGACGTGATCCACAGCACTTCGATAGTGGGATTACGAGACTGACGGTGACAGAGAAGGACGCATCCCTTTCTGTCTGCTCGGAGGCAGAGTGAGTGCACACCGAGCCCGCCCTCACTGCTCTGCTATGCCCTCTGCTAAACAGAGGGTCACGCAGAGGAACGCACCGGTGGTCCTGGCAGGACCCCACCCATGTCAGAATAATTAGCCGCGGCAGTAACACTCCCCGAGGGATAAAAGGAAATTCTCATTTCCTCTCATTCCCCGGAGAAGGATACTGCCGCGCCCAGGGTGCACCGGCCCAGCAGCTGCTCTTCCCTCCAGACGTATCGAGAGGGACCAGCAACCGCCAGACACACGTGGAGGACTTCTGACATCGCACCCCATGAATTTGACCCTTAATCTCGTCTCCCAGTGGGGTGACGTCAATCTGGTCGAATTCAATGCTCTGAAAACACAGGCGTGTCTCTTCTCTGCAAAAAGGAGCCAGTTCCAGTTGTCTCCCACTTTCCGGGGTGCATCTGTAGCAGTTACTGACCGCCTACAGCTTTTGGGCGTGGAGTTGACATCGGATCTCAACTTTGGCGCAACCATCGAGTCAAAAGCTCAGACCGCAGCTAAGAAGCTGGGCATCATGAATAAGGTGAGGCGATACTTCACATCTAGACAGCTTTTAAATTTGTACAAAGCACAAGTCCGTTCCTGTATGGAGTATTGCAGTCACTTGTGGGATGGCTCAGCAAAATACCAGCTTGCTGCACTTGACTCGGTAGAACGCAGAGCTAAAAGGCTTATAGGCGACGAGACGTTGGCAGCTTCGCTTTACAGCCTAGCTCATCGGCGTAATGTTGCCTGCCTGTCGGTCTTCTACAGACTGTACTTCGGTGAGTGTGAGCAGGAGCTCCACGACCTGATCCCACGATCACCCTTTTACCACCGGACTAGCAGACGTACTGCGGCGTACCATCCGCACTTGGTTGACATCCCGATGTGTCGTACTAAGCGCTTCTCCTCTACTTTTATTATGCGCACAGCCAAAGTCTGGAACTCTCTGCCTGCGTCTGTGTTCCCACTTACATTTAACCCGCCTGCCTTCAAAGCAAGAGTGAATAGGCATCTTATGGGCACGCTCGTTCCGCGGCGGCGGCTGCCGTGCCGCAAGCGCTGGCCCATTCGCCGTTGGCACTGGCGCTGGCAAAGTGTCCACCTGTGCAACCGCCTTGCCCTTTCCTTTTTTGGCCTTCTTAGGCTTTTCGGGCGGGGGGGTTGGGGGGGGGTGGCACAGCCCTACCTGGCTGGAAGGTCGCTGCTGCCGTCCCCCATTCTGAGGCACTCTACGGGAGCCAGCCTCACGCAGTTTGGCCAGGTCTGCGTGGAGCTTGGCGTTCTCCTTATGGAGAACCTCCATGGCGGCCGTCAGGCGGGCCAACTCCACCCGCAGTTTGGCCACCTCCTCTCCACCTATCAGAGGAGGAGGAGGGGAAGGGCCCGCAAAGTTGGCCTCTGCTGCCGCCATGATGGAGGCGGAAGCCACGGGTATGGCCTTGAGTTTTGAAGATGTCTTCACCTTCAAGGCTACGCCCCTTATAGCGGCTTCCACCTCCTTTGTGAACCTGGCCTTACGCTCCGTCTCGGAGCCGCCAGTTGCACCCGCCTCGTCGCCCGACCCGGGAGCAATATTGCCCGGGTGGCGCCCCTCCTCGGCCAGCTTTGCTGCCCTCTCGGACCTCACGGAAGCAGAGAGCCCCCTCCCCTTGCCCCGGATCCCACCACGCTTGTTGGTGGCGATCTTTCGAGCCGAGGCCTCCTCATCTCCGGATGACGACCCCCGGTCGCCATCCCACCTGGGCCGCTTGCGGAAGAACTTACTGTTCGGGCGTCTAGGCCCTCAAGCGGGAGTTCTCTGAGCCTCCGCCACTTACATAGCTGGATGCGACGTCGGACTCCGACCCCGCATCACTCCTCTCCTCTTCCATGCCTTTACCGGCGTTGGTTTTTTGGTTTTTATTATATTCCATACTTAAACCCACGAGTATGGGGTAAATATTCTCAATCTAGGCAGAGACCCCTGTACCTAGAAGGGCAGATTTTGAGTATTTATTACTCGCCAGGGGGTCTGCAGGTACCCTGGCGAGGAGCGCACTAACGACTGATTTGTTCTACGGAACACCCATCAGCCATACATCCCCTCGCGGTGCGTCGCCTCTTGGGATTTGGGGTAACTTTTTATAGAGGTTTTCTACCTCGCGATCCGGGCAGTTAAGCCAAGACCCTCGGTCCCTATCGAAGCCGCGAGACGTGATCCACAGCATTCGATAGTGGGATTACGAGATTGGCGGTGACAGAAGAGGACGCATCCTTCTCGTCGTTTACTTGGCTACTGCTACTTTTCATGTGTGCTAAAGGTTTGTTTACCTTTTCATCGGTTAAAATATATGCTGGTTTTAATCTATCCACTGTTACTATTGATGTTTTCTTCGGCATTTGGATCTTGAAATATTTGTCTTGTCTCCAAAACTTTATATTATGGGCCTTCGTAAGACGGGGTCAGTGGTTTCTTCACAGCATCTGTTCTGACGTTTACGTATTCACAGTTTTTCATGTCCGGGTGAATATATGGTTTGTGACTTGTAGCATGGTGGTTCCTGTTAAACGGGCTTAGTTTTGCCATTGTCCTTTGCAGAGTCTGTGCGTAAGTTTCTGGTGATGTATCTTGCCTTTTCGGCTCGATAAACATACCAGGCAGACGTATGTTTGTTCCGTATAACATTTGTGCTGGGTTTATATTTTCTTTCAGTCGAAGTGCTGCTCGTAGTCCTAGTAAACCTATAGGTAATTCGTTCGACCAGTTTGTCGTGTTGCCGCGAGCGATTAGCGCGATTTTCATTGATCTATGCCAGCGTTCAACTAAGCCATTTGATTGCGGATGATAACTAGTAGTCCTGGTTTTCTTAATACCAAGTGACTTAGTCAGAGCATTAAATAAGTTTGACACGAACTGCCGTCCTTGGTCCGTGGTTATGGTGTTTGGGCATCCGAATCTTGCTATCCAGGTGTTTATGAAGACTTCCGCTACAACTTTTGCTGTTATCTCGGCTACTGGTACAGCTTCCGGCCATCTCGTTTCTCTGTCGATCATTGACACAATGTATCACTGTTGGATATATTACTGTTGGATTCTGGTAATGGGCCGACAATGTCTATGTGCACGTGATCTAAACGTGCTGTAGATGGGAACGTTCCGATTGGTGCCGAGTTGTGCCTATGTGTCTTGCTTTTCTGGCATGTCTCACATGTTCTCGCCCATATTCCAACGTCAGTATTAATGCGAGGCCAAAAATAGTGTTCGGTGATCATTTTCTTTGATGCTCTTATACCGAGATGTGTTATATTGTGCATAGTGTCGAATACTTGTTTTCGAAGTGAATTCGGCACATACGGTCGTAATTTTAATTTTGAATTTTCACAGAGTAGTTGTCTCGTTCCTGTTAGCTGTATTTTTTTCCAACTGAGGTTGTTTTTGTTTAACAGCTGAGTGAGTTCAATGTCCGTGTCTTGCATATCTGCCAACTCATTCCAATCCACGGGTGTCGGGCAGTCTATCTGTTCGACTCGCGACAATGCATCGGCCACTGGGTTCATGTTACCGGACAGGTGACGTATGTCTGTTGTGAATTGTGCGATGAACTCGAGGTGACGTAGTCGCCTTGGGGCTATCAATTTACTTGTGGAGTTTTGTCTAGTAGTGAAGGCGTGACATAATGGCTTATGATCAGTGTATACTATCAACTCGCGTCCCTCAACATAAGGTTGAGAATGCGTTACTGCCATGTAAGCTGCCAACAGTTCTCGATCATATGTGCTGTATTTTGATTGCGTTTCACTCAGTCCCTTTGAGAAAAAGGAAAGCGGCTTCCAGTTTCCGTTTTCATACTGTTGTAGAACGGCGCCAACGCACGTTTGAGATGCATCTGTCATGAGTGATAGCGGGGAATGCGTTGTTGGTGAGGACAATGTAACAGCGTCGCTTAGACTTGCTTTACATTGATCGAATGAATCTAGTGCCTCTGGAGTCCATTGTATTTCAGTTTTGTCATTCTTCTTCGATCCAATGAGGTATTTGTTTAACCGAGCTTGATGTTGGGCTGCTTGGGGTATGTTGTTCCGGTAAAAATTAATCAAGCCTAAAGATCTTCGTAGCTCTTGCACAGTTTTTGGTATTGGGTATTAGGAGATTGCTTCGACCTTGTCTGGTAATGGTTTGATACCGTCTTTTGTGATCTGATATCCAAGGAATTCTATTTGCATTTTGCCCAGTACGCATTTGGCTTGATTTATTGCAATGCCATACTCGTCTAGTCGTTTGAACACTTCATGTGTTCGCTGATTGATGATGACGCCACTAATATATCATCTATATACACGAAAATAAAGTCGAGTCCCGCTAAGACTGTGTTGAGGAATCTGACAAAGGTTTGACCTGCGTTTCGTAGTCCGAACAGCATTCTTGGAAATTCGAATAGACCGAACGGGGTGATTACTGCAGTTTTTTCTACCTTTTGTACTGGAATCTGATAGTAAGCCCTTTTTAAATAGATCGTTGAGTAAATACTGGTTCCGGGTAATAGGTATGTGAAGTCTAGTACTCTCGGAATCGGGTATCTATCCGGTACAGTGATCGCATTCAGTCTCCTGTAATCACCACATAACCGTAATTCTCCGTTTTTCTTTGTTGTCACGTGCAAAGGGCGTGCCCACGGGCTCTTGGAAGGTCTGCATAACCCTTTTTTTTTTTTTTTTTTTTTTCGGATGGGAAATCATCAAATGACTTCTCCCGCTCTGGGCGGAGCAGGAGGGAGTGTCAGACTTTTACTGACTAAAACCCATCCATGTTCCTTCATCGCCCTTTGTGTTCCGGGGAAACGGTATCTCTTTCGAACAGTCCCGCAACCCCGGCAGGCATCGGTCCTTGCGGACCCCTTCCTATTTGCTGACTCTCTTTGAGGCGCGCGTGGAACACGAACGCGCCGTCGACACGGCCTGTCGTCATGAGACGGACGGACGGCGAGCTAGCCCATAGCCCACCGTCCACAGGCCCGCGCCTACGGTGGCCGGGGGCCACGTGGTGGCCCCCGACGCCCGGGGCGTCTCCCGCGGCGGCCGGGACTCTGTGAGGTTCTCTCCCTCTCACGTTCCGCCACCTCCTTCTCTAGCATTACTGCTTCGCAGAAGGAGGTGACGGCGTCCCATTCCGTCTCGCTCCGGACCATGGCTTGCACCAGGGCCAGACGCGAGAGGTCGCCGCCGCCAATCGCCGCTTCGAGGACACGGCGGAGCTCCGCCCACGCGGGGCACACCTCCACCGTGTCCTCCGGTCGATCCTCGCAGTGGAAACACCCGGGCGTTTCCTCCCGCCCGATTCGGTGCAGGAACCTCCCGAAAACACCGTGTCCGGTGAGGACCTGCGTCAGGCGGAAGGTGAGGACGCCGTGGCGTCTCTCCAGCCACTCCTCAAAGAGGGGACTTATCGCCACTATCGTGGCGTGCCCTGCACGGGGTTGCGACAGTCGCTCTCTCCATGTCGCCATGAGATCCCGCCGGAAGTCTGTCCGCTGAGCGACAATTTGTCGCGGCAGCGGAGTTTCCCCCCGGCGAAGCGCCTCCGCGCGCCATTCATGCAGGCGCGCGAGGACTATCGCCTCCAGATCCCATGGCGGCAATCCGGCAAGGAGGCACGCCGCCTCGCGGGCGATCGTGTGGTACCCACGGGCCAGCCTTACGGCTACCACCTTTTGGGGCGCGTTCAGGTAGTGGGCTGCACGCAGCCTCAAGGAACGCGCCCACACCGGGGCCCCGTAAAGGGCCATGGAACGCACGACTCCCGCGTAGAGCCTCCGGCAGGAGGCGTTTGGCCCCCCAAGATTGGGCAGGAGCCGCCTGAAGGCAGTCCCGGTCCGTTCCAGTTTGGGGGCCAAACGTCGGAAATAGGTCTGCATAACCCTGTCTCTAACATATGTTCTATCTCTTTTTTCACTCTTAGGTACTTGTCCGCTGGCAAAGGTCTTGACTTGGAGTGAACAGGGTATCCGTTAGTGATGATTTGATGAACTACGTTGTGCTTCGGTTGTGACTGTGCATCTATAGGTCTCAGAATGTTTGGATAGTCTGCTAAAATGTCTGCATAATCTTCGGTTAAATTTACGGTCCGAAGTGTTGGTGTGCTGGACTTCATTAACTTTGCGTTTCTCTGAAGTCCAGTCGTACCATCTATTAAGCGTTTATTCCTAATATCCACCAAAATGTTATTTTTTTCTAGGAAATCAGCACCCAGTATTGGTTGCGTAATGTCAGCAACGATGAAAGTCCAAGGGTACGGCCGTCTCAAATTCAAATTTAACGTCAGCGTTTTGTCGGCATATGTTCTAATTCGCGTTCCGTTTGCGGCGTATATTTTATATGTATCATCTGATTTTAAATTTCCTCTTCTAGGTATTGCTTAAATATTAGCGCTAGTATCTACCAAAAAAACGAAACTCACTTTTTCGGTTGGTAACGCACAGGCGATTTGAAGGTATGATAGCGCTGACGACCGCCTCTGTCAACGCTGAACTCAGTTTTCCGACGGTGTCTTCCAATTGCATGGTTTTTCGCAGTTCCGAGCTCGATTCCTGTACCGAAGATGATACTTGCATAACCAATTGGGGCTGTCGGGTGAAATCCTCGTTCTGGACTGGGATTTTGCGCGTGACATGCTTCGATTACGTCTGTAATTACGACGTCCTCTGTCTGAGTTTGATTTCAAGGCGGCTATTTCCATGGTTAGCTTACTCATTTGATTTACTAACTCCGCCATAAGCTGTGTTTGACCGCTTGATATTTCCGACACTTCACCTGATCTTCCTTCCAAAATCTTGTCTGCTATGGCGGCGAGGTTGTCGAGTTTTTGATCTTGACTGACCATTAACACTGTTCGAACGTAATCAGGGAGTCTTGACATCCAGAGACTATGAAGGGTTTTTTCGGCCTCCTGACTCTTACGTGCCAATTCCCTCATTCGTCTCAACAGTTGCGACGGTTTTTGGTCGCCTAATTCCACTTCACTGACCAGTTTCTGGAATTGTCGCTCCTCTGATTCTTCGTACACGGCTAGGAGTCTTTCTTTAATGGCACCATATTTATTGGTGTTAGGCGGTGAAATTATTATGTCGGCTACCTGACTTACTGCATCTTTGCCGAGCTTGGAAACTTCTACGCTGTATTTTGCTTCGTCGCCCTGCTTTTGGGGGGCCATCATTGTCTCGAACTGAGCGAACCACACTCTGGGCATCTCGATCCAAAAATCCAGTATCTTGGAGAAAATTCCTAGTGCTGCAATTTCGGCTTTACTGATATCTGTCGCTCCGCATATTGATGTTCCACTTCCACAACTTCCGCTTGAATTCATGTCTTCGGTAACTATGTGCCTCTTGAAAACCAAACCATGGAGATCCGCTTGTGGAAGGCTGATAAGGCAGTGCAGTTCAGTTACTACGACATGGGAAAATCACAAGAAACCAATTTTAAATCGCGGCGCGTGTTACTACTGTTCGATATCGGGGTCACCAGATGTAAGTGTACCTACTGCGTACGTGTTTATTGGGTGTTGTGAGTCATGTAAATAAAACAACTGATTTCGGCGAGCGCTAGTACATAACTGAAAATGAATAATTATTTATTTAGCTATTACAATTATTGACCTACATACAATTCGTTGATGACGCAGCACCACACCCTCTGCCTCACAGAGGGTCACGCAGAGGAACGCACCGGTGGTCCTGGTAGGACCCCACCCATGTCAGAATAATTAGCCGCGGCAGTAACACTCCCCGAGGGATAAAAGGAAATTTTCATTTCCTCTCATTCCCCGGAGAAGGATACTGCCACGCCCAGGGTGCACCGGCCCAGCAGCTGCTCTTCCCTCCAGACGTATCGAGAGGGACCAGCAACCGCCAGACACACGTGGAGGACTTCTAACATCGCACCCTATTTTGATTAACCCTAGCCATGTGAGCCACGGACGCCGCGGGAGACGCCCCGGGCGTCGGGGGCCACCACGTGGCCCCCCGGCCACCGTAGGTGCGGGCCTGTGGACGGTGGGCTATGGGCTAGCTCGCCGTCCATCCGTCTCATGACGACAGGCCGTGTCGACGGCGCGTTCGTTTTCCACGCGCGCCTCAAAGAGAGTCAGCAAAAATGAAGGGGTTCGCAAGGACCGATGCCTGCCGGGGTTGCGGGACTATTCGAAAGAGATACCGTGGCCCCGGAACACAAAGGGCGATGAAGGAACATGGATGGGTTTTAGTCAGTAAAAGTCTGACACTCCCTCCTGCTCCGCCCAGAGCGGGAGAAGTCATTTGATGATTTCCCATCCGAAAAAAAAAAAAAAAAAAAGGCACTGTTATGTTATTTTAATCATAATTTTTTGACAAATTAATGTGTTAAAATTAATGATGTACTTCAAATTATTATGTTATAATTATTATGTTCGATGGTTAGTTTCTATCAGCAAGCCAAATTTTCGGAATAATAAAATAAGAACCGACAAGTAACTTGCGAAGGCTATAATATAATTCGTATATGAAAACTAGCCAAGTCAGACCTTTGGCTACAATATGTTCTCCTAAGTTATAAGAAAAAATGACATTTTATGTTGTTATAAATAAATTTCAGAACTGACCGTTGAACTTGGCACCCATTTAGATTTCACTTCTTTTGTCGTTGAAGTCAACAACCAAGGCACATATCATAATATTGAACTTGGCTCTCATTTCACATTTATGTTTTTGATGGGATAATATCGATGCCTTAGTTCACAATTGCACTTACTACGAAATTTACATTTTTGAGGAGAAAGCTTTAAAGTTTTTTAAAGTTTAGACGAGAACAGTAGAAAATCCAAGTAAAATAACAAAAAAATATGCATCTATTCATAAGACTAGTCCTTTTACTTCATCATATCTCAATATTGTATTATTAGTTTAAACGTTACCTTTTCAAAATGGCCAAATAAACATAAAACCCCCATTTAATACATCTGTGCACTAAGATTGATTATGCTGACCGGCATTAAGTGAAATTCTCAAAAATATTTAACAGCTTTACCAGGCTGGTTCAAGGTCCAAGAAGAAGGATAATAATAGTTATACTCAGGCTTCGTCCTCGGGATTAGCAAATAATATTTGTAGTACCGCGTAGTGGTCGCCATTCACGCACTTTATTTTAGAGATTTATATTTATATGAAAACAAATAAATATTACGGATATCACAAGGTGGGAGGTTTACTTATTCGTGTCATTCGCTTTTTAGTGCTCTCCACGAACGCACGTCGTGTCTTCCCACCGTTTAAGTGTATCTCTAAGTACTTATTTATTTTTATTTCATAAAGTGCATAAATATAAGATGCCTAAACCTAAAAGTGATGATAATTATGAGAAATTATTTAGAAAGATTAAAAGATTAGAAAAACGGTTACGGCGTCGACATCGAAGTCGATCTTTGAGTGGTTCTTCGAGATCATCAGGTGATCGTTCGCAAGGTTAGTAAACAACTAATTACGTAATAGACTTAAATGTTTTTTGTATCTTATCAGTTTTTTAGTTGCAAACTGTAAGGTGCAACAAACAAGAATGCTTTCTTTTTATTACCAATCCGTGTTAGTTCATGGATTCAAGATATTGTGTTTAATTCTTTACAATAATGTTAATTGTGTGTCCACCTTCTCATGCATTTTCATTACGACTAATTACATCTGCCGGATGAATAATAACGAATGGTCCAGCTAAGGAACTTCGTAAGGAGTTACTTGAGAAGTACTTGGTACCAAATAAGTTTACAGTTATTTGGTACCAAGTACTTCTCAGTACCAAATAACTGTAAACTTATCAGTGCCCCTGCGTTAAATGCAGAAATAAAAGCGGCTATGACCGATATGACCATTAGACAAAAATATCGAACTAAGACAAAAACAGATGTCCACTGCCATCTCGTGCATAAGTCAAGGAATTAATAAAATTATTTCCTCTAATAATGCAGACCCGGAACTAACAAAGACGTTGATGGATTCAGAACGAATTTTATGTGACTTACAGTACAATGATTCGGTCCTCAGAAGGAATTTCATTCTATCTTCTTTAAATAAACATATGAGAGATCAACTCCAAAACACTAAGCCAGATAACTTGTTATTTGGTCAAAACTTATCGGAGACAATAAAAACTGCAAAAGCAATTAGCAAATCGGGCGCCGATTTAAAACCACCCATGACTAAGCCACCGCTTAGTAATAAGAAACCACCTGCGTCGACTAACACGTTCAAGAATTTAAACTGGAAAGGCCCCAACGCTGCTCGGAAACCACCGAATCATCCGAAGGCGAAGGGGCTCTCTGCGAACAATCGGCCGTCGAGCTCATCGAAGCAATCGCGCTATCAGCGAACGACGCGCGGCCGCCGCTAGATGGGGTAAAATACACAGGCAGATTGCCTTTATTTTATGAACAATGGTCACTAATTACTAATAACTTCTTAGTACTATCTTGTATCAAAGGTTACGAAATACCATTTATTAGCCCAGTAATTCAATTAACCCCTCCCATTATAAAATCATATTCTAGTACAGAAAGATTTTTATATTATGAAGCTATAGATAATTTATTATCTATTGGTGCTATATCGAAATGTCTACCTACAGAAGGCCAGTTTTTATCAAGTGTATTTCTGGTACAAAAGCCAAATGGTAAATATCGTCTTATTTTGAACTTGAAGAATTTAAACAAGTTCATTAAAACTGAACATTTTAAAATGGAAGATTTACGTACAGTATTAAAGTTAATAACTAAAGATTGTTTTATGACAAAAATTGATTTAAAAGATGCTTATTATTTAATAAAAATTCATGATGACTCAAGAAAATATTTAAGGTTCCAGTTTGAACAAAACTTATATAATTTAACGTACTACCATTTGGCTTGAGTACAGCACCATACATATTCACTAAGGTGATGAAACCTATAGTCTGTTTGCTACGCTCTGCCGGACTAATTATCAACTAATTACTTAGATGATTATTGGTTAATGGGACGGTCTTATAATGAATGTTTATATAACACATTACAGATTAAAAAATAATTACCTCTCTTGGTTTTCTAATAAATGAGGAAAAAAGTTCCATGATACCAAACAAAATATGTACATTTTTAGGTTTTGTACTAAATACAGAAAACTTCCAAGTTACGTTACCAACTGAAAAAATGTATCGTGTTAAAGTGCAAATTCAAAAGTATTTGACTGTTAGTAGATGTAAAATTCGCGAGTTTGCTCATTTTATTGGGTTATTAGTTTCAATTTGTCCAGCCGTAGAATACGGCTGGTTGTATACGAAGCTTTTTGAACGTATAAAATACTTAAATCTAAAATCTGATGATAACTATGATAAAATGATGAATTTACCAGTAACGTTACAACCTGATTTAAAATGGTGGTATACTACAATTGAGAAACCTTTCAGTAAAATCGAAGAAGATTTACATGACCTGGAGATTTTCACTGACGCCTCAACTACGGGGTGGGGGGCTGCATGCGGGGAAGAGAAGGCCAGCGGGTTGTGGAGTGTTCAGGAGCGAACGCAACACATTAACTACCTCGAAATTCATGCTGCCTTTTTTGCTTTAAAGGTTTTTGCAAAAAACTTAAGAAATTGTCAGATCTTACTTCGTGTTGACAACACGACGGCCATCTCTTATATTAACCGAATGGGAGGCATTCAGTTCCCTCACCTTACTGCTATAACCAAGCAGTTATGGCAATGGTGTGAATGTCGTAGATTGTATGTTATAGCGTCTTATATTAGATCGTCAGATAACAAAACGGCAGATGCAGAATCCAGGCGCATACACCCTGATATAGAATGGGTGAACACGCCGTGAACCGGAACGTACCAGCGCGGGAGCGGAGGGGAGCAGAGGGGCGCGCGGCGACCGCGGGCGGCGGGCGCGCCGCGCGCACACACCGCTACAATCTCCGATGAGAGACCACGTCACTTTTGAACTCAAACATTTTTTATTAAGTCTTAAGTTCTATGCAGAAACGAAGAATATACTTTACTCATTGTACGAAACAAGTAGTTTTAATGTAGAAGACCTCAACACAAAGCTGCCCTAAATATCAGCTTGAACAACTGGCGACCGTAAGACCGAACCATAAGAAGAATTATTGGATTTAACAAAGTGCACAGTGCCGCCATTTAATTGAAGCTTGGGTGAGCTATTCGCTGGTGACGCGTGCATGGCATGCACAATACGCTAGAAGAAGGACGTACACAGGGGAGTTTGGCTTACTATTCCTTTCTATCCACCTATTTCCTTTCCTAGGTATCAATTGTGTGAACTGAACAGTGTGTGATTTTCGTCGTGCGCCGGCTTGAGCCCATGCTTATTTTTTAACACGCGCTCATGTGCATTTTTTCTTTGTTTCACAAGTGTTGGTCAATGGGTTTCTTTTCACAACGTAAACGTGTTTCGCATTCTTATTCATTAGCTTATTGCATTGCAAGTTGCATTTCAAATAAATATTGTACCTATTTTTAAATCATCTTCTAAATTACTTATATAATTGTTTAACGTAAACCAAAGCTATAAAATCATTCGTCTAACCTCAATCCGCAAAATTCTTTTTTGTAATTTCAAGTATCTTACATTTCCATAATAAATGTTTCCAGCGATCGATTGTCGCGTGGTGCGCACGCGGTCGGGCCAGAGCTGAGCTGTGTGCTGCCGAGTTCTACGTGGTTGGCGCACCCGGTGACTATTCAGACTTGGTGTAGCGTGTGTCATCTTTAAGTCTTCGTGTTGGACGGACCTTCAAGCCTCTTCATACGGGTTTGATTGCGTTACTTTGCTTAACTTCTTTATTTGTTCCAACAACTTAATTTTTTCTTCAAAATGTCAGAACCTAAAATGCAGCAGGGCTCTGAGAGGAGAGAAGAGACACATTGATATGAAAGATTTAATTAAACAGAGAGGTACTATTAAAATGCGTTTAACAAAATTTAAAGATCATATTGCTATGTTAAATCAAACTAGTTCAAGTGAGATTACTAAAAAACAAATTAAAGAACTAGGATTACGTTTGGGTAGATTACAGGCTCTTTTATCAGAATTTGATGCGATTCAAACGCAAATTGAAATGCTGTCAACAAAGACAGAGGAACAAATTGATGAAAGAGATATCGTAGAATCTCAATTTTATTCTCTCATCTCAGCTGCCCAAGAAATTATGGATTCTCATTCTAGTGGTGAAGAATTTAGTGTTGTAGGTGCAAAAACAGTTTGTTCAAATCATGACAGTTGCAATAATTTAAATAATATTAAATTACCAACAATAAAACTTCCATCCTTTGACGGAAACTACCTCAAATGGTTGGAGTTCAGAGACACCTTCGATTCTATTATCCATTCGAATGAGTCCATTCCTGAGATTAATAAGTTTCACTATCTACGCTCCTCTTTAGAAGGGGCTGCTGTTGTCGTTATAAAGTCGATAGAGTTTACCTCTCAGAATTACAAGGTCGCTTGGGACCTACTATGTGAACGTTACGATAACAAAAAGATCCTGATTAATAACCATTTAAAAGCACTATTTAATATAGATAGTTTAACACGGGAATCTCATAAAGCCCTTCGCTTTGTTGTTGATCAGGTTACTAAAAACTTGAGAGCCCTTAATTCATTAGGCTTGCCAACTGATTATTGGGATATATTAATAATTTATTTTGTTACTATTAAATTGGATTCCACTACATTAAGAAAGTGGGAAGAATATAGGAACAAAATACCAGAATTACCATCTTTATTGGAATTTCTTAAATTTTTACGTGACCGAGCAGTCATACTTGAAACAATGCAAGCTACAAAAAATGATAAACCTGATTCTAATAATAAAGCTAATTCTAAAACAATAAAGGCCTGTGCTACTTCAGCTGGTAAAAAACCTTCTAAAGGTCCTGTTTGTCCGGTATGTCATGAAGTTCATCGGATAACAGAGTGCATTAAATTCCAAAATATGAGTCTAAATAGTAAATTGAGTGAGGTCTTAAAGTTACAACTTTGCTCGAATTGTTTACGTAGGGGTCATAAGACTGAGCAATGTCGCCTCGGCACCTGTCAAATCTGTAAACAAAAACATAATACACTATTACACAAAGACACAGAATCAAGTAATGCATTAGTTACACAGTCTGAGAATAAAGATACATCTAGTGTGCCGTCTATCGCTAGTGCTGTATCCTCTTGCTCTGTCTTTATGAGGAAACAAGTTCTTCTCTGCACTGCTTTAGTAAAACTAACTAATAAGGAAAATAATAAGACGTACCTTGCCCGGGCCCTCCTGGATGCCGGTAGTCAATCCTGCTTCATAACTGAAAACATTAAAAATAAATTAGAGTTAACTTCTATTAATTCACGACCTATGTGTATTAGTGGAGTTAATAACATTCAATTTAATATCACAGATTGTTGTGAACTTACCTTTAATTCATTAATAAGTTCTTACAGCACGGATATTAAGTGTTTAGTTATACCTGAAATTATAGGTAATTTACCTAATAGTAATATAAATCCTTTGGAATTAAACATACCTGGGGATATTAAACTTGCTGATCCCGAATTTCATTGTTCTTCTCAAGTTGATCTACTGATTGGTGCTGATATATTTTTTGATATTATTACTTCAAAGAAAATAAGATTAGGTGATAACAAACCTATACTCCAGAGCTCTAAACTAGGTTGGTTAGTAGCGGGGCCAATAGGTATTTTAGATCATAATGAACAAAAGAACTTACATTGTAATTTCACTAAGGAAATAAATAAAAATCTTACCAAGTTCTGGGAACTTGAAGAACTTCCATATTCAAGTGCTTCTTACTCTGAAAATGATAACGTCTGTGAAAAACATTTTGTAAATAATACTTCACGTTTAGAAAACGGGAGATTTAATGTTAAAATGCCGTTTTGTGAATCACCAGAAACATCACTGGGCGATTCCTATAACATGGCCACAAAACGCTTTCAGAGTCTCGAAAGAAAATTTATTAAAAATCCTACACTTAAAAAACAATATTGTGAGTTTATTGACGAATATGAAAGGTTAGGACACCTAAGTAAGGTTAATAAACCATTTTTTGGGTATTTTATGCCACATCACGCTATATTTCGGGAAAAAAGCGAGACAACCAAAGTCAGAGTAGTTTTTGATTGTAGTGCAAAATCTAGTTCAGGAAAATCGCTGAACGACATCCAGTATATAGGTCCTGTAATTCAGGATGAATTAATAAATATCTTAATTAGATTCCGTCAACACAAATTTGTTTTGTCTGGGGACATAACAAAAATGTACCGACAAATTAGAATCGATTCCTCGCAGCGCCACCTGCAATTAATAGTTTGGCGTGATGATGTGGACAAGCCACTAGAAATATTACAGTTAAATACCGTTACGTATGGGACATCGTCGGCCCCATTCTTGAGTACACGATGCTTGCAACAGTTAGCAAAAGAATGCGATGATAAAATCGTATCTGAAATTATACAACATGACTTTTATTACGATGATTTTTTGAGCGGTGCTGATACGGAAAAAGAACTTTCCCATATCTATCATTCAGTTAAAAAAGTACTAGCATCTGGTTGTTTTCCTATTCATAAATTTCGCACAAACTGTCCACAAATATTTGATGCTGACTGTACCTTGTCACAAGCATTGGACTTGAACAAAGAATCAAGTGTATTAGGGTTGTGGTGGTTTCCGGTTAATGACCATTTACATTTCTCAGTGAATTTAGACAAAACAGTTAAGGACGTCACAAAACGTTATATTTTGTCTAACACATGTAAAATATTCGATCCTTTAGGCATGCTAAGTGCGTGTACTATACAACTTAAAATTTTGTTACAAAAACTTTGGGTTTTAAAATTAAGTTGGGATGAGTTGGTTCCACAGAATATTAAGAAAACTTGGGAAAAGTTCGTTTCCAATGCCCATATACTAGCTAACATTATGGTACCTAGACATGTTTTATGTACTTCTCCATTGTTAATAGAACTTCATTGTTTCGTAGATGCATCCCAAGAGGCTTACGGGGCTTGTGTTTATTTACGATCTGTAGACCGTTATAATAAGGTACAAGTTGTCCTGTTATGTGCAAAGACACGTGTCGCACCACTGAAACCAACAACGATCCCGCGTCTTGAGTTGTGTGGAGCGTTGCTGGGCGCGCGGCTAGCTGCTAAAGTGAGTCATTCGCTTCGTTGCACTATTGACCGTAAAATATTTTGGACCGACTCAACCGTCGTCTTAGGTTGGATTCGAACGCAACCTAAATTACTCAAGGCATTTGTTTGCAACAGAGTCAATGAGATTCATGAGTTGACAACTAGGGAATCTTGGAGACATGTACCTACCACTTTAAATCCCGCTGATCTCGCTTCTCGAGGAGTGGATCCAGGTCAACTTCAGGGCTCAACAGTATGGTGGAATGGTCTAGGTTTCCTGTTACAGAATGAAACAAACTGGCCTCATAATATAAATTCCATAGATACTCCGAATTTACCTGAAACAAAAACGCTTACCAGCGATTGTTTAACTATGACTAATGTTGCACAGTCACCGTTAGTTTATTTTAATAATTATTCTAAAATAAACGGATTAAAGCGAACTATAGCTTATGTCTTACGTTTCGTTAATAATTGTAGAAATCCAAAAAATAAAAGAATAGGTCACTTAAAACTAGAAGAAATAGAAAATTCATTTACTTACCTTATAAAACTAGCTCAAGGTCAAACTTACCTTTCAGAAATATCCTTACTCAAACAAGGTAAAAATCTGAAACCTAAATCTTATCTGTTACAGTTGTCACCTTTCCTCGACGACAATGGAGTGCTCAGAGTAGGTGGTCGTCTTCAGAATGCTGCTTGTGAATTTGATAAAAAGCACCCGATCCTCCTGGACGGTAAGCACTATTTCACTCGGCTCTTAATGGAAGGCGAACACCTACGTCTGCTGCATGCCGGCCCTCAACTGCTACTTAGTTCCTTTCGTGAACAATTCTGGCCTGTAGGAGGCAGAACTTTAGTTCGCAGCATTGTTAGAAAGTGCGTTGTTTGCACTCGACTGCGAGGAAAAACTATGGAGCCGTTGATGGGCAATTTACCTGTAGATAGGGTCACGCCTTGCTATCCGTTTCAAGTATGTGGCGTGGATTTCGCTGGACCTTTCCTTATTTCTAGTAAGAAAGGGAAGGGTAACAGAATAATTAAATGTTATCTGAACGTTATAGTTTGTTTTTCTACTAAGAGTATTCATTTAGAGATCGTTAGTGACCTTAGCACTAACGCATTTATACTTAGCTTACGTCGTTTTATTGCTAGGAGAGGTAGACCTCATACGATATATTGCGACAACGGCACAAATTTTGTTGGGGCAAATAATGAGTTGGGTAGGTTGCTTGGAGCTAGTGTAAATTCGATTTATAACTACACCAATGCTGAAGGCATTAGATTCGTTTTCAATCCTCCATATTCCCCAACTTTTGGTGGAATCTGGGAGGCGGGCGTTAAGTCTGCCAAATTTCACCACAAGCGGATTATGGGCAATGCTAGCCTCACGTACGAGGAATTGGGCACATTGTTCGCACAAATTGAAGCCATACTCAATTCCCGTCCCCTTTACCCTCTATCATCCGATCCTACTGACTGTTCCCCGTTGACTCCCGGCCACTTCCTTGTGGGGCGGCCCTTAACATCACTGCCGTCTCCACCTGTCACGTTAAAAGCTCCAGACAGGTACAAAAGGATAGAACAGCTGAGGCAACATTTTTGGCAGCGCTGGCACAAAGAATACCTAGCTGAACTACAGCAACGAACTAAATGGCGCTTGAAGGATAGAGCCTTGAAGGTGGGAGACTTGGTAGTCTTGAAGGAGGAGAACTCACCACCATTGAAGTGGAGACTCGGTAGAGTCCAGCAACTGTTTCCAGGAGCGGATGGAGTCTGCAGAGTGGCCGACTTCTACACGACGAGAGGCGTCGTCCGACGTGCTCTGAACAGAGTCTGTCTGCTACCCACGACGGAAGACCTTGAAAGCGAGACCTTTCAAGGGGGGGATGATCAACACGCCGTGAACCGGAACGTACCAGCGCGGGAGCGGAGGGGAGCAGAGGGGCGCGCGGCGACCGCGGGCGGCGGGCGCGCCGCGCGCACACACCGCTACAATCTCCGATGAGAGACCACGTCACTTTGTAACTCAAACATTTTTTATTAAGTCTTAAGTTCTATGCAGAAACGAAGAATATACTTTACTCATTGTACGAAACAAGTAGTTTTAATGTAGAAGACCTCAACACAAAGCTGCCCTAAATATCAGCTTGAACAATGGGAGTTAACCGATTGGGCTTATCAGGAAATAGTGTCGACGTTTGGCACACCTCAAATAGATTTATTCGCTAGCCGAATAAATAAAAAATGTATTAATTATATTTCTTGGCACAAAGACCCAGATGCCATGATCATCAATGCATTTACATTTTCCTGGAAAAATTATTATTTTTATGCGTTTCCCCCATTCTCTATCATTTTAAAAATGTTGCGAAAAATGATTACCGATAAAGCTAAAGGTATAGTTGTTGTGCCTTTGTGGCCTACACAACCGTGGTATCCTTTGTTCAAAAGCCTTTTGTTATCTGACGTTATAATATTTAAAGCAAATAGAAACCCAATAATTTCTTTCCATTCTAGCAATCACAACATACACACAAAGATTACCCTGGTGGCAGGGATCTTATGCGGACGGCGGGGTTAAGGAGAAGTGTACCCCCATCTGCAATTACTGTTATGACAGCTTCTCTGTCTGACAGTTCATTTAAACAGTATGATGTCTACCTATAACGCTGGTTCCATTTTTGTAACCAACATAATTTTGATTTGTTTAATGCATCGGTCCCATAAATTATTTATTTTCTTAATAAACTGTATGAGGAGGGATTCCAATATGGCACTTTAAACTCTTGTAGATCTGCGCTAGCCCTATTGATGGGCAATAATCTAGGAGAAGACGACAGGGTTAAAAGATTTTTTAAGGGGATATTCCGTCTGCGGCCCCCTTTGCCGAAGTATTCCGTCACATGGGATACCTCTATAGTACTTGATCATATTAGCCAGTTATACCCCAATGAATCACTTTACCTAAATCTAATTTCAAAAAAACTTATTACTCTCATAGCATTATTAACTGCACATCGAGTACAAACCCTGTCAAAAATTAACATTAAAAATATTAAAAATTTCCCTTCTAAAGTAATAATAAAAATTCCAGATTTTCTGAAAACAACTCGTAGAGATTGCAATCAACCTGTGTTGGTATTACCCTTTTTTGAGCAAAGACTTGAAATATGTCCAGGAAAAGTTTTGCTATCCTATTTAGAAAAGACCAGTTCTTTGAGAAAAGATAATGACTCTCTCTTCATAAGTCTCGTAAAGCCATATAAGTCCGTAGGTTCCCAGTCATTGAGCCGATGGATTAAAGAAACTTTAAGCGATAGTGGGATCGATGTCAACATATTTACTGCGCACAGTACGAGACACGCAGCTACATCTGCAGCCCATAATTTGGGTATCAGTTTGGATCAAATCAGAAGAACGGCTGGATGGAGTGATTCTTCCAATACATTCTATCGGTTCTATAATAGAACTATAAGAAATGTTAATAGTAATAATGATGATTCTTTTGCACGAGCAGTTGTCGACGGAACTCATAATTAAAATTCAAATAATTTAATTACTTACTACAAAATGTAATAGGAATTGTTCACTGATTATAAAAATTCTTAATAAAACTTAATATTTCACCTAAATCTCTAAATCACTACAAGTATTATTTGCTAATCCCGAGGACGAAGCCTGAGTATAATTAATGATTAAACGAACTTACCTGTATGTGAAGTTCTATCATAATTATGCGAAGGCTTCGTCCGAAGGGATTAGCAACCCTCCCTCCCCGTTAACAACAAGTTCACCCGAATACCGTGAAATATTTGCGACACTCTCTAAACTAAATGACACGAATAAGTAAACCTCCCACCTTGTGATATCCGTAATATTTATTTGTATTCATATAAATATAAATCTCTAAAATAAAGTGCGTGAATGGCGACCACTACGCGGTACTACAAGTATTATTTGCTAATCCCTTCGGACGAAGCCTTCGCATAATTATGATAGAACTACACATACAGGTAAGTTCGTTTAATCATTAATTATGGATATTGCATTAAATAGACAAAATAATAAACCAGTGATCCATATTCATAATGTTTATTTTTATTATAAAACGCAAACAGTTTTTATCCACAATCAAATAAAATAAATTTCAAAATCACAACAAAAAAATTAAAAGGACTGAAGACCAATTATAGGCCAACCTTTAGCTTTTTCACAAAACAATTAGTTTCTGAATCATTAAAATAAGATTTTTTATAAGAAAATTAATAAAGTCAGTCTTCAGTTTCAGGTAACAATTATTCATTTTTACTAATTGGTAATTAAAAATTGAATCAAAACTTAAATTTCTTCAACAATGGACTCTTCATCTGGATCATCATCAGACGATTCAGTGTCATCACAATTATTGTTAACAATACCCGCAGAAGTGGATGGAATATCTTTGTAATAGTGCTCATATTCTGGTGGTATAACCCCATCATTTAAAAGTGTTATCAGATCTTTCTTTTTAGTTTGTGACACTGCAATCAGTGATTTATATGCTACTTTCAGAGGTTTCTTTAGTTTGCTTATACATATGTCTTTATTTTTTTTCATTGTTTTTGGCTTACAAATGTCTATTTCTTTGAAATCTGGATCGGTCAAATCGTATTTGTAAAAAATTGAAGTGGGGGATTCTTTCTGCAGCCGCAGCCACTTAATTTTCAGCCACTGTACTGGCTCATTTTGTGTATTTTTTGTTGTTTTGGAATTCAAAGTTTTTTCGAATCCCTTCAAATCATAGAATTCCCCGTGTTTCATAATAATAACATCGTAGGGTTTCGGCTTGATTCTAGCAGATCCTATCACCAATGCATATTCACGCAAAGTGAATTATATGCTTTTATGCTTTCGCGCTCTTTCAATACACGCGTGAATTGAATCCACTTCTAAATACGAATGCCCCGATTCCATGAATTTCAAATCGATCGTATCTAAGTGAGGTATGTTATTGACAGCGTATAAAGCCGCTAGAGTAACATATTTATTGCGGTTCTGACCACCACAAGTGTCTGAAAATGATGCGACATGAGTAACAGTTTCGGGTAAATTACTAAGATATTTTAACAATATCGATCCGATTTCAGTAGAACCTTTTTTGCCTTTACACTCGTCCCATAAATAGCAGTAACCAGTGTTAGAATGACAATCTAGGATAGTAAAATTGTACATCGATAATTTACGTAAATAATAGATTTTGCAGTCTCCGGTAAAAGGTACCGATAGGATAGCTTGAAGCCCGAAAAGCTCCATCTGAACTCAAGCATCTTTGCTTATCTTCTTTTTTCATAGTCAGTGCATCATGTTCGCGTTTTTTGTGGGCATCATAATCCTCCTGTAAGGGAGCTCTATTGTCGGATCGTTTATACACGTTGCATTTGGTGCACTGGTCTTTCTTTGGCTTGTAAAATGCTAGTCTTGGATTATAAGAATGGAAAATCTTTTGATACACATAAGGCGATACAGGAGTTATTATCTTTTCGGGGCAAAAAAAATCTTTGTACATTTGATATAAGCGACTCAAGTTGAGATCACTATCTAAATACTGTTTTTTAGAACTTTTTCGGCAATAGTGGGATTCAACGCGAGGGTACAGATTACTGGGCCCCCCCACTGACGCAGAGTCTCCGGCCTGAGCTCGTGGAGGACGTGGTGAGCACTCTGTTCCCTACGCGGGGAGAACATCCCCCCCCGCCTATGGCTCCGCCACCTGCGGTGCTTGAAGCGGACCACCAGGACGACGACGACGACACTCCGGAAGTGACTGGGGTAGACCTGAGAGTGGTAGTACGCAGGCTCAGTGCCAAAAATACCGCCCCGGGACCCGACGGCTTGCCTGGCAAAGCCTGGGTCCTGGCCTCGGAGGCTCTCGGGCCCCGACTGGAGGGGCTCTTAAGCGCATGTTTGGAGAGAGGCCAGTTCCCGCTTCGTTGGAAGACGGGGAAGCTGGTCCTCATTCGGAAGCCGGGGCGCCCTGCGGACTCTCCGTCCGCATACCGGCCCATAGTGCTGCTCGACGAGGCAGGCAAGCTCTTTGAAAGAGTCATTGCAAACCGCCTCGCCGAGCACCTTACGGGGACGGGGCCGGATCTTGCGGAACACCAGTTTGGTTTCCGCAAGGGGCGCTCTACGGTGGACGCCATCGCGTGAGAGCCCTCACGACGGGGAATGCAGTGTCCCGGGGTGGGGTTGTCTTGGCGGTGTCTCTAGACATCGCCAATGCCTTCAACTCCATGCCATGGAGCTGCATTAGGGAGGCACTCCGGTATCACCGGGTGCCGACCTACCTTCGTCGTGTGGTCGGGGACTACCTGACGGATAGAGCCGTCATCTACCCCGGTCGTAGCGGAGAATGGAACCGGCGAGAGATGTCGTGCGGTGTTCCGCAGGGATCGGTCCTAGGGCCGTCCTTGTGGAACATCGGGTACGACTGGGTGCTGCGCGCCGACCTCCCTAGCGGCGTCAGCGTGGTCTGCTATGCAGACGACACGCCGGTGCTGGCACAGGGGGGGTCGCACGAGGCGGCGGCCGAAATCATGACACGCGGGGTTGCGATAGTCGTTGAGAGGATCCGGCAACTGGGTCTCGAGGTGGCATTGCACAA
The DNA here is from genome assembly GCA_941918905.2 of Xestia sexstrigata. Lineage (NCBI taxonomy): Eukaryota > Metazoa > Arthropoda > Insecta > Lepidoptera > Noctuidae > Xestia > Xestia sexstrigata. The sequence continues at coordinate 179,272 of CALNXC020000003.1, read as the reverse complement.
GTCCGAGGCCATGTGTTTTCATGGGCCTCGGAATGCGCCACCTCCGGGATCCTTACTCACGGTAGGAGGGGTATCCATCGGTGTCGAGTCGACTTTGAAGTACCTAGGACTCGTCCTCGACAGCCGGTGGAACTTCGTGGAGCACTTCCAACGTTTGGCCCCCAAACTGGAACGGACTGGGGCTGCCTTCAGGCGGCTCCTGCCCAACCTGGGGGGGCCGAACGCCTCCTGCCGGAGGCTCTACGCGGGAGTCGTGCGGTCCATGGCCCTTTACGGGGCCCCGATGTGGGCGCGTTCCTTGAGGCTGCGTGCAGCCCACTACCTGAACGCGCCCCAAAAGGTGGTAGCCGTAAGGCTGGCCCGTGGGTACCGCACGATCGCCCGCGAGGCGGCGCACAGTGGATCGTCCCCATACAAGAGGTCGGACATAGAATGAAAAAATAAAAAAGTATTTAATTTAAAAAAAATATATAAACAGTTGCATTCCTCTATTGAAGAACAACAAAAAATGTTACTACGCTTTTTTTATTTGACCAGCACTTTAGGAGCTATTCGATGAAAACTGTTATTTTTGTATGGAAACGAACACAAAAATGTCTGTATCTCATGATTCCCTCCTTGTTTCGATTTGCGGTTTTCACTACTGTCTTTTACCTATTTTATGCCACGTTTTCTTCAAGGACACATGGTGCCCGCAGAGCGCCCCTTTCGAGATATTTTGCCTATAGTAACTATCTTTGTTATTGTATTACTGATGGAATGGAGGTACATTAAGTATACTTATTACTGAGAATTAGTCATCACTAAGTAGTTCCTTAAAAACAGGTGAATTTGTGAGTACTTTAATGACTTATTAACGCTTTTGTTGCAATATAACAAAAGCGTTAATGAGTCATTAAGTAACGACTACCAGTACTTGCTTAATCTAATTAGTTATTGTAATTACCATGTTAACAGCCCTTAAGCTCTGCATTGTGATTGGCTCATATGTCATCATTAGCTTATCAAATTCATTACTAGTTGCAACTTGCTGCCCTATATATTTTAGTGTGTTTTGCAAATATTATTCAGTTGTAATTTCAACCTCTACCAAGAAAGTGTTGTCATTATGGCTTTCCGTGGGTTTTCTACTTATCTTGATCTTTATGTTGCTCTTCGTAATCATAAAGATCTTCGTGACTATGAAAATTTATGTAATAGGTACATTGAAGTCGAATAGTAACGTCCAGTTAAGTGAAAATGATGTGTCGGATCTAAAGAACTGGTGTCGACGATTTTGCTATCGGGTTTACTCCAAATGGGTGCAATCAAGAAGGACAATGGACAAGTTCATGGACAAGAACAGAGAGTGGTTAAGTTCCGATATCATTTGGCCAAATTGCTTTGAGGAAAATATTGTTCACACTGAAGAAGCTAAAGATGAGACAGAAGAGGTAATCAGTCCATCAAAATCAGATGCATCAACTTCAACATTTAAATCTCCTCGAAAACGCTTTGAAGATTTATCCAGTAGACAGAAAAGAAGACGTGTTGATGAAAATATGGCTAGTTGCAGTCATCCAGATGAGCTTTTACATACTGTTGAAAGTGCACTTAAGTCTGCCGGAAAAAATGATGTGGCCAGAATCATGAAGCATTTGCTGGGAAATCCTGAACATGTCTCAACCGTTCTGAATGTCCTGGAAACTAAACAGAATACTTTGCTTCGTGAAGTTCCTACTCACAAAGCACTTGCTCTTTACGTTCACATGCAGTTATCCAAGTGGCGTTACATCACACTTAGGGACTTTAGTTTTAAAGAAGGTCATGCGAAATACCCAAGCTATTACATGTTAGTGAAAGAAAAACTTAAGTGTTACCCGGCAAAAGAAGACGTAACTGTGACTGATACTTCCGCAAAGATACGACTCCAAGCCCTCCTTGATCTCACAGTTAGGAGGCTGATCGATTCACTTGAACCGAATTTTGATGCTGGTGAACAACTTGTGCTTCACAGTAAATGGGGTTTTGATGGAGCTTCAAGTCAAAGCATTTATCATCAAAGAACAACAACAAGTGAACAAGATTTATCCAGTGTATTTATGGCAAGTCTTGTACCTCTTAAGTTAGTGACTTCTAGTGGAAACACAATGTGGCAAAATGATCGGCCATGGTCAACCACATATTGTCGTCCGATTTCATTTACGTTTATGAAAGAAACGGAAGCAAATGTAAAGGCTGAAATGGATATATTTGAGACCGAGATTCGTGAACTGAACCCAACTGCTTGCGGCAATGCTACTGTTACGCACAATCTGTGGTTAACCATGATTGATGGTAAGGTACATTCAATCATATCGAGAACATCGGCAGCAGTATGTGATTTGTGCAAAGCTCGCCCAAGTGAGATGAATAATTTGGAAGAAGTGAGAGCTAAACCTGTGAACGAAGATTTATACAAGCATGGATTTAGTTCGTTGCATGCTTGGATTCGGTCTATGGAGTGTTTATTACACATTGCCTACAGAATGGACATAAAATCATGGCAAGCAAAAGGTGACGATAATAAAAGAATTGTTAAAAATAAGAAAGAAGCTATTCAAGCTGCTTTCCGAAGAAACACAGGCTTACTTCTGGATGTTGTAAAGCAGGGTAGTGGCAATACAAACACTGGAAATACTGCTAGAAGGTTTTTTGCAAACCCTGAAATGACTGCGGAAATTACAAAATTAGACGTCAATTTAATTAGAAGACTCGCTGTAATTTTGCAATGCATTTCCTCAGGCGAAAAAATTGAAATCCAAAAATTCAAGTTATATTGTGATGAAACAGCAAATTTCTTCGTACAGTTATATCCATGGTATAACATGCCATCAAGTGTTTGCATAAATTGCTGATTCATGGATCGCAGATAGTGGAACACCTATCAGTAGTGCCTATAGGTTTTTTGTCTGAGGAAGCATCTGAAGCAAGAAACAAGGATTTTCGTAAATTTAGAGAAACTCATACGCGAAAGCACAGTAGCATCGCCACTAATAAAGACATTCTTCATAATCTTCTTTTATCTTCCGATCCTCTTCTAACGAGCCTACGACCGAGGATGCCCAATAGAGTTAAAAAATCTTCATTTAGAGAACTGGACGATTTGCTCATACATGACCCGAGTGAATTGGAGCTTATTGACGATCATGATGTCGTTATTGATGAAGACGAAGAAAATATAGTTTAAGTCTTATAGTAATATAATTGTTAGTAACTTTAAGGTAGTATTAGTTTATTTATTTTTTATTATAATCAATATTTACAATTTAGTTATTAGTAATTGTTTTATTTTTTATTTATAAATTATTATAGGTTTAAGTGTAATTTATTTAAAGATTTAAATATATTTTACAGTGTTATATTATATAAATAAAAAAATTATAAATACGTATTTTCTTATTCATCAACATCATAAAACATTTCTTTTCTTTTTGATTTGTTGTTGTTAATGCGATGTCACAACTCATTACCGTGTGAGGTCCCCACTATACTATGTACTTGTATGTAATCGCAATCCTATATAATCCAATGCCTTTACATTAATAAACCAGTGTATTCTCAGCATTCGTTGTGTTTGATTCCTAACGTTCGACCTGTACCGTACATGGCGACCGTGACAGCCGCGTATATTTGATACCGCATAGAACTCGTCGGAGCAAAACCATATTCGGCATGGTATTTAAAAACATTGCAGTGACTACTTAACTTTGTGAAAGATGCAGAAACTTGACTGTTTTATTGTGAATCACACGTATTGTTATTTAAGAAAGTATTGTGCAACAAAATGGGCAAAACTCAATCACGTGAAGAAGTAATAATTGCGCAAAATGCCGCTGGATCCAATCAAGCCACTGTAGACGAGTTACGATTCCACTTGAGTACGACTAATGTCATCCTATCCATTATCGCCTTAGTTATAGGCCTTGGATTGATTTTCCTCGTGTACCGCATGTACAAGAAATGCCATCGACGCTGGACGCAGCAAGAAATTAGTAGAAGTAATATACGTCGGTCATTTTTTCGGCGTGAACGTTCGAGTGGACGGAACAGCGACGGTATCGTGTAACGTGATGCTTAACCAGTGACGAGAGCGACATCAAAAGTAAATAAATAAAATAATACAAAATAGTGCGGTTTTATACAAAAAGTGCTAAGTGTTTTCAGTGACAAATAATAATAATAAAATTGTGCGCGTTAAAACAGGCGTAGATATAGAACATTAAAATTATTTCGTACGTGAACAGTAACAAAGGCGTTATAGGATGGTGTATACAAACAAGTGATACCTACCAAAAGAAAAACGTTGGACCTTACTATAGTGACTGTATGATAAATATAAACAAAAAAAAAAGAAGTCCAGATGATTAATATTAACGTAACGTAATACTCTAAATAAATATTTAATATGTGTGTAGCAGTGTGATATCAAAACATGACGTATTCTGTGAGCCCTGGTAAGTTATGTCTCAGACATTAGAAGATTTGTATACAAGCTTAAAAGCTGTAAGACAATATTTAATTAAAATTGGACCTAAAAGGCGCCAGGCGAACATTTTAATTCAGAAGTTAAAAGAAGCAGGCAATCTTTATGAAAAGTACACATCTATAATACATACGTTATCTATAGATATAACGAAAGGAAAGTTGAGTTCCGCTGACGCCGAATTAGTGAACAAGCTTTCTTCGAATATTGAAACATTGTATTCTGAAATAGAGCAACTTTGTTCAGAAGATAATTCATCAGATTGTAGTGTAAATATTAGCACAAAAATGGAATCTTTCAATTTAAAAACTGCGTTGTCCTTGCTACCACAGATGACTGATGAGGAATCGAATACAAAAACACTGATAGATAACATAGAATATTACTCATCTGTCTTAAAAAATGACGATTGTAAAAATGAGTTGATTAAATTTGTAATTAAAAGTAGATTGTCTCAAAGTGCCAAGTTAAAGTTAAATTCAAATTATTTAAATGTTGACGATTTAACCAAAGATATGCGTAAAGAGCTTTTACCACAAAAATCAGCCGCTTCTATCCAAGATAAATTGCATCGGATTAGACAAAATGACTTAAATATCGAAGATTATGGAAAAAAAATATTAGAGATGTTTGTGGAGCTAACGATTTCGCAATCTGAGGGCAACTCGGAGAGTTACAATATTTTGAAGAATGTCAATGAAAAATTTGCCATCAAAAAGTTCGCAGATGGATTGCGAAACCGTAGGCTTAGCACAGTCATTGCAGCTAGAAACTACAAATCCCTCAAGGACGCTATACAGGCTGCCAAGGAGGAAGAAACTGAGGGACCTTCTACGTCGGGTGATGTCATGGGTATGTACCAAAATAATTCTGACCCACATATTTTGTTTACTAGAAGAGGACAAAATCATCGTGGTATGAGAGGCGGATATACTCGAGTTTTTTCAAATCAGGCTTATCGCACCCCAAATACTCGAGGTCGAGCATACAGAGGCCACTCGTTCCCTCCACAAGGTATGTCCATGCGAAGACCGCAACCAAGAGGTAGGTACAATAATCATTATAACGGACGCGGAAATCAGTGGATGAGCAATGAACATATGCGCGTCGCGGATATCGAACAGCAAGATAACGATAAATCTGTGAATTGCATTACTGAAAACAAGTTTTTTCGTGAATAACGAAAATAATTTTATTTGTGCATCAAACAGTAATAGTTTTTGGATAAATTTATTCGTAAATAACGTATCATATTATTGGTTACTCGACACCGGCGCTACAATTTCGGCCTTAAAATATAAATATGCGCGCGAACAGAATCTTCCTATCCATAACGAGAAGATTATCATAAACGGCATAGGAGGCACAGTCCAAGCAATTGGATATGCATATTTACAATTACAAAGCCATAATCATTTCTTTAATCACAAGTTTTATTTATTTGAAACGTTGCCTTGTAAGGCACATGGAATTATAGGACAAGACTTTTTAAATAAACATAACGCAGTCATTGACTTTAAAAACAATAGTTTAGATTTATGGACGGAATATACGGAAATATACTTTGCCTTTTGCGCGCAAGAATGGAAATATGTATGAAATATCAGCCAGATGTGAACAAATACACTACATAAGAACAGATCTTAGCGAACAATGTGTGATTTGTTCTAAAGAAATAGAGGAAGGCGTTTTCTTAGCGAATTCGTTAGCCACTCCCTGCAATGGACTCATACCGGTTAGGATTTTAAATACGACAGATAATGCTGTAACTTTAAAGAATATCGAACCAACCATTCATAAATTGAGTGATTACTCGATTTGTTCATTTAATGCCACAGATAAAAACGCTGACAGGGTTAAGCGATTATTTTCCCATCTGAATTTAAAACATTTAAATGAGGAGGAACAAACTTCAATCGAGAATTTGTGTGCTAAATATGCAGATATTTTTTAATTACCCGGCGACAAACTATCGACCACCAATATTTACAAACAATTACTTTAAAATCGAATGCCAATCCTGTCTTTACAAAACCATATCGGTTACCATACTCACAACAAAAGGAAATTAACGAACAAATTAATAAATTATTAGATGATAATATCATAGAAAAATGTAATAGCTGTTGGTCGAGCCCCCTACTTTTAGTACCCAAAAAGATGGATAGTAGTGGTCAAAAGAAATTTAGATTAGTTATTGATTACCGGAAGTTAAATAATTTGATTGAAGACGATAAGTACCCTTTGCCGAATATGACTGAGATATTAGATGCATTATCAGGAAGTATTTATTTCACACATCTAGATTTATATAACGGATTTTATAATGTTGAACTAGAAAAAGATAGTAGAAAATATACTGCATTTTGCTCCGGACAGTACCAAATGGTGCGAATGCCTATGGGCTTGAAGACAAGCCCAGGCTCCTTCTCGCGCATGATGAACATGGCATTAGCAGGGCTTACTAATGAAAAATGTTTCATATATCTAGATGATTTAATTATATTTGGGACAAGCTTGGAAACGCATAATAAAAACTTACAGGATATCTTTCAACGATTGCGTAAAGTTAACTTTAAATTAAACCCGGAAAAATGTGACTTTTTAAAGAAACAGATTCTTTATTTAGGCCATGTGGTTTCAGGTGATGGAATTTTACCAGATCCTTCAAAAATAGATATAGTTAAAAAATATCCCTCACCAAAAAATCTTGATGAACTAAAAAGATTTATTGCATTTGTAAATTACTATAGGAAATTTGTACCCAACTTCGCACAATTAGCTATTCCTCTAAATCAATTATGTAAGAAAAATGTTCCCATCATCTGGGATAGCGCATGTCAGAAAGCTTTTGAAACCCTGAGAGACAGTGTTATTTCACCACCAGTTTTGCAGTATCCAGACTTTTCGGAGCAAAATCAGTTTATTATACAGACAGATGCGTCAAATTATGCCATAGGCGCAGTTCTATGTAATAGTGACCTTAAACCAATAGCCTATGCTAGCAGAAATTTGAATAAGGCGGAGAAAAATTACCCGATAATTGAAAAAGAGTTATTGGCAATTGTTTGGGCTATAAAACATTATCGTCCATATTTATATGGCAGACCATTCAGAATTCAGACGGATCATAGGCCCTTAGTTTATTTATTTTCTATGAAAGATCCTTCGAGCAGGTTAATGAAGTTTAGGCTTCTATTAGAAGAATATAATTTTAATGTAGAGTATATTAAAGGTACGGACAATGCAGCTGCGGATGCGTTGTCTCGTATCAATATAAGCATAAAAGATTTAAAAGAAATGAATGACAACATATTGAGTATTATGACAAGGGCGCAAAAACGTAAACAAACGCCGCCTACGCAATCTTTAACGGATAAAGACTCCAGTTGCGAATGGCCAGATCAACCAAAAGTTGTGGAGACGCATATCACGCCAAAGGATTCGACAGAGCTAGTGTTTATTGAAAAGAAAAAGTTAGATCGCATGCGAAAGTTAATGAACACTAATTACGAAAGCGCTACATTTTGCTATATTCCTGATAAAAGGACAATTTATATTAAATATAAGGACTCTCCATCACAGATTACGCCAGCCGAATTTGTGAGAGAACTTGATATGTTTTGTAAACATATAAGTATTGACGAACTATATTTTATTGTTACCAAAACAAACGATATTTTGTACGGAAATTAGTACAAGAGATAAAACATTATGTTAGCACAACTACACCACGGTTATACATATTAAGAAACGTAACTAGGATAGATAATAAAGATGACCAAAAGGTTATATTGAACGACTTTCATCTGTTGCCCACAAGTGGCCACGCAGGCATGAGGCGTATGTTGAACAATATAAAGAAATATTATTTTTGGCCATGTTTGGAAAAAGATGTAGCACAATTTGTACAACGTTGCGATAAGTGTCAGAGAAATAAACATTCTTTACCAATAAAGGAACCCATGGTTATAACATCAACAGCAAATTATGCATTTGAGAAAATCTATTTAGATATCGTCGGGCCCTTAGATCGAGACAACAACAATTACTCCTATATATTAACACTTCAGTGCGAGCTTTCTAAATTCGTTGAAGCCTATCCACTGACTTCCAAGACCACAGTTGAAGTAGCTGAATGTTTCGTTAATAATTTTATTTTGCGGTATGGGATCCCACAGGCCATTGCGACTGATAGAGGAACGGAATTTATGTCCCACACAATGAAGGAGGTATGTAAACTCTTACACATTAATAAAATAAACTCAACGGCATATCACCATCAATCTCTAGGTGCTCTAGAGAACTCTCACAAACATCTAGTTTCTTTTCTACGAATACAATGTGATAACCATCCCGAAATGTGGAGCAAATGGTTACCATATTGGTGTTTTTCATTTAATACATCGGTTCACAGTGAAACTAAATTCACACCATATGAATTGGTATTTGGGAAGAAATGTTCACTCCCTAGTAATTTAACTAACAATGTCGAGCCACTATATAACTACGATAATTACCCAATGCAATTGAAATATCGTCTACAATTGACACAAAGAGAGGCTAGAGACAATTTGCTTAAAGGAAAACTACATAGAAAACAAAAATACGATAACAGTAAGCGACCTGTAACGTATAACCCTAATGATTTAGTTTTAATTAAAAATGAAGTAGGTAGCAAATTAGATAGCTTATATTTAGGCCCATATGTGGTTGTCAACCACCGAATGTTGAAATTATAAAGGACAACAAAATTGATGTTAAACATAAAAATCGCACTAAGTTGTATTATTGTAAATGAACCTAATAGTATACTATTATAACCATATTTTTGTAATCAAGAATGTATTCGTATTTAGTATTGTAATGAACGGGTTCTCATTATAATATAAAATGTATTGTTTACTTTATAAGGGGGGAGGTGTGAGGTCCCCACTATACTATGTACTTGTATGTAATCGCAATCCTATATAATCCAATGCCTTTACATTAATAAACCAGTGTATTCTCAGCATTCGTTGTGTTTGATTCCTAACGTTCGACCTGTACCGTACAACCGATATTTTTTTTTTCAATATACATATAGAACTCACTAATGCACCTTTTCTTCATTTAACTTCTTATGTGTAATTCTTAGTAATTATAATAAATAATTAGATTAAGCAAGTACTGGTAGTCGTTACTTAATGACTCATTAACGCTTTTGTTATATTGCAACAAAAGCGTTAATAAGTCATTAAAGTACTCACAAATGCACCTGTTATTTAAGGAACTACTTGGTGATGACTAATTTTCAGTAATAAGTATACTTAATGTACCTCCATTCCATCAGTAATACAATAACAAAGATAGTTACTATAGGCAAAATATCTCGAAAGGGGCGCTCTGCGGGCACCATGTGTCCTTGAAGAAAACGTGGCATAAAATAGGTAAAAGACAGTAGTGAAAACCGCAAATCGAAACAAGGAGGGAATCATGAGATACAGACATTTTTGTGTTCGTTTCCATACAAAAATAACAGTTTTCATCGAATAGCTCCTAAAGTGCTGGTCAAATAAAAAAAGCGTAGTAACATTTTTTGTTGTTCTTCAATAGAGGAATGCAACTGTTTATATATTTTTTTTAAATTAAATACTTTTTTAATTTTTCATTCTATGTCCGACCTCTTGTATGGGGACGATCCACTGTGCGGCGTGCCTCCTTGCCGGATTGCCGCCATGGGATCTGGAGGCGATAGTCCTCGCGCGCCTGCATGAATGGCACGCGGAGGCGCTTCGCCGGGGGGAAACTCCACTGCCGCGACAAATTGTCGCTCAGCGGACAGACTTCCGGCGGGATCTCATGGCGACATGGAGAGAGCGACTGTCGCAACCCCGTGCAGGGCACGCCACGATAGTGGCGATAAGTCCCCTCTTTGAGGAGTGGCTGGAGAAACGCCACGGCGTCCTCACCTTCCGCCTGACGCAGGTCCTCACCGGACACTGTGTTTTCGGGAGGTTCCTGCACCAAATCGGGCGGGAGGAAACGCCCGGGTGTTTTCACTGCGAGGATCGACCGGAGGACACGGTGGAGCACACGGTGGAGGTGTGCCCGCGTGGGCGGAGCACCGCCGTGTCCTCGAAGCGGCGATTGGCGGCGGCGACCTCTCGCGTCCGGCCCTGGTGCAAGCCATGGTCCGGAGCGAGACGGAATGGGACGCCGTCACCTCCTTCTGCGAAGCAGTAATGCTAGAGAAGGAGGTGGCGGAACGTGAGAGGGAGAGAACCTCACAGCGCCCACCACCGGCCACCACGTGGCCCCCGGCCACCGTAGGCGCGGGCCTGTGGACGGTGGGCTATGGGCTAGCTCGCCGTCCGTCCGTCTCATGACGACAGGCCGTGTCGACGGCGCGTTCGTGTTCCACGCGCGCCTCAAAGAGAGTCAGCAAAAAGGAAGGGGTCCGAAAGGACCGATGCTTGCCGGGGTTGCGGGACTATTCGAAAGAGATACCGTGGCCCCGGAACACAAAGGGCGATGAAGGAACATGGATGGGTTTTAGTCAGTAAAAGTCTGACACTCCCTCCTGCTCCGCCCAGAGCGGGAGAAGTCATTTGATGATTTCCCATCCGAAAAAAAAAAAAAAAAAAAAAAAAAATGTACAGATTAATATGCTCTTTTACAAAGTTAGTAGACTCCACTGAAGTAACGTTTGCGGGCATTTTTCCTATTCGTTTGTCAATGCCCATAAATATGCCGTTGAGCCCTCTATTTTTTGAACAATTATTAATGATGCTTGAACTAATGTTGAATGTATTTGTTATGTAGGTACGTAGGGACACAAGTGATACTACTGACAGCTATAAGCACACTGTTTAATTCGTAGGTTAGATTGGAGCAGGGACGCAGCCCACGCACACATACACAATGTTGACACACACATATATAACATTTCCTCCCCCTAGTTGACCAAAACACAAAATAATAAATTATTAACGAAGTTACAGAAAAGGTTTGTAATCTACCCTGGGAATGTTTCTCAACAGTCTGTCTGGATTCCTTGAAACCGGATCCAACACTGTACCTGCGTCTGCAGACGGTGGTGATTGCCGATTCGCCTCGTCACCTTCCACTTCAGCGGGAGACTGTACCTGAGGGTTACCAGTTGACAGCTCGCTGTGACTGTTGTTAAAGTCGTCAAAGTCATAATGGTGTCGCGGCTGTTGTGAAGCATTACCCTTGCCACCTTTATATAATATAATTTGGTTCTTATGCTTTTTAACATCACACGACGAACTCAAATCCTGAATAAGGTAAAGCACTTTACCCAGTCTCTTTTTAATAATACCTCTGCACCATTGATAATTAACATTATTTAAAAACTTTTTATACATTATCTCATCCCCTGGGTTAAACACTTGTTTATTCTTTCTTCCACATGATTCAATTTGCGAACACTGTTGACGATTAACATTATCAGTGGGGGTTGTGAGAGAGGCCGCCGGCGTTTTTGGATTGATTAAATCTAAGCGTGACCTCAACTTGCGGCCAAACACTAGCTCAGCTGGTGAGAACCCTGTGACAGAATGAACAGAATTCCTATAGTCAAAAAGGTGTTTTAATATTTTTAACTTGCAATCACTTTATTGCGCGAAGCGATAACACAGGATTTTATGCCTTTTTTTACAATCTTGACAAAACTTTCCGCTTGCCCGTTACTTTCTGGATTGTAGGCCGGTGACGTCAAATGTTCGATGCCGTTTCTTGAACAAAAGTTCCTAAATTCGAATGATGTAAACGCGGTCCCATTGTCACTTACTATTGTATGTGGTAGCCCGTACTTGGACATAAAATCATATAGCTTTGCTATGACGTTTGTGGAAGTTGTAGACATAGTAACATCGTACAATTCCACCCATTTAGTGTGCGCGTCTACAACCACGAAAAACCTCTGATTATTTAATGGACCTAGGAAATCAATGTGTAACCTATGGAATGGCACTGGCGGGTACCGCCACGGAGAGATCGGCGTTTGCGGCGGGGACGGACGCAACTGTTGACAGATATCGCACGAGTTGATCATTGCCTCCAACGCTGCGTCAACCCCTGGGAACCAAAATCGTGATCTAGCCTCTGCTTTGGTTTTCACAATTCCCAAATGTGAATTATGTAACTCATGTAAAAGCGTTTCGTCTTTAAAAAAATCACATTTGTCTCTTCGTAAAGTTAGTCCCGCGTCCTGTAGTCTTTTGTGAACTGTATGTAGTTTTTCCATATGTAAATCTTCAGTGCTTGCTGTTATCAACAGGCATTACACTCCGTCTAGCCCCGACAAAACGGTTTCCATTGCGCGCTGAAAAATAGACGGTGCGCTCGACAAGCCGAATACCAGACGTGTATATTTGAACAATCCCCGAGGAGTGTTAATACACGTTATGTTTTGTGACTCATCATCGAGCAGAAATTGATTGTAGGCCATGGATAAATCAATTTTCGAAAACTGTTGGCCACCGTGTAGTTTAGAAAATAATTCGTGAACCGTCGGCAATGGATATTGTTCGATTAATAATCGTTTGTTAATGGTCACAGAATAATCCGCACATAATCTGACAGAACCATCACGTTTGAGTACGGGAACAATAGGTGATGCATAGTCCGAATGTTTTACCGGTTTTAACACTCCTAGGTTTAGCAATCGTTCTATTTCTTTATAGACTTTGTCACGCTAAGCAAACGCAATGGGACGTGCTTTAAAGAATACCGGTTTTGCATCATTATTTCGTTGTAATTTTACTTTATAGTTTTTGAAAGCGCCCAGCTTGTCCGAAAATACTTCTGGGAATCGTATTTGCAACCGCTCCATTGTGTTTTGACCATCGTTAAGAAAATTGACTCGAGTTAATTTTAATTTAAATATTGATATGAAATCGCGGCCTAGCAACGGTGGGCCGCCGTGACGTATAACGAATACATCTAGGGTGCGTGTGTTCTGCATAAATGTTATTGCTAAAAGCACATAACCTACACACTGCATCTTGTTTCCCGTGTAACTGTAAAATCCTTTGTGAGACGTATGCAATGGTATATTCGCGAACAACTTTTTATATGTACCCTCAGATATGACTGTCACAGCTGATCCACAATCTATTTGAAATACTAAATTCTGGTCATTTATTGTGACTGTTTCTGTCATGGGTTCCCCCCGAGCTGAGCAAATGTTGTAAAGCGACTTACCATCGTCGTCCTCGCTCACATCCCCCGTTAGCACGTAGTTAATTTTGTTGCACATTCTACGTAAATGCCCTACTGTGTTGCACTTTTTACACTTATACTTTGCGAACCGACATTGAGACGACTTATGATTAGAACGACCGCACACCGAACACTTTTCTTTTTCGGCACTATTAACCGGTTTGGCGCCATTTTGTCCTTTTTCGATCTTAAACACTTGTGCTTGATCTGTCGACGACGACGTAGAAGCAGTAGCGGCAGCGCCCGCGCGCGCGCATCTTATGCTCTCTGCTAGCTCCACCGCCTTCGCCAAACCAAGTCGCGTGCAAACAGTTTCTCACGTTCAGGACCCGCTGCCATCCCCATCACAAATCGATTTCTCTACATTGCTGAATCCGCAATGAACCGTCAGTCCACGTAATCTTGCTGCCCATTGCGTATATGTCTCGCCCGGCTGCTGCGAAGCTGCGTAAAAGTTGTACTGCTCGCTGAACCCGCACCGTTTTGGAGTGAAATGGTTATCCAATAACGCAATTAGATCCTCATACGGCACCTCTTGTACGTCTTTGGGCAGGGCTAAGTCTGCTGCCAACTGGTAGGTATTGTCATTGAATGCGCTGAGTAGTATGGCTCGCCTCCTGGTTCCCGCCGCATCATTTTTCGCATCGATGTTATTCGCGATGAACCATTGTGTAATACGTCCTTTGTATGTCTTCCAATCATTGACATTATGATCGAAAGTCGATAAAATCCCACAAAATGACTGAGCCATTTCTTAACAAAGGATTTATTTTTACGATTGTAGGTAAACGTTTAAACTCGTCGTCACTGTTATGTAGGTACGTAGGGACACAAGTGATACTACTGACAGCTATAAGCACACTGTTTAATTCGTAGGTTAGAGTGGAGCAGGGACGCAGCCCACGCACACATACACAATGTTGACACACACATATATAACAGTATTACAAAAAAACTTTTGGCAAACTCGTTTTTTACCTACAAATTGGTGAAAAAGCCAATACTGACGTGACATAGTGCGATTTTTTTTTGCCTTCGTATAAAGACGTAAGACTTCAGCGTGACCAATCAGGCTACTGAGCATAATTTTTTGTTGTTTTGTATCACCTAGGCTCCAGTACTCTTCAAAGATATCTTGTCTCAGATTTTCTGGAAACAAAGAATTGCACTGATATCGACATTTAGAGCAATCTGTAGGCTTGCATTCTTTTGGTTACATAAATTTTCCATTTCTACTTGTGTACCCTTTACCTGTTTGGCGTAAATTTTTAAGAACATTTCTTTTCCATGCTTCGGGTATTGCCTTCTTTCTTCGTTTTGGTTGATTTTCCTTTGTAGCTTCTACTGAGTCACTACGTCAGTTAAATCGCTATCTAATGATAATGGTAGATGGCGTGGTTTAGATGGTGAAGGAGCATAAGACGATTCTGAATCAATATACGGAGATATTTCGTCATCTGACAAATATAGATCTTGGTGTAATTGTTCGTTCCAATAAACAAACCATAGATACTATTTTGAAAGCGGCCACACTAATAATCTGTAAGTTGATGTTTTGTCTATGGTGTTAAGCTAGTCATCGTAAGACCGACACGCGTAATGTACCTACACGAAAAATTTACCTAACAAAAAATACAGTTCACTATTAAGTTTTTATGTGGTTTAATTTAATACCAGCACGCCACATTAATTGGTCCTTCGCGGAAATAAATTCAATTCAAAATTCAATCTTTCGTGGGAAGCCATAGTTCGTCGTGTCGGCGTGGCTCAAGAACTCAAGAAGGCGGCGAGCGTTCTGCCTTGCAACGCGTCTGCCGGCGGCATTGCTGCTGCGGAGGTTATTTGGCTGTCTGCATTGCTGCGCCACTCCGTGTCTCGAAGATGATTGATCTACAACCTACAATCGTGCATCAATAATTGCAACGCTATCGTTTTTTTTAAAAAAAGAAGAACCTGGTATGGTATGTACTTGATTTGCACACGGCTATGTGATTACGTGTGTTATATTTCTGTCCTTCTCCTACTCATAACGGGAAAAAAGGACAGAGCAAATAAATCACATCACACCGATACATGCTGCGGATGTGTATCGCAGTGCTGCTAGAATCGGAACGCGCCCCAACGTGCGACGGAACAGGAAACCGAAATTTGTATCGGCGTCAGCGCAGCGCACGGCCGCCATTTTGCATTCGGGAAGCAATCGAGCTCGAGTTTGAGAAGATTAATTTCGTTAGCATAATTATTATTGAGTGGTTTAATTGTCGTTGAAATAGCCTTAACAGTGTAAAATATTGTTAGTAACTATTACGATTGCGCAACATGGCTCGGGAATTAGCGAAGTTAGTTGCAGCACGCGGTCAGAACAAAGGCTGCATCACAAAAATTGGACAATTTGTGAGTGATGCTAACTTTGAAAAAATTTCTATAGACGAAATGATTGTTAAAAAAGACAGGTTAGTTGAGTGCTTTAATAATTACTCGGAATTAAATTTAGAAATTCAAGTCTTAAATCCTGACTCTGTAGATAATTTTGATGCAGTAGAAGATAATTATTTGTATCTTTTAAGCTGTCTGAACCAGCGTATCCGAGAGAAGTCTGCGGCAACAGCAATTCTACATTCCTTGCCTATCAGCAAAGGTGGTGAGAATAACAATGGGTTCAAGGGATTGCCTAAAATAGAAATTCCCAAATTCAACGGCCAGGTGGGCGATTTTTATAATTTTATAGAACTTTTTACAAGCGTAGTGCATACTAACACAACTCTCAATAGTTGTGAGAAGTTTTACTACCTGAAATCTCTTGTAGAGGGTGAGGCCTTAGCAATTATTATACATCTAAGTCTTACTTCAGAAAATTATGAAAGCAAAGCAAAGCTATGATGACAAGCCTAAAATAATTAAGTACCACATAGGAAGCATATTGGACTTAAATCCTATAAAGAAGTGGACTTCTGTGGGCCTAAGGCAGCTTGTTTGTCAATTAAGGCAGCACACAGGAGCTTTAAAAAACTTAGATGTACCTATAGAACATTGGGATCATATTTTGTTGACCATAATGCAGAGAAAACTTGATATGTATACTCTCAAGGGTTTCTTTGTGGAAACACAGGGACAAGTACCTACGTTAAACATACTTTTAACCTTTCTAGATCAACGGGCTACTGCTCTGGAGTCTACCAGTGCAGATGATGTTCAAGGAAAGAGGAATGAAAGGAGCAATTTGAAGTGTTTAGTTGGAACACATTCATCTTCATCCCATAAATGTAAGTTTTGCAACAAGGGATGTAATAAATTATACTTATGTCCTCAATTTAAGCTTGCAAATACTGCTGATCGTTTAAACTTTGTTACAAAAAACAATTTATGCAAATTATGTTTAAATACACACAAAGGCACATGCAAGATGCAATTCAAGTGTGTGACATGTAAATCAAAGCATAATAGCTTACTGCATGATGCTATATCATCAGAGACCCATGTCTCAAATGCAACTATAGAAGCTAAAAATGTTGATAATTCTATTGCCTTAATTGCAAGGCGTGGTGACAATGTTTTATTGCCCACAATAAAGGTAAAGTTACTTAAAAAAGATGGTCAGGCTATCTGTGTCCGAGCGTTATTAGACTCTGGAAGCCAGGTGTCGTTCATTGTATCTGACATTGCCGATTTAATTAATTGCAACTTATATGCTGCACGGGCCATTGTACAGGGGATAGGTGATGGAAAACAGGATGTTGCTTGCTGAATTTTGTATATCTTCATTGGATGATAATTTTAGTACTTCCATCAACTGCTGTGTTGTCAAAGACATTACCTGTAACTTACCACAATTTGATGTAAATGTACACAATTTAAAGCTTCCTTCTCATGTAAGGCTGGCAGATAAAGAATTTTATAAATCCCAAAGAATAAGCATGCTGCTGGGCTGCAACATATTTTTCCAGCTGTTATTGCGTGAACAAATTCCTCTATCTATTCCGGGGAACTTATGCTTGCAAAACACACGCTTTGGTTATGTGGTTGCTGGAGTTTCTAATAGTACAGGTGACCACATCAGTGGGTCAGCAAGTCTTTCAAGCCATGTTTGTCTTCACAAAAAAGGTCTCGAAATATTAAATAATAATATTGAAAAGTTTTGGGAATGTGAAAAGGTACCTGAAGTGTACTCTGAAGCAAGCTCTGAACAAAGGCTTGCTGAGGAGATATTTCAAAAAACTGTAGAACTTAAAAATAACCAGTTTCAAGTTGACTTACCTTTCAAACAAGATTTAACTAAATTGAAGTTAGGAGACTCGTTCTCATGTGCACTTAAAAGATATTTAAGCTTAGAAAAAAGGCTAAAAAAAGATTCAACATTGTATGAATCCTATAAAAAATTCATATTGGAATACATCTCTTTAGGTCATGCACAATACATTGATATTTCAAGCTGTAACTTGTCTACAGACTTAGTTTATTTTCTGCCACATCACTGTGTGATTAATGAAGGAAGTAAAACAACAAAATTAAGAGTTGTATTTGATGGATCAATGAAGACAAATGAAGGCATTTCACTGAATGATGTTTTGCTTAATGGTGAAATAATGCAAAATGATTTGTTTGGCACGCTAGTTTTATTCAGGCTTTATAAGTTTGTGCTTATTGCTGACATTCAAAAAATGTTTCAAGCTTTGATGCTGAATCCAGCACACTGTCAATTTCAGAATATTTTATGGAGAGATAACATTGCTGACAATATACAATGTATACAATTACGTACAGTGACATATGGTTTAAAAAGTTCAACCTACTTAGCAACAAGGTGTTTATATGAGCTTGCTCATAGATTTAAAGATAAGTATCCATTTGCTTCTCAAGCATTGCTTAAGAATACATATGTCGATGACATTAATCTAGGAGCAAATGACCTTTCAACATTATTGTCAATTAAGAGCGAATTAATTGAACTTTTAGCAGCAGGAAACTTCAAGCTTCATAAATGGTGTTCTAATGAACCAAGTTTATTACAGGATATTCCTTTGGAAAATCAGAGTTTAAGTGAAATAGATATCAGTAAAAATAATGTTACTATTAAAACATTAGGAATTTCATATAATGTGCAACAAGATGTTTTTTATTGTTAAATGTCCCAAGTATCAGACATTAGAATCATACTCTAAGCGTGATTTATTAAGTTTTATCAGTAAGATATTTGACCCATTAGGGTTGGTTGGTCCAATTTTAGTCAATGCAAAAATCATAATGCAAGCAGCTTGGTTATCAAAAACCAGTTAGGATGAACCATTAACCATAGAATTAAATGAATGTTTCAAACAGTTTGTTAATAATTTACAGACCATGTCTGACATAACTATCAAAAAAAATATTAAAACTGACATGATGAAATCAATTGAATTAATTGGATTTTCTGATGCATCCAATCAAGCCTATGGTTGTTGCATATACTTAAAAACAATTGATTCACAAGGAAATGTCAACATGAGCTTACTGTGTTCAAAGTCACGCATCAATCCAATTAAAAGGCTGACAGTACCGCGGCTTGAACTCAATGGTGCTTTATTACTAGCCACCTTAGCTCACAAAATAATAGAAAATATCAAGGATCAATTTGAATTCAATACCTACCTATATGTAGATTCCATGATAGTACTTTCTTGGCTTAAATTAGCACCTATAAAGTTAGACAGATATGTTGCAAACAGAGTAACAAGGATTTTAGAAATTAGCAAACATTGTTCTTGGCATTATGTCAACACCAATAATAATCCTGCCGATTGTTTATCAAGAGGTGTGGATCCTTACTTATTACAAGCCAACAAGTTATGGTGGCATGGTCCAAAACATATGCATAGTAAAGATTATGAGCATGATACTAATTTCACTTTGTTAAAGGTTGATCCTGAAACCAATGTCTCAGCTGTCGTCAAATATAAACAAGAGCTAGATATTTTCAAAAAATATAGCTTCAATCGTCTTCAGAAATTGGTAGCATATGTTTATAGATTTATAAATAATTGCAGGTTGCCTGCTCAGGAGAGAACTAAATGCTCTTATTTGAAAGTTAACGAATTAGATTATGCATTAAAAATTATTATTAAACATGATCAACATCAACACTTAATGAAAGAAATAAACTGTTTATTGACAAAAAATCCTATTAAGTCTAATTTAATTCATTTGTGTCCCTTTGTAGATGGTATGGGATTGATTCGTGTTGGAGGGAGACTACAGCATTCTAACCTCTCCTATGAGCAAATGCACCCCATAATTTTACCAAAGCAATCAACTGTAACCAAGGCAATTATCGAAAGGGAACACAAAATATTATTACATGCAGGACAGAAGCTAGTGTTGTCAAATTTGAATCAAAAATATCATCTCATCAATGGTAGAAGAGAAGTTAGTCATGTAATACAAAAATGCATAATTTGTTTTAAACTTAAAGCAAAGGCTTCAGAACAGCTAATGGGTTCTTTACCTGAGGGAAGAGTATCTCCTTCTCGTGTATTTGAAAAGGTGGGAATAGATTATGGTGGACCATTTCCCATAAAAATGCATCGTGTTAGAAAACCACTCATATTAAAATCATACATAGTTTTATTTGTATGTTTCATTACAAAGGCTGTGCACATTGAATTAGTTACAGACTTAACTACAGAAAGTTTCATAAATTGTTTGAAAAGGTTTATATCTCGGCGCAATAGGCCCAGTGAGATACATTGTGACAATGCCAGTACCTTTAAAGGTGCCAGCAATGTCTTAAATGACTTATACAAACTGCAATCTAATAAGAATCACCAAAGTAAGGTGCAAGGTTATGCTGCTGAAATGGGGATTCAATTCAAATTTATACCCAGTTATTCACCAGTATTTGGTGGCCTCTGGGAGGCAGGTATAAAAAGTACTAAGTACCATATAAAGAGAGTGGTAGGAGATACTATTACTACTTATGAAGAATTAAATACTATTTTAATCCAAATTGAAGGTATATTAAATTCACGTCCTTTAGCTGCATTATCAACCTCTGATACGACAGACTATTCGTATTTGACTCCAGGTCATTTTTTAACAGGTAAATCATTGTCAACATTTCCTGAACCTGACTTATCAGATGTACCAATCAATAGACTATCATTTTGGAAAAAATGCATTAAAATGGTACAGAGTTTTTGGAAACAGTGGCATAAACAATATCTGGTTTTATTACAAAATAGACCTAAGTGGTTTAAAGAAACATTAAATATAAAAGAAGGTTCTCTTGTTATCATACGTGACAAAAACACATCTCCTCTTCACTGGCCAATGGCACGGGTAGTTAAAATTCATCCTGGCAAAGATGGCAAGGTCAGAGCCTTGGACATTACAACCAGCAAAGGTTTCGTTATGACAACCAGCATTGGTAAGGTATGCTTACTTCCTGTAGAATAAGAGCAGGGTTGTACTTTGAAAAATATTAATAACCTACAAACAGTAGAGGGATGGAGATGCATGTGTTCAGTATGAGTTGATTGTTGTGTCAGGGTCAGCATGGTGTGATCTAAATGTTGTAAAACTAATAATTTGTTTTTTCTTAGGTAGTAGCAGGCTAATAATAGTTAGACTGTGCATACGTTGTTACCTATATAAAAATATTAATATTTGTTCACCTGCTTCACTGGACTAGGTACCAGACTATAATTTAAGTTTATTCTTATAGTTTAAGTTTATTCTTAATATAGATTTAATCATAGGTGTAGTTTTAAGATCATAAGAAAATTTAGACATAAGAGAAGTGTATGTTTACCCAACTTCAAAACATATTTGTTTGCCTTGTTTATGTTCTTAAGGTTAAAGATTCAAGTTAACTGATGTTATCTAGTTGTAACTTAGTTTATAAGATGTTTAACTTTAACTTAGCTGCCTTTCCTATAGGCACGTCTGTTTTTTAATAAACTCATCATTTAGCAACTAAATGTTAACAAAGGCCTTGTAATTAAAATAATATATTATTAGTATCTACACACGGTTCAGATTTAGCTAAAGTTTTCAACCAGTGCTCCAAAATGTATGTAATAGTTGTGAAAGATAACAATTTGTAATTCTAGAACGGGGACATAAATGAGTAGAATAAATAATAAACAATCTACTTTGGTTTATATAAATTTTAATTAAGTATTATAAAGTAAATAATATAGCATGATGAGACAACATACATTACATTACATTACCTCTTACATTACGACATGAACTGATAAGCCAAAAAATGTTCGACTTCAAGGACGCAGATACAAACAAAACGCTAGACATCACTTGGAACCCGCGCACAGATGAGTTTACTTACAAACAAATATCACTCTGCAACAAACGTGACGTCAACACGACACGCACACTACTGTCGGACATATCAAAACTGAACGACCCACTTGGCTGGCTATCACCGGTTACAGTGAAAGCCAAGCTAATTTTTCAACATGCTTGGTCAACAACAACGAGCTGGGATGATCAACTCCCACCGAATATACAGCAAGAAAGGGAACAATTCCGCAATCAGCTCGCACACATACACGACATAACCATTCCACGCTGGGTCGGCGACACCCAACAACCCTTTGAACTTCATGACTTCTGTGATGCATCTGAGAGAGCTTACGGATGCGTCATATATTGCAAGTCCATTGATAAAGAAGGTCAACAGTTGATCAGGCTAGTAGCAGCTAAAACAAAATTAGCCCCACAGAAAAACCCTATTTCTCTGCCACGACTGGAGTTATGTGGTGCATTACTACTAGCTCGCCTGATTGAAAAAGTTAGAAACTCGATCAACTCGCAGACAGTCACCATACATTGCTGGACCGACTCTATGGTGGTGCTTGGCTGGCAACAAGGGGACGTGAGTCGCTGGAAGAGTTTTGTAGCCAATAGAGTCATACAAATAACTCAAAATAACTCATGGTTACTCCATCCAACTTCTGGAAACATGTCAAGTCCGAAGATAATCCTGCGGACTGCGCAAGCAGAGGAATCTCACCATCAGACTTAATAGGTCACGAACTGTGGTGGAAAGCCCCTTCATGGCTTCAAAACAACAACATACCCAAACAAGAAATTTTTACAACGAACGAAGAGTAGAGGAAACCATGTCAAACTTGCGCAATACAAACAAAACACGCGCCACTCATCGAGCAACTACTGCAAAAATACAGCTCAATGACTTATGCAACCCGAGTCATCAGCTGGATCATACGATTCATAAACAACTCGCGTGACGTAACAAGAGCCAACCGCATGTCACACTTAACTACAGAGGACATGGTGCTGACTCAACACCTGCTCGTCAAAACTGCACAGAACAATGCCTTTGCCGATGAAATAGCGTACCTATACAAACATAATAGGGTACGGGCCACAAGCAAACTGTTGAGTTTGAGCCCTATACTAGACGCACAAGGCATTCTTCCCAGTCACTTTCGTCCGATTTCCATCCTTACCTTTTTATCTAAAGTACTCGAGGCCTGTGTCCATAAACAATTCTCTCACTTTATTCATCATAACTCCCTCATTAGTCCTTTCCAATCCAGGTTCAGGCCTGGCCACAGTGCCGTTTCAGCTCTCCTTAAAGTGACTGATGATATAAGGCGGGGAATGGAAGACACTAAAGTTTCCGTTTTAGTGCTGATAGATTTTTCTAATGCTTTCAATACAGTCAGTCACGAAGTCCTTTTATCCATCCTCTCCTATCGAATGGTCTCTCCCGAGGTTTTGCATTGGTTTTCTTCTTATCTTCGGGGGCGTCAGCAGTCGGTTCTTGCGGGAGACTCTTCTTCTAACTGGTGTAATCTTGATGCTGGCGTCCCACAAGGCGGTATCTTATCTCCACTTCTGTTCTCTATTTTTATAGATCTCATAACTACCGAGCTTCAGTGTGCGTATCATCTTTACGCTGATGACTTGCAGCTCTATAGTCAGGCAGGTGTTGACAACTTATCTGATGCGATTGAGGGGCTGAACCGGGATCTAGCAGTTGTAAAAAACTGGTCTGATCGTTTCGGTGTAGCCGTTAACCCAACCAAGTGCCAGGCAATCATTGTAGGGAGCCCCTATAGCTTGAGAAGGCTGAATGGTTTAACGGTGCCACCGGTTACCTTTGACGACACAGTGATTCCATTTAGCTCTGACGTCAAGGATCTAGGTCTGCATGTTGACACCTGCCTTGGCTGGCGTAAGCAGGTCGCGATTGTGAGCAAGAAAATCACCGGTACGTTGCGGTCGCTCTATCGGTTGAAAAATATTCTCCCGTCCCACATAAAGGTAATGCTGGTTCAGTCCCTTATTTTCCCCATACTTGACTATGGCGATGTGTGTTACTATGACCTGAATGCAGATCTCCTCAATAAAATTGACCGACTTCTAAATAACTGCATTCGATTCGTTTTTAATCTCCGTAAGTATGACCATGTGTCCGCACATCGGTCACGCTTAAAATGGTTACCCATCAGACAGCGCAGAGCGTTAAGGGCGTTGACAACTTTGTTTTCCCTTCAAGATAAACCCACTTCTCCTTCTTATCTGACTTCTCACTTTCAATATTTATGCTCTGCGCACAGCAAGAATCTTCGTTCTTCCAATAATCATCTTCTACGTTGTCCTACTCACCGCTCTGGTTTTCTTAAATCTTCTTTTCCTGTCCAGGCGGTTTTCCTTTGGAATGCGCTTCCTCTGAACATCAGGATGGCAACCAGTCGACTAATGTTTAAAGTAAAAGCTCGCGAACACCTACATAAGAAGTTGGCAGACTTGTCCCATAATTAATTATGCTCCGTAATCTCGTCCTCATTTAGTACTCGTAGTTTGCACTTCTTGTTAACTCGCTATCACATTTTTTTAAAGATGAATCGATTTCATCAAAACGAATATGTTATCTGTGGTCCGGTCTTGGCGCGTTGTCTGGACATCTGTCAACTCATTGTACTTTTTTGTGAAGCGCGCAGGTCACGTTTCCGATAATAAAGTTCCGAAAATTTTATAATTACCAAACCGAGATGGGAAAACATCGAAGAAAACGAGACAAAAAGATGAGAGAACTCAACGAACGTTTGCGAGAACTAGAAAATCGGTCGTTCAAGCGAAAACGGAGTCGTCATCGAAACTGGTAAGCTTTTTTGTTTAAGTACCTACCCACTCGTCTTTTCCTAGAAGTCCCTGGCACCCTGGCATAAGATGCACATGTCTCTAGAGTTTTCACGAGAGGTTAACCATGAGAAAACCAATTGTGCCAACCTATTATTAAGACATCATTAGAGCTTTCACGAGAGGTTAGCCGATGATCTTAGCAATCTAACAATAGAACGACATCACTAGAGCTTTCACGAGAGGTTAGCCGATGATCTTAGCAATCTAACAATAGAACGACATCACTAGAGCCGATGGTGTACACGTTCAGTTGTTCGCACATCTCTCTAGAGTTTTCACGAGAGGTTAACCATGAGAACACCAATTGTGCCAACAATTAGTAAGACATCGCTAGAACTTTCACGAGAGGTTAGCCGATAATCTAAGCCATCCTACAATAGAACGACATCACAAGAGCTTTCACGAGAGGTCAGCCGATGGTGTACACATTCAGTTGTTCGTATTGTAGTGTGATCAGGTCGCTAGGTTGGAAGAGTTGAAATGATACGTCTGGTTGGTTTCATGGTCGGGTTTAATGTGTGTTAAAAATTGTTACAATTTATTGTAAATCAGTATTGCTGAAGATGCACTTTAAATAAGGCTGTCTACATACATGCTTACTGTTACTTACACACTACATCATCCCCGTTATTTGAAAAAAAAAAATGAACAGATTAAACATTTTTTTTTTTTCTTTTTGTTTTTTTTTTTTTTTTTTTTTTATTCAACCCTCTTAAAATTAACTTAACTATGGTTCCGTATACAATTTTGTTCTATTCTTATGAACTATGACATTTTTGCCATTAATATTTATTTTAACATTAGGTGTAAGGTCTTCTATAACAATATATGGGCCGGTGTACATAGTATCCAATTTATTTCCTATCTCATTTTTCAACAACAGTGCATCACCTGATTCGTATATAATAGGATTTATTGACTTATCATAATTTATTTTTCTACGTTCTTTGTTTACAATTAAATTATTTCTTGCATCTCTTTGTGCTTTTTGTAATCTGTATTTAAATTCCAAAACATAATTTTCAAAGTTATACAGTGGTTCTACAATATTACATAGATTATTAGGCAATCTACACATTTGTCCAAACACTAACTCGTAAGGTGTATATTTGGTCTCTGAGTGTACAGTAGTGTTATATGAAAAACACCAATACTGTAACCATGAACTCGTACTTGTGGGACGATTATCTGTTTGGATTCGCAAATATCTACCTAACACTTTATGTGAATTTTCTAATGACCCGATACTTTGATGGTGGTAAGCAGTCGCAATTGTTTGTTTTATATTTAAAATTTTGCATAATTCTGACATTAATTTAGAAATAAATTCAGTACCTCTATCGGTTGCTATTTCTTTCGGAATTCCATATCGTAAAATAAAGTTTTCAGCGAATGCTTTAGCAACTTCGGTTGTAGTTTTAGTTCTTAAAGGGTATGCTTCAACATATTTGCTGAGCTCGCACTGTAATGTTAGAATGTAACTATAGCCTAAATCATCTCTATCTAATGGTCCTACAATATCTAAGAAAATTTTCTCAATGGATGAAGATGCTGTTGATGTAATTGTTAATGGTTCCTTATGGATCTTAGTATATTTTTGTTTTTGACACTTGCCGCATTTTTGTACATAGCCCCTAACGTCTTTTTCTATTGATGGCCAATAATAATATTTTTTAATTTTACTTATCATTCTCCTAACTCCTACATGACCACTACTAGGTAATAAGTGAAAGTCATTCATTATTACTTTTTTTTCGTCATCATCATTAATTCTCTGGACGTCCTTTACAACACATATTCGAGGAAAATCACTCGATTTATTTTTAGCAATATACTTAGCTATACTTTCGATAAGTTCTTTATTTGTACGCGTTTTCATAATTATTATTTCTTCTATATTTAATTTTTTGCAAAATAATGCCATCTCTTCCAATAAATCGTCTCGCGAGTTTACTGATAAAGAAGATGAACTTGCAAACAAATTATTTTTACTTTTACAATAAACAAAAGTCCTATTTCTTGAGTAAAATAACAAATCGTTATTATTCAATGATTTTAGTAATCTGCGCAGATTTCTTTCCGGTAAAATAATTAATTCCACATCCATATCACATTTTTTTAGTACTTCAACGACTTTAGGTTGATCAGACCTATTGTTATCGTTCGAAGTCTCAGTACTAGTTGTCAAATCAGATAATTCCTGAGCTTTTCTGAATTGCGCTCTAGTCATTACATTTACCAAATTGTTACTCATTTGTTTCAACTCGTCTGAAGTTATAATAACTCTAGAAAGGGCGTCAGCAACTACATTTTCCTTTCCTCTGACGTATTCTACTTTAAAGTCGTATTCCTCTAATAAAAGACGAAATTTTGTTAAACGACTAGATGGATTTGACATGTTAAAAAGATAAAGTAAAGGTCTATGATCTGTTCTAATTAAAAATTTCTTTCCATATAGATATGGCCTAAAATACTTTATTGACCAAACTATTGCCAGAAGTTCCTTTTCTATTGTTGCATAATTTAACTCTGCTTTATTTAAACCTCTACTAGCGTATGCGACAGGTTTTCCGTTAGAATTACTTAAAACACTGCCAATAGCAAAACCTGAACTATCTGTTTGTAAAATAAACTCATTTTCTGTTGCAAAATTTGGATAATCCAAGACAGGTGGACTAAAAAGTAACTGTTTAAGAGTTTCAAAGGCATTCTGACATTCTGTTGTCCATTCAAATTGAACCTTCTTTCTACATAACTTGTTTAGTGGTAAAACAATTGCTGCAAAGTTGCGAATAAATTTCCTATAGTAATTACTAAATGCAACAAAACGCTTGACGTCATCCGCACATGTCGGTGTCGGATAACTTTCAATTACTCGGATCTTTTCAGGGTCAGGCAAAATACCTGAGGATGATATTACATGCCCTAAGTAAAGAATTTGTCGCTTTAAAAATTCACATTTAGAAGGATTTAACTTTAATTTAACTTTTCGTAATCTTTCAAAAACTGACATTAGATTTTTATTATGTTCTGCTAAATTTCGACCAAATATAATTAAATCATCCAAATAAATAATGCATTTTTCGTAATTCAGACCTGACATTGCTACTGTCATTAATCTACTAAATGCTGATGGACTAATTTTTAATCCCATAGGTAATCTACACATTTGGAACTGTCCTTTATCAGTAGTGAATGCAGTATACTTTCTAGATTCTTTTGATAAATTACACTGATAATAACTACGACTTAAATCGCAATGACTAAAATAAAAAGCACCTGATAAAGACTCTAAAATATCTGTAATATTCGGGAGAGGAAATTTGTCATCCTGTACTCTCTCATTTAATTGTCTGTAGTCTATTACTACTCTCCATTGACGTTTACCGCTCCTATCTAACTTCTTAGGCACTAGCAACAAGGGGCTGGACCACTCACTGCTAGTTTTTTCTATAATACCATCTTGTAACATGTCATCGATCTGCCTATTAAGTTCTTCTTTCTGCATGAACGGAATTCTGTATTGTTTTCTATACACAGGCGTTGCATTGTCTTTCAAATGAATCGATTGCTCATAAACGTTAGTAACACTTAATTTATCACCTGGTAAATGAAATATGTCCGAATATTTGGCACAAATTTGCTCGATAGACAGTTCTTCCTCCTTATTTAAGTATGAACCTAGATTAAGTAACGAAAATAAAGTTCGAATTCTCTCCACATTCACATCTGGCCTCTCAAAATTACAAAATTCGTAGTTTTCTAATCTATCAACCTCGATCTCATTCAAACATAGAGACACTTCCTCGTCTGTGGTATTCAAAAGTCTCACTGGAATCTTTCCATTTTTTGGTCTAGCTACTATACTAGCCAAAAAAATACCTGGAATCATTTCCTTTGGATAAATTACACAATCATAATTAATACGCGTAGGTATATATTTAATAACTTCACATCGCGGTGCGATGGTTAAATTATAGTTATAACAATGTAAGGGTAATTTAACTTTACAGTCTCCTACTTTTAGAGATAAAGTATTTGTGTCATAATCTATAACACCACAGTAAAGTTTGATAAAATCTTGACCTAATATTCCTATCGACTTACATGGTAACTTCCTAAATACGTAAAACTTATGTTTAATAATTATATTATTGGATTCTAGAGTCAAGTAAACAAATCCTATAGACTTTGAACTTCCACCGATACCATGGATAGTTAAATCGCATTTATGCAACTCTAGCTTAGCTATATTTAAAATTTCATAATCAATACATGATAAAGAGGCCCC
The DNA here is from genome assembly GCA_941918905.2 of Xestia sexstrigata. Lineage (NCBI taxonomy): Eukaryota > Metazoa > Arthropoda > Insecta > Lepidoptera > Noctuidae > Xestia > Xestia sexstrigata. Next base: position 150,080 of record CALNXC020000003.1, on the reverse strand, counting down.
TGTATCTACTAAAAATTCTAGTTGTATCTTATTTAAACTTAAATTTACCCAATTAATGCTATCACAAGTAAAAACTTGATTAGGAACGAAAAAATTGTCCCAAATTCTGATCCGAAGAAAGATCATTACGACTATTTTGCGATGTAGGTAAACCATGTTGTTCATTCGCAATAAAATGATTTAAATTTCTATTATTAGAATGGTTTGCGCAATAGCCGCGATATCCGCGAACATTCCTGGCACCGTAACTTGACGCTCCACGGCGATGTACATGGGCGCCGCGGCTGTCTCGCCACGTGTTCCTTGGTGCAGCAGAATTTTGATGCGCACCATGTGGTTGCCTACCATTGTGGTTACTACCTCGAAAATATCTCAATGTATTTCGACTACGAAATCCAAGATGAGCAAATTTATTGTTTCGAGTAGGCTGGCGATTATATGACATTACGGCCTGACGCTCCGATGATGAGCTAGTTTCATCTTCGGCTACTCTAATAGCATCCTTTAATGAGGTCAAATTTCGTGCTGAAATAATTGTCCCTATCTTTTGGCTTTTTAAACCCTCGGAAAAACATCTAATAGCGTTCCTTTCATTGAGTGGACGCAACACTTCGTACGCTTTATCATCGCCATTGGCCTGGGAAATTGTTAAATCTACAAACAACTTTTCTAGTTCTTGGCCAAACTCTGTAACTGACTTTTCACCTTGCCTAGCTTTTTGTAACCTAGACTGACTTACGAGTAAGTAAATATTTACGCATATCTTCTAAAAGCAACTCAACAGAAGTATAAGAAGTAGCTAACCGCATTTTTGCTCCACTTGTTAATCGACTCTTTAAAACAAAATTTATTAAAGTCGCCTTATCACCATCATCAAGCATTGAGTCATACAATTCAATCGCAGACATTAATTCGTTGGTTACCTCTTCATCACCAGTCATTTTTGGCAATAGGCTTACAGCCGTCTTTAAATTAAACTTTTCACCTGTTACTGGCATTTTTACTAATTTATTTTCACTTTGACCACTACTCGTGCCAGATTCCAACTCAAATTTCAAAATTTTATCATAGCATTTGTTTATGCATGAACACAGAAATAATAATTCTTTAGATACTTCTTTAGGCAAACTACTTAAAATATTTTTAAACGACACATATAAGCTCTTAGCTTCTATAATCTTATTCTCATAATTACTACCCACTCTTCTTGCAGGACCTAACTTAGAAATAGAATCCGTACAATGTTTTAAATGCTTATAAATATCTGATAATTCTAATTCTATACTCATAATCCAATCCAATAATTAGATATTAGATTCCTCAACTTTACACCAAAATTACACAATTCAAGTTGGTAAATTTACTCAATAATACATTTATAAAAGAGATTAAGACGCGCGGCGCGTGGGTATTAGTTACAACTTACTTGTTGGTCACGCTTGCTTACGCATTAGTTTCTGGATTCTCGCGCTCTCTGAGTTCCTTGCGACGCCGGTAGCTGACACGGGACAGGACTCGCTCCAAAGCATCACTCCTCAGCTGCTTCTGCATCCAGTTAGTGTGGCATCGCTTGTACAGGCAGAAGAATCCGATCAGTACCGTCAACAGCATACAGGCGCATATTATGGACAGGAGAATGTTGTTAGCCTGAAGGTGTTCCGCCGTCGCTTGTGCGTGGTTGCTTCCAGCTGCAGACTGCGCAATAACCACTTGCTCCTTGCTTTTCGTAGTTCCCATAGTCTTTCGATGTCTCTAATATCTCGAAGCTCGGTGCGACGTTCCAAAAATAGATGAAGGTTGAAGGTTGTTGTTGTGTGACACGAGGACTGGCAGGGTCGTTGCAGTACGGTAATTTGAGTGGCACGTGGACTGGCAGAGTCGTTGCAGTATGTTAGAGTGACATGAGGACTCGCAGGGTCGTTGCAGAATGATAATTACAGTGGCATGAGGACTGGCAGGGTCGCCATGTAGTGTGATCAGGTCGCTAGGTTGGAAGAGTTGAAATGATACGTCTGGTTGGTTTCATGGTCGGGTTTAATGTGTGTTAAAAATTGTTACAATTTATTGTAAATCAGTATTGCTGAAGATGCACTTTAAATAAGGCTGTCTACATACATGCTTACTGTTACTTACACACTACAGTATAATCTCGTCCCTACTGCATCCCTTGAACTATCACGAGAGGTTAGCTGTGGATTTAAACTCGACCAGTCAGAGGCCTAACTCTAACTATTATTTGTAGACGAGTATGAAACCCGCTCCAGTCGAACAATCTCGAGAAGCCGTGGGTATCACGACCGAAGTTGTGAGTCACGTGATAAATTCCGTTGCAGCCTGACTCGCTGCGACAGCTATTCCCCATAACGCCACATACCATTGACTCCTTGCCATCAATTATCACCTATTCCGCCACTTCTGACTACAGACAGTTGTCCTGTATCACCTAATGAAGGAAATATTTAAAAACGAAATACTAGTGGCAGCCGCACTAAGGATGGTGGAGTAAAAAGGGACCAACGCGTCAGGGGGCAGCAAATCACCTCGGCTGCTGCCATTACATCAATAGGCAAAGTGTTAAACAAGTTTAATGCAATAAAACCTGTAAAAAAGTCAGGACAAGAATTGAATAACTCCTGCAAGACCTCCAATGCAGTGCTGACGCGGAACAACCAGGTGAAACTAGCAACACGCCTGAGGCACTCACCACAGAGGCGCCAGCCGCGACGTCGGGGACAGGAATACGTCTAGCTCAGGTAGACTGGTAGATTGCAGTATTTCACTGAAGTCTGGAATAATGTTATCACCTATCCAACAATACAACGATTGGATCAAGGGTTATAAACTACACTTTTATGAAATTTCAGTTCAAACTTCCATGCCTAAAAACAATAACTTCAGTCAGAAAGAAAGCAATCTTATTTTAAGGAAATTAATAAACTCCTACAGTTATGGTGCTATTGAATGATGTTTATCAATCAATTTCTATCCAGCATAATTTTGCATCCAAAATCAGATGGCTCTTGGATTTATATTAAATCTCAAAAAACTTAATAAATATATTAATACCCATCACTTCAAGCTAGAAGACCTAGGGACAGCAACCAAACTCATGACCCCAGGTTGTTCTATGGCAACTATAGATTTGAAAAATGCTTAAATACTAAGAAGTATTTAAGCATTTTTCAAATCTATAGTTGCCCATAAAAAATATGATAGTTTTCTCCGGTTTCAGTTTCAAGATACATTGTTTGAGTTTACATGCCTTCCATTTGGGCTTAGCATAGCATCATATGTATTCACAAAGATTATGAAGCCAGTTGTGTCACCTGAGGTCAATGGGGTTGCTTTTCTATATTATATCTGGGTGATATTTTGTGCCTTGGTGATTCATATGCTAAGTGTTTGAAAAATGTGTCCACAAATCAAATTTTCTAAAAAAAAAAAAACTAGGGTTCGTTATCAATACTAAAAAGAGTGCCTTAGAACCCAGACAGTGCTGTCAATATATAGGTTTTCTGTTAGATTCAGTTAAGTAATATATCACTTCATCAGTAGAAGATAGATAAAATTTCATCCCTAACTTATTAAATAATTTTAAATCTAAAATATATATGCAAAATAGTAGAATTTGCTCAGTTGCTAGGTATACTTGTTGCTGCATGCCCAACAGTGGAATATGGTTGGCCTTACACCAAGTTTATGGAAAGTAACAAAACAACAATGAAAATTACAAGGCTCTGCTACCTAACACAAAAGGAATTAGGATAGGACTAGATTAGTGGTTGTCTCACATTCCAACAACCTACAACAGTATAAAACTATTTGACTTTGTTCTAGAAATATTTTCTTATGCTTGACAAACTGGCTGGGGTCTGGTATATAATGATGTCAGAAGCCATGGGCACTGGACGACTGATGATAAAAAGTTTCGTATAAATTACCTTGAACTATTAACAGCATTTAGAGGGCTGAAAACATTTGCAAGCACACTCAGACACTGTGAAGTTTTACTTAGAATTAAATAGATAACACAACTGCAATAGCCTACATCAATAAAATGGGTGGCACTCGTTTTCCCCACCATAATAATTTATCCAGAACGTTGTGGCAACGGTGTGAGGAAAGACACATTTGGATTGGACATTTGGAAGTTATGTGATGTACAAGACTTACAAGACTATTATTGTTAAACCTCAGATTGACTTGTTTGCAAACAAGTTTAACATTAATTGTCAGAATTATATATCATGGACTGTCAAATGGTATGGTGATTTCTTTTATACATTCCCACCATTTGCACTTATTAGTAAGATGTTACAGAAAATAAAAAGGGAAGGGGCAACAGGCATTGTTGTAGTACCTTGGTGGCCCTCACAACCATGGTTTCCCTTATTTGAACCCAAGGTTATTTCTGAAAGAATAATAATGGAACCCCATCATAAAAGTTATACGAATCAGCTCTGAATCAGGGATTTCTTATTGTCAGAACCAAGATATTGACCCTCTCCTAGACTCAGTTCCCACTGTGATATCTTTTCTGACTAAAATTTTAATGAGGGACTATCACATATAACTCACTCAATACCATTAGGTTAGCTATTTCTCTAGTTCTAGGGCCCCAAATTGGCCTAGATGACCGACTGTCAAGGTTCTTCAGGGATATATTTAGGTTAAGACCAAAGAACCCCAAATATGAAGTAGTATGGAATCTGGTGACGCCATCTCGTAGCTTTTCTACTCATCAACTGATTCTCTCGTATGACGTAGATCATAGGAACAGGTGACGATATATGTCCATCCCTTTCCCTCCCCTTTGCGCTCGCCTATCAAAAATGGATCAGGACGACACTCCACGACAAGACAGCTAACCGTTCGCTACACGACCGCGCTGCGTATACGCCAGCCTGCAGGTCAAACCGCTCTCCGCCGGAATCGTGATACAAACAGCGCCCCGGGGCCATCCGCGACCTGGTGCACCAGAAGACCCTCACAACCAGTGTTCCCATCAATCGCCGGCATCTTCATCCTACCGGCCGCGCGATCGAAGCCGCCACGTGGTCCAGAACAAGGTAGGTGGGCAACAATTTTCCATCTCCTCCTACACCATTGTCGCTTGTTCGGGTCATTTGATTCCCCGAGACGATAATCAGAAATCCTCTATACAGTCCACTGATAAATAATCCCCATTTCTAAAAATAAATTAATATTTCAAAAATCGTCTCTTAGATTGGTGAATTTATCCACCATATTTTTGGTCCATTTCGAGCGGATTTACATGTGTCCTATTGAAATTGGAGTCACCATAACTTATCCCGCAAGAGAAGGATTCATAATCCATATTCTCCCCATATAACGCGTAGGTATCTTCTACAAGTACCTACCCAGGAGGTTATTAGTACATAGCTAGACCCCCGATTCCATTACATACCCATTACGTGGTTACTCCCGCAGGTAATATACTCAAAGTAGCTACCTACGTACATACATACCTAATCGTAATAAAACTATCATAGTTGTCTAGAAACTTCCATATTTCAAACAACTTTTAGTAATACCCCCAACATTATAAAAAGTTTTCGCTTAAATAGGAATATCAACGCATAATCGCTTGCGTCTACCTTACATTATTAACATATCATATCTACTTAAAAATTATAGTAGGAACTTTAGATAATTAGTTTGTTAGGTTGTAGATACATACTTATACTAGCTAAAACATGTCGAAAGAACGGGAACTTTCCATTCTGGAAGCAAAACGCAATGTTTTATTCGAGCGTATTCAAGGAATATACGAGCGTTCAAAGACAGCAAACGCTTCCGAAGTAAATAAAGAAGCGTTTCTGAGTTATTGCATAACTGTGGATAGTATTAGGACAGATTTCCAACATTTGCTGGACACCTATAACGCGAAGTTGCTGGCTATAGATCCCGAGGCAAAGCCGAATTTCCAGTCGTTTAGATCTTTCGAGGATTTATATTGTATCATCAAGCGTATACAATCACAGCTTGAAGGTAGATGTAATTCTCCCGCGCAGGCGTCGCCGGCGCGGTCTCCGCGACTACCTCCAATTGAGTTAATGTATTTCGACGGCGATATACGGAACTGGCCGCTATTTTACGCTAGCTTCAAGTCAACAGTGCACGACAATGACTCGTTGACGGATGCGGACAGGTTTTTCTATTTGATAGGCAAACTGTCACCGAAAGCGCAGTCAGTATTTGCGGGAATTACACCCAGCGCTGGAAATTATCAGCTGATATTTCAGTCGCTTGTGGACAGATACCAAGACACCCGCGTACTCGCATCCACATACTTTGACCAAGCTTTGAGTCTTAGATTGACCGGTCCGGCGTCGGCCTCCAACTTCCAGCTGTTCATTGATAACTTCATAACCGCAGTTAGCGCACTTAAAAACTTAAAATTGGACGATCTTTCTGATTTTATGCTACTACAAATAGCTCTGAATAAGTTCGATACGGAAACGATCCGCGCCTATGAAATGACTGAGCGAAATAACAAATTACCAACATTAGATAGCTTCACGTCATTCATACAAGACCAATGTAGAATATATCACAGCACGCAGCCTAATTCACACAGTTCGACATGTGATACCATTAAACAAAGGCCAAATAAGGCGCGAAATAATAAACCCAATCACGCTCCAAATCCGCAATCTTATGTAGCTTGCTCAGAGTCGAATAACGGTTATAAATCGAGTAAATGTTTGTGTGAAAATATAGAACACGACCATTATTTCAAATGTCCCGCGTTCAATAACTTAAGCCCAACGGCCCGTTTCAAATGTGTGAAAGATAATAAAGCGTGCGTGAATTGTCTAAGTATAAAGCATAAAACTAGTAATTGTTCAAGCAGTGCTAAATGTCGTTCGTGTAAACAACGTCATCATACACTATTACACTAGTAGGATATTATTGGGCATTCTACTCCACCTTCCGTTCCTTCGGCTCACTCCGTTCGCCTCCGTCACTCTCGGTGGAGTAGAATGCCCGATAATATAAATGAAATCCACAGGTTCGGCGCCTATTCCACCCGATGGAATGATCATCGCCGTCACTCTCGATGCAGTAAAATGTCTAATACTGGTTCGGCGCCTATTCCACCCGACTCGCACATTTGATCGAGTTAGCGACAATAAGTTATAAATGTCAATGTAAAAAATATAAAATAACATAAGATAACGTATTTGTGAGTAAGAGAGGAGAGCAGTGGTGGTTCAGTGGTAACGGTTTCGACTTACAAGTTGTAGGTCGTGGGTTCGAACCTAGGCTAGCGCTTAACTTTGTGTAAATTATTTCATCACCACTGTTCTCTGTGAGAGGAAACCTTTGTGTCAGTAGTGGGAAAAAAAAATGATAAATTGAAATCGTATAGGTTTAAGCACATTACTATCTAACTTAGCCTTCAGGATCTTTTCACCGCTCATATCAAACTATTCTATTCGTTGTCAATCGTCACAACTTCCTCTTCAGGACTAGACATCATGTATGTGTGTGTGTGAGTGTGTCAGCATGTGTGGGTCTCGATCTTAAACACATTTTTGATGACGACCAGACGGTTCTTTTATAGATATCTTAAGACGTGGAAAACTTTGCTTGCGCGATTTAGAATTTGATGTTGTTCGTTCATCCGATGTGTCTTAGATGGAGCCGTAGTACTTTTTGTAGTGTAAACTCACCGAGGAATTTTTTTTTTGGTGCGAATCGTTTCATGGAATCAACTACCTTGTTACCTTGGGTAAATATTATCTCACCACTCGCATTTGACGCTGTTCAGAGGGTTCACAAAAGTCATAACGACGTATAAATGTCGATGTAATTGATTAATTAACCCATTATTGATATTATAACCGTTTCAATGAGTCACCATGAAATTTGTAAAACAACCACAATCGTTACATGTAAACAAACTCTGCGTTCAGTCTCAGGAAACTGGTTTACGTCATGGAGAATTATTACCTAAATCCATACGATGCATCATATGCGGACCGTCAAATTGTGGAAAAACTAATTTATTAGTTGGACTTCTTATACATGAGAATGGATTAAGATTTCAAAATGTTTATGTTTACTCGAAAACCTTGCAACATCCCAAGTACATTTTTTTAGAAAAAGTCTTGCAACGAGTACCAGGCATTTCATTTCAGAAATATCATGAAAATGAGCAAGTACTGAGTGTCCAGACCGCAAAACCGAATTCTGTAATTGTATTTGATGATGTTGCTTGTGAAAATCAAAGTAATATGCGTGATTATTTTGCTATGGGGAGACACAAATTCATTGATTGTTTTTATCTAAATCAGACGTATAGTAAAATCCCTAAGCAATTAGTAAGAGACAACGCAAACCTAATCATACTTTTTAAGCAAGATGAAAGAAATATGAGACATGTTTATGAAGAACATGTCAACACTGACATGACATGGAATGAATTTCGTGAAATGTGTTCAAAAATATGGAATAAACCTTTCAATTATGTTGTAATTAATAAAGATTGTTCCAAAAACAAAGGATGTTATAGAAGTAAATTTGATACGTTTGTAGTCTTTGACTAATATCACGAATACATATATAAGGATATTACCTGCCTGACATTATTATTCACCTTACAACGCTAAATCGATTACGACCTATATATCAATCACATATTTTACCAATATGGAAAAATCATTGAAACGACAAATTGTGGATGCGGCAGAAGCTGTGAAGATAAAAGTACGAAAAATGAGAGATGCTGAGATTAACAATAAACAAGCACTGGAATCTGTTTTCAAACCTGTAACAGAACCTCTCAACCTAATTGCTAATGCTAGTAAGCAAACTTCTCTCCTGCGTGCTAGTGATAAGTTTGCTGATGATTCGTTTATTAACGAAACTGGTACCGCAGGAAGTAATAATAATAATGACGATGAAGACAAATGAATCCGATATCAACAGTGACTCTTCTTATGAATCAGTAGTTGAAAGGAATCAAGACGGTGATACGTCATCCTGGTCAGTGTCTTCAGAAGCGTTGGTAGATATTCCGTTTGGGGTTAGAGCAGACAGCGGGAAACTGATGTTAGGTTCTGCTTGCATAACGATCAACGATCAATACATCACTGTAGTTGGACATAAATACCGAAATACACCTGGCTTAAAACAGTTATTGCTTAAGAAAGATGTATACCTAAGCTTAGTTACAGATAGTGATATGCAAAATTATAAGTCGATGCTACTTGATACAAATGCACATCGTCGAGACTATGAGCCAAGTAAGCCAATAAAAAGTAACAAAGGACAAAAATATTTGCAAGTTATTAAGCCTCTTTTCAAACTTAAGAATGCAGTTCAGGGAAAAGGTCTACCGTTATTAAAAAAGTGGAGAAAAAACGTAGATTTAGTGTACTGGGATGATCCCAATGAATTAGTGGAAAGGTTGAAATTATTGATTGCATCTAGAGATGCTGGCAACACAGGATTAGATAATGAAATTATATCCATTATTGAAGAATTACGTGAAAGTAAAGTTATAAATAAATAATTATTTGAAAATGTGTTTATTTTACCATCAACCTCTCGCAACAATACACCTTAAACATGAACGTAGACAAATTCAGACACTACATTCACAAAAGAATGCGTTTGTCAGAGTTATTTAAGTTTAATGAGAATGCATTATTAAAATCAGAAAACGGAGATTTTGATTTAAAAACTTCAAGACTGAGAGGAATTAGAACCCCAGAAGAGGCAGACGATGCTGTAAACAAGGATTATGTAGATCAATTGAATGCTAACACGTTAAAAGAATTAAATAATCTGGCTGTAAACAAGGATTATGTAGATCGATTGAATGCAAATATGTTGAAAGACTTTAATACTCTGATTGGTAAATTACGTTCTCAAATAATAAAAGATGCAAAGGATACAATTCAAACTACTTTAAAAGCAAGGATACCTGAGGTTTCAACTCATTTCCAAGATAAGTTCTACACCAAAGCAGAGGTAGATAAATTACTGCAAAAAACTTCGTAATGACAAAACAGCAAATTGTAAATGAAATACACAAAGCGGCAAGAAGAAATTTCCTTCGACGTTCTGTTATTCTGAAAGGAATTCATGACTTATGGCAAGCAGACTTGATGGACATGCAAAACCTTAAAAAGTATAACAAAGGTTACAATTTCATCTTAGTGGTGATTGACTGTTTCTCAAAGTATGCCTGGGCTGAACCGTTAAAATCGAAAAATAAATTTGAGGTTACTCGTGCATTCGAACATATACTGCTTAGTAGTCGTAGTAATCCTGTTAACTTACAAACTGACATGGGGACAGAATTTTATAACATCACTTTTCAAACGCTTATGAAAAAGCACAACATTAACCATTACTCATCGTTTTCTACTAAAAAAGCATCAATTGTAGAGAGACTGATTAGAACTGTAAAAAATAAATTATATAAATATTTTAGTCTCAATGGAAACTATAAGTGGTTAGGTCTACCATTGGAAGATATTTTGAAGAGATATAACAACACAAAACATCGCACTATTCAATTTAAACCAGTTAATGTAAACAAAAGCAATGAACAAGTAATCAAAGAAAATATAAAAAAAATAAACAAGCATGAATTAGTTCAGCGGAAGCCTAAATTCAAAGTTGGTGATTGTGTTCGTATAAGTAAATACAAACATAATTTTGAGAAAGGTTACACTCCTAATTGGTCGACTGAATTATTTATTGTAAAAAAGGTAAATAAAACTTTACCAGTGACTTATCACATAGAAGATCAACGAAAGCAAAACATATTAGGAGCTTTCTACGAACAAGAACTGCAAAAATCTAATTATCCTGATGTTTATTTGATAGAAAAGGTTTTGAAAAAGAAAGGAAATAAATTGTATGTCAAATGGTTAGGTCTAAACAGTGCAGAAAACAGTTGGATTGAAAAGGCTGCAATAATGGACTAAAATATTATATAACCATTTTTCATTTAAAATCTGATCATTATAATTTGAATAATGCACGGAGGTGGACTAGTTAACAGCGTCATTAATAATCTACCATTTGAAGTTCATTTGCCAGGATACAACTATTGCGGACCAGGAACCAAACTTTACAAACGCTTAGCGCGAGGTGACCGAGGTGTAAATAAGCTAGACGACGCTTGCATGCAACACGATATTGCGTATACAAACCATACAGATTTATCAAATCGTCACAAAGCCGATCTAGAACTACTTAACATGGCTAAACAAAGACTTAAATCAAAAGATGCAGGGAAAGGTGAAAAACTAAGCTCTTGGCTAGTGAGCAAAGTTATGAAAGCGAAACTAAAGTCTGGATCCGGCATTAAATCATTTAAACACTTAGTTTTTTAAAATAAAATCAAAAATTAAGAAACTTAAATGCAAAGATAGTAAGACTTTGATAAAAGCAGCTTACTTAGCCGCAAAAAAGTTATTTCCAAACATTCATCATCGAATTCGAGTACCCCGAGTAATACCCATACCAAAGACTGGAGGAGTTCTACCTTTAATTCCAATTTTCGCTGGTTTATCGGCTTTAGGAAGTTTAGCTGGTGGTGCAGCTGGCATTGCAAAAACCGTTAATGATTACAAAGCAAGCAAACAAAATTTGCAAGAAACAGAACGACATAATAAAGCTATGGAGGCTTTAGTGTTGGGCAAGGGATTATACATTAAGCCGTATAAAAGTGGTAAAGGATTGTTTATAACATCTTCAAAAAACTGAATAATATGCTACCCAATCGCCCTCTAACTAATGTAGACATCCGAAAGTATTCAAGAGACATCCCATATTTTCGTGGGGTCTATATGAAGGATCGATTACCTCGGAAGCCGAAACCCATTGAATGTGGTATCGTTAACTTAGACGATTCTAAGAACGAAGGAACGCATTGGGTAGCTTATGCTAAAGTATACAATCACTGTGAATACTTTGATAGCTATGGAAATTTAAAACCTCCAATGGAATTGATGCAATATTTCAAAAAAAATAATTTTTTTTATAACTACACACGATACCAAAAATTTAACGAAGTCAATTGTGGACATTTATGTTTAAATTATTTGTGGACTTTTTGGAATAAAAATGTAATATAAAATATATGCTTTTCTTTCATTTCAATCATTTGCAAGATGTCGCTCACTTTGTCGATAACTGGAAACTTGTCAGTGTTAACTACATACTTTCCTAATACGTTGCAACTAGATGGAGAGTATGAGTGTGCATTATTACACTTTTCAACATTTAATTCTATTCCAAACATTGATAAAAGTAATAATAAGTTCTATTATGGCTTAAACGAAGTTATTGAACTGCCAGAGGGTACTTATGAGTTGCAAGATATCAGCGATTATTTAAAATCCGAAATAAAAGATGCAGCGATCAAACTACGGTGCAATAATAATACTTTAAAAACTACAATATTCTGTACAAAAGACATTAATTTTACCAAAGAAGACTGTTTTAGCAGACTATTAGGATTTAACAAACAAATCTTGAAAGCAAATAAATGGCATGTGTCACAGTCTCCAGTTAACATTCTACCTACGACCGTAGTCAGGATTGAATGTGATATTGTAAGCGGTTCATATCTAAACGGTGAACCAAGTCATATTATTCACGAATTTGCACTTAATGTGCCACCTGGATACAGGATCATAGAAATCCCGAAGAACGCAATATACTTTCCAATCAACCAAAACAATATAAGCTGCATATATATCAAGGTGCTAGATATAAATAAACGAATAATCAATTTACGTGGTGAAGAAGTGCGGGTATATCTGCATCTTAGAAGAAAAACATGATTGACTACAATAAAAATGTGTCTCAACAAGTAAAGAATATCAGTTCTGCTCGAGCTACCTATCAAATAAGACCTCTCTCTAAGAAGAAAATAAAATTAACTAAAGACAATAAAGCATTCCTTAGAGCGATCGGATTGTTAAAATGAATATCTTAGACGTTTTAACCGTTCCAACTTACGATTATACTATAGAAGGAATTGAATTTCATTCCTACAAGCCCTATGTAACGAGTTTCAACAGGAACGATGAAATCCGCATACCTATCAACCAACAGGACTTGTACATATTACCATCAGCTAGCACCCTATATTTGGAAGGAACTGTTATCGTTACCAAAAAAGATACGAAGGACAAAGCTACTAGTGTCAATTTTACGAACAATGCTTTACTCTACTTGTTCCAAGACATTAGGTATGAGCTAAATGGAGTGGAGATTGATAAAATAAAAAATGCAGGTATAACAACAACAATGAAATCATTAATTTCAATGAACGAAAGTGAATCGAAAATGTCTAATGCCTGGGGTTGGAATATTGATGGCATAAAAAATATCGATGGAGGAAGATTTTCTGCTTCTATACCACTACGTAACGTCCTCGGTTTTGCTGAAGATTTTAAAAAAGTCGTGATAAATAGCAGACATGAACTGATATTGTTACGAAGTAACACTAATTTGAACGCTAGAAAACTTAATACAGGTGAAGTAGTGGATGATGTTCAGATCAACAAAATCGTATGGCGCGTACCGCATGTTAAAGTATCAGACAAAGAAAAAATTGGTTTGTTAAAAGTCTTAGAAAAAGATCGACCACTTCAAATGATATACAGAAATTGGGATCTGTACGAATATCCAGCTTTGCCTAAAACTACAAAACATACGTGGTCTATCAAAACTTCATCTCAAATAGAAAAACCAAGATACGTCATTATTGGTCTACAGACAAATAGAAAAAACAATGCAAGTTCTGACATGTCTCAATTCGATCACTGTCATGTTCGAGACGTAAGAGTGTATCTCAATTCAACCTATTTTCCATATGAAAACTTAAATGTGAGTTTTGCTAATAACAGAATCGGTTTATTATACGAGCAATACATCAGATTTCAACAGTCGTATTACGGACGTCGCTCGGAGCCCATACTAAGCGAGAAACAATTTAGAGATTTAGCACCACTGTTTGTAGTCGATTGCTCTAGACAAGCAGATAATCTAAAGACAGGTCCGGTTGTAGATGTGAGAGTAGAAATTGAGAGTGATTCAGAGATACCAGATCAAACTTCAGCATACTGTCTCATTCTGAACGATTGCATTGTTGAATACAAACCATTAAGTAACATTGTTAAGAAGATATCATGAAGTGCCTTATAGTTGAACTCCAATGATTTAAAGTTTCTAAAAATAATTTTACTGTCAAAGAATTGACCATTGCAAGTCAGGATCAAACACAGACGTTCTTGGTAAAACCACCATATCCATTCCATTACCTAACACAAGAAGAGAAAAAATAAGTGAGGTGGATAGAAAGAAATCGAGGAATTTACTGAAGTGAGGGCTACATAGACTACAAAGAGTTTAAACGCGTTATTTTACCATATTTAGAAAATAAAAAAAAATTCACAAAGGGTTTGGAAAAAATAAAGTGGATTAAAGAGTTATGTGCAAACTGTGAAGTGATCGATATAGGTGAGAAGGGATGTCCTAATTTTGCGACATTAAAAAAGAAGTTCTGTAAAAATAAAACTGATTTTAATTGTGTGAACCATAGAATGAATTGTGCATTAAATAATGCGGTGTGTATTAGAAAATGGTATGTTGATAATAATATGTCTGTATTTAATTTATTTTAATTATTATTGTGTTGAAAGTTCATAAAAAATGTCTAACTACAATATGAGTGTTTTTATTTGAACCTATGAAATTTTAAATGAGCTGTAATTATGTTCAATTTGAGGTAAACTTACAATAATAGTAAATGAATACTGATAACGGATGACCGCAAATCTAGTCTTATTTTACAGCTACTTTAAAATTTGAATTTACTAAGTAAAAAAATAAAACATAAAATTTAAATTTAAAAGAATAGTATTTATTAAGTACCTCACATATTTACAGTTATAAAAACTATTTACTTAAAGCTACATCGTAATAATATTTTATTTATTTTATCATAACTAACAAAACATTGTGATGGTTATTTTTATAATATCTTACATTACATTTTATTTATTTATACAATTAAGAATATGAAAGTACCTACCTACATTAATACTTTATGTGGAATCATTTTATTACACTAACAAATTAACAAATTAATTTATAATACCTGTCTAATTAAATAGATATAAGTATTTACAATTACCATGACTAATAGCAAACCTTTCATGCACACAGACATATTACACTCACACATTCACACACGCTTATACAGTCCACACATCTTAGTCTACTGTCACTGTTATGTCAGTTCACAATAAAAATTCAAAGAGCAAACACGCTGAAGGAGTTTCATTTCACCAAACAAACGGATATAGACCTTATAGCCCTGAAAATATGGTCCAACGAACCGGATTTATTGAGTTGAGTACATCGGGCGATCGTCGGTCACCGCGTGGCGAGAACAAAGCATTTTCTGAGCGGATTATCGGATTATCTTTGCTAACACCGAGAGTTACGAGTAAAAACAAGTCATTGGCGAAAATAATCAATATAAAACAATATCTATTTGTTTGGATATCGAGTTTCAACATTTTCAACACTTTCTCACACATTGTACAAAATGGAGGTGCTTCTTGCATATCAAAAGGAGACTCTGGAGAACTTGAGAAAAGCAGAGAGAAACTACAAAAAAACACCTAAAGATCGAATTAAAAAACCATATTTAGAAACCAGACTAGACAATTTGGAGGAGCTGTGGAAGGATTTTAAAAATGGACATAAATCAATCATCGGTAAGGTGCGCCAACAGGAGAAGGAAGATGCATATTTTACTCAAGATATGTACGAGGAGTTCGAGGAATTGTATGTGGCATACAAGACTCAACTCAAGGAAGCCCTGCAGCCCTATCTCGCGTCACCAAATACAACGATTTCACCGAAACAAAATGCAAGTGCTGGTCACGTGGTTAGTGAGTGTGAGGTAAAGTTACCGCGCATACAATTACCAACATTTAGCGGTAAATATAGTGAGTGGCAAACGTTCTACGATATATTTAATACCCTTATTCATTCTAACAAGAATTTATCTCCAGTGCAAAAATTACATTACCTTAAAGGTAACCTGTCAGGTGAACCGGAATGTTTATTACGCAATTTCTCAACCACAGATGCGAACTATGAAGACGCTTGGAAACAATTAGTTAAGCGTTATGATAATAAGCGATATAATTGTAATGCCATTATAAGATCATTGTTTACGCAAAAACCAATTATGGGTGAGTCTGCTAGCGCTATTAAGCTTTTATTAGATACAACAACTTCTTGTTTACAAACTTTGCGTAATATGAACATTGATATTAATAACAGCGATGTATTTATTATTTATTTAGTGGTTTCTAAATTAGATACTGAATCCATGAAGCAGTGGGAATACCAACTTGGCTTAATGAATGATGAGTTACCGTCATGGGCACAATTATCTGAGTTTTTGGAGTCAAGATTTAGGTCATTGGAGATGATAGATACAAACAAGGTACCTACACAATCAAAGTCTACCAACTCTAAAACCAAATCTTTTCATGCGTCTACTGACAGTAAAAAGAGTAATTCTAACGTATCTGGCAAGTGTTTTTTGTGTAAAGGTGAACATAATTTGTACCACTGTAAGGAGTTTAGTCAACTTAGTGTAAAAGATAGGCAAGACTATATTCAAAAAAATAACTTATGTTTTAATTGTTTTTCTTCATCCCATCCAGTTATGAAATGTCGGAATTCAGTGAGTTGTAGGCGTTGTGGGAGGAGGCATCATTCATTATTGCATTTTGAGAAGGAGTCGAGCAGCATAGCAAAACCTGATGACGTTTCTACGCCAAGTGAGTCAGATAAAACCGTGAGTACAACTATTTCAACTAATTTTTCGAGTGGAGGATTAGAACCGAGTCGTGTTTTGTTAGCTACAGTGTCCGTTTGGGCATACAATGAGCACGGTTATAAACAACAATTGAGAGGATTATTGGATCAAGGATCACAGGCGTCTTTTATTAGCGAGTCGGTTGTTCAATTACTTGGACTTCCCCGTAAACGAGTCAATGGTACGGTGTCTGGTATAGGTGATGGTGGTCATACCAGTATTAAGCATATGGTTTCTCTTGAGGTGCAATCACGACATAGCCCTGCTTCCTTGATCCAAGTAAACGCTTATGTCTTGCGGTCTGTTACATCATTACTCCCATCCACCAAGTTAAGCACACCTGATTGGCTTTCTTTGAGTAAAATTCCACTAGCTGATCCAGATTACGCCACACCAGGGAAAATTGATATTCTTTTAGGAGCTGAAGTCTATAGTGAGATTTTATTGGATGGTATTATACGTCACAATGAAATATTGGCACAAAACACTACCTTAGGTTGGGTATTATCCGGAAGGGTGTCAAGAAATTCAGTTTCAGCTTTTGGCCGAGTAATCAACATGCATTTACATTTAAGGACAGATGAGATTCTTCAAAAATTCTGGGAGATTGAAGATGAACCTAACTTGATACAGAAAAGGATGACAAAGACTGAAGAAAAATGTGAAGAATTTTATGAGATGACAACTACACGCGATGAAGAAGGGAGGTTTGTGGTTAAATTACCTTTTGACAAGGAAGATCCAGAATGTCAATATGGAAAATTAGTAGTGATAGCTACAAGAAGATGGGATTTTCTTGAGAAGAGATTAGAGAAGAATCCTACTTTGAAAGAAGAGTATAATAAGGTTTTACAGGAATATATTGAGATGAATCACATGACATTGGTGAAGGAAGCGGACATAGAGAATCCCAAGGCAGTTTATCTCCCTCATCATGCGGTAGTGAGGAAAGATAAAGACACCACAAAGGTGAGAGTGGTTTTCGATGGTTCATGTAAAGGTGTTAACGACTGTTCACTTAATGATAATCTCTTGGTGGGTCCTAAGTTACAACAGGACTTAAGACATATCTTAATGAGGTGGCGATGTCACAAGATTTGTATGGTCGCAGATATCGTCAAAATGTTCAGGATGATTAAGGTAAATTCTGAGGATACAGACTTCCAAAGAATTGTATGGAGATCACAGGTAGACGAGCCACTACAACATTATAAATTATTACGAGTGACCTTTGGTACTGCTTGCGCGCCATATTTGGCGGTTAAAACACTTCAAAGGTTAGCGGATGAAGAACGTGCAAGTTTTCCTGTGGCTTCATCAATAACCAAGAGCGATTTTTACATGGATGACCTTCTCACAGGTTGTGACTCCATACAGGATGCTTTACACATTTATAGTGACATGAACAAATTGATGAGTTGTGGTGGTTTCGAACTGCAAAAGTGGAGTAGCAACAATCAAGAATTATTGACACACATACAAGGGGACAAACACCAAGACAGTGATTCCTTAAGAATAAAAACCTCTACCTTATTGAAGGTACTTGGATTAGTATGGCATAGAGAGATGGACGCTTTTCAGTATACCATTAACTTGCCAGACATAAAGGAGCCCATTACTAAACGGCAAGTTTTATCAGATGTAGCCCGGCTGTATGACCCGTTAGGTTGGATTGCGCCTGTAGTAATCATTGCAAAAATATTTATTCAAAGACTATGGAAGTCTAAGCTTGATTGGGATGATGCGCTGACTACTGATTTGAGACATGATTGGCTACAGTTTAGAAAGAGTTTGATACATTTGAAAGGGGTAAACATACCACGATGGTATTATTTTAGTTCAAGGTCAAAGGTTGAATTACATGCATTTGCTGATGCTTCTAAGTTAGCATACGGCGCTGCTGTATATATTCGTGTTGTCAATGAGGAAGGCAATATCTATGTGAGTTTGGTATCAGCAAAGAGCAAGGTGGCTCCTATAGAGAAAGAGGTATCTATACCACGACTAGAACTTTGTGGTGCAGTCCTAGCAGCAAAATTAATTTTTGAGATATCGCAAATAATGCAAGTACCGAAAGAGAATCTGTACGCATGGTCGGATTCTACAATAGTTTTAGCTTGGCTGAGAGGAGGGTCCAGCCGCTGGACTACTTTTGTGAGCAATCGTGTGTCTGAAATTCTTAATATTTTAGACTACGAACAATGGAGACATGTTAGCACTGACATGAATCCCTCTGATTGTGTTTCTAGAGGATTACCTGCGCAAGATTTACTGGAACATCCGTTATGGTGGGCGGGACCATCATGGCTTTCAAAATCAATTGTACAATTTGCTAACCCTGAAAACATACCGGATACTCATGAAGAAGAAAGATCTACAGCTTTGACTGCTGTACCCGTATTAAAAAATGAATTTATTTGGACTATGTTTTCATCAATAGCTAAAACCTTAAAAGTAATGTCTTACTGTAGAAGATTTATACATAATTTGAAATTACCAAGGGAGAAACGTATTCAATATTCAAACTTAATTACACCTTCAGAAATGAATGAGAGTTTAGTGATATGCATCAAACAGGTTCAAGAAGAGAATTTCAGTGAAGAACTAAATTGGTTGAAGAAGAAGGAATTCGTCCCCAAGAAAAGTAAACTCCGCACTCTTTGTCCCATTTTAGATAGAAATGGGTTGCTAAGGGTTGGTGGTCGTATAGATGAGTCAGAAGTTATATACGACACAAAACATCCTATAGTTATGCCCGCTAAGAGTCACCTTACCGACCTCATAATTAAGGATTCACATCTTAGAACTTTTCATGGTGGACCACAAGCTATGCTGTGCTATTTAAAAACCAAATATTGGATATTGCGAGCAAAGGAAAGGGTGAAAAGTCATTACAGAGCATGCGTTAAGTGTTTGAGATACTCTAAGACAAAGAGTAACCAATTGATGGGTCAAATCCCGGAAATTAGATTAAAACCAACTAGACCTTTTAAGTCATCAGGCTGTGATTACATGGGACCTATTAATGTGAGATTCTCACCTGGAAGAGGAGCGAAATCCTACAAAGGATATGTTTGTTTATTTATTTGTATGGTAACTCGTGCTATCCACTTAGAGGTTGTAACTGACTTGACTGCAAAAGCTTTCATAGCAGCCTTCAAGCGATTTACAGCACGAAGAGGCCACTGTCAAGATCTATTTAGTGACAATGGCACTAACTTTGTTGGTGCCAACAAACAACTTCGTCAAATGTTTGATCAAGCTAAGTCAACGGTGTCACGTGAAATCGAGGAATTACTGACTTTGGAGCATACAACATGGCATTTCATACCTCCACATGCACCTAATTTCGGAGGTCTGTGGGAGGCCGGAGTTCGTAGTGTAAAAACACATCTATACAAGGTAATCGGAGACAGCACTCTTACCTATGAGGAGTTGTCTACTGTTTTGTTACAGGTTGAGGCCTGTCTTAATTCTCGTCCAATCACTGTTATGAGTGATGACCCTAACGAGCCTCAGGCTTTGACACCCGGTCATTTTCTTATAGGTGAACCATTGATAAGCATTCCTGATGAAGACTATACTGAAATTAATGTTGTAGGTTTAGACAGGTGGAGATTGACACAAAAAATGGTACAAAACTTCTGGAAACGGTGGTATAAAGAATATTTAGTTAACCTTAATCAACGGTATAAATGGAATACTAAAAAATCTGAGCCTGAAGTAGGTGACATAGTAATTTTAAAAGACGACAATATTCCCCCTGCTAAATGGATTCTAGGAAGAATAACTAATAAATATTTAGGTCCTGATGATGTAGCACGTGTTGTATCTATTAAATGTAAGAATGGAGAATTTAAACGTCCCATTAGTAAAATATGTGTTTTACCTAAATAAATTTATTGTCATGTCCACTATTGTGTAACTTTTATATAAGTACTACTTACTCATTAAGATTTTAAGTTGTAAGATACAGCTATCTGATATGTGTATTGTGTAACTAACTTTACCCTTTTAAATTAGTGCTAATTATGCTTTGAGTTATTGTTACAGGCGATAAGATTATAATTACTGAGCTATGTTAAAAAAAAAAAAAAATGTCTTTGTCAGTTAGAATCAACATTTGTGTTTACATTATAACGTATATCTAACTATAGCCCTCCTAGTTCCTATGTAGGTATAGTTTACTGAGATGTTTTTACTTACTTAGTTTATAAAAATAAAACTTGTAATTAATTGTTAAGTTACCTATTATCACGGTGGGCGGTTAAAATTAGCTTATTAATGTATAAATATTAGTATTAAGTTTGATTCTAAAAATGAAAACAAAAACTTGTTATGTAGTGCCAAGATATACACATGAACAGTGACACTTACTCATAATGTTAAGTTTACTCTAATTTGCAAGAAGTTTTGTTTTATATCCTATTTTTAAAGGTTGATTTTGTTGGAACTTTTACATGATTTAGAAAGTACGTTCATGCACTACGTACTTTGGTGGGCGGTATGTCTAATTAAATAGATATAAGTATTTACAATTACCATGACTAATAGCAAACCTTTCATGCACACAGACATATTACACTCACACATTCACACACGCTTATACAGTCCACACATCTTAGTCTACTGTCACTGTTATGTCAGTTCACAATAAAAATTCAAAGAGCAAACACGCTGAAGGAGTTTCATTTCACCAAACAAACGGATATAGACCTTATAGCCCTGAACAATACCAATATTAAACTAATTATTTATTTCTACTGAATATACAAACTAGGTAGATACATTAGTTACTTACTAATAATAATCATCACCACAAAGTTTCTTTGAAATTTTACGTATCAATGATTGTGTCTCTTCCATAACATTGTCCACCGGTTCACTAACTACATATTGTGCACTTAATACCACGTTCTCATTGTCACTTAAACTTGCAGCACTTGCTTCTTGTCGCTCACTGATGTCTATCACTTGTATCTGGATCAGTCGTAAACCTTTTTTCTTTTCGTTGTTTATAACGAACGACGATTGACTTATAGAATGTTCAGCAGGTGCCTTCCGTTTTAAACCCTCCCGTCTTGCTCTAGGCTTTTTGTTGATTGGTTCAGGTCTTTGTTGCTCTGGAGTATGCCAGCTTAAACTTGGAGTTGGCCAACCTTGACCGTATTGTGAGAAGATAAAATCAGGAGAATCGCACATTATTGATGATCTGAAACAAACAAAGTTATAATTATTGATAATAATTATGTTTAACAGCTTAAGAAATAATTTTATAAATATGTATAAGCTTGTGCAATACTTACAATTTGTTTTGTTTTTATTCAACGTGATATGACCACTCCGACCGACTGTGTAATGATAGAATAATGTTCTACACAATAATATTACTGTGGAACGTGGCTAATATGTAATTAGACTCCATAAAGCGACACGCTGTGAATCAATTTCATGTTTCAACATGTCCGAGCACCTGTTCGGTGTCAAATTCTACAACGCGCGTGCGAACTTCGAGGCACGAGTCCTTTGTCATCAAAAATGAACATTTTATGTTTATCAAGTTGGAACCTGTATCAACACGCTGGGATCCCTGTGTGCTTTGTAATCAATCAGGAATGGAAATAAAACAGATATAATTATAACCATTAAATACTATTTATTTATTTACTACCAATATAAGAAAACTTATCACATAGCGGCATGGCATTTCATACAAACTTAAGTCCGAAGTTTTGGAAATGAATAATATGAATTAATAAAACTTGATACGTCACAAAAAGTTAGTAAATTATATTTTAGGAATTTTACGAAATGCTGTGTCGCGTAAACGCTCTTAAAACTAATTAAGTACTAAGTTCTAAAGTT
Organism: Xestia sexstrigata; assembly: GCA_941918905.2. Classification (NCBI taxonomy): domain Eukaryota; kingdom Metazoa; phylum Arthropoda; class Insecta; order Lepidoptera; family Noctuidae; genus Xestia; species Xestia sexstrigata. The sequence continues at coordinate 127,312 of CALNXC020000003.1, read as the reverse complement.
TTATACATAATTTGCTATAAGTAACAGTTAAAATAATAATATCTATTTGAGGCACCAAGAAAATTTAAATTTTTACAATTACATTACACATTATTTGACCTTACTTTAGGTAATTATCATTACATTTGAACGTTATCTAAATACATTGTAAAAAATGTATCTACTGTAATTACTTACATTAAAAATAATGGCAATTCATTACTTAAATATAGTTGCATTACCCCAAGCTAAAGTAGATACCTTATCAAACGATAGCAACCGCTTATCATCATTGCTTGAAAGTGCTACTTTATTTACATCCTGAGTGAATATTTCATGTTTTATCGACTTAAAAAAAAAATAAAAAAAATAAAAAAAAAAAATAAAAAAAAAAATACATTTAATTCAGACTAATAAAATGTCCAAACAAAACATTATACATTATTAAACAAAACATTTTTTTTGTGAATGACTTTACAATTGTACAAAACGTTTTTATAATCTAACATATTTAAATTTTTCGTAACACATTTTTTTGTACCTTTTGCTTTCTTTATTGTTTTGTCTAAAGTTTTAATACAATAAAGCTTTGAGCGCAGTCCTACGAATTCTTTGATAATTTTACCACCCATTTCATCTTTAAATAACCCTGGAACCTTCTTATTAATAATTGGTAAGTTAAATTCGTTGTTTAAGTCGTAGTTGCTGGTATCAAAATATTTTAGAAAATGTTCATTGATATCTTGATAAATGTCATCAGTATTTACATCATAAACCAAACTATCCGTATCAGTATAACACAATTCAATTCGGTTACCATAACAAGGCTTTATGATTGAATAATGGAAGTCATACATGTGACTCTTAGATAATTCCAATACAGTAAATCCTATATATATTGGTTTATTAAGAATAACGCGAGAAGGCTTCATTTGGATTGCCACTAGATCATCAGAAAATACTGAGGCGCTATGAAAATATGGACTGCCGATCAATGTCTCAGCACAAGTAGTCTTTTTTGTTTTATTGTTCAAGTCACACCACTTGTTTACTAACTTAACATCTATTCGATGCTCATTATTTTCCAGAGTCTTTCCAAAAATACTATTGTTCAATAATTTGAAAAAATCTTGTTCAAACGTTGACTCTGCTTTTTGACGTAACTGGGTGTTAATATCAATATATTGTTTTAAAAAACAGCTTTGCTTGAAAACAATTGCATGATGAATCCTTCGTAATACCAATCCGTGCTGCAAGCATTTTTTTAAATGTATGTAATGAATAATATAGCGGTATTTGTCATACAAATTCGGTATTAATTTTTTATTCTTACCACCGGGTGGGACGAATTTTTCTGAGCAAAATGGAAAGTCATTATGTTCAATGTGCAATGTTGTAGGATATAATAAATCAACTTCAAGAATATAACCGTTTTCCGCAGTATCGCTTAAATCTATTAAGTTCAATTGCAAATCATCTATTTCCTGTCCACTCATGAATCTAAAATCCGAATGAGGCAAATATTGACACATGCTATAGCCATATAAATTGTTACAATCTAAATAAATAATAAATTAATTCGGAAGGGATGGGTCGTAAGAATCTAAGTATTTATGATTGGCTTGGGCATGTCTTCTGGAACACATACAAATACCTCCTCTAATACCTGTTTGTATCATCCTATAAATTTGAACATCACTTATCAATTCTAATTTAATTCTAGTTTTCAAAAGCATTGCATCGAATGATAGACTTGGTGCCGTAAGATAGAACGCGGGATCCAGATTGTAATGTCGTTTACATGTTTTTCTAAAACTTTCAAACACGTCTGTAAGCAAAAGAACGTCGTTTTTAAGGTATAAATCTGTATACATACCCATGTTACGAATATTAAATACTGACCAAACGGACTGAGCGTGTTCATAGTCTTCATCAGTAATTGACTCATTAGTTAAAGAGTTAAAAAAACATTTTTTAGAGGGTAAACACGTATCTTCGTAAAGTTTCCATTGAGACATATAGTCGTACGGATAAACTCCTTTACGGGTAAGTAGATCGAATTGTGTTTTTTCGGGAAAATAAAATTTTAATTGTTTAAATTCTTGTTTTTTCATTGTAATAACCAACTTTTCTAAGCTTGTTCCTAAAAACTTGAAAGAATCTACAAATCGTACCTGTATGCTTTCATTATCGGAAATCGGAATATACTTCGTGAAAGAAATATAATTTTCTTTTGTTTTAGGTATGACTTTAATAGATCCTGGAGCTTTACCTAATTCTTTTATGAAAAGATGGCAATCATAACCCGATAAGTTATGAAAAAATACAGGCAGAAACTTAGGCATTTTATATTGTAGGTTACAGTAACTGTGAGCTGCGCCACGATATTTACCAGTCAAATGACAATGATCGCGAACCCTATCACCAAACAAGAAATTCTCACAAATATGACATGTATCAGAGTTTTCAAAATCGAGAGCATTCTCATTCGTGTAAATCATAGGAATGGTATTATTTAAAATTCTATACAGCTTTTTAGCGTCTTTATAGATAGACTTCACAAATTTCGAAACGCAATCCAAACCACGATACGAGACGTAACGATTATAGGTTTTATCTAGAGTGCATGTAATATAATAAGCGAAAGCGATGGGCACATGTCGCTGTCTCGTAACGGTGCTCGCCTGAGTTGGGTCAGGTTCGCAGGAGTCGTACCGCTCTAGCATTGTTTCAAAATCTGCATATATAACAAATGGAACAAATTGCTTTCTACCATAATTTTCAAACTGAATGAAAGAACCCTTTGGAGGTAGTTCAGTAGCAACTCCTCCACAACTGTGTGAATTCAGATCATCACATGAATCAAAGAACATTAAACAAACATCACAAAAGTATAATTTACTGTGGTGACTTGTTATTTGTTTTTTAACAAGACGAGGTAAATCCTTAATGAGACAGTAATGTGATAAATCATCTTTTTCTAAGTAAAGTAAATGAATCACTTTCCTCTTCAAAGATTTTGGTTTATAAAACGGTCCAATCACGGAATTATTTTTAAAGCCATATATATATACACAAATTTCAGGGTTATTTAATTCGAATCGAGCAATATCTGAGAAACTCAATGGAAATTGAATGTCTTTTATATTTAACACGCTTTGAAAATGGGGGTAAGACGATACTCTTTCAGGATGAGTTTTAGCTGGATATAAAGCAGCAACAACTGACCATAAAAAGCAATAATTATCTTTATTGCGAATATTAATACATGCTTTTTTTGATTTAATTGATGTCGGCAACTCGATAAAGCTTGAACCGCGCAAAGGTTGGTATTTGTTAACATTAACTTCCAAATACGAACTGTTTAAAAATGTCCACCCACTGTCACGATCTTGAAATTCTTCTATCTTTTTTTTCAACGTGTTTCTAACCTGAGATGCTAATGAATCATAATCATAATTCTGATGTACTACATAATTCTTTGTAGCAAATGATTTCATCTCCTGACTATCATTTTTAACCATCAAAAACAAAGCAAAATATTCGAAATTAATTTTTAGACAGATATGATCCCTAAGAGATTTGTTTATTAATGTCTTGATTTTTTCTTGACTGTTATTCAAAAACGAATCTAAAGAATAATTTTCGTTAGTATCAATAATTCTATAAGAAGCTATACGATTTAGAAATGCAGAATGAATTAATTCAACACCTTCGCAAACGTATGAAATATTTTTATTTTTATGATCGGTACTGCGTAGATGACCTGTCCAATGACTGCGCTCAACAGATATGTTACAAACAGTGCAGAAAGGCATTCTATCGTAATTAATTACCTGCTAAGTTTAAAAATAAAGATTTATTTTGGATGCCTCAAATTTAAATTTTAAATGAATAATGTAACTTATTTAAAATGTATCTTATCATATCACTATAAATATGGGCTCTGAGTCATCGAACAACTCGTGAGCCTTATGCATGAATTTTGTAGTGAGTTTCACTGCGAGCTACCTTTATCCAGTTGCAGTTTTAATCTTATTTTGGATGCCTCAAATTTAAAGTTTAACTTATTTAAAATGTATCTTATCACTAAAATATACCGGCTCTGAGTCATTGAACAACTCGTGAGCCTTATGCATGAATTTTTGTAGTGAGTTCCACTGCGAGCTACCTTTATCCAATTGCAGTTTTAATGCAACTTGGGACTTCTTCCAACGCTCCTCAGGAGCAGTGGAGATGATGTCTTCTTTATGGTACACCTTCAGTTCCACAAAGAAGGCGCCCCTTAGGTCCGCTGTCCGTCGTACCTTCCCGTTGGCGACGCGGGACAGCAAGGATGAACCTAACTCCGACTGCGGAGGAATGCCATCTAAGTCGTCCAAACCGAAAAGATCGGTGCTCCCTGGTCTCTTGTTACTGTAAAAAATAATAATTTTATTTTAATAATTTAGAAGAAACACTTTTCTAGATACAAACTTATGTTGAGCGAAAAATAAGTAAGTATGTACTTAAAAATATTTTTGCAAATCAAAGTTCTCTATTGAAATCTACTTTATATTGTAATATTTGTGAAAGTAATAACTTAGAAAATAAAAAGTAGTCATAAACTACCTTGATCCTAATTCCACGACCGAGGAAGCTTTGCGCTTTGTTGTTTTTTTCGTAGGCTGGCTCTTGCTCGGCACGACCTTTGTAGCAGTCGGCGGGCTCTTTATGTTGTCGGACACACGGGAAACGTCGGAGTCAGACCTAATACACAAGATAAAAAAGTACTTAATATTTTATATAACAAAACAAATAACCGTTTAAGGTCTTTTTTGAGATACAATAATCAATTTATAACAGGTTGAGAACAGTTACATCAGCCGGCAGGCAGAAACCAGGTCCGTAGCTGAGTAACAGTCACGATGGATAGACAGAACATGATAATTACAACAGCCGGCAGGCAAAAACCAGGTCCGTAGCTGAGTAGCAATCACGATGGATAGACAGAACATGATAATTACAACAGCCGGCAGGCAAAAACCAGGTCCGTAGCTGTGCATTATGACTACTAATTTAAAATTAAGAAGTACTCACTTACATGATTTAAAGTTGATTTTAAAGTACTGCTAGTACTACTTGTCACTTTGAAGATTCTGGAGCGAATGTGATTTATTGATTTAATTAATTCGTTTATATTCACAAAAATACTATTTCAGCATAAAATAGATCGTTTCAATTTTAAACTCTAAGTACATGTCTTACAGTTGTATAAAAAAATATGTCGTTTACGTCATATTGAACCATATTGATCGCATACCAATTTCGCTAAATTGCAATTTGTTCATGAGCAACCGCAAAATAAAGCCGACAAAGTGAACCCGATCCCTGTTATTCTTTATGACTCAATACTAAATTAATATGTATAATTAATTGAATAATTGATGTATGTTTGTTGAGAATTTTTATCATCACAATTACGTTTATGTGAGAGGTGAAACTCGTAGGTAGGTCGCGTCGTTGAAAGTAAATTTGTGAGCATAGTTAACTCAAGAAGTAAGTAGGTAGTTGAAAATAATCATAACTATTTTGTTAATATACCATTTTGTAATACGCACAAACCAATCCGTGTGGTTGTTAATGTTAAGTTGCAGTTAAACTCGGGACTAATATTATAATCACATGAAAATACTACTTTGGAATAAGTTCATTTATAAATACTCACAAATAAAATTTTTATTCGTATTATTAAATAATCACTTAAACCCACAATTAAAGAATCCGAGAATCTGTATCGTGTGGGAATCGAACACACGTGTCTGAGTTATGGTTTTATAGTGGTCTAATTTACGATAACAACTTTAGTTTAATTTTAGTATAGGTAGGTACTATTACAATGCTCCCAAATAATCTTGTTGTGCACAGGGTTCTCTTTTATGTAAGTTAAAATCGCACTCGATCGAAGTGGCTAATGGTTCATCCAATAATACATGTTGTACTTGATAAAAATATATCATATACATACATAATCTTAGTACCTAGAAGAATGAAACACAATAAATTAGAAGCGATTACAAACTGTAAATATAAATACGAAAATAATATTTAGGAAGTTCTATAAAAGACGAATTCAGTGTTTACAACATGATAGTCGATCATGTTACTTAGAATATGGAATGCAATTTGATGTGACCGTGGGAAGCGAGCATTGCATTGACATTGAACTTTGCCGATTCGAAAATAAACATAAAGCTAATTTACATCTATGAAGCAACCACCGGGTACGGTTACCGTCAACGGAACAGTCTACAGCAGCGGATTCACACACAGTTTGTACGCTTGATTGAATAATGTGCAATACGGTTCTGATCCGGTTGTCGTTTTCAAGTGTATCTGCACCTTAGCTTTATGCATGCAAGGCAAGGATCGACTATCCGTGTGACCACGCTTACCACTTGATTGTTACGTGTTGATGTAAAAGGTTGATGTTTCGTCTGTAATGTGTTAAATTAAAATTTAGATGTCCTCAAGCCAATCTGGTCACAGAAAAAATGTGTGGGCCTAAAGGTGTGCACTGCTTTACTTTTGTGGAGAGACATGAGACAATCTGTCCTAAATTTTAGTTTAATGTACGTGGTATCCTAAAGTTCAGATGTCCTCGAGCCAATCTGGTCACGAAAACGGGTATGTGTGTAATCCTAAGCGGCAATGCACCATCCTAATAAGTATGTGGAGAGACATGAGACAATCTGTCCTGAATTTTAGGTTACTGGTTCGTTCAGATACAGATCTAATTATGTTAACGGAAAGTATGTGTGTTGTATGTTTAAATCAATGTATAGTAAGTTTCATAGTTGTTTTAAGCTGGTGAGTATAATTAAATGAATCCGAGACGTAAAGGATGTATCGTCTGTAATGTGTTAAATTAAAATTTAGATGTCCTCGAGCCAATCTGGTCACAGAAAAAATGTGTGTGGACCTAAAGGTGTGCGCTACTTTACTTTTGTGGAGAGACATGAGACAATCTGTCCTAAATTTAGTTTAATGTACGCGGTATCCTAAAGTTCAGATGTCCTCGAGCCAATCTGGTCACGAAAACGGATATGTGTGTAATCCTAAGCGGCAATGCACCATTCTTAAGTATGTGGAGAGACATGAGACAATCTGTCCTGAATTTTAGGTTACTAGTTCGTTCAGATACAGACCTAATTATGTTAACGGAAAGTACCTATGTTATATGTTTGAATCAAGGTATAGTAAGTTTTATAGTTGTTTTAAGCTGGTGAGTATAATTAAATGAATTTTAGGTCAACCATCAATATTGACATTTATAACTCATTGTCGCTAACTCAAACAAATGTTTCAACCTAGTGGAATAGGCGCCGAACCAGTATTTTACTGCACTATGTAGGAATTCATACTCCACCTTCCGTTTCATCGGGTGGAATAGGCGCCGAACCAGTATTAGACATTTTACTGCATCGAGAGTGAAGGCGATGATCATTCCATCGGGTGGAATAGGCGCCGAACCTGTGGATTTCATTTATATTATTGGGCATTCTACTCCACCGAGAGTGACGGAGGCGAACGGAGTGAGCCGAAGGAACGGAAGGTGGAGTAGAATGCCCAATAATATCCTACTTACACTTCGATGGAAAAGTAAATGATGAATCACATAAACCGGTTCAGGCTGCTAAGTCAACGCAACTTACTCAGAGCGCCGCCGCCGCCGGTACTACGACCACACCGCCCGCCTCGCAATCCGAAGTAGCTTTGTGTGCGACGTCCATTGCGTGTGCACGCAATTGTCACGCAAGCGCTTGCCACGATCGGCGCGATGATAAGCAGCAACGTATGTCGTCGACGACTGTATTGTTAGCGACCGCGCAAGTTATCGTTTACGATGGTGCTAATGAGCCGCACTTGGTGAGGTGTTTGTTGGATACAGCATCACAATGTAATTTCATGTCAGTTGATTGTTATAATCGCATCGGATTACGAGATAATTATAAAGAAACAAGATTAATAATTAGAGGTATCGGCGGTTCGGAAAAGCCTTGTAAGGGTTCCGTAGACTTTAAAATATATTCGCGTTTTAATGAAGACATTAACTTTGAAGTTTCCTCCCTTGTGGTGGATCGCATTACGGATGCGTTACCGAACGCTCACGTAGACGTGTCTCAACTTAATCATTTGATGAAGTTACCGTTAGCGGACTCTGATTTTGCGCGGCCGGGTAAAATCGACGTTCTATTAGGTGCCGCCGTACTACCGCACATATTCCTACAAAATGTCGTGCACAGTAATCAAGCGAACATTCCTCCCGCTATTGAGACGGTATTGGGGTATGTGATTATGGGTGCGGTACCGACGTCACACGTTTCTAATTACGCCTTGTCTTGTTGTGCCGTTCTTCAAGAGAAAAATATTGATACTCTGCTCAAGCGATTCTGGGAGCTTGAGGAGGTCTCCGCACCGCCTTCACAGAGCCGAAAGGAACTCGAATGTGAGGAACACTTCTGCGCTACCACAGTTCGTGATGACACCGGCAGATATGTAGTGGCGCTGCCCTTTAGTGACGATCCAGACATCGAGTTTGAGAGGTCTGTACCGCATAAGGTCCTCGGCTTACGCTGGGACAAATCCTGTGATAGTTTCCGGTTTGACGTCGCACCACCCGACGATAAGTGCACCAAGCGCACCATGCTGTCAACAGTTGCTCGACTGTGGGACATACTGGGTTTTGTGGCTCCCACAATTTTGTATGCCAAGCTCTTGATCAAAGAGCTCTGGCTATCAAAGTGTGAGTGGGATGACGCACCTCCCGACCATATCGTCGTCGCTTGGAAGCAATTTTGTATTGAGCTTTCCGCGCTCAACCAAATTGTTATACCACGTCATCTTGGGTTGGTCGACGGATGCATCGTAAATCTGATAGGATTTGCTGACGCCAGCGAAAGCGCTTACGGCGGAGTCGTATATTTGCAAGTCCGCATTGGATCTAACTACTCAGTGCAGTTAGTTTGTGCTAAGTCCAAGGTCTCGCCGGTTCTGCCGGAAGCTCTACGCGGGAGTCGTGCGGTCCATGGCCCTTTACGGGGCCCCGGTGTGGGCGCGTTCATTGAGGCGGCGAGCCGCCCACTACCTGAACGCGCCCCAAAAGGTGGTAGCCGTAAGGCTGGCCCGTGGGTACCGCACGATCTCCCGTGAGGCGGCGTGCCTCCTTGCCGGATTGCCGCCATGGGATCTGGAGGCAATTGTCCTCGCGCGCCTGCACGAATGGCGTGCGGAGGTGCTACGCCGGGGGGAAACTCCGCTGCCGCGACAAATTGTCTTGCAGCGGACAGACTTCCGGCATGATCTCATGGCGACATGGAGAGAGCGACTGTCGCAACCCCGTGCAGGGCACGCCACAATAGTGGCGGTAAGTCCCCTCTTTGAGGAGTGGCTTGAGAGACGCCACGGCGTCCTCACCTTCCGCCTGACGCAGGTCCTCACCGGACACGGTTGTTTCGGGAGGTTCCTGCACCGAATCGGGCGGGAGGAAACGCCCGGGTGTTTCCATTGCGAGGATCGACCGGAGGACAGGGTGGAGCACACGGTGGAGATGTGCCCCGCGTGGGCGGAGCACCGCCGTGTCCTCGAAGCGGCGATTGGCGGCGGCGACCTCTCGCGTCCGGCCCTGGTGCAAGCCATGGTCCGGAGCGAGACGGAATGGGACGCCGTCACCTCCTTCTGCGAAGCAGTAATGCTAGAGAAGGAGGTGGCGGAACGTGAGAGGGAGAGAACCTCACAGCGTCCCGGCCGCCGCGGGAGACGCCCCGGGCGTCGGGGGCCACCACGTGGCCCCCGGCCACCGTAGGCGCGGGCCTGTGGACGGTGGGCTATGGGCTAGCTCGCCGTCCGTCCGTCTCATGACGACAGGCCGTGTCGACGGCGCGTTCGTGTTCCACGCGCGCCTCAAAGAGAGTCAGCAAAAAGGAAGGGGTCCGCAAGGACCGATGCCTGCCGGGGTTGCGGGACTGTTCGAAAGAGATACCGTGGCCCCGGAACACAAAGGGCGATGAAGGAACATGGATGGGTTTTAGTCAGTAAAAGTCTGACACTCCCTCCCGCTCCGCACAGAGCGGGAGAAGTCATTTGATGATTTCCCATCCGAAAAAAAAAAAAAAAAAAAAAAGGTCTCGCCGGTTAAAACCATATCGGTTGCGAGATTGGAGCTGTGCGCGGCCCTCCTGTTGTCTCAGTTGCTCTGCAAGGTTCGGGACACGGTTTTGCCCCACTAACCCATTAATAAAATATACGCATTTTCCGACTCCAAAGTAGCGCTCGCCTGGATCCGTTCGTCACCGCACCGTTGGCAGACCTTTGTCGCCAATCGCGTTACTAAAATAATTGATCTGGTTCCCGCTACTTGCTTCCACCACGTCGCTGGTATTGAAAATCCAGCTGACTGCCTTTCTCGTGGGGTTACTCCATCTAAACTTCTGCAACATCCTTTGTGGTATTGTGGGCCATCCTGGATTTCCCATGATCCGTCAGGGTGGCCCATACAATCCTGTGACTACAGTGCAGATGTCGAGGATGCTCCTGAGCGGAAGTCGCTCTCTCGTCACGTGGTCTTTGATGTCGAGGAATCTCCGATCTATGCACTCGCGCTGCGCATGTCGTCGTGGACGAAGTTACTGCGCGCCATAGTCTATGTCTGTAGGTTTCTTAAGCAACTCCCTAATGGGACCTTTGTCTCAAGCTCTGATCTCGAATTCGCAGAGAATATCGTCCCCGTAGTTGGAAAATTAAATAACTCTGATTTTGTAGTTCTGAGATAAACGCGATTTAGTGTTTTTTTTTTAGTTAATGTACATTTGTTAAAAAATGTGAGACAATTTTACCGTCGGTAATTTTATATTTTGTGGACCTGATTACCTTTTACATTTTGCTTTAACAAACTGAAGTCTATCTTTAAGTATAACTAAATAACACATAAAAATCAAGTTGTTTAATTTTGCCACAACTGTTATTTATAACGTAACTACAATTAGCAACTTATTTCGGCTATTTATTTAGTTTTCCTACAAGCTAAACACATTTGGTAGAGAAAAATTTGGTGGAATAAATGCAGTTATTAAATTCATCAAACTCGAAATATTTTTAAATGTAAAATTTAGTGGCTTTGTACGTTATTATTACTTTGATATTTTTTTTAACTATTATTGGTCTCATTTAAAATAAAAGCTGTATTATGATATTAATAAAGTTTTAAGGAAGAAATGGAAAAGTACAATAAAATTTAGAAAAAGTGTATTGTAATCATTTTACCACAAACTTAAAAAAATAAACAAAATTACACCAATTATAACAAGAGGAAACAAATTAACTTAAAGTATTCTTTCAAATCAAAACGGAAAATAATTTGAAACCAAAAATAACATTGTGTGCGTACCTGAAGCTCAGCAGTCCGGACTTCTCCGTCGCCCCCAGGCTCAGGCCTCAGGTGGACCGCTCTGGTGGTCAGACACGTGAATAGTCCTACGTACCTTTTTTCATGCTGACGACCAACGGTGACTGACAGTGGGCCGAAGTAGTCAAGCCCGGTGTAGGTGAACGGCCTCTGATGATGTGCTAGGCGCGTTCTGGGGTGGTCGCCGGTCGCAGGCACGGAGGGTTGTGCCTTGCGAATACGACACTGTAGGCATTGTGCCAGTATCTTCTTCGTGGTCGGCCTCTCCTGATGACCCAATAATGTTGTCGCACCTCGTTGATGGTGAGCTCTGTATCGCTGTGCTGTAGGCTTCTATGTGTCCAGTCTATATATAAATGGGTGATGCGATGGTCACCGTGTAGAATGGATGGTTGCTTCGCATCGTCGGCTATTTCGTGGATGGCGGCGATATGACTTTTCAGCCGTATGACATCATCATCATCATCATTTCAGCCGAAAGACGTCCACTGCTGGACATGGGCCTCTCCCAAAAGGGGGGTTTTTGCCATAATCGCCACGCTTGGCAGGCGGGTTGGCGATCGCAGTGCGGTTGTTACAAAAGCACAGAGAACGCTGCTGCCCATTCTCTAGCAAGTCCCTTAGTCGCCGCTTACGACACCCACAGGATGATATGGGATGGTGTTATTCTTTACGTCCGACACCATACAGAACAGAGCCGTATGACATTGTCTATTAATTCTATACGAAGCGGCCTCAGTCGACTGTCCTTTTCTATGGACTTCTGTTGCTATAGATTTGATATTTCTTGAGAGAACGACTGTTGCTGTGAGACCTGTACTAGTAGTATCTCTGCTTTTCGGAGAAGTTCTGCTTCAATAGTGTATTTCTCGACCCGAGTGCCTGATGTCTTCGCCGTCATCTTGGGAAGGGGTTTGGTCGCCTTCTTCTGTTTTCTCCAGTCAGGATCCTTTTCTGTATTTTTCTGTGTTCGTTTGTAGAACGTTTTCTCCGTTTTCTTTTGACAGAGATATATGAAGCGTAGGACGCTCGCTGTAGCACGAAATAGTCGCTCCCATTTCGAGAATCGTACTGCATCTGGAATAACTTCTGTCAGAGAAGAGCTGTTGTTACCTTTTCTATCGGTGACTGTGAGTGTTCTTTCGTCCCCTGTTTCTGTGTTGATTGGAGGTTTCTCTGTTGGCCACGTCGACGGTTCGTTGTACAGAAAACTAGGTCCACGGAACCACTCATGATGCGAGTCAAAGTAGTGTGGTACGTCGCGAGTGGCGCTGTCGGCTATGTTCATTTTCGTAGGTACCCATCGCCAGTCTTCGACCTTGCTGTTTTCTTCTATAGATGCTATGTGATGGGCGACAAACGGTTTGTATACTCGTAATCCTCTTCGAATCCAGGTGAGGGCGGTCTTGCTGTCTGTCCAGTACGTCACTGATGCCGTGTTCTTCTATGACGGCTGCTGCTACGCGGGTTCCCAATACCGCGGCCCGTAGCTCGAGGCGCGGTATTGACTGTAGCTTGATTGGTGGCACTTTCGCCTTTGCCATGACGAGAGTGACGTGCTGTTTACCGTCTGCTGTTGTCGATCGCCAGTAGACTGCTGCTGCGTACGCCATCTCGCTCGCGTCGGTGAAGACGTGGACTTCTGTTTCTGTAGCTTCACTGTATCCCGGATAGCATCTTGGTAAGTCGACGTTCTTGAGCTGTCGCAGATGTTGCACCCAACTTCTCCACTGGGAGGACAGGTCTGGTTCGAGCGCCTGGTTCCAGTTGGTTCCTCGCCTCCAAGCCTCCTGGAGAATCTGTTTGGCTCGAATAGTTACCGGAGAAGCGAGGCCCAGCGGGTCATATAGTGACATGACGATTTTCAGTGCTTCTCTCTTCGTCGGCGCCTCCTTGTCCAAGATGACGCTCAATAGACGTTCGAGCGTAAGGTTGAAGCCTAGCGTGTCCTCACTCGGATTCCATATCAGTCCAAGTATCTTTTTTGTATTGTCTGTTTTCCCGATGTTAACTACTTCAGTCCTGTTCTGTGTCGGGTCTTTAGTTTCTAGAACTTCTGTGCTGTTTGAAACCCATTTTTTGAGTTCAAACTTCGCCTGTAGGTGTATGTTCTTCACCGTTGTTGCTATGCGTGTCGCTTCTTCGACGGTTCTGTAGCTGGCGAGGTAGTAATCCATGTAATGACTCTGTATGATGGCTGCCACCGCTTCTGGTTGACTTTCGCCGTGCCGTTTCGCGTTCCAATTTTTTGCGTAGATGGCTGTGTACGGTGAGCTTGCCGCGCCGAATATTATAGACGTCATGCGGTATTCTTCAGGGGCGCCTTCTCTTATATCGCCTCTCCAAAGATAACGAAGGGCGTCTCTGTCCTGTCTTCGCACCTTCACTTGCATGAACATTTCTGCTATGTCGTCGGCAACTGCTATCGGGTGTCGGCGGAATCTCATCATGACGCCGGGCAGCAACTGTAGTAGGTCTGGACCCGTGAGTAGGAAGTCGTTCAGTGACATCCCTCCTGATTTGGCTGCGGCGTCATGGACTATTCGGAGTTTTTCCGGTTTCATGGGATTGAACACGTTACAATGGGGTAGGTACCATGACCTACCAACTGTGCTTGTCTTGGGTGCTTTTACGGCGTATCCCTTACTTATGTACGAGTTCGTCTGTTCTGTATATCTGTCTCGAAGAGCAGGGTTGCTATCGAGATTTTTCTCTGTTGAGACGAGCCTCTTGAGTGCTGTCTCGTAACTGTCTGGCATTTCGATCTTTTCGCTTTTCCAGAGCAGGGCTGATTCTTTCCTCAGATGCATTTTGTTTTATGGCAATTATAAACAACTTAATTTATTTAATTTTATTTGCCTAGCATCTTTTAATTAACATTCTCTAGTTGTAAAAGAAATAGATAACATCAAGTATTTATAAATTAGGTACGTTATATCAGAATTCTGAATAGCAGAATTAAATAAATATAGTTATTTAGTTTTCCTAGAACGTGGCAAATTTTGTGAAAGAATTTTTAAGTTGACGAAAAATTCAACAACTCATGTGATTTAATTTACTTGACATTCAACTTATCATTGACCACAGTTATTGATTTATTTACTGAGTTATTTATTTTTCCTCAAAAAAAATTGTGTTTGTCTGAAGATATTTATTATTCCATCTGTCCGACAAAAATAGCTATCTTTTTGGAACTGAATAAGATACGAAAATGCCTGTAAGGCTCAAATATGCGGCATGTTTTAGGTGTTTTGAAAATAGGGAAAAGTCAATATCGCCAAAATCGGACTTATTTAATTTTCCAACTACGGGGACGATATATTGTTGCGAGTAGTCCAGGCTGTTTATTTTAGTAACGATATTAAAAATTTAATAAATAATGTATCATGTTCTCCCGCGCTCCTTAAGCTCAAGCCGTTCCTCGATGAGCATGGCATCGTACGCGTCGGCGGTCATCTTTCTAATTCGGACGAACCTTACAATTACAAACATCCTTGTGTGTTACCGCGTCACGACCATGTCGTTGACCTTCTTGTTGATTTTTATCACAAGAAGCATCTCCATGCCGGTCCGGAGTTGCTTATGTCCTTACTCAGTCATAAATATTGGATTTTTGCTGCAAGGTGAATAATTCGCCACAGAATACATAAATGTAACGTCTGTTTTAAATCCCGTCCTCACCCGGGCTATCCTCAAATGGCTGATCTTCCTGGCCATCGCGTCAAGCAAGTGGATAAAGCGTTCACACATACCGGTTGTGATTATGCGGGTCCGCTTCAGTACACGCCAGTGCGTGGTCGAGGCGTAAAGAGTCGCAAAGCCTGGTTATGCATTTTCACGTGCTTAACGACGCGCGCTACGCATATTGAGGTCGCAACGGATCTAAGCACGGTGTCTTTTATAGCAGCCCTAAAACGATTTCTCTCGCGGCGCGGCCCGGTGCAGTGTCTGTACACGGACAACGGCACGTGTATCGTAGGCGCGAATTCTTATTTGCGTGACCTATATAAGTTTCTCAACCGAGAATATCGTGATCGTCTTCAAGAAGAACTTTCCATAAATCGCATTGACTGGAAGTTCATTCCACCTGCTTCACCACATTTCGATGGTTGTTGGGAAAGCATGGTCAAGGTAATCAAAACGCATCAAAGTCATCTCTTCAAAGTCATAGGTCAGCAGATCCTTTCCTACGAGGAGCTTTTGACGGTGCTCGCCCAAGTCGAAGCACTGGTTAATTCGCGCCCGCTCACGGCACTGAGTAGTGATCCCGCAGAATCATCCGCGTTAACGCCTGCGCACTTCTTACACACCGCGCCATTGTCGTCGCTTCCCGCCCCTGAAGCAGACTCTTCTAGCTTGCTTCAGAGACATACTCTGTTGGATGTGCTCGTGCAGTCGTTCTGGCGGCGTTGGCGTTCGGAATACCTTCACCAGCTCCAGTCTAGATCCAAGTGGAATAGTCCGGCATCACCTATACAGGAGGGTACGTTGGTCATTGTCATGAACGATAACTCTCCGCCGCTTTCCTGGCCACTAGCTATCATAGAAAAATTACATACTTCTAAAGACGGTACGACCCGTGTCGTTACCGTGAAAACCGCGAAGGGCAGCTACGTACGCCCCGTCGTGCGTCTCTGTCCACTACCCTTTCAGTGAGGTCTAGCCTGAAGCTGGTTCTCTCGCCTTTAACTTAAGTATTTAGCCAGTAGCTTTCGTTATAGGTGTTTTCTTTAGTTTATAATTAATTTAATCAAAACGCAGTATTGGCTTAAGGATAGGATTTTGCGGTGGTATACCTAGCATAGCTTATCTAATTTGTTTCCCTTTTCTTCTAAAGGTAACCCTTTAACCCCGGGGGGAAATGGTGACGCCATCTCGTAGCTTTTCTACTCATCAACTGATTCTCTCGTATGACGTAAATCATAGGAACAGGCGACGATATATGTACATCCCTTTCCCTCCCCTTTGCGCTCGCCTATCAAAAATGGATCAGGACGACACTCCACGACAAGACAGCTAACCGTTCGCTACACGACCGCGCTGCGTATACGCCAGCCTGCAGGTCAAACCGCTCTCCGCCGGAATCGTGATACAAACAGCGCCCCGGGGCCATCCGCGACCTGGTGCACCAGAAGACCCTCACAACCAGTGTTCCCATCAATCGCCGGCATCTTCATCCTACCGGCCGCGCGATCGAAGCCGCCACGTGGTCCAAAACAAGGTAGGTGGGCAACAATTTTCCATCTCCTCCTAAACCATTGTCGCTTGTTCGGGTCATTTGATTCCCCGAGACGATAATCAGAAATCCTCTATACAGTCCACTGATCCCCATTTCTAAAAATAAATTAATATTTCAAAAATCGTCTCTTAGATTGGTGAATTTATCCACCAGAATCTCAGTATCGTTTTGAATTATTTGTCTAAACTACTTCCTAATGAAACCCTTAGTTTAGAACTAATTACCAAAAATTAAGTTACCATAATAGCCCTTGTAACTGCACACAGAATTCGAACCTTGTGTTTCATAAGTATACTGTTAACATTTCTTGTAATCAGGATAATTATTAACATAAACATTCCAGAAATTATTAAAACCTTTTAACCTGGTAGATATCAACCCAATTTGATACTACCATCTTTTAAGGAGTATTTGTCTGTGTGTTCTGCTACTACCCTTTTGTTCTATCTAGATATTACAAAAAATACCTATAAGACAAGATTGTAAATCACCAATTATAAGAAAACCGTATCGTGCCGCCACTACTGCAACTATTAGTAGGTGGATGAAACAAATTCTAACTAATAGTGGAATAAATACTCCCAAATTCACATCACACAGCACAAGGCATGCTTCTGCATAAAAAAGCCTCTGAAGTAGGTTTTAATATTGAAGTTATAAGAAAAGCAGCTGGTTGGACCACAAATTTCTCAACTTTGCTTGCTTTTATTATGAGACCTAGATATATGAGATGAGATTGTTCATCATCATCATCAGCCTATTAATGTTCCCACTGCTGGGACAGACAGATTACTTCACATAATTAAGGATCGGACTTCACTAGGTAAGTTAGTCCGATCTATATAATTAGTTGTTTTTCATCATCGTTGTATTTTAATCTCTCTTGACTTTGTATATTTTGTTTGTATGTATGTATATACTAGCTGTTACTGGCGGCTTCGCCCGCGTAAAGTTCGGTAACCGTCCCACTGGATCATATTAAAGGGATAAATAGTGTCCTAGGTACATGTTAATCCAGGTTATGAACTATCTATGTGCCAAATTTCATAATCATCACAATCACCATCACTATCACAACCACCATCATTATCACAATCATTATCACAATCATTATCACAATCACCATCACTATCAGAATCACAATCACAATCACTATCACAATCACCATCACTATCACCATCACAATCACAATCACAATCACAATCACAATCACAGTCACAATCACCATCACTATCAAAGTCACAATCACTATCGCCATCACAATAACCATCACCATCGCTATTACCATCAAAATCACCGCCACTATCACAATCACCGTCACAATCACCATCACAATCACCATCACAATCACCATCACTATCACCATCACAATCACCATTATCGTTATCATAATCTTAATCATCGTAGTCATAATGATTATCATCGTAATCACAATCACTATCACAATCACCGTCACCATCGGTATCACCATCACAATCACCGTCACTATCACTGTCACAATCACCATCACCATCACCATCAAAATCACCATCACAATCACAATCACCATCATCGTTATCACAATCATCATTATCGTTATCACAATCATCATCATCATTATCACGATCACCATCACTGTCACAATCACAATCACTATCACCATTACAATTACCGTCACTATCACTATCATAATCATCATGACCATTACAATCACCATCACCATCACCATTACCATCACTATCACCAACACCATCACCATCACTATCACAATCACTATCACGATCACCATATTATCACAATCACCATCACTATCACCATCACCGTCATTGTCACCATCACCATTACTATCACAATCACTATCACTGTTATCACAATCATCATCATCAGTATCACAATCATCCTCATCGTTAGCACAATCGTCATTACAGTCATCATCATCGTTTTCACAATCATCATTATCGTTATCACAATCGTCATCACAATCATCATCATCGTTGTCACAATCATCATCGTCATTATCACAATCGTCATCATCGTTATCACAATCATTAACATAAGTATCACAATCATCATCATCGTAATCACAATCATCACCTTCATCATCACTATCACAATCACCATCATCCTTATCACAATCATCTCAATAAATCAACAATAACCCTGTATAGAAGTCGAATCCGCCATCTTCTGGATCTCAAAATAAATGCTATTTTCGTAATCTGCACCCCTGATAATCTCGGTATCGACACCCATATTGACTTTTAGACATTTCAACCCCATCGCACCCCAACAGGGAATGAAGGCATTTCAGGTCCGCCACATTAAATCTTAAAATCGCTGTTTTTGTGATACACCCGACCCGATACACCATACAAACAATACCGATGTTGATTTTTAGTCTTTGTTCCCCATTTCCCCCTTTAGGGGTTGAATTCTGAAAAAACCTGAAACACAAATGTTAACTCATTTATCGATAGGAGTACTCCTGTGAAGTTTCGAATAAAACAGTCTTACCTAATCTTGTTTCCCCATACAAACTTTTGACTCCCGTTTCATCCCCTTTGGGGGTAAATTTTGAAAAATCCTTTCTTAATGCACCCCTCATAAGGAACGTTTGGGCTGTGCATTGATTTTTAGACTTTGTCACCCCATTTCCCCCTCTTAGGGGTTGAATTCTGAAAAAACCTGAAACTCATGTCTACTCATTTATCATTAAGGAGTACTCCTGTGAAGTTTTTAATAAAATAGTCTAATTAATCTTGTTTCCCCATCCAACTTTAGAGCACCGTTTCACCCCCTTAGGGGGTGACTTTTGAAAAACCCTTTCTTAGTGTACCCCTAGACCACTTCAGGAACATATGTGCTAAATTTGGGATCTCTAGACTCAGCGGTATAGGTAGTGCATTGATTTTTAGACTTTGTCACCCCATTTCCCCTCTTAGGGGTTGAATTCTGAAAAACCCTGAAACCCGATTCTACTCATTTATCAAAAGGAACAATATTGTGAAGTTTCGAATAAAATAGTCTAACTAATCTTGTTTCCCCATACAAACTTTGGAGCCCCGTTTAACCCCCTTAGGGGGTAAATTTTGAAAAATCCTTTCTTAGTGCACCCCTTGACCATATAAGGAACCTACTTGCCAAATTTGGAATCTGTAGACCCAGCGGTTTGGGCTGTGCGTTGATAGATGATTCAGTCAGTCAGTCAGTCAGTTTCTTCTTTTATATATTTAGATGTATTTATTGTTTTATTTTATTATATCTAAATATATTGCTTTTTTTTCTTAAAAAAAAATTGTACTTGCACTTACTGTTTTGTCTCTGCATCACCCTAAGTTAGACTGGTAGAAAATGCCCAAGGCATTAAGTCCGCCTTTGAACATTATGTGCATAAAGTGTTAATAAATAAATTAAATCACAGATAATCTTAACACCGAGATTCAGGATCGTGACGTAATTGCACAACGCCATCTAGTGTCACTTTTTAATAAATCAATGGAGGCGCCATGGTGTAGTGAGCGAGTTTCTGAGAATGATAATAGGTTGCGCTAGTGGTTGTAGAATACGGTTACTCGTAAGAAATACGAAAATCTACTATATTCTTATTTATAAGTACAAAAACGGAAATATTTGGATTAAAAAAATTTAAGGGTGCTATTCAACTCGTTATATATTCAGGTAAAGATCTTAAAATCCACATATAGAG
Organism: Xestia sexstrigata; assembly: GCA_941918905.2. Taxonomy (NCBI): domain Eukaryota; kingdom Metazoa; phylum Arthropoda; class Insecta; order Lepidoptera; family Noctuidae; genus Xestia; species Xestia sexstrigata. The sequence continues at coordinate 106,966 of CALNXC020000003.1, read as the reverse complement.
ATTTAAAGGCACTAATTATAAGTTAAGTGAAAATTATAACAAAAGTTACCAGTTTCTGATTTTTTCCTTTGTATTCACCTAATTATCTATCTGCATGCCAAATTTGAACTTTCTAGGTCATCTGGAACTAGGTTATAGTTTTGATCTATAGGCCAGTCATAAAAATGAAGATTTTTGGACGTTAATATCTAAATAACCGTTTGAGATATGCTTATAAAATTTGGAATACATATGTATCTTGCCAGTCTCAATATATGAGCTAAATTTGACAAGTTTAGGTGAAACAGTTTTTGAGTTATGAGGGACTCAAAAGTGGCTCCAAATGGTTCGTGTAACACACACGGTGAGCTGCGCGCCGGAATTTGACTTGACACGCTCCCGCGTGTCTAGATTTTTTAATATGCAACCATTGTTCATCATTCTTTGTTTGAAAATAGCTTGTTCCTAGTTACTTTAAGGATTTCTTTTAAAATAGACACTCGCAGCTATACAATTTTATTGTTATAGATATACAAAGTCCTAAATACCGCTTTTATGGAAGGACACCTTTATATTGTGCATAATGTATGAAAGCCGTCGACTTTATGTTCATCAAACATACCAGTCGCACTACACCGCCACGATAACCCTAGCAAGGCGCGGAACGCGTTATTGTATTGAACCCACAAAGTGTTATAATTAGCTTTATTATAGCTATACCAGAAGGCGGCGGTGTAGAACGCCTGGCAGTAGGCTTTAAATAATGTTATTTTAACCTGGTTAGAGCTTCTTGAGAAGAGTCTTGCAAACATGTTGCTTTTTGCTGCCAGAAATCTTCTCTGTCTTTCAAGATCCTGGTGATCATTTAATGTTTCAGTAAGCATGTGACCTAAATACTTAAATTCACTCACAATATTTATATGTTCACCTAGCAAGGTAATAGGTGGAATTTGGTCAGGACCTTTACCTTTCCTAAATATCATTAATTCAGTTTTCTTTACATTTTATATAAGACAATGCTTTAGAGAATAATTTTCACATATTTTAATTAGTTTTCTTAATCCACTGGCACCATGCACCATGCAGCACCATGTCATCGGCATAACTGATATTATTAAGGCATTCGCTACAATATGACAGCCAACTCTGGTGCCGCTGAGCTCCTCGATCAGGTCATTAATATAAAGGTTGAAAAGTACTGTGGATGTTAATCCGCCCTGCCTAACTCCACACTCCAGTTTGTATGAGTCAGACAGCGCGCCGCCCCATCGTACATGATTATGTTGATTACCATACCAGAATTCTAATAGTTTTATGATACTACCATGCACATTAGTGTTTCCAAGTTTGTCCCACAGGATGCTATAATTTATCGTATCAAATGCTTTACTTATATCAAGGAAGCAGGCAAAAACGGATGTGTTATTTTTAGTGTAACTGTCAACTGTATTTTTAAGCGCAAAACTAGCAAGATCTGTTGACAAACCCTCTCTAAAACCAAACTGTCCACTGCACAAAGTTATATTTTGTGTTAAATTTGGATATATCAAACGCTCAAGAATTTTAGAGAGTACCAGCGAGATAGGCCTGGAATCTTGTTTGGTCGATTCGACAAATTAGACACATCACCTGTTCTATCTTTGATAATAGGAACAACAGTAGTTCTCATTAAGTTATGTGGTAGATATCCGCACGAGATGCACGCATTATAAAAAATAGACAGTTTTTCAAACAATAGAGAACCCCCATAAAGAACGTGCTCACTATTGAGCCCATCATAGCCTGGAGACTTACCTCGCTTCATTTCACGAACACACTTAAAATTTGCTCCGCATTAAAGGTGAGTGGCGGGAGTGACTGCTGCCTCGTCTCCGAGCTATCATGGGCACAGCGAGCACCAGTACATACATTGACATCATTTGTTTTTACCTTGAACTGGTCAGCGAACATACCAGCTATCTGTAGGTGGTCCTGACTACCATTTACAGAGACCGGTAGGTTTCGTTTGAATTGCAATTTATTAGTTTCTTTCCAAAACTTTCCAAACTCTTTTTTATACCTACAAGTAGCTATTATGTCCATTTTTATCTTATCCTGGTTTTGCTTACACCATAAACATTTTTCTACTAAACATATCTTCATAATATAAACCACTATTGGGACACCCATACAGATGCCAGGTTTGAAAAGCCTGCCTTGCCAGCATATGGGCAGTCCTAACATGGTAATTCCATCCTATAATCCTCTTTTTATCACTATGTCTACATTAATATGAGTTACTTGAAGCTTTGGTAAGAACATTTACAATATTATTGTAATACAAGTCAATTTTACTACAATTTATCTCACTACTACAGTTATTAGTAACATCAGTACCTATTTCCGGCCACAGTTCCGACATTAAGGCTGCAGTCTTCGCGGGCCTGTGGACGGTGGGCTATGGGCTAGCTCGCCGTCCGTCCGTCTCATGACGACAGGCCGTGTCGACGGCGCGTTCGTGTTCCACGCGCGCCTCAAAGAGAGTCAGCAAGGGGAAGGGGTCCGCAAGGACCGATGCCTGCCGGGGTTGCGGGACTGTTCGAAAGAGATACCGTGACCCCGGAACACAAAGGGTGATGAAGGAACATGGATGGGTTTTAGTCAGTAAAAGTCTGACACTCCCTCCTGCTCCGCCCAGAGCGGGAGAAGTCATTTGATGATTTCCCATCCGAAAAAAAAAAAAAAAAAAAAAGGCTGCAGTCTTGCAAAATTCACTCGCTGCGAATTATTTGCGCAACAAAGTATATTTTTTTTAAACAAACGGATGAAATAACACGAAATATTATTATTGCACATAAGTAACCATAATATAAGTAATAGCTAGTTATTTTTTTTAAGTTCATTTAAGTGGATTATGTTAGGTAAATCAAGCGTTAAATACAGGTCTTAAGAATTAATTAACAAATCTGTTCAGTCAATCTAAAGAATTAATTTACAAATCTGTTCAGCGCATAATGAGCTCAACATTCTCGTCTTCAAAATGCGTCTTCAAAATGATTTTTATTATTTTTACTGAACTTTCAGCTTGACGATTTGACTGTGAATGATATAGGCTAGTAACAACATGTTCTATGTCCCATTCTTGTAAGAAATTTTTTAATCGGGGGGCACGGCAGTGCCCCCGCCAAGTCGAGCGCGAAGCAAACACTGCCGTACCATCCTTTACTGGAACCATTTCGCCGCATTTTCAGGCCCCTATTTGAGAACCTCTGGATAAGACCAGAACGCAGAAATTTTCGTCATCCAGTAAGCTATAATTACATACTTAAAATCCAAAATTTCAAGTCTGCAGGTCATTTAGTTCCGAAGTTAAGTGAAAGCAAAGTTTCGCATTTATGACACTCACTCACTCACTCACTCATGATCATCAGAATAGAACTAGTACTTCCTATAAACTCAGAGAGCTGAAATTTGGTACAGAGTTAGGGTTTAATGGCCACAGAAAGGGAAAACTATAAAACTAGGATAATCGAAGATCTGGAGAACCTGGTGACCCTGATTAGAAAACACAAGAGCCCAACCAAACTATTAGAGATCGACATACCGCCTTTACAAAAAATATTCAACTTGGTGAGCCGCTTCATTTGATGTCAAAAATCGAAGGTCTGAAGTATTTGATGAAGAGCCCTCAGCTGGTCTCAGCTGTATTAGAGATATGGTAATGCCCCCTTCTACTATTAGTACATAAAAAAATCGACTATCATTGCAAAAATCCAGCGTAGTGGGACACATCTTCTAATCTAATTTAATCTAGCCTATAGCGTCCCACTGCTGGGCGAATGCCTCCCCTTCTGCTTTTAATACGCATATAAATAAAATTAAAGGAAAACTCTGGATAAGATTAGACTGGCTTTTATACTTATACTTACAAGTTTACAAGAAGAAATAGTCGAACGATTAACTTTATTCTACTCGAACATTACACAAATTAAATAAACAAATTACACTAAAATATTAATTTCGCTCAAAATTTGGTCAAAATACAATGCATTGGACTAACCCGCACACGTCACTAGATAGCGCTGACTGTATTATAAAACGCACTTACGTTTGTTTTTCCGATAACCTTAAATGGCGAAGTGGCAACCGGCCGCGTTACAGTCGTTTACCGACGTTCTTTTACTGCGCTTGAAAACTTTTGCTAGGGATTAGGAGGGATTATTTGCATTTCGTTGATTTCGCTTATTATTTCGTGAGGTTTTCTAAGGTTAATTAGCAGGTTGTTATTATAACAATTCGAAGATTTGAATAGGTTAGGAATTTTATGATTAGTGACGGATTACTGATTAATCTGAGATCATACCAATGGATTGGTTATTGGTAATCTGAGATCATACCCCGGGCATACGTGTACAGAGAATGAATAAAGTAAATACGAAAAACTGTTGCTACTGTACAAGAATCAGAACCGGAAAAAAAGAAAAGAAAGATTTGTAATAAAAAAAAACTACTCCTAAAAAGAAAAAAACTGTGTTAAATAAGGAAATCTAATAAAATAAATCAATAACGTTTCTACAAAAAGAAGTGAAATCCCACCAAAAACATTCTGTAAAAAACTAGCCAAGTCTCGATGGAGCTGCTTGTTTATCTATAAAAAGTAATGAAATCTGGACAAAGTCGTGCTAAGTCTAAGGTTCCTTACTGCGATTTCTTTATTATTATAGTTAATGTTGTGTGACTTGGCCGTTGAAGGGCACACAAGGGTACTGTAAGATCCCGTAGTAGTCGGCACCTTACACTTGTAGTTTAAGTAAGAAGTGGCAAGTAAGTAAGTACTTGGAGTTAGGTGAGTTGACGTAAACACACACAGATTTGGTAACACTAAAAGTTTATTAGAGTACCGATCACAACAAAGTAAAAGTGGGTTGGATGCTAATCCGCGGTGTTCGCGTAAGTATGTAATTTGTCAACTAACTTAAAATTATATTAAACAAGGTTTTAAATACCAAAGAGAAAAGTAGGTTGCTGCGTTTGCAGCCTGACGTTATGTACGTAAACCGTACATGCTCCCGAGGGCAAAAGGCGGGATGAGCATCCAGTACATAAAACGTTTAAAGTAAAAAATCCAAAAATATAGGTAATAAAAAGTACAGTTAGTATATAAGTAAACATTAGGTAAGTAAATAAATTCGTAAGTAAAAATTGAATATGTAAACATCAAAATTATAAGTTTTACTGCTCCTCAAAGTGAAATAGTTGTTTCGGCCGTGCGTCGCTGTATAGTGGCTCCGGCGGTGTCGAATGACGTATTTCTTGCATCTCGATTTCGACTTTGTTGTCGATTCTGTAGGTTGTCTTGTAGGTGGCCTTTTAGTCTCATGCCATAGTCTCCTAATCCAAATGTAGACAGGAAATGAAGCTGCTCCTCCCAACAGCAAAGAAGTCACACAGTAGAGATATATATCGTGACTTGATATCTCTGTCCATTGTGGTAGTCTTTCCTGCTGTTTCTGCTGAGTTATTTGCTTTTCTATGTTCCTGATACTTATTGCAGATGTATCCAGTTCCGTCATATTCAGCTGTGCGTTTTTCCAACTTAGATCAAATAAATTGTTGATAGTGGACGGTGTTAAGTATAGGTACTTCAATATCCGACTCCATGTAAAATTTGCTTCCTAAGTGGTTGTAGGTAAATATTGTCGCATCTTTCTTTTGTAGTATGCATTTTGGTTTCAAGGCAATCACCCCAGTTCCGTTGATGACCGCTGGCGTAACTTGATCGCTACATATGACGCGCATCAGCTGTGTGTCGCATAATGTAAACAAACACCAGTTTGGTTTGTGTAATTGGATCCATGTTTCTTTGCAGGTTACGTCTTTGATGACACAGGATAATGACGTTTGTTGGCTGAATACCTTGGCCTCGCAAGATGCGTCCTTGTCTTGTAAGCTAAATACCGGCTGACGTGAAATGCATGTGTACTCGTCTTCTCCGTAAGATGTACATTGGCACATGTCTTGCTCTTCCATAGTTATGTAGGCATTTTTCACAAAGTTTATGGCGATATAGTTGGAGAAAGGCTGCACGATTTTCAACTGTCCTTGTTTCTGGAATGGTATAGGTATTACCCGGTATATTTTGTAGTCCTCATCGCTTAAAAGTGGAGTATGCAGTTCAAAAAGGAGAAAGTTGTTTGTAATCCGAGCCTTGACATGGATTAGTTCGTAGATGTCACGGAAATCCTTTTGTATGTCCTTTATCGGCAAGGCTAATCCCTGTGGTAGTTTTCCAGAGATGATGTTCAGTTGTTCTATTATTTGAGATGCCGGAAACAAGTGTGTGTCCAAATGACCTCGGTAAATGTTGGCGAGAGCATTCATAAGCATTTCTTGAATTCTATGTAAATCGCTCAAAATTAAAGTTGATGATACAGCGGCAGAATTCACGTCATTTGCTGTGTATAATATTTGCGCTCTGTTTTAAATTTTTGTGATTACGTTGCAAGTCTGATTTATGTAGGTTTGTATTGCGTGAAATTGTTTGTCCATAAATTCCGTATTATTTTAATTACGTTGTTTTCAGCCTCTATAATTAAAGTTTGATTCTTCATCAATTGTAACAAATAGTTATCGTTGGTTTGCAAGGTTTGGATATCCTTCTCGTACTTTTGCGCAAAGTCTTCATCCAAAACTCCGAAAAGTGTTCTGGCTAACTTTCCGATCCCATCAGAGTAGCCTCGTTTTTGTCGTGAATGCTGAGAAAGTAACATAGTGTTATAATTCTCAAGGTGATGCATTTCATGGCGTAGGTGGTTGACAACTGCTTCGCATGGTGTAAACTCGTGCGCGATTCTTTGACAGAGTTTATCAATTTGGTTTATGTAGTTGTTCATGTTATTTGTTGCTTGCCAGTAGGAAGTTAGGTTGTAGTAGATCAGTAGTGTCCATTCAACATGTATTAGTTGCAGTTTTCCGGCTTCATCGAAGTAAATAGGTTGATTGTTGGTTATAGAGGTCACCTTGTAGTTATTTGTAACTGGTGACGATTGTGCAGTTCCTATCGTTCCTATCAAAGTTATAAGAGCGAAAGTCAGGAAACGTATTTGTTGGTTCTAGTGCTCCCTTTTCTTCTTTGGTTTCCAGTTATCTCTGTATCTTCTTCTCTTTTGTTGTTTGTTGTTTCTTCAGTAGCTGGAAGGTTTTCTTGCTGTGGTAATAGTGCTAGTTTGACAGTAGGTCGTTTTATCACTCCAGTCTTTGTTTTAAGGGTAGCCACTCGTACTAAACCATCCTTACCGGGATGAGTTTCCATCACTCGTCGCATGGCCCATTTACCAGGGTAAGTTTGTTTCTTTGATTAGTACGACGTCGTTTGGTTTGAGATTTTGTGCAGTTTTGTTCCACTTACTTCTAGACTGTAAGGTATTCAGATAATCATTGGACCATGCCTTCCAGAATTGATCCAGCATGTGCTCCTTTAGTTGCCAACGTTTTCTCAAATCCATCTTTCTGTCGTCTGGCTCCGGTTGAGGTAATGACAACGTAGCACTGCCAGTTAGAAAGTGACCAGGAGTAAGAGTGCTGTAAAATTCCTCCGGATCTTCTGTTAGTGGACACAGAGGCCTCGAGTTGATGCAGGCTTCTATTTTCGCTAATAATGTAGTAAATTCTTCCCAGGTTAGTTTTTGATCCCCAAGGACTCTCCGCAAGTGATGTTTTAATGATTTAACAGCTGCTTCAAATATCGCCCCCGCACTAGGCCAAGCGGGAGCGTTGAAATGCCATTGAATTTCTAATTTTCCAATCTCGTCATAAAACTCAGGAGAGAGTACCTTTTTGAAGTTGCTAAAATCCTCTCTCAGCACTTTGGATGCTCCAACGAAGTTCGTGCCGTTGTCTGAGTACATATGTGCGGGCGTTCCACGCCTCGCGCACATTCTTTGAAGGGCCGCAATAAATGCTTCCGTGCTTAGTTCTGAGACTAATTCGATATGTACAGCTTTCGTTGCCATACAAACGAAAACTGCGATGTAAGCTTTTGAGGTCTTCACTCCTCTTCCTTTGTTCAGTTTCACGTCTACGTGACCTGTAAAGTCAACACCCGTGTGAGTGAATGGACGACTTGGTGTTACTCTTTGTTTCGGTTTTTTTTTTTTTTTTTAATGGGACAAGCCCGCCACACTGTTTCCAAATCACTGTAACTCCTGAAAGCCAGAATCAACAGTGGCGACCACCAGAAAAGCGCCGAGACAATGAAGCTCGACGAAATCCCAGAGAATGAATTTAACTGTCTTGGATCCCGCAACGAAATTAATCAGAAAAGTATAGTGGAGGAGTAGGAAAAAACCGTAATTTCCACTTCCCTCCATTTCAGCAGGAGACAGAACGAAACAAGGCCAATAGGCACAAAGGGACGTTTACAACTGGGATAGGCCCAGTTGCCTAGCACCACGGATAAATATTAACATTAATGGGTCCTAAGTTGTGAGCTGTTATATTTGATTCCAATAATAGGTATGGCAAAAACGCTTGAACGCACGGAAATTTGTTCTAGTTTCCACAAGGTCTGTATAGTAAATAACTCCGGATGTAACCTGTACACTATCCAACATAATGTTGCGTTCATTCTGCCAAAGACTGCACTCCCATAAAATGTGATGTGCTGATTGTTCATATTCGCAGTCAGATGTGGAACATTGACAAAAAGGCGAGTCAACAAGCTTGAAGGAAAATAATTTACTCTTAAAGTTACCATGACCGGTGAGAAATTGGGCAACACAGTGATCAACCTCCAACCATGTCCTGGCCAGCCGCTCACGAACGGATAGAAAGAACTGGTGGAGGTGTCGGCCCTTGATGGAATTATCCCACCTACCTTGCCATTCAGACAAAAGTTCCTCCCAGACGTCGGTCTGTGGTTTGAATAATCTAGCAATCTTAACACGGTCACGTAGGGTTAAAAAGTCTGCGTCCGTGGTCTCACGTGCGTTATAGTACATTGCAGCCCGTCGCTGCACTTCAAGATCAACTGGAAGTACACCTGCAAGTACCGGTAAGGCTTCAGTACTAACCGTCCTATACGCTTTGCATAAGAATATCAAAGCCAAACGCTGGCTTTGAAGCAATTTACGTTCGTTCGTTACGTGTTTCGGAATATCGGCCATTAGTTGCGCATTGTCAGTAGAGTTGTAACGATGACATTTCACACAGCGTCGTATTCTTCCCTTTTCCCGATTCCCAGACACTATCAAGTATCGTTGCCGTATATAAGTAAGGGTCAGACGGGCTCCTCCATGAAGCGTCATCAAGTGTGATTGATCGATCAGTAGTTCAGTGAAGCGGCTGGAGTAGGGTGCAACTGCTGCATATTAGCAGGAAGATCAGAGTGCTGTAGTCTTCTGCCTACGCGAATGATTCCCTTGTCATCCAGATAAGGTTTAAGTTTATAAATGCTGCTTTTCGGTGACACAGTTTTATTTTGGTTCAGCTTTTTGTGTTTGTGCGCAAACTCGCTTTGCTGAACATATTTTATTATATATTCTGCTGAGTATTGTAGGTCAGTTGTTGTTAGGTAGGTCGCTTGGTCGTAATTTTTGCTTTAATGATGCAAAATATCGCACAATTCGAGCAGTAATTCTTGTTACTGAGGTCAGCGAACTGTGGTTCTTCAATAACTTGTAAACAATATTTTCAGTGTTGTAGTTTTTCGAAATGACGTCATTGGGTTCGACCCTTCTTGCTTCGCCTGTAGTAAAGTGGCAATTCACATTATGAGGTGTTTTTGATTCTGCGAAGTTTTTTAGAAACATACGTCCGTTCCACCATAAGTTGAACTTGACTACCTTGCTCGGTAGTAAGCCTCTTGAAGCACAGTCTGCTGGATTAAGTTCCGATCGTACGTAACACCATTGTGTAGGTGGAATTACGTCTTTTATTTTCCCCACTCTGTTAGATACGTATCTTTCCCATCTTGAGAGGTCTCCCTGAATCCAAGCTAGGACCACCTTTGAGTCACACCAACCGTAAGCTGATATCTCATGCTCCGTTAGTGATTTCTTCACCTTTTCCATGAGTTGGGAGAGTAGTAGTGCTCCGCATAGCTCAAGCCTGGGCAATGTAGTTTTTTGAGTAATCGGCACCACCCTAGTCTTTGACACTAGTAACGTGATCTTCGGGTCGCCCTTTTCGTCGATTACTCGGCTGTATATGACGCAAGCGTATGCCTTTTCGCTTGCGTCACAGAATCCATGTAGTTGGATAGTTTTCTGTGTACTGCCAATCCATCTGTATATTTTAATGTTTTTAATTTGATGTAGTTCTTTGTTTTGATGCCACCATTCGTCTTGTAACTCAGTAGGTAGTTCAGCATCCCAGTTTATTATAGTTAGCCACACCCTTTGGAGTAGTAGTTTAGCTGACACAGTTATAGGCGCCAGCCAACCCAAGGGGTCGTATAGTCTTGATATTTGTGACAGCAGTTTCCTTTTAGTTAGTGGTGTGATCCTCCAACTCCCATTTTTTGACAAAGAAATTTTTTGAGGTATATTCAATTCCGGTCTAAAACTTATTCTCTCACTTATCTCCTACGCTGTAAAAGATTCCATCTTCTTCCTCTTTCTGAACGTAGAAGAATTGCAGACTTGGCGTTTTTATTTAGAATCGCTAACGGTTTAACCGAGCTTCCCGAACTGCTGAGCAAAATTGAACTGCGGATTCTTTCTACTTTTCGGCGCAATACCCGTCTATTGCATACTCCTGTGGTAGGAACGAAATATAGACGAAACTCATACTTGTTTAGAGCGAGTCATACGTATAATGCGGTTGGCCAGGGCGTTGACATCGATATTTTCAGTACTAGCATCTCAAAATTAAAAAGGACTCTTTGCAATTTCTTTTTTGATAACGTAAACTAAGTGAATTCAATTTGCGCTATTTGAAACTCATTTTTACCTATGATACTGTCTTTACAAACACTGTCTGCCTTCTTAAATATTTTTTGTTAATAAGCTCTTTTCTATCTGCGAAAACTTTTAATTGGCCTTAATTTTGTTACTCTTAATTATGTGTAAATTTTTATCTGTAAGTTTTCCTAAAACTGTAAAATATGTTTCGTCTTTTCATAAATGTTCGCAGTAAAGTATTGGGTTCCTTTGTCCTCTCGTTCAAGTAATACATTGTGTCTAGAATTAAAGTCTTGCCAGATTTTCCAAAGACACTAATCTTTGAGTCCAGTATTCCTTTCCTTTTCGAGACGCGCTGTCCTTTTGGTAGTTAGTACAGATTTGTTTGATTGACTCGAAGACTTCGTTTTGAATAGTGATTTCACTCATCCTGATGTAATCGATTATTTAATCGAAAGTAGTAGTAGTAAGATGTAGTAGTAAAGTAGGTATTGAAGAACACGTAGTTTGGTGTCTTCCAGTTTGTAGGCCTCGGAGTACTCGCAGTTCATGTTGTAGTCCAGAAGCTGTGGTAGTAGTGTAGTTGTATTGAAGAACACTTAGTTTGGCGTCTTCTAGTTTGTAGGCCTCGGATTACTTGCAGTTCACGTCGTAGTCCAGAAGCTGTAGTTGTAGAGTAGTAGTAGTGAAGAACACGTAGTTTTGTCTTCTAGTAGTAGTTTGTAGGCCTCGGATTACCCTCAGTTCACGTCGTAGCCCAGAAGCTGTAGTTGTAGAGTAGTAGTAGTAGCCGTAGTAGTAGTTGGCTTGTTGACGCAGTTGATTCTTGTTTATCCGCTTGGTTCACGAAGAAGTTCCAAAATATCCCCTCCTCGTTGATTGCTCAGAGCTCTCTTTCTACGAATATGCGCGCTTTCTCAACTTGACTGGTGAGATCCGCTTGTGGAAGGCCAGCCAAGCCGATTCGCTGTCGTTTCAAGAGATACCCCAAACAGTGAAATGCGCGAAGGACCATTAAATGTAAGATCCCGTAGTAGTTGGCACCTTACACTTGTAGTTTAAGTAAGAAGTGGCAAGTAAGTAAGTATTTGGAGTTAGGTGAGTTGACGTAAACACACACAGATTTGGTAACACTAAAATTTATTAGAGTACCGATCACAACAAAGTAAAAGTGGGTTGGATGCTAATCCGCGGTGTTCGCGTAAGTATGTAATTTGTCAACTAACTTAAAATTATATTAAACAAGGTTTAAAATACCAAAGAGAAAAGTAGGTTGCTGCGTTTGCAGCCTGACGTTATGTACGTAAACTGTACAGGTACAAAACCAGGTGCTCCATGACACCATTGCACCAATCTGTCGCCAGAACCGAAAGAAATGTAGTAGTAAGAAATGGCCCCTAGTGCCCGGCAACCCTCGACTACGGCAGCGGTCGAGGCTACGGCGTGGCAAGGGGTGCGAAGAATCTCCGGAAGGGATCCGGCTGCCAATACCAACAACTGGACCTGGCAACATACAACACGCGCACACTCCGGACCGACGAGAAGATAACGGAACTCGAAGAGGAATTGAGCAGGCTGCGATGGAGTATTGTGGAATTATCTGAAGTCCGAAGAGAGGGGGAGGACACGATAATCCTGAAATCCGGCGACCTGCTCTATTTCTGTGAGGGTAACCGGCAGTCCCAGGGTGGTGTTGGGTTTATCGTCCACAAGTCCCTTGTGAACAACGTGGTGAACATCGAGAGTGTGTCGACCAGGGTGGCGTACCTTATATTCAGAATATCCTCAAGATATTCGCTGAAGGTCATACAGGTCTACTCCCCGACCTCGGCATACCCCGACGACGAAGTGGAGACCATGTATGAGGATATTTCTAAAGCCATGCATGGTTCCAAAACTCAATTCACCGTTGTCATGCGGGACTACAACGCGAAACTGGGCAAACGAGACGGGGATGAGCTGCAGGTGGGGCAATTTGGAGTTAGACGTCGGAATCGCCGGGGCCACCAACTGGCTAGTTTTATGGAGAAGGAGGGCCTTTATATATGCAAATATCCCTCCTTTTTTTATTTTTTTTCGGATGGGAAATCATCAAATGACTTCTCCCGCTCTGGGCGGAGCAGGAGGGAGTGTCAGACTTTTACTGACTAAAACCCATCCATGTTCCTTCATCGCCCTTTGTGTTCCGGGGTCACGGTATCTCTTTCAAACAGTCCCGCAACCCCGGCAGGCATCGGTCCTTGCGGACCCCTTCCTATTGCTGACTCTCTTTGAGGTGCGCGTGGAACACGAACGTGCCGTCGACACGGCCTGTCGTCATGAGACGGACGGACGGCGAGCTAGCCCATAGCCCACCGTCCACAGGCCCGCGCCTATGGTGGCCGGGGGCCACGTGGTGGCCCTCGCCGCCCGGGGCGACTCCCGCGGCGGCCGGGACGCTGTGAGGTTCTCTTCCTCTCACGTTCCGCCACCTCCTTCTCTAGCATTACTGCTTCGCAGAAGGAGGTGACGGCGTCCCATTCCGTCTCGCTCCGGACCATGGCTTGCACCAGGGCCGGACGGACTAGGTATCTTGTGGACTATATCTAGGCTTAAAAAAATAAAAATTAGTAGAAACAAATTCAGTACAAGCCTCCTAAAATTACTGTTTTGCATAACTTTTACCTCAACTTTGGCCGTTCATAATGTACAGTAGAACCACCTATTTGGTTTACATCTATTTATTGGGGGGTTTTGCCATAATCGCCACGCTTGGCAGGCGGGTTGGCGATCGCAGTACGGTTGTTACAAAAGCACAGATTTATATGATGAACTTCTTCTTCAGAAAGCGTGAGCACAAGAAGTGGACCTGGCAGAGTCCCGATGGTGCAACTAGAAATGAGATTGACTTCATCATGTCAACCAAGAAGCAAATGTTCAATGATGTCTCTTTGATCAATTCGGTGAAAACCGGGAGCGATCACCGCATGGTAAGAGGCACATTGAACATCAATATCAAGCTTGAAAGGTATCGACTGATGAAGTCTACGCTCCGTCCAGCACAGATTCAAATCCAAAACCCCGAGAGCTTTCAGCTTGAACTTCAGAACCGTTTCGAATGCTTAGGAAGCTCAGTGGACGAATATAACGTTGGGTTCGTGGAAACTATCCATACGACCGGGTCTAAGTTCTTCAAGGCACGTCGTACAGATCAGAACAAGAGACTCTCCGATCACACTCTAAAGCTCATGAAGGAGCGGCGTGAGATGATCCTGCAGTCTTCAGACGAGGCGTGTAAATACCGGCAGCTTAATAGACAGATCTCTAAATCCTTGAAGAGCGACCTCCGCCGATTGAATACCGAGCGTATTAAAGATGCGATTGAGCGGAATAAAGGCTCCAAGGTATTTGCAAGAGATCTGGCTATTGGGCAAAGCCAGCTCTCGAAACTGAAGACCGACGATGGTAGGATCTTATCCGCCAAACCGGAGCTTCTGAGGGAGATCGAGAGCTTCTATGGACAGTTGTACACGTCAACCAGTCAACCCGTCGTAGATCTAGCAAACGACCCAAGAGCTAGACTGACCCGACACTATACTGAAGACATCCCGGACGTCAGCCGGTACGAGATTAGGATGGCTCTGAAGCAGCTCAAAAACAACAAGGCACCGGGTGATGACGGAATTACGGCCGAACTCCTGAAGGCGGGTGGAAAACCGGTACTTAAGGCCCGTCAGAAGCTGTTTAATTCCATCATACTCGAGGAAAAAACGCCACAGGCATGGTGCAGGGGTGTGGTGGTACTCTTCTTCAAGCAGGGCGACAATACCCGGTTGAAGAATTATAGTCCCATCTCACTTCTAAGCCATGTCTACAAGTTGTTTTCAAGAGTCATCACGAATCGTCTCGCGCGCAGGTTTGACGATTTCCAGCCTCTCGAACAAGCCGGTTTCCGGAAAGGCTTTAGCACCGTGGACCACATATATACGCTGCGGCAGGTTATACAGAAGACCGAAGAGTATAACCTACCCTTCTGTTTAGCGTTTGTGGACTACGAGAAAGCCTTCGATTCGATCAAGACCTGGGCTGTACTGCAGTCTCTCCAACGGTGCCAAATCGACTATCGGTACATCGAGGTGTTGAAGTGTTTGTACAAAAACGCCACCATGTCAGTCCGACTTCAGGACCAAGCCTCGGAACCTATCCTCCTGCAGCAAGGTGTGAGACAGGGAGACGTCATATCTCCGAAACTGTTCACCGCTGCACTGGAGGATGTCTTCAAGGTTCTGGACTGGAGAGGGCTAGGCATTAACGTCAATGGCGAGTACATCACACACCTTCGGTTTGCCGACGATATAGTGGTCATGGCTGAAACCATGGAGGACCTCAGTACAATGCTCGATGACCTCAGTAGAGCTTCCGGAAGAGTGGGTCTTAAAATGAATATGGACAAAACCAAGGTCATGTTGAATGCCCATGTCACACCCATTCCTATCAAGATCGGAGACTCTACACTTGAAGTTATAGACGATTATGTGTACCTGGGACAAACGGTCCAGTTTGGTAGGTCTAACTTCGAGAAAGAGGTCAATCGTCGAATCCGACTCGGCTGGGCAGCGTTCGGGAAGTTGCGCGGTATCTTCTCGTCCAACTTACCACAGTGTCTCAAGACAAAAGTCTATGACCAGTGTGTGTTGCCAGTAATTACATACGGGACCGAAACGTGGTCGCTCACAATGGGCCTCATCAGAAGGCTTAAAGTCACCCAAAGGGCAATGGAGAGGGCTATGCTCGGAGTTTCCTTGCGTGATCGAATCAGAAATGAAGACATCCGCAAGAGAACCAGGGTCACCGACGTAGCCCAAAGAATTGCCAAACTTAAGTGGCAGTGGGCAGGGCACATTGCTCGCAGAACGGATGGTCGATGGGGCCGAAAAGTTCTGGAGTGGCGACCGCGAACCGGAAGACATTGCGTTGGAAGGCCTCCCAATAGGTGGACCAATGACCTGGTGAAGGTTGCGGAAATCCGCTGGATGCGAGTCGCACGGGACCGGTCAATGTGGCGACACTTGGGGGAGGCCTATGTCCAGCAGTGGACGTCTTTCGGCTGAAATGATGATGATGATGATTTGCATTTCGTTGATTTCGCTTATTATTTCGTAAGGTTTTCTAAGGTTAATAAGCAGGTTGTTATTATAACAATTCGAAGATTTGAATAGGTTAGGAATTTTATGATTAGTGACGGATTACTCATTAATCTGAGATCATACCAATGGATTGGTTATTGGTAATCTGAGATCATACCCCGGGCATACGTGTACAGAGAATGAATAAAGTAAATACGAAAAACTGTTGCTACTGTACAAGAATCAGAACAGGAAAAAAAGAAAAGAAAGATTTGTAATAATAAAAAAACTACTCCTAAAAAGAAAAATACTGTGTCAAATAAGAAAATCTAATAAAATAAATCAATCACGTTTCTACAAAAAGAAGTGAAATTACGTGTAAACAAAATCCACCATTAACTATAATAATAAAGAAATCGCAGTAAGGAACCTTAGACTTGGCACGACTTTGTCTAGATTTCATTACTTTTTATAGATAAACAAGCAGCTCCATTGAGACTTGGCTAGTTTCTACAGAATATTTTTGGTGGGATTTTGTTTACACGTAATGTTATATCTGTTGTAACTACCTATGTTTGTTAAGCGAGATAATAGCCCATACTAGTATTGGTAATTGGACGCTAGTGTCTCATTTTAGGCTGTTGTTCATTGTGCAACACATGCATTCAGCATTGACAATGCTGACTTCTGCTCTCTTCTTTTTGGAGCGTCAAATCGACCACCAATCTAACATAAAATAGACGGACTTCTATCAATGATTAGAAGTCCGTCTGTACTGGAAAAAAAATACTATTTGTTTCAGGCTCGCCTATACATAAGTATTAAATAAAAGAAGATAATTTCGTACGTACTAAGGTTCATACGCAATTTCAAACCAAGCAATGATAAAGTTCAGAGTTCTTTTCTATATAGTTTTGAGTTAAAACAAGCATTAATGTTAATTATTAAAAATGAACAAGCTATTCACTTCAAAGGGGAAATAAATGCATTACAATGTAGCACAAAGGTCAATGGCCCTTTAAAACCATTACATCCCTTTTTAGATAGCCAGGGTTTAGTTAGAGTAGGGGGTCGACTTCAAAATACAGATTTTTCTTACGCTCAAAAGCATCCCATTATATTACCTAAAAGGTCTTATATAACGGAACTCATAATTACCCATGAACACTTAAGGCTATTACATGGAGGGGTTGCGGGACTATTCGAAAGAGATACCGTGGCCCCGGAACACAAAGGGCGATGAAGGAACATGGATGGGTTTTAGTCAGTAAAAGTCTGACACTCCCTCCTGCTCCGCCCAGAGCGGGAGAAGTCATTTGATGATTTCCCATCCGAAAAAAAAAAAAAAAAAAAAAGGCTATTACATGGAGCTCCTACATTAATGCTGGCTCATTTAAATCAACAATATTGGATTGTAAATGGTGTAAGAGAAATTAAAAAGATAACACATAAATGTATAACGTGTTTCAGGTTGAAGGCCAGCACCGCAAAGCAGTTAATGGGTTCCTTGCCTCAACAACGAATAACTGCCGCCCGACCCTTTGCCAAGGTTGGCATAGACTTCGCTGGCCCCGTAGATGTAAAAAATTCAAGATTAAGACGAACCATAGTCTCTAAAGGTTATGTTTGTGTTTTTGTTTGTTTTGTCACAAAGGCCATTCATTTAGAGCTAGCATCAGATTTAACAACTGACACATTTTTAGCCTGCTTTAAAAGATTTATCTCTCGCCGCGGATTGCCCAGTGAAGTCTTTTGCGATAACGGCGGGTGTTTTAAAGGGGCAAGTAACCAGTTAGCTGAGTTGTACAAACTGAGCACCTCCTCGAGTCATCAAACATTGGTGCAAAACTATACGGCTCGACAAGGCATACAATTTCATTTTGTGCCGAGTTACTCGCCAGTGTTTGCTGGGCTCGCAGAGGCAGCCGTAAAAAGTATGAAATTTCATTTAAAAAGAATTGTTTTAAAAGCGTTATTAACATACGAACAATTAAACACTGTTTTAGCACAAATTGAAGCTGTGTTAAACTCTAGACCTTTAATGCCTATGTCTTCTGATAGTGCAGACTTTAGTTATCTCACTCCAGGTCATTTTTTAATAGGAAATTCTCTAGTAGCTTATCCGGAACCTAATATTACTGACACTTCTATTATTGGACTTAAGTATTGGCAAGTGTGCAATAAATTAACACAACAATTTTGGAATGTATGGCACAAATATTATTTAAATACTTTACAATGTAGACCAAAGTGGCGGGATGATTTGCCTAATGTAACTGAAGGTATGTTAGTTATTTTGAGAGAGCCAAACGCTCCTCGTTTGTTTTGGCCAATGGCAAGAGTAGTACAAATCTTTCCTGGTAAAGACAACAAGGTCAGAGTAATAAAGGTAAAAGTTCCCAATGGAAAAGTCTATACTCGCTCTTTGTCCAGTATATTTGTTTTGCCCATAAAGGATAATAATGTTCAAGTGTAACAGTGTGTTTATCCAATGTCTTAGACATAGAATTTATTTATAAGATACTTGATTTAGTTACATTTCCTTAGATACCTAATTTTAAGTATTGTCTTGTTTATGATAAGTAGCTTAAGATATTTTCATGTAACCAGATTTGTTTTAGTTCTTTTTCATTTACACTTGCTCTTTGTCAAGCAAGTACATGTGTTTTTGTCCCTAATGGCTAATTAACGTTTGTAGTTATGTTCAATGTGCAATTAAACACATAATTTGTTTATAAGGTTTTGAGTTAGTTAAATTTCCTCAGACAATTTTAAAAATTGCGTAATAAAACTTGTCTTTAATGTCATGTAAACAGAGTTGTTTTTAGTTTATGTAGTTTCTAATAAGTTACAATTTGTTTTCTTGTGTGGTTGCGCAGCATGTTGGCAACACCAACAAAGGATTTTTATTTTTATATACTCGCAACATTGTATGTGAGTGGTCAAGCGAGATCTGTGAAAGTAAGCACGCGATATTATACAATATTATTTCAAGAACTTAAGAGTTTGCATTTACAGTCAGTCATCACGCACCCTACCCTACCACCGACGCCAACGACCAAACCAGCAAATCATACAGTCCACTCAATAAGATCCCAACAGACGGCGTCCCATTCCGTCTCGCTCCGGACCATGGCTTGCACCAGGGCCGGACGCGAGAGGTCGCCGCCGTCAATCGCCGCTTCGAGGACACGGCGGTGCTCCGCCCACGCGGGGCATACCTCCACCGTGTGCTCCACCGTGTCCTCCGGTCGATCCTCGCAATGGAAACACCCGGGCGTTTCCTCCCGCCCGATTCGGTGCAGAAACCTCCCGAAACAACCGTGTCCGGTGAGTTCGGTTCCATTCTCCACTGCGACCGGGGTAAATGACTGCCCTGTCCGTCAGGTAGTCCCCGACCACTCGACGGAGGTAGGTCGGCACCCGGTGATACCGGAGTGCCTCCCTTATGCAGCTCCAGGGCATGGAGTTGAAGGCGTTGGCGATGTCGAGAGACACCGCCAAGACAACCCCACCCCTGCACACCGCATCCCCCGTCGTGAGGGCTCTCACGCGCATGATGGCGTCCACCGTAGAGCGCCCCTTGCGGAAACCAAACTGGTGTTCCGCAAGATCCGGCCCCGTCCCCGAAAGGTGCTCGGCGAGGCGGTTTGCAATTACTCTTTCAAAGAGCTTGCCCACCTCGTCGAGCAGCACCACGGGCCGGTATGCGGACGGAGAGTCCGCAGGGCGCCCCGGCTTCCGGATGAGGACCAGCTTCCCCGTCTATTTCAACGAAGCGGGAACTGGCCTCTCTCCAAGCATGCGCTTAGGAGCCCCTCTAGTCGGGGCCCGAGAGCCTCCGAGGCCGGGACCCAGGCTTTGCCAGGCAAGCCGTCGGGTCCCGGGGCGGTATTTTTGGCACTGAGCCTGCGTACCGCCACTCTCAGGTCTACCCCAGTCACTTCTGGAGCGTTGTCGTCGTCGTCCTGTTGGTCCGCTTCCAGCATCGCAGGCGGCGGAGCCATAAGCGGAGGTGGATGTTCCCCTCGCGAAGGGAACAGAGTGCTCACTACGTCCTCCACGAGCTCAGGCCGGAGACTCTGCGTCAGTGGGGGGACCCAGGCGTGGAGCTTATCCCGCATCATCTTGTAAGGGCGCCCCCACGGATCTCTGTCTAGAGTCCCCAGCATCTCCTCGCGGGCCAGATCCCTGGCCCGCAAGACAGCCTCGCGGAGGGCGGTCTTCGCCGCTCTGTACCCCTCATAAAGCTCCGCCTCAATGGCTGCCGCATCCGGTGGGCGGATGCGGAGCCTGCGATGCCTGGAGTACAGGTGTCGCGCAGCCACGCACGCCTCGCGCAGAGACGTCAGCTCTCGCGACCACCAGTACACCTGACGCCGGGCGCTTCTTGGCCGAACACGGGGCATTGCCACGTCGCAGATGTCGGACATGGCCTCCTGGAACCACCCTGCCTCATTGTTAATGTCGGCAGGCCTGTCCGGTGATGTCACCCAGGCCTGCACGATCGAGGCTTCCAGGAGGAGCTCCCGGTCCAGCTGCTTCAGCGCCCAACGCGGATCGCTCGGGGACTGTTGGACCGGCGCGCTTGAGGTCTGGGTGGAGACGTCAAACCGGATGTACCGGTGGTCGGAATAGGTCTCCACCCCCTCCATGACACGCCAGTCAACAACACGCGGCGACAGAGCGGGGCTAGCGAACGAAATGTCCACCACCGACTCGCCCCGCATCCGCACACACGTGGGAACAGAACCCCGATTTAGGACGACCAGGCCCTTCTCCAGAGCCCAGTCCTCCACCATCCTTCCCCGCACGTCTGTGCAACGAGAACCCCAAGCCAAGTTCTTGGCATTGAAGTCCCCGAGGACAAGACGGGGAGGGAATAGTTCCCGACGACAACACTCAACTCTGCGAGAGAGTTGTGGAACTCGGCGAGAGTTCGGCGAGAAGTAGACTCCCACCACCACAATCTCCCCGAACCGTGCTGCTACGCACCCCCGACCCCTCCTGACACCTTCAAGGGTCGGGGTACCGGCGGCGGCCGATGACATTATGGTCACTAAGCCGTTAAGGTCCGCCACCCAGTCTTCCCTGAGCAGGACAAAATACGGCTCAGCGACCACAGCAATATTAATCGACCACTGCGCCATGCTCTGGAGCAACAGATCCTGAGCACAGGCGCAGTGGCACTCCATTACCGCTTCCTCCTCCCTAGCCCCTTGTGAGGGCCCCACTGTGGCGGCGACAGTGGCAGCGGCGGCAGTTGCGGCTGCGGCGGAGGCGACGGTGGCGGTGGCGGTGGAGGGCCTACCTTTCCCTCTGATGGCCTTGGTGGGTGGAGCGCAGGCCTTGCTCCCAGCCCGGTGATCGGCCGGCTTGCCAGCCGCCGCACATGCACCGCAGTGCGGCGTGGCGCAGCAAGCTGCGGACACATGACCCGGCTGGCTGCAGCGGAAACAGAGGCCGCTGCGGTCAACCTCCGAGTCGCACTGTACTGACACGTGGTGTCCCACGTGGCAGCGATAGCACCTCAGAGGTCTGGGCTCCAGCAGCTTCACCTGCGCTGAAACCTAGCCCACCAGTAGTCTTCGGCCCTCCACAATAGTTTTGGCCGCCGTCACAGGGCAGCATACCGTAACGGTATGCATACCTGTGAGGTCCGGGCGTAGGGCGCCTGCCCTGACCTGCTCAGCAGGACACCCACCGGACCTGGCAACGGCGGCCACTACCTCCTCCTTAGTCACCGAGTCATCCAGACCCAGGATGCGCAGGTCTGCGCATCTGACGGGCCTGGACACTCGGGCCTCGTCCGCGTTTAGGGACGCTCTGAGCTTTTCCGCCAGAGCGTCAGCGGACGAGCCGCTGGTTTCGCCGGGGATCTCCAGCATGCGTGCCCCCGTCGCGGTGACCTTAAGCCGGAGGCCCGCGGTGATCCCGAGCTCTCCGAGATTCACCGTCTCCTTCGCCTTCGCCAGCAAGTCGCGGTAAGACACGCCCCTCTTTTCCGCTTCCGGCTGTAGTGTTATCACTACAGCCACGGTCTTCGGGGCGCGGAGCCTAGCCGCGATCTTTCGCGCCTTGTGCTGGCGCTGCCGCTCCTCATTTCGGGCCTTTTTGGCTGCCTTTCGCCCCTTCTTTTTCTCCCCGACCACCTGCCATCCAGCTTCAGCCGAGGGAGGTGTAGGGGGCTGGGAGGGCGGTGGTGGCGGCGGCGGCTGCCGTACCGCAGGCACTGGCCCATTCGCCGTAGGCACTGGCGTTGGCACAGTGTCCACCTGTGCAGCTGCCTTGCCCTTCCCTTTTTTGGCCGCCTTTTTAGCCGGCGCCGGTTTCGCCGGAGCCGGCTGGATGGGCGCCACAGCCCTGCCGGAGGGCTGGCTGGACGGCCCCGGTCCGGGTGCGGTAGCCGCAGCAGCCGCGTATGAGGCAGAGTTGGCCTCTGCTGCCGCCAAGATGGAGGCGGAAGCCGCGGGTATGGCCTTGAGTTTTGAAGATGTTTTCACCTTCAAGGCCACGCCCCTTATCGCGGCTTTCACCGCCTTTGCAAACCTGGTCTTACGCTCCGCCTCGGAGCCGCCAGGTGCGCCCGCCTCGTCGCCTGACCCGGGAGCAATGTTGCCCGGGTGGCGCCCCTCCTCGGCCAGCTTTGCTGACCTATCTGACCTCACGGAGGCAGAGAGCCCCCTCCCCTTGCCCCGGATCCCACCACGCTTGTTGGTGGGGATTTTTCGGGCCGAGGCCTCCTCATCTCCGGATGACGACCCCCGGTCGCCATCCCGCCTGGGCCGCTTGCGGAAGAACTTGCTGTTCTCCGCGGTCGTCCCGGCCCTCGCGCGGCGGGAGCTCCTGAGCCTCCCGCGCTCGCATCACTGGATGCGACGTCGGATACCGACGCCGCATCCTTCCTCTCCTCTACTATGCCGTTGCCGGCGGTGTTGGTTTTTGTTTTTAAAAAATCTTCCATAACTGATCTCACGAGTGTGGGGGAAATAAGGCTCAATCTAGGCAGAGACCCCTGTACCTAGAAGGGCAGATTTTGAATATTTATTACTCGCCAGGGGGTCTGCAGGTACCCTGGCGAGGAGCGCACTAACGACTGATTTGTTCTAAAGAACACCCGTCAGCCATACATCCCCTCGCGGTGCGTCGCCGCTTGGGATTCGGGGTAACTTTTTATAGAGGTTTTCTACCTCGCGGTCCGGGCGATTAAGCCAAGACCCTCGGTCCCTATCGAAGCCGGGAGACGTGATCCACAGCACTTCGATAGTGGGATTACGAGACTGACGGTGACAGAGAAGGACGCATCCCTCTCTGTCTGCTCGGAGGCAGAGTGAGTGCACACCGAGCCCGCCCTCACTCCTCTGCTATGCCCTCTGCTAAACAGAGGGTCACGCAGAGGAACGCACCGGTGGTCCTGGCAGGACCCCACCCATGTCAGAATAATTAGCCGCGGCAGTAACACTCCCCGAGGGATAAAAGGAAATTCTCATTTCCTCTCATTCCCCGGAGAAGGATACTGCCGCGCCCAGGGTGCACCGGCCCAGCAGCTGCTCTTCCCTCCAGACGTATCGAGAGGGACCAGCAACCGCCAGACACACTTGGAGGACTTCTGACATCGCACCCCATGACATCATATCCTGAAGTAGATCTTTTTAATGAAAATGTAAATTGTTTAAAATTTTGGAATATTTTATTTAAATTGAAACAGGATTTTTGGAGGGCTTGGTCAAGAGATTATCTTACCCAGCTTCAGAGCAGGCCTAAGTGGATTGATGCACATCCTAATTTGAAAGTAGGAGATCTGGTAATTGTAAGATCAGATAATACTGCTCCGCTTAAATGGCCCATGGCCCGGGTAGTAAAAGTTTTTCCTGGATCTGATGGCAGGGTGAGAGTGGCTGAGGTCAAGATAGGTAGTAAAACCTATACAAGGTCTTATAGAAGACTAAGTCCTCTACCTATAAACTATTTTTTAAAAATTGATGTTAACATTTGCAAACTTGATACCTACTTGTTTATTTTCTTTAGTTTAATAGACTGCCTTGAAACTACAGGCATTCACCAAATGTTATATTTTAATACTCTACTTACATAGAGTCATACTATTCTGTTTAAGTTTACATTTTTAAAACTAAGTATTAGCATTTTTGTCATCCATTCTGCCCTCGGGCCCAACTATGTTCAATCAAATATGAACATTAGCTTAAAATGTACTTTTTCTTTAATATTTTTACTTTTACCCTAGCAACATTTGAAAGTTGATATTATATTGTGGGTTTGCTATGGCAACTCCTGCTTCCAGATCGTCTTCCCCACTGTGTAGACAGTTAGATTTATCATATATATCTGGGAGCAGCAAACAATGAAACGCGAGTCTACGAACCAACTGTTTATTCGCGGCATACCCGCAACAATATAATAATGAGGGATACCACACGCCCCCTCTTGTAGAGCATATTATTCTACACAGTACCTATCAACGTAATCACTTAAAGTAGTTGGTAAAGTACCTAACTAATATAATAAAAAAAAAACAAACAATAGGTTTGTGTAGATAAATTTGTATACTCACTATCGCTGTTAAATATTTAGTAGGTAACAGTGAAGTAAGGTTTTGTTTACATACCTACGATAAACTAATAATTGATATACCTAGTAGAAAATCCGTATCAGCTGATGGGTATGCGCTGCATAAAAAAAAAACAAGAACAGGTGACTAATATAGGCAAGTACCTACCTAGGTACCTATGCCGAGTTGTTTTGCATCTAATAAATTTCCTTATCTCTAAACTTGCTATAGATTTACACAAACACAAATCACATTACACAAATCTATACAATGACTATAAATTGTGAAGCGAACGGTAAAATCATAGATACATAACCAATAGGCAGGCACCTACCTACGGTACGGTGCTTTCTATTACCACAGATATACCTACCTAATATTATGTGTTATACGAATGCAATTAAGCTAAGAACAATTCTTACAACTCAGTAGGTAAGTAACACTTAGGTACCTAATTATAACTATGCACTTAGGCCTGTTATTCTTTGTACACTTTTTGTTTTAAAGTACAAGCGCGTCTTGGACGCATTTCATATTTTGATACAGGAGTTCCGAGATTTTGAGCTGGTATCGGTTCGATATCTCGATGAATAGAAACCCGATCCGCATTAAAGGTGTCTTTGGAAGACAATTCGGCGTCTGCGACGTTTTCTATTGCGTCATCGAATTCGTCGTTACGACCGGGAGGGGTTAGTCAGAATGTTTTCGGGCGCGACCATGGAATGTCGTAGGGTCGAACGACGTTTTCCAACCGGGAGTAACTGGTCAATATGCCGCTTCCACTCGCGTCCGTCGGCACACCGCACCCTATACGTGAGCGGAGCTTCTCGTGCGGTGACCACCGCCGGCGCCCACTTGTCAGCCCGCGCGCTGTAGTCCCGCGCCAACACGGCGTCCCCGGGCGCGGCGCTGCGCTCGGTGCCGGGCGCGGCGCGCGCTGCTCGCGCCGCCGCCGCCTCGCTGGCGCGCTCGGTGCTCGGCCGCAGTATGTCTAGCCGCCCGCGCAAACGCCGGCCGAGCATCGCTTGGGCTGGTTCGACGCCGGTGCTGGCGTGCTCGCAGTTTCGATATTGAAATAGGAATTTATTGACCGCCGTATCGATTTCGAGCCCCTCATGCGCCGCTTTCTTCATAGCGCGTTTCACCAACTTCACTGCGTTTTCAGCCGCGCCGTTACCCGCTGGCCTGTAAGGACTGGTTATAGTATGAACGATGCAATTTTTCTTCATGAAGTTGATCATAAAGTGACGGCCGTAGATATATTGGTGATGTTTGATAACACCAGCAATAATCGCCAGTGCCTCTTTGTCCAGTTGACTGTAAGATCTTTCGGCTGCGTTTAAAGTCCGCGAAGCGAAACAGATAGGGCGCTCGTCGCCGTTAGGAAAACGATGCGATAACACACTACCTATGCCGTATGAACTGCTGTCAACCGCCAAAACTAAAGGCAACTCGGGATTATAATGTACTTAAACTTTTCCACTTAATATTACATCTTTTATTTCCTTGAAAGCCTCTTTACAATGCTTGGACCAGACCCAGTCGGTGCCCTTGCGCAACAAACTATGCAATGGATGCAAAATCGTACTCAGCCGAGGTATGAACTTTGAGTAGTAATTAATTAGACCGAGAAAAGATCTCAGCTGAGTTACGTCTTCCGGCGGCGGAGCCTCCACAATGGCTTTTAATTTATTTTTGTCTGGGTGTAGGCCTTGCTTGTCGATGACAAAACCTAAATAAGTTATACTATCTTGCATAAAAGTACATTTCTCTAATTTAATCCTTAAACCGACCTCACGTAATCGTGTCAAAACGGCCCTTAGATTAGCCATATGCTCCGATCTTGAAGCACCTGTGACCGCGATGTCGTCTAAGAATACAGCAGTACCTTTTAAACCTCTAAGTGTTTCTTCCATAAACTTCTGGAATTTTTCTGGAATACAGGTCAAACCAAATGGCGTTCTATTATAGGTAAATGTACCTACATGCGTAGTGATTGCAGTGCAAGCCCGCGATTTTTTATCCAAAAATAATTGTTGGTAAGCATTCGTGAGATCGATCTTAGAATATTGTTCGCCACCACTTAAGGCAGCGAACAACTCTTCGATTCGCGGCATAGGGTACGGATCGCGAATCAACTTTGGGTTTATTGTAACCTTATAATCTCCGCAAATGCGAATATCACCCGATTTCTTAATTACCGGGACAATAGGAGTCCCATAATCCGAATATTCCACTTTTTGAATCGTACCCTCTGCCTCGAGTCGCTGGAGTTCTAATTCAACAGGCTTACGTAAAGCTAATGGCAGCGACCTTGCCTTAACAAATATTGGAGTCGTATCGCACAATCTCAACGACAGCTCTTTATTACATGTTCCTAGACCTAGGGCGAACACGGTGGGGAATTCATTACGTAAACTATCAACCAAATTCCATTCCATTCTTAAACATTCCATTCTTAAACATCCCGCAGATAAGTTTTTAGTGCTCGGTGACTTTAACCAACCGAATATCGACTGGCACGCTGCGGCAGACGGTGATCATCTATGTCCTGGTAACTTGCATGGTCCCATTCAAACCAGCTTCTGTGATACTCTCACCGCTTGCAATTTGCTACAGTACAACTCACATCGTAATGTAAACAACAGGATTCTTGACCTCGTCTTGTCTAACAGTGAAGTAGCTGTCACTTGCAGCCTGGATCCCCTAGTGCACGAGGACTCACATCATAAGGCACTCTGTATCTCTGCCGACTTCGTTCAACTTCATCAGCTGCATTCTCGACCTCGAGTCAAGTTCTTGTATGCTCAGGCAAATTATGACGCCATCATTCAAGAAATGATGGCAATAGATTGGCCATTTGAGCTAAATTGTAGGCCTCTTGAAGAAGCTGTTAATTTATTTTATCACACTATAAACTTGCTTCATAATACACATATTCCATCTAAAACTATCGCTCCAAGGGCTAAGTATCCTCCTTGGTACAAAAGCCCTCTTATTAAAATACTTAAAGAAAAATCAAAATTTCATTCAAAATTTAAAATCTATGGAAATCTCTCGGACTATCAATCTTTTGTTACCTTACGTCAACGGGCTAAAGACCTGGAGAAGGAAATGTTTGACGACTATATAGCAAAAATTGAATTTGCCATTTCTAAAAATCCCAGGGCTTTTTGGCAATATGTTAAATCTAAACAACATACCAACTGTTACCCATCTGTATTAAAATTTGGTGCAGTGTCGTCTGGTCACGGGGAGGAAATCTGTAATATGTTTGGCGACTATTTTTTTTCAAACTTCCAAGAGCGACGCGACGCGAATGAATTCTTAGCCTCTGCGAGAGTGGATCAGTCTACTGGTCTCGTATCAGACATCTGCTCTATCGATGTGCGGGAGGAGGAGGTATTTCGCTTGCTAAAGCAAGTGGATATCAATAAATCCGCTGGTCCGGATAATATTTCACCAATTTTTATAACCAAATGCGCCAGGTGTCTATCCATCCCATTAACAATATTATTCAAACGGTCATTTGACTTGGGAGTGGTGCCTACAATCTGGAAGTCAGCGAATATAACGCCGATTCATAAAAAAGGACCTAAGGACAATGTTGTAAATTATAGACCGATCTCCAAACTCTGCGTGTTCGCTAAAATTATGGAGAAAATCGTACACGTACAACTTTCTTCTTCTCTTAAATTAAGTTTCTCCGAACACCAACATGGATTTTTAAAAGGTCGCTCCACCACATCCAATCTCGTGGTCTGTAGTGACTATCTTTCAGAGCATATGTCCAAGAGGTCTCAGGTCGACGTTATATACACTGATTACAGTAAATGTTTTGATCGAATAGATCATACACTTCTAATGCGCAAACTGTTAGGGATTGGTGTGAGGGGTAGCTTGTACAGATGGTTTGTATCATATGTCGAAAATAGATGCCAGACTGTAGTCCTCAACGGTTATACCTCGAGAGCGATGTACATTCCGTCGGGGGTTCCCCAAGGATCCTTATTAGGACCCCTTTTATTTAATATATTTGTGAATGACATCGCCTCTTGCTTCCTAAACTCTAAAATTTTATTATATGCTGATGACATGAAAATTCTGAGTCAAGTGTCAACCATTGAGGATGCATACCTATTACAGGAGGATCTGGACCGGTTCCAAGATTACTGCGATCGAAATAGGTTGGATTTAAACATTTCTAAATGTTATGTGTGTACATTTACTCGTAAGCCAAACCCTATTATATATGATTACAAACTGTCGAATACGTCAATTGCCAGAGTCAACGTCATCAAGGATCTTGGGGTAACTTTTGACTCGAAGCTTTTGTTTGATGCGCATATTGACAATATCGTCAAGAAAGCTTCTAAAGCATTGGGTTTTATTTTTAGGGTCTCTTCTGAGTTTAAGAACATCAAAACGATGAAAATTCTATACTGTGCTTTTGTCCGTAGCCATCTCGAATATGCTTCTCAAATTTGGAATCCAAATTACAATGTTTATATTAATCGCCTCGAAAGCATACAAAGACGATTTTTAAGGTACACTCAATATCGTTCAAATACTTATCTTCCTAACTATACTAGTCGGTGTAAGAAATTTCATATTCTTCCGTTACACGAGCGAAGAAAAATTGCAGATCTCACTTTCCTATTTAATATAATGAATGGATCTACTGACGTCCCTGAGCTGGTAGCCAAGATTGGACTTCGTGCACCGTCTGTGTTTCTTCGGAGACCTCATCTCCTTCATGTACCTATTGTAAAAACTATCTACAGGCAAAACACATATATTATAAGAGCATGTCGAATGTTCAACTTGGTGTGCCGGGATGTTGAGCTTGATTTATTTACGAATAGTGTCCAGAAATTAAAAAAAACGTTAAGTAACTTTTTCTTTGAAATGTAACTTTTTTTGTGTAATGTATTTTATTTTGTTTATTCTCTACAGTTGTTTCTTTGTATTATAACTCTCACGCTGTTTACCGTTATGTCAATTTATACATAAGTTTATATAAGTGGAAACTTGTAATTGGCTTTCTTCTACGCATTACTTCTGACTACTCGAATGTATTAGCTGTAAGTTTTCTTAAAATTAATAAAATAAAATAAAATAAAATTAACCTCAGTTAAATTATACATTTTATCTTTCATTTTAATTTCATTAATATTTAACTGACTGAGCCACGATCTACCTAATAAGGGTGGCCCACCCTTTTTAATTACAAATAGTTTCAAATTCCTCGCCGTGTGCGTCCCGATAGCAACATCCACCAAAATATAACCTGCTACTTCGATTCGAGTGCCATTGTACGAATGTAAACAAACATCATTAGCGATAAGCGATATCTGTTTAAAATGTTCCTGGTAAAAATAAGTGTTAATCGTGGATAACTTACTGCCAGTGTCCAACTCGAACATCATCACCTTACCGTTCACTTTCACCTGCACATTATAGGGCCGATCACTATTATTACACACGTTTAGATTATAAAGCTCGCACTCCGAATCGTTATCACTATCAATGTAGTTCTGCCCGCGGCCCGATGACCGCGCCTCACCCTTTTTTTTTTTTTTTTTTTTTTCGGATGGGAAATCATTAAATGACTTCTCCCGCTCTGGGCGGAGCAGGAGGGTGTGTCAGACTTTTACTGACTAAAACCCATCCATGTTCCTTCATCGCCCTTTGTGTTCCGGGGCCACGGTATCTCTTTCGAACAGTCCCGCAACCCCGGCAGGCATCGGTCCTTGCGGACCCCTTCCTTTTTGCTGACTCTCTTTGAGGCGCGCGTGGAACACGAACGCGCCGTCGACACGGCCTGTCGTCATGAGACGGACGGACGGCGAGCTAGCCCATAGCCCACCGTCCACAGGCCCGCGCCTACGGTGGCCGGGGGCCACGTGGTGGCCCCCGACGCCCGGGGCGTCTCCCGCGGCGGCCGGGACGCTGTGAGGTTCTCTCCCTCTCACGTTCCGCCACCTCCTTCTCTAGCATTACTGCTTCGCAGAAGGAGGTGACGGCGTCCCATTCCGTCTCGCTCCGGACCATGGCTTGCACCAGGGCCGGACGCGAGAGGTCGCCGCCGCCAATCGCCGCTTCGAGGACACGGCGGTGCTCCGCCCACGCGGGGCACACCTCCACCGTGTGCTCCACCGTGTCCTCCGGTCGATCCTCGCAGTGGAAACACCCGGGCGTTTCCTCCCGCCCGATTCGGTGCAGGAACCTCCCGAAAACACCGTGTCCGGTGAGGACCTGCGTCAGGCGGAAGGTGAGGACGCCGTGGCGTCTCTCCAGCCACTCCTCAAAGAGGGGACTTATCGCCACTATCGTGGCGTGCCCTGCACGGGGTTGCGACAGTCGCTCTCTCCATGTCGCCATGAGATCCCGCCGGAAGTCTGTCCGCTGAGCGACAATTTGTCGCGGCAGCGGAGTTTCCCCCCGGCGAAGCGCCTCCGCGCGCCATTCATGCAGGCGCGCGAGGACTATCGCCTCCAGATCCCATGGCGGCAATCCGGCAAGGAGGCACGCCGCCTCGCGGGCGATCGTGCGGTACCCACGGGCCAGCCTTACGGCTACCACCTTTTGGGGCGCGTTCAGGTAGTGGGCTGCACGCAGCCTCAAAGAACGCGCCCACACCGGGGCCCCATAAAGGGCCATGGACCGCACGACTCCCGCGTAGAGCCTCCGGCAGGAGGCGTTCGGCCCCCCCAGGTTGGGCAGGAGCCGCCTGAAGGCAGCCCCAGTCCGTTCCAGTTTGGGGGCCAAACGTCGGAAGTGCTCCACGAAGTTCCACCGGCTGTCGAGGACGAGTCCTAGGTACTTCAAAGTCGACTCGACACCGATGGATACCCCTCCTACCGTGAGTAAGGATCCCGGAGGTGGCGCATTCCGAGGCCCATGAAAGCACATGGCCTCGGACTTGTGCAATGCCACCTCGAGACCCAGTTGCCGGATCCTCTCAACGACTATCGCAACCCCGCGTGTCATGATTTCGGCCGCCGCCTCGTGCGACCCCCCCTGTGCCAGCATCAGCGTGTCGTCTGCATAGCAGACCACGCTGACGCCGCTAGGGAGGTCGGCGCGCAGCACCCAGTCGTACCCGATGTTCCACAAGGACGGCCCTAGGACCGATCCCTGCGGAACACCGCACGACATCTCTCGCCGGTTCCATTCTCCGCTGCGACCGGGGTAGATGACGGCTCTATCCGTCAGGTAGTCCCCGACCACACGACGAAGGTAGGTCGGCACCCGGTGATACCGGAGTGCCTCCCTTATGCAGCTCCAGGGCATGGAGTTGAAGGCATTGGCGATGTCTAGAGACACCGCCAAGACAACCCCACCCCGGGACACTGCATCCCCCGTCGTGAGGGCTCTCACGCGCATGATGGCGTCCACCGTAGAGTGCCCCTTGCGGAAATCAAACTGGTGTTCCGCAAGATCCGGCCCCGTCCCCGCAAGGTGCTCGGCGAGGCGGTTTGCGATGACTCTTTCAAAGAGCTTGCCCACCTCGTCGAGCAACACTATGGGCCGGTATGCGGACGGAGAGTCCGCAGGGCGCCCCGGCTTCCGAATGAGGACCAGCTTCCCCGTCTTCCAACGAAGCGGGAACTGGCCCCTCTCCAAGCATGCGCTTAGGAGCCCCTCCAGTCGGGGCCCGAGAGCCTCCGAGGCCAGGACCCAGGCTTTGCCAGGCAAGCCGTTGGGTCCCGGGGCGGTATTTTTGGCACTGAGCCTGCGTACCGCCACTCTCAGGTCTACCCCAGTCACTTCCGGAGTGTCGTCGTCGTCATCCTGGTGGTCCGCTTCCAGCACCTAAGGTGGCGGAGCCATAGGCGGGGGGGGATGTTCTCCCCGCGTGGGGAACAGAGCGCTCACCACGTCCTCCACGAGCTCAGGCCGAAGACTCTGCGTCAGTGGGGGGGCCCAGGTGCGGAGTTTATCCCGCACCATCTTATAAGGGCGCCCCCACGGATCTCTGTCGAGAGTCCCCAGCATCTCCTCGCGGGCCTGATCCCTGGCCCGCAGGACAGCCTCGCGGAGGGCGGTCTTCGCCGCTCTGTACCCCTCATAAAGTCGCGCAGCCACGCACGCCTCGCGCAGAGATGTCAGCTCTCGCGACCACCAGTACACCTGACGTCGGGACCGCGCCTCACCCTGACGAGGGGAACGCTTGCACATTGCCTTTAGATGGCCCTTCTGGCCGCAACCGTCGCAAGAGTAATTTTTGAAACGACAACTGTTGGCCTGGTGTCCCTTCCCGCACCGCCAACACGTCAACGGGGCGCGCCGCGCGGCGCCGGCGTCCCTCGCTGGACCCGCAGCGGCGCTGCCGCTGCTGGCGCGGGCACCCCTGCCCGCGGTGGCGCTGCCGCTGCCGGCGCGTGCGCCTTGCCCCGTCGCCATGCGATGCACGGGCTCGGCCGCGCCGGAGTCCGCCGTCGCCGCCGTACTGCCCGCTCCGCTCGCCTGCGCGTGCCGGTCGGCAGCCTCCAGTGCAAAAGCCAACTCCACGGCTCTTTTGTACGTTAACGTTGGTTCGGCGAAAAGGCGCGATCTCATATCGTCACTAGATAGACCCGATACAAATTGATCTCTTGTAGGAGAGTGATAGTGTTGTAGGTGTCTTCTGTTCGGGATGTGAGATCTTCTTCAGGGAACACAATCAAACGGTCCAGACACTTTATCAACAGTTTATTCTCACCACTAATAATACAATAACAACAAGCACAAACAAGCAGGTATTGCGAATAGGCGATTAAGCGTAGGCGGAAGGATTATGTTCGCGCAGCAAGCGAGCGTGCGTCTGCCGTGAGCGAGCGAGACGGACTGGCGGGCGCGGGCGCGCGGTCGGTGCGCCGGCGATGTTTCTAGGCTTCCTTTGTTTCGGTGAGTAGCGGGACTCGGTGCGCGTTTACTCGGTACGACACGACGACGACTTGCGGTGACGCTCGACGACTCAACGATGCGGTTCTGCAGTACTGGTAAGTATGTTTATTATTATGTTAAGTGTTATTGTGAATGTTTAATGTTTATGTTTGTACTTGTGTATTTAGTATGTAAAGTATTTATAGTATATTTAAATGTATACATATGTAATATATTGTAATACATATTTGTGATGTTAATTATAAGTACATATGATTTATTTTAGTTTATGTAATTTTATAATTATAATGTATTGTGGTTACGCCACATGACTCCCCCCTTGAGACCATCCTAGGATGGGCGATAATAGTCAGGGATTCTCACTTTTCTTCCTGAACGAGTTATTCTTACTTCGTTATCTTTGTTTTCTGGGTTTGGAGTTTCATTTTCCAGCGGACGAGTCTCTGAACGAGTATCTGGTGTAAGTATATAGGCTGGTTTCAACCTCTCTATCGATACTGTCTGTTCTTTTCCTTTAACAAGCAGTTTGAAGACTTTTGTGCCTCGTTGCAGGACAGGATATGGTCCAGTATATGCCGGCTGAAGGGATCCTCTCACGGTGTCATCTCGGACGTAAACGTGAGTAGCAGAAGGTAAGTCTCGGAACACGAAGATATTACGTCTGCTGTGTCTTGCGGCTGGCCGAGGGCGGATATTGTTCATAATGGAACGTAGTCGTGCTGAGTACTCGGTGAGGTCACTGATCATATGCTGGTCGGTGATTGGCTGCAGGAACTCTCCGGGCAGTCTGAGGGGTTCGCCGTAGAGGAGTTCGGCGGGTGACGCTTGAATGTCCTCTTTGAAGGCGCTTCTCATTCCTAGCAGTACCAGAGGTAAGCTTTCCGTCCATTTCAGGGTTCCATGGCACGTTATAGCGGCCTTAAGCTGTCTGTGCATCCGTTCTACCATTCCGTTGCTTGCAGGATGATACGCAGTGGTTCTGTTGCGTTGAAATCCGGCAAGTTCTGAGAGCTGTTTTAACAGTGCAGACTCAAATTGCTTCCCGCGATCTGTCACGACTTCTGTGGGGCAACCGTAACGTGATATCCAGTTACGAACGAGAGCTTTGGCAACTGTTTCAGCGGTTATGTCTTGCATGGGGATTGCCTCAGGCCATCGAGTGAATCTATCCACGGCAGTGAGACAGTAACGGTAGCCGTCTGAGAGGGGTAAGGGTCCGACGATGTCAATGTGCACGTAGGTAAATCTGCCGTTCGGTAGCTTGAAGGTGCCCACCGGTGGAGTTACGTGCCTAGTGACCTTTGAGCGTTGGCATGCGTGACAGAGTTTGGTCCAATCACGGCAATCTTTGTTTATTCCTGGCCATACGTAGCGCTGAGCCACTAATTTTGCGGTGGCGTTAGCGCCAGGATGGCTAAGTGAGTGTAGGCTGTCGTAAACTTGCCTTCTGAGCTCCTTTGGTACGTAAGGTCGTGGATTCTGAGTGCTGTCGTCGCAGTAAAGTTCCAGTTTTGTTCCAGGTACAGTTACTTTGACAAGTTTAAGCGAAGATCCACCTTCTAAGAGTTGCCTTAGTTCTGGGTCGTTACGCTGTGATATGGCCAAGCTCTTCGACTCTACTGGCTGTATGACTTCCTCTATTCTTGAGAGAGTATCGGCAACTATGTTGTCCTTCCCCGATATGTGTTGGATGTCCGTTGTAAAT
The DNA here is from genome assembly GCA_941918905.2 of Xestia sexstrigata. Taxonomy (NCBI): domain Eukaryota; kingdom Metazoa; phylum Arthropoda; class Insecta; order Lepidoptera; family Noctuidae; genus Xestia; species Xestia sexstrigata. Next base: position 71,836 of record CALNXC020000003.1, on the reverse strand, counting down.
TGTCCTATGTAATCTAAATGCCGAAACTGACGTGGTGAACATTTTTCTTTGTGACCTTGGAATGCGAAGCAGATGGGCTTGTGGTCTGTAAATACTGTGAAGTGCCTTGCTTCCACCAAGTGTCGGAAATGTTTCACGGATTCGTAAATCGCGAGAAGTTCGCGGTCGTACGGCGAGTATTTTTTTTGTGCTGGACTCAATTTTCGGCTAAAAAAGGCAAGTGGTTGCCATTCTCCATCTTTTTTCTGCTGTAGAACTCCTCCAATTGCGACGTCTGATGCATCTGTGACTAGCGCCAGTTTGGCATCCATGTCTGGGTGCGCGAGGAGAGCTGCTTGACATAGACTCTTCTTGCAGCCTTCAAATGCTTGGAGTGCTTCTCCGGTGACGTTTATGGGATGATTTCCCTTTATAGATCCGGTAAGCAGGCTATGCAATGGCGTTTGGCATGAGGCAGCGTCTTTTATAAAGCGACGATAGAAATTTATCATCCCCAGGAATCTCCTGAGTTCTCTAACGGTTTTCGGGGTGGGGTAGTCCTTTATGGCTTGGATCTTGCTATCCAGTGGTTGGATGCCTGCACAAGATACGCTGCAGCCGAGGAAAGTTACTTCTGCCCCAAAAACACATTTGGAAGTATTTATGACCATTCCATATTCTTTTAATCGCTCGAAGAGGAGGCGTAAGTGACGGTAATGGGTCTCTTCGTCGGGGGAGGATATCAAAAAATCATCTAAGTACGTGTAGCAGAAGTTTAAGTCACGAGTCATTTCGTCCACGAACCTTTGAAACGTTTGTCCCGCGTTTCTGAGACCAAACGTCATAAAAGGGAACTCGAACATTCCAAAAGGTGTAGTTATGGCCGTTTTGGAAATATCTTCGGGGTTTACCGGTATTTGGTTGTACGCCTTTACTAAATCAATTTTGGAGAATATCTGGCAGCCAGCTATGTTCTGGGTGAAATCCTGGATATGCCGAATAGGGTATGGGTCGGGGATCGTCCGTGCGTTTAACATTCTGTAATCGCCGCATGGTCGCCATCCGTTGTCCTTTTTTGCGGCAAGATGAAGAGGGGACGACCATGGGCTCTCAGACGGTCGTGCTGTCCCTATTCTCAACATTTCATCGAACTCCTGTTTTGCGATCTTCAGTTTGTCCGGGGCGAGTCTTCTTGGGGTGCAATATACGGGCGGTCCGGCTGTTGTTCTTATGTGGTGAACGGTATTGTGACGTATGTCCAGATGTGTACCTGCTGGCCGAGTGATTTCCGGAAAATCTCGAAGAAGGTTCAAGTACTTAGACTCGCCTGTTATTGTTTTAACTGAAGTTATGGCATCAGATGCAGGAACTGGATTTGTGCTTGCTGAAAGGCTGGTCTTGTTGTCGATGAGGCGCTTGTTACGACAGTCTACGATTAAGTCGTAATGCGATAAAAAATCGGCTCCGATAATAGCCTTTGTGACGTCAGCAATTATGAATTGCCAGGAAAATGCACGACGAAGCCCTAGGTCAAGTTCCATTTGCTGAGCTCCGTATGTGGCGATTGGTGTTCCGTTCGCTGCGAAAACGTTGAGTTCGGTAGTACGTGGTCGCCTTTGTTTCAGGGCGGAGCGGGGAAAAACGCAGATGTCGCTCCCAGTGTCGACTAAAAACTGCATTTTTGTCCTTCTGTCCGTTATGTAAAAGCGACCGGTGGTTGAACTATGGCAATCATGTGTCGCTACTGATGACTGCCTTTGGCTTTTCCCGACCCTGATTGATAATCACAAGGTTTCAGGCATCTTCGTGCCTTGTCTCCATATCTGTGGTGAAAAATACAGGTAGGGTATTTTCTATAATTTGACTGGGAACGCGTGTTGCTTCTTCCCCGTTGACTTCTGTTCCTCGTCCTGGATCTAGAATCTCTTGTTGAGAGGGCCTTCACTTGACGACTGAGCTCTGCAATCTCTCTCGTTAATTTTTCAGCGATTGAATTGGGCACTGCGTCCGTGGCGGCCACTTGAGGCGCGGGTGGTACGAGGTCGTGCACTTTATCAGCCAGGTCTGCGAGTGCAGAAAGTGACGACTCTGGCTGCGATGCTACTACTATTTGTGTATTACCCGGTAAGCGGCTAGTCCACACAGTCTTTATAAAATCGTCCGGTATGTTTGGGCCCGCTAGATGTTGCAGGTGCCGAAGAAACGCGGATGGTCGCCTGTCTCCTAATTCCTCATGCATCAGCAACTGGGTAAGTTCTTTTTCGCGCGACGCGGATAACCTTTTAATAAGCTCGCTTTTTAACTTTTCGTATTTGCCACTAGCCGGTGGATTAATTAAAATATCTTTCACCTCTGCGGCGTAACGGTTTTCAAGATGCCCGGTGACGTAATAATATTTGGTGTCGTCGTCCTTGATACCTGAGAGCGCAAAACTTCCTTCTATTTGCGCAAACCATACTGCTGGTTCCTCCGGCCAAAACGGTGGAAGTCGTACACCGACACGACAAATGTCGGAAGGTATAAATGTCCTTTCTTTGGAATGCGACCTGCCTTCGTCGCTTTGTTTGTTGGATGACTTGTCATTTTGAGACATTTTAAATTTTGGTTTTCACTAGCTTACGGTTTTTATGCTGTTCCGGGCAGTGTCCAATATTCGGGGTCACCAATGTAGGAGAGTGAAAGTGTTGTAGGTGTCTTCTGCTCGGGATGTGAGATCTTCTTCAGGGAACACAATCAAACGGTCCAGACACTTTATCAACAGTTTATTCTCACCACTAATAATCAATCAATCAATCAATCAATCAACTTTATTTCTCACCACAATATACATAAATTATTTTACATTGGTCAGATTCGACAATGATACACAATTCAGGTAGGTAGGTATATATTGTGGGAGACTGGTGCCTAAGCTAGGCTCGTGGCCTGTGTTTCAGGACACCAGGATCCCACCCCTTTACATTTTCATTTCATAAATTATGTACTATATAGGCGCGCTGACAGAATGTAAGGAATCATACGACATTTTATAGTTGATATATTAGGCTTAGAAATCTAGGATAAGTATGCGAGACGAATGTTAGTAGATGTGTCGTATGGGTGATTGTGTGAGTGTGTGAGTGTGTGGGTGTGTGAGAGTGCTTGATTGTGTGTTTAGGTCATTACAAGGATGTTTTCAGTATCGTTATAGTTTAATTTTTGTAGCCAGTCAGTTAGCCTCTTTTTGCATTTGTTCTTTGTGAGGCTAAAGATTTGTAGTACCTTATGTGTTTTATTGTATAAGTAGCCACCCAGATAGCAAAAGAAACGCCTTGGGAAGCTAGTTTTGTAACGTAGATGATGGCGCTCCACTGGGTCATATCGTCTTTTCCCTCTGGACAGCGTTGGATTATAAACTAAGAGAGAATGCTGTTTCAGCAGAATGTGCAATATAAACAGTTGACGCACTGTCAGGACTTCGTTCTCTTTGTATAACTGTTCAGTGGGGTAGCGATACGGTCGAAAAGACGACACTTTCAGTATAGCTCTTTGGGTTCTTTCAATTTCTATTAGGGTAGTTTTTGGAGCTCCACCCCAAGAGGTGATGCAGTAGCATATTATAGATTGAACAAGGGTATAGTACACTAATTTCATAATATTTTTATCGAGTACATGTCTCAGCGTTTTGAACACATATATTAGTTTCCGTAATCTGTTACTAAGGGTGGTTATGTGATCTTGAAATCTTAGGTTTTTGTCGATTGTTATTCCCAGGTATTTTACATTCTCAGCCTTGGTGAGTGGTTCGCAGCTACAACTACGGGTGAGTGGGTTTGTGCAAGAGTGAGCTACAATAGTATTAGGTAATGTTTGGGAGGATCCACTGTTTTTCATGGAGAACGCTATGTAATTGGTTTTGGTTGTATTAAGGGTCAACAGATTGTCGCGTAACCAGTTAGAAACCGTATTAAAGCCTAGTTGAGCACGCTCATAGACATCCTCCCACGAGCTCGCGCTGAACAAGAGGGCAGTGTCATCAGCAAAGCTAATAATTTTGCCATTGGGGATATTGAGCAAACCCAGATCGTTGATATAAATGAGGAATAATGAAGGTCCGAGGACACTACCTTGAGGCGTGCCGTAGTTAATTATTTGTTCCTCACTGATGAATTCATCTATCTTTACTCTCTGGGTACGCTCACTCAAATAGTCCTCAAAGAGGTCCAGTGGAAGTCCTCTGATTCCCAAACTTTCCAACTTACGTACAAGAATTGGGACAGAAACCGTGTCGAAAGCCTTAGCAAGATCTAGAAATATGGCCATAACTTTATCCCCACTATCCATGTTTGTGACCACATAGTCTGTTAGCTCAAAGACCGCGTCAGAGGTGGATTTACCTGAGCGAAACCCAAACTGTGCTGGTGCGATAAGATTATTGTTTTCCAAGTAGCTCACAAGTCTGCTATTCATTACCCGTTCCAGTATTTTGGAAAAAGCAGTCAGCACAGATATAGGTCTGTAGTTATCAACACGGCTCCTGTCCCCACTCTTGTAGATCGGATGAATTATGGCTTTTTTGAACACGTTAGGAAATTTACCTGTGGAAAGAGCAAGGTTACATACATATGTCAATGGAGGCACAATCACGGCCGCATGCTTCTTCAACAGGTCACCGGATATCCCATCCCATCCCGCGGCACAGTTATTGCGGAGCGACATTAATATTCCGGCTACCTCCTCCTCATCTGTTGGGAGCATTACCATGGATTGCGTTCCGTTAGATAGGTTTCCCTTTGTAACTTTTGTTTGTGCTTTCTTTATATTTTTAGATAGTTTTTCACCTATTTTGGCAAAAAAGTCATTGACATGGTTTACAGAATTTTGTGGTGTACTTGATGAGGCTAATAATTGTGATGATGTGTTGGCTTTCCTTGTGGACCTGTTTGAAATATTATTTATAGCCGACCATAACTGTTTAGTGTTTTTTCCTGCTTTAATGATTTAATTTTTTTCAAATTCGACTTTTAATTTCCTTAGTAATTTATTACAATAGTTTCTGTACCTAGTAAAAGTAATCTTCAAAATCTCATTATTAGGCGTCTGTTTAAATTTTCTATGCAATGTGTCACGATGCCGCATACAGCGAAGTAAACCAGGAGTAATCCATGGCTTTAATATTTGTTTACGGTTCGGAGTCTTACCAGATTTGGAGTTTGAGTCTATCACGTGTTTTATTAATCTAGTTATTGTTTCCCCTGCCACATGAGGATCTTGGGTCTTGTATATTTCACTAAAGTCTAGTTGTTCTATGTCTGTGTCTATCTTACCATAATTAAAACGAATACATTTTTTTGTAATTATTTTAGGCATTCGTTTTGACAAGAATAGCATTACTGTCTCATGATCAGTTAGGGCAGAGTATGCGACTGAAGTAGAAGCAGGTAGTCTAGTTTTTAGTATAACGTGGTCAAGACAAGCTTGTTGTCGCGTAGGTATTGTATGGGCAGGTAAAAGGCCATGAGCAGCTAGTAAGTTTAGGTAGGAATGTTTAGCGGAATCCTTGCAGTGTTCATGTATATTTATATTTATGTCTCCCGTAATAATTATAGTATTATATTTGGATAACCTAGTTAGGGCGACATTTAGGCAGTTTAGAAAATTATCTAGGTCTTTGTAACCTGGCGGACGATATATCGCTAAGAGAACAGTATTTCTATCGATTTTTACTTGGAGACAGTTTGAATCTACGAATGACGGCTCCTCTGCAACTAGTTGCAGTTTTTTATGCACGTATAGGACTACACCCTCATTTTGTGTATGGTTATTGTTGGTAAGGTAATAGTTATAGTTCGGTAACTCGGGAATATTATGGGTGTTAGGGAGCCAACACTCGGTTAACACAATTATGTCCCAGTCAAGTTTCGTCCGAGCAAGTGTAGTTATAAATCCCGCTATGTTTTTATTTATACTTCTTATGTTCTGTGTAATGATTTTTAGTGTTTGATTAGGTATGAAATTTGGTGGAGTACAGTTTTCCAGGTCACAAGTCGAGGCATCCGACACAGAGACATCATCTAGGTTTTTGAGGTTGTTTTGTGTGTTATCGAATGTTAATGTTGATAATTTCCACTTTGACATTCATGTTTGAGCGCTGCTTAATGGCATAACAATAACGTTCAATATACTGGTGCAGAGCAGGTGCGATAGTAGGTACATATAGTTGGCTATTATTTATATAGTATGTCGGCCGGTTCAGTTTGTGTGCGTTATGGATATGGCGTGCAGGTGTCGTGATTGTATATATGATGTGTTTATTGTATTGTGTATGTATAGTTAATGTTAGTAACAAACTTATTTGTATTGAACAGTGGTTTAATTGATTATTTGCTTTGTTAGTTTTAATTATTGATGAAATAGTATAAGTTAGGACTAGGGTTAACAAAATTGTGATGAAATAGGTAGCATGCAGTGGTAGGTACAGGTCCAGTCATCTTTCCTTACGGAGTTTCGCGAGGTCCTCGTCAGTTTTGATGAGGCGGCTTGACATTCCGTCTTTTTCACGAATATACACCTTGCCGTTTGCAACCCAACATTGATGGTAACCGAACTCCTTCGTAAGTTCTCGGGCGAGATAATGTAGGCGTCTGGTCATAGCCGTAAGCACTTCATTTACGTATAAGGGTTGCCTAGGTCCGTTTTCTACTAGATGGGATGTATTCAGGCGATTTTCCTTGTTGTGCTTGTTAAAGTCTTTGGTCGACTTAAGAAACTGTTCTTTAATGTTTACCGACGTGAATTCGACTAAGACTGGACCCACCGCGTCAGACTTGCTCTTATAACGGAATATGTTTTTTATTTCTGTTGTACTCACGGGTTGACTGATGATTTGACCCAATTTCTGTACTGTTCCAGTAAGGGAGTCACGAGTTTCATGGGTTGACGACGGTAGATTTTTAATTTCAAGCGAAGCCGCTTTTTGTTGCTTCTCTAGGAAGTCTACCCTGATTTCAAGCGCTTTTATAACCTTTTTGTTACTGCTACATTCCGCCCTTAAATCGTTAATTTCCACCAGAGCATCATCATATTTCTCTGATAAGAAATCTATTGTCTCTTTGATTTTTTCATTCTGACTTCGTATTTCAGAGTTTTGCAAGCTGATCGCAGTATTTTGGGACCGAATATCCTCAAGAGCCAATTTTAACGAATTCATTTTTTCATTTTGTACATTCTGTTTGGTAACTAGCTCAGAGAACATTTCCTTCATATCTTCTATCATTTTCTCCATTCTCGTCATGTCATCTGCACTGCGTATCTTTCTCCTATGGGTTATATTTGTATTGTTATCACTATTATTATTGGTACCCAATGTCAGGTTAGGCTCAGATGCCGAGTGAGGCGAGGCTGGTGGAGGCGTGCGTCTAACACCGGAGAGCATATTGTGAATCTTGATACGCAGAAATGACCGCTATAGATTTGTGTTTTATGTAAACACGGCTCGCCGCAAGATTCGTAGGTCTTCGTGTTCTAAACGCTACGAATATTTCCGAGCATTACCCGAACGCGTCCGACTGCTCGCTTGAGGTGTGTCCTTCGTCACGAAGGTCAGCGTCGCACGCGCACCGCTCGTTCGATGACTCACACGCTGCTGTTGTTAATTTAGATATTTTTGCGGTTGGATTAAAGAGAAACGATGATAAACTTCATGGATTGAAAAAACTGTTTCGTACACCACAACACACGTTCAACTGTCTACACATTAATATATTATGACACTTATATAATGTACTTTTAACACCTGTAGTTAGCTCAACTAAGGGATACGTGTTGTCGCCTTGCGCGCGCGGGGCGTAAATGTATGCGGGGTGTAAATAATACAATAACAACAAGCACAAACAAGCAGGTATTGCGAATAGGCGATTAAGCGTAGGCGGAAGGATTATGTTCGCGCAGCAAACGAGCGTGCGTCTGCCGTGAGTGAGCGAGACGGACTGGCGGGCGCGGGCGCGCGGTCGGTGCGCCGGCGATGTTTCTAGGCTTCCTTTGTTTCGGTGAGTAGCGGGACTCGGTGCGCGTTTACTCGGTACGACACGACGACGACTTGCGGTGACGCTCGACGACTCAACGATGCGGTTCTGCAGTACTGGTAAGTATGTTTATTATTATGTTAAGTGTTATTGTGAATGTTTAATGTTTATGTTTGTACTTGTGTATTTAGTATGTAAAGTATTTATAGTATATTTAAATGTATACATATGTAATATATTGTAATACATATTTGTGATGTTAATTATAAGTACATATGATTTATTTTAGTTTATGTAATTTTATTATTATAATGTATTGTGGTTACGCCTCACTCTCAAGTTTTCTTCGAGGCAACCCTTGAAGCTGCACGTGCTCGCTAGATGCTTGAGAACTTGTAAATAATCGCCGAGGCTTTCGCCGCCATTTTGTCGCCTTTGTCTGAATATGTGCCGCTCGGCTATTTCCGAGCGCTTTGGTTCGAGATGGTCGCCGACAATGATCACTAATTCCTTGAATGTTTTTTCTTCTGGATTATCCGGTGCGCACAAATCGCACATCAAATCATATGTAGCTTCGCCAACTAACGTAACTAGCGTAGCCACTTGAAGTTCTGATTTGATTTCATTGAGCGTCATAAACTGTTCCACGCGTCGAATATAAGCCGACCACTTTTTACTCGAAATGTCGAATTGTTCGATTTTTCCGATCGGCATTTTATTTGTACTAGATATTTTCACACTGTTAATGCGTTTTATGTTGTTAAAACGTGATTTATCTCGTCGCCAGTTAGATTTATCATATATATCTGGGAGCAGCAAACAATGAAACGCGAGTCTACGAACCAACTGTTTATTCGCGGCATACCCGCAACAATATAATAATGAGGGATACCACATAGACGTGTTCTGTTAATTATTTTCAATAAACGCGAATTTACGTTCAAATTACACTTGCATTTTACATATACAATACCTACACACTCTGCTTGGTAAACAGAGTTGAACATTCCAAGTGGTTTGGAATATCTTAATGTTTAGGTCGTCGGAGAACACTCCGACGCCTGTCCCATCGTTGGTTTTTGATCCGTCAGTATAAATCCTTAACTCTCTTGTACTTGAGTAGTCGCACAACTCCTCTATGAGCTGTATGTTGTAGTGTTTTTGGAAGCAGTGGGTCTTCAGGATTCTGTCGATGGGTGATGTCATCATCGGCTGTTCTTTGATTGCATCTTCTCTGATGCGTGTGTGTTTAATCCTGGAATCATTTCTTAGGGTGCCGGATGCTTCGAGTCTGAAAGTCGCTATGGCCGCCTCCTCTCTTACGACGAGGTGTAGGGGAGGCAGCCCCAGCATCACCTGTAAGGCAGCAGTGGGGGAAGTTCTCATGCTGCCGGTGATTGCTACGCAGGCAAATCTTTGTAGTTTCTCGAGATCCTTTTGGGTTGTACTTAGGTTGGTTCTGGGCCACCAAACTAAAGAACCATATGTAATGATTGGTCGGATAACTGTGGTGTACAGCCAGTAGGTGATTTTGGGGCTTATGCCCCAATTTCTCCCGAGGAGTCTCTTGCATTGCCATAGGGCTATACTGGCTTTTGTGATGATGTAATCAGTGTGTTTTGCCCAGTTCAGCTGTTTGTCCAAAAAGATACCCAGGTATTTGGTTTCAGTCGATAGGCTTAGGGTTGTCCCAAAGAAGCTTGGCAATTGTAACGTTGCCAGCTTCCTTTTCTTTGTGAAGAGGACGAGTTCGGTTTTGGTAGGGTTCACTGCTAGTTTGTATTCCTTGCACCAGTCTTCTACTATTCTTAAAGCTTGGCGCATAAGGTTGCATAGTGTGTTTTCGTGTGTGCCGTTTATTATTATGGTCAGATCGTCAACATAACCCACCGTGTAGTAGCCTTTGCTGTTGAGACGTTTTATGAGGCTGTCTACTACGAGGTTCCATAGTAGTGGTTAGAGGACACCACCTTGGGGGCAGCCCTTCGCCACTATGGCTCTAGTGGTGTCATTTACCGTAACTTGTACGGCTCTCAGTCGGAGCATATTTGTGATCCATCCTCGCAGGGTCGAGTCCACACCGTGTTCCTGGAGGGCTGCGTTGATGCTATGGAAGATGGTTTTGTCAAAAGCGCCTTCTGTGTCAATGAAGACAGCTAGTGAAGAGCATTTGTGGTCCACTGCACATTCGATCTTGGAGATCACACTATGCAGCGCAGATTCTGTTGACTTTCCTGAGGAATACGCGTGTTGTTGTTTGTGGAGTGGTCGCTCCCGAAGAGGTCCGTCCCGAATGTGCCGATCACAGAGTCTGTCGAGGGTTTTCAGTAAGAAAGATGTTAGGCTTATTGGTCTGTACGCCTTGGGTTGTGTGTAATCTGGTTTGCCTGGTTTAGGGATGAAAATGACTTTCACCTCACGCCATGCAAGTGGTATATATTTCTGTGCTATGCAGGCTTGGTGGATGACAATCAGCCATGGGTACAACGGTACGTAATACATGTAGTACTGGACGTTTCCAAATACTTTTCCCTTTGAAAAAACATTCATTAGTTTGTGGAGCTTTAAACGAAGGCAACTAAGTCAGGTCGGTCAGTAGTTCTTTGCCCAGGCATAAGCTCTTCTGTTATTTCCTTCCATGAGGGATTGCAGGTGAAAGTCACGAATAGGTCAGCTCTTCCGTAAGTGCGTACATAGGCGAAAGCGTCTTGTGTATATTCATGCAGATAGCGAAGAGGGAAGAATAACAATTCAGCTTAAGTCGTTGGGGTTTATATTACCAATTTCCATCCGTGCTAATCGCATCTTGCAGAATGTAATTTTCAGCTCGTAGTTTTTTCTGGTTTTAAGAAATGTAACGAAGACTTTCGCTCTCAACTTTGTTGTACATTTTCTACTAAAATTGGTGGAACAGCTGTCTTGACCGTAGAAGAAGGTTAAAATCATTTACTCGAAGCATCATTGTGGTAGGCGTAAAAATCCTTACAGGAAACTTTCTTATTAGGAACTGGCTGTTTCGTAGTGGGATTAATGAGTGGTTTATCAAAATAGTATCCCGACTGTCCCTTGATAAAAAATAACGGGTACTGCAAAGCATCGTAGAACTTATGAGTATCGGCTCCGCGTGTCAGTGTTCGTAGTTCGTAACACTATGTCTCGTGAAGAGAACATCATTAATTGTCGGTGCATTAAAGCGCCTCTCATGTTCGCCATGCGCAGGTCGATCAGTATCGTCATCGACCTTATAATTTTCTTGAGGCCAGTTTTCTATTGCGGTTTCATCAACACATTTTGGTTATGTAACATTTCCGGTAATAAAGGTACTCCATTTCTTTTCCTAAAATTGCTTGTCCGAAAATCATTATCCTTATCACGATTGCTATAAACTTATAATGTTCAAAATCCCGATTTTTTACAATATTATCTTTACTTCTAAAACCATTAGCCATTATTATTAGGTTAAATAAAAAAAAAAGGATTTTTATTTTTTACGGGTTATATACAATAATCTTGGTATAGACTGACGTCTGACAATTAATGACATTGACGGATAAAAGCAAAAAGCAAAACAGAGCAAAGCAAATTCACTTTCTAAAAAAAAAAAGTTCGTAACTACTATTTAAGTTGGACTAAATAAAGTCTAGTCATAATAATTATTATTAGTTTTCTCGTTATTTTCTTTTTATTTTTTTGGTATTTGATAGAATATCTATTAGTTCATTTTATCTGTATACGTGTATTATTATCAATTTTAGTATGAAATTCTCGTTAACAAAAAGTTAGTTTTTTTATACATTATTTTGTACCCTACCACTATGTTTTCCTATTTAACCCAAAGGTTGACTGATAGAGAATGCCTTGTGGCATTGATTTCGCCTATGTACCACTACATAATTTCATAATTCTTCTTACTCACTTTAAATCACTATAAAATATAACATGCTACTTAAAATTTAAATAATTACTGATCTTTATTATGAAATAATGTTAAATAAAGATGATTGAAACTATTAATAATTAAATAATGAAATGTTATAAAGAATCAAATTCAATACAATTAAAATTATCTTTATATAGTATTAAGTAATATTTCTTAAATTAAAAGCAGGATAATATAGTAAAGTGATATTATCATGGTTCACTAACATACCCAACGATTTTTTTCCCCCAACCGCTACTGGGTCACTAACATACCCAAAACATTAAAAAAATACCCCCGTTAATAAATTAATTAAAAATCGACTAAACGTGCTTTGTTCGTGGATAAGATAGTTTACTTTCCATCTCTATAATATTCCTCAACTCCGTACCAAAAATCATAGCTCTATTCCATCAACAAGTGTCACAATGAAGTAACAAATTATTGTCAACAAAGCGCGCCATTTCTTGCGTCATCGTGTTATCGTTAGTGTCACATTTCAAGTGTTTACGAGTTACGTATTTGTTATTGTAATATAGTGTTATACCTTTGAATGTTCGTCAGAAGTTGTACTATCGTATTATGATAACACAAATTAGGTTTCGAATCGCAAAGTTGCAGTATTTCGCCTGTGAAAATGCAGCAAATTAAATACCAGATGTAAACAAACAGTGAGTATCTAGGTAGTTATGCATCCTGAACCACAACGCGTGATCACCGTGAGAGCGTAAAGTGCACCGTTGCAGTTTAGGGTGGTCCATTTGGAACCTTCCATGCATTTTGTCAACTTAGCAGATAAGTAGCCTTAAGACACAGATATAGCGACTAGAGTGAGTATTGAGGATTACATTGGAGCATGCGCTTCTGCTCACACGTAACTCTACTCTTTTATTAAATATAAAAAACGCTTCCAAAAACTTGACTGGCGCAGCCGGTAGGATCGCCGAATAGAGTTGCGCTGTCCTTCGCGATTTTCCGAAATAAAACTTTTTCGAGTAACGCGTTCGGGTGGCCCTGAAAGCAGCTGTGGTGATTCTACGAACCAAACAAATTCGTCATGTTGGAGCTGAAAATGAGAAAGGCGAGCTGGTGAGTCCAAATTTTCACCTTCCTTTCCTATTTCCTTTTTTTGTGTTATTTTGCGATTAGACGTCTCGCGTTATAACGTTATCTGGTTTTGCATAAAATCTGTAAGGCTAGTTTAGTGATAAAAAAAAAGTTATTGAATGTGTTAATATATATAAAAAAAAAATACTTATTGAAATATTGTTAATGAATTTAAAAAATATTTTATTCAGATAAATTGTTTAAAGTTGTACTAGTTAATTATACTTATTACTTTGTATTAAGAAGTGTTTTAGGGAACACTATACTTTTGTACTTTTGATTATATTATAACTGTAAGCTAATTAATAGTGTTTAAAATGGAAGATCACATAAAAATCACGATAATTCCGAATGAAATGATTAAAATTATTCCTATTTTTGACGGCGATAAGCGCCATTTAAATCTTTTTATACGTAAGAGCGAATATATCATAAATAAATACAAGGGAAGTGCCGAGCAAAACTTGTATGTAATGCATTCTATAACGAGTAGATTAGCGGGGAATGCAGCCGCGCTTATCAGTGAGCGCGAGGATATTGTTACATGGGAAGAATTTAAGGAGTTATTAATACAACATTTTGGAGACCCTAGAAGTGAAGAATGTTTAGCTATTGAATTGGAAACCATGCGTATAAAAAACGGTGAATCATTTTTGGAATTTTGCAATCGCATACAATCAGTGCGTAGTATTTTAATATCAAAAGTTAATAGATTATCGAGTAGTATGCGTGAAAGTTAAATAATCATTTATAATAATACTTCTTTAAACGTGTTCCTATATAATCTACCGGAAAATATGGTGCGTATTGTGAGATTAAAAGCGCCGTCCACTTTGGAACAGGCTTTAGCGTTCGTATTAGAAGAGGTCAACTTCCATGACCAATATAATGCCCGAAATAAAACACTGCTGCCGTCCTCCAGTAAAATACTACACCAACGTTTAAATTCGGCACAAATAATTATAATACACCTGTTAATAATAAACCTATTTTTGCGCAACCAAACACACAACCCAAATCATATTTTGGAAACTTCCAAGGTCAACCATTTGGGATGCGACCTCCGCAATTTGGATTTCAAGGTCAACCCTTTGGTTATCGCCCGCAACAAATTGGGATACGTCCGCAACAATTTGGGATGCGCCCCCAACATTTTGGGATGCGCCCTCAGCAATTTGGAAACCAACAACCATTTAATAAACCTCTACAACCATTTAGCAACCAGAACCAATCGTTCAATAGACCTTTACGTGTACCCGGTATTCAGCAACCTAAAATTGAATCCAGTGACGTCACAATGCGTACAGCGCCTCCGGCCAAAGCCTACATTAAAGGATTTAATTAAAATGAGCTTGACCTTGACCATTACGATGATAGTCAACTTCCATGCGATTACCAATTTAACAATGAATATTATCACGATTTTAGCCCTCTTAATGAAAATCAAGATGAGAATTATTCGGAAGAAATTAACCAGGAAAATTTAGCGGAAAATAATGAGGATTTTTAACTAGTGGCCTCGGAAAAAATAGACAAATAATACACCTAAATTGCAATACATGTCTTAAATTGCCGTACATATATATACCAGAAATAGATGCCAAATTTATGATAGATACGGGTAGTACAAAATCATTTATAAATCCGGGAAAAGCCAATTATTATTTTCACGATTATATTTATCACGACCCATTTGAAGTAAGAAGTACTCATGGTACAAGCCAACACGAACAAGTACTTTTGATTCCAGTATTTCCGACCTTGAATGTTAATGAAGTTCACAAATTCCATATCTATGAAGTCGACCCAAGCTTCGATGGTTTATTAGGTAATGATATTTTACATAGTGTGGAAGCAGTAATAGATTTAAAAAATGAGATCTTGAAAACCAAAACTACGGTAATACCAATCATGCGCGATAAGAATAAACATATATAAGAGTTAGCACCCCGATCAGAACAAAGAGTTAAAATCCCTGCAAATTATCATTCCGGTGATGCTTTAGTAGATTTTAGAGAATTTACTGAAGGCGTGCGTATACCCAGCGCTTTAATTAAATGTAAAGATGGTTACTTTACTACCGTAATTCAAAATACCCTTGACAAACCAATTACATTAGCCATTACTAAACCATTTAAAGTAGAACCGTACGATAATTATAAAAATGATTGCAATGTTAATAACTTAAAAGAAACCGAAAATATTGAAATAGAGAACTTATTAACGGATAACTTACAGAAGCTTCGCTTGAATCACATGTCAGCTGAAGAAAGTGAAGCCATTAGCAAATTATGTTTAGAATATAAAGATATATTCTATTGTGACGGCATTCCATTAAGTTTCACGAACCAAGTCAAACACTGTATTAGGACGAAAAATGAAGATCCAATTTACGTCAAGCCATACAGACAGCCCCCTAGTCAGTCGCAAGAAATAAAAAATCAAATCGAGAAGTTAAGTAAGTTAAGTTAAGTACTCAAAGAAAATGTAATTCAGGAATCTTATTCACCTTGGTCAGCCCCAGTTCATTTAGTTCCAAAAAAGACAGATGCATCTGGAGAAATGAAATATAGAATGGTAGTTGACTATAGACGGCTAAATGAAATTACAGTTGACGACAAATATCCACTTCCTAATATCACTGATCTATTTGATAAATTAGGTAAAAGTACATACTTCACTACATTAGATTTAGCAAGCGGTTATCATCAAATAGAAATTAACGAAAATGACAGACAGAAAACAGCATTCAGCACAGAAAATGGACACTTTGAATTTTTAAGAATGCCGTTTGGTTTTAAAACCGCTCCAGCAACATTCCAGCGAGCAATGGACAATATTTTACGAGGCTTACATGGAATCCATTGTCTGGTTTATTTGGATGACATTATAATATTCTCGAATTCACTTGCCGAACACATCCAGAAATTAAGAGCAGTTTTTGATCGTTTGAAGACAAATAACCTCAAAATTCAACTTGATAAATCCGAATTTCTACGGAAAGAAGTTCTATACTTAGGTCATGTTATAACTAAAGACGGTCTTAAGCCTAATAATGACAAAATTAAAGCAGTCCTTAACTACCCACTACCAAAAACCGTGACAGAAATTAAAAGTTTTCTAGGCTTGATAGGTTATTATAGGAGATTTATTAGGGATTTTGCTAAGGTAACACAACCATTAACTAATTGCTTAAAGAAAAGGAATAAAATTATTATAAATCAAGCGTACATAAATGCGTTCCAAAAGTGTAAAGAGCTTCTTACTAATGCTCCTTTACTCCAATATCCCGATCCAGATAAGCCTTATATCTTGACTACAGACGCTTCGTCACACGCCTTAGGCGCAGTACTATCGCAAGGCACCATAGGTACCGATAAACCAGTGGCTTACGCCAGCAGAACCTTAAGTGATACAGAGACTAGATACAGTACAATAGAACGGGAACTATTAGCGATCATTTGGGCTGTAAATCCGGCCATACCTTTATGGTAATAAATTCATCATTTATACGGATCATAGACCCTTAGCCTGGCTCTACTCCCTTAAAGAGCCGAATAGCAAGCTCACCCGTTGGCGACTTCATCTTCAAGAATATGATTTTGAAATTAAATATAAAAATGGCAAGCAAAACACAAATGCTGATGCCCTATCACGTATTAAATTAAATGCATTAGGTTCTGATGAAGACGAGTTATCTATGAAAGTTAATATAGATGAAAAAGAACAGAGATCAGAAAAAATCCAAGCTA
This sequence comes from Xestia sexstrigata, assembly GCA_941918905.2. NCBI lineage: Eukaryota > Metazoa > Arthropoda > Insecta > Lepidoptera > Noctuidae > Xestia > Xestia sexstrigata. The sequence continues at coordinate 55,076 of CALNXC020000003.1, read as the reverse complement.
CTCATAAAATGGAAAATTTAATTGACAACGATAGTGACGACTCTAGAACCATTTCTATCTCGGATTTGTCTGCTACTGTAACAGCTAGTTCCGAATATGATACAAATGAACCCATTCCATTTAATCCTGCGGAAGATAAAACATTCACGGTGCATTCAGCTGAAGACATGGAATCAATTGGTATTCCAATATTACAAGAAGCAATAGACACTAAACCCAACCAGATATTAGTCTTTACCTGGCATAAAAATGATATACAAGTTAAAGATCTTTCCCGTGATGTTCGACGCCTAACCAGGGCAAGCTCTGGTCTGTCGAATGTCCGCGAATCGCGGAGCCAAATTATCAATACTCTTGCCTTATTGTACTTACCTAGCGCTGGATGATGTCTTGCCTGGAGATCACGTCGTTTCTGTGTATGTATGTATGTGTATTTGTTTGTGTAATGAGTGGGAAGTTTGATGTCAGATCCGAACGATGTTCCAAAGGACGCTGGTCCGTACAGCGTGTAATGCACTAACTATCCCGGGTAAATACGCACAAAAGGGGTGTTAGGCTCGATAAGCTCGAATTTTAAACAATATGTCCGAAAACAACTCGGATTCAAAAGGATTTTCAATTTTTCTCAAAGAAATTCAATGATAACGATCCGTGCGAATATCAAAGTTAACGGCAATGACATTACAAAAAACATGACAGTGACAGCTGCCCAATACGTCACAAACCGCGTTCGGAAACGAGTGTGGTACTAAACACGTGACAAACAAAAAATTCTTGAAGTATTTTTAACAATAAATAATGATGAATTAATTAAACAGTTTTTAAAAGAATATGTTAAATGTAAAATTAAATACTTCATATATTTTGAAAGCATAGAGCATAGGAAACAATTTAACAAAATTATGATACAGTTATTTAAAAAGGGGATGGTAGAATTAATGGAATGTACAGAGCGTGTAGTTTTTGTTGAAGATGAAAACGAACAAAAAGAAATCATCTTACAACATCATGAAGGAAAAACTTGTCATAGAGGTATAAAAGAGACCATGTCTAGGATAAGAAGAAATTACTTTTGGAATAACATGCAAGAGACGATTTCAGCCGTAATAAATAATTGTGAAGCATGCCGCAAAACAAAGTATGACAGAAAACCCATAAAGCCTTTTCTACAGTTAACTCAAACACAAAATGCACCATTTCAGATATTCATAGACATTTTTGCTATAAAATTTGTTTATTATCTTACATTAGTTGACGCGTTCAGTAAATTAGGACAAGCAATAGAAATATCGAACAGATCGACACCCGAAGTAATACGCGCACTTATTAAATATTTTTCTATTTACGGAACCCCCAAGAAAATTAGTTGCGATCCTGGCAGTGAATTTAACAACGAATTATTGAAGGAACTAATGATAATTTACAACATACAATTACATATCAGTACACCTAATAACCCAAATTCAACAGGCATAGTAGAGCGTTTCCATTCAACTATCATAGAAATATACCGTTTAGCTAAATACGATCGAAAATGCACAGATGCAGCCTCCGTTATGACCTACTCAATAATGGCTTATAATCATACCATACATACAACGACAGGTTTGACACCATTCGAAGTTGTTTTCGGTCATACTGATTCAAATTCTATATTAAGTGCAACATTCGAGAAAAACTATACACAACAATTACTAAAAGATCATGCGAAGCGTACTAAACGTCTCTATAGTTACATATCAGATCAGATGACATCAGCAAAGCTAAAGATTAGAGATAGCAAGGGTGGTGAGACAAGTAAAAAGTTTGAAATAGGTGACGTAATTTATGCTAAACAGGTTAATAAAAGATTAAGTAAAGACAAGCCACGTTATAGAAAAGCAACTGTTAGCGGTAATGTAGAACATAATGTAATCCCTGTTACAATTGGACCTAGAAACACAAAAGTCCCAATTAAAAATATTAAACGTCCTCCGCAGGTGGACCCTCACGCTATTGGCAGTAGCGCAAATCACATGGGCCCTTCAACTTCAAAAGGTTGAGAAAAACCCCGGTGTCCTTCCCGTGAGAAAAGGACAGGCATTTAAACAAGTAGATAAGTGGTTAATTATAAAACTTTTAGATTTAAATAATTTAGGTAATAATCTAGAATTAAGTCTAATTAAGTATGATGAATTCAGTAGATTAGTAGATGTTAACAAACCTTACAGCCATGAGTTTTTAGGCATTCGGACTCAAACAGATTACCTAAGGGATAGCACTATGGAAAAATACCAGCAACTGGTACCATCTACAAGATTCAAGCGAGGACTAATTGATCCACTTGGGTCTATAATTAAAATCGTGACAGGTAATTTAGATCACAGTGACGCCATCCGATATGATTCCCTTATTTCTCACTTAAAAAACAATCAATTAATAATAAATAGAAAAATTACTTTGGTCTCCAAAATGTTAGATGGTTTTGTTAACAGTACAGAAATCTTACACAACAATACATTAATTTTGGATGAACGTTTAAAACGGATTGAGAGATTAGTTAAGAACTTAATTACTAAAGAAGAAAATTCTATTTACGCTACTTATATTTTAGGAATGTTTAATATGTTTTTAGCTAGTTTTAGAACCATTAACATGATTTTAAGTGAGATTGAAACAGCCTTAGCCTTTAGTAAGGTGTCTGTACTGCATCGAGCGATTGTTAATTCTACTGAATTATTGCACATGTTACAATCTATAGCCAAGACAGAAAACCTGTTATATACTGTTAATGAAAATAATTTAGTTAAGTTTGAAGATTGTATTACTGTTAAAGCTTATATTAAGCAAAACCAGATCACGTTCATATTAGAGATTCCACTTATAGAAAACAGCACTTATAGTTATCTTAAACTTTACTCCTTACCTGTGATTAACACAGATTTAAAAGAAACTGTAATAGTCGTTCCTAAATATCCCTACCTTTTGGTGAAAGACTCAGATTACATACCAGTCGTGAAAGCCTGTGCACAGATTGCAATAGATGAAAAATTCTTATGTACCGATGATGATGTGTTGACCCATAAAGAACCATTTTGTGAAGAACAGCTGATGAAGTTCCATTCTAATACTACTGCATGTGAGCTGCACGCAGTTGACATTGAAGATTTGAAAGTTCAACGAATTGGCCGTGAAAGTTGGATTTTATATTCAAAATATAACATTATAGCAAGCAGAAAATGCTATGATGACGTCGTGAGCCACGAGTCTCTACAAGGAACATACATAGTTACTCTGGACGATGCTTGTACATTTAACGTCGGGCACATACATCTACGAAAACACCAATTTTCTCCTACAAATCTGAATTATCCAACAATTCCAATCGTTATGCTACCAGAATTGAAGGCTGAAAAACGCATCAATAGTGTCAGTGCAGTGAATATGAAAGGTATCAATCTTGATGAGCTGAAAGAATTAGCTCAAGTGGTTAAAATGAGCAAAGTGAAACACAGTGAAAATTATAGTGCGGTTAACACGAAAACCATTAGCTTAGGTACTGTAATTCTATATGTATTTCTACCTTTAGGATTTATAACCATTCTTGTTTTTAGATATAAAATCAAATTGTTAAACTGTCAGCGAAATGATCAGAACCTCAACAATTCTGATAATTTCGTTCTTGAGGAGGGAGGAGTTATGCATCCTGAACCACAACGCGTGATCACCGTGAGAGCGTAAAGTGCACCGTTACAGTTTAGGGTGGTCCATCTGGAACCTTCCATGCATTTTGTCAACTTAGCAGATAAGTAGCCTTAAGACACAGATGTAGCGACTAGAGTTAGTATTGAGAATTACATTGGAGCATGCGCTTCTGCTCACACGTAACTCTACTCTTTTATTTAATATAAAAAACGCTTCCAAAAACTTGACTAGCTACATAACTTCTGTTTAAGTTTATAAACGTATTTGTTACTGTATACGTTTCAGGTCGACAACACTCGAGTCCCAGTATGTCCGAGGAAAAGGAATTAGTAAAGAAGCGAGGCAGCTATAAGGGCCGCTTAACTATATTCATCAGTTACCTGGACGCAATGAATGACAAGACATTAAGTAGTTGTGACGTCACGGAATTACAGCTGCGCATGGGCAAACTTGAGTCGTTATACGAACAATACGATGAGGTACAGTTGCGGTTAGAATGTATGGTTGATGATGCGAAGGCCCAGTTGTCTGAGCGTTGTGAGTTCGAGACGTTATACTTTAAGGCATTGTCGAGGGCTCAACAGCTACTGAGTAAATCTAATAAAGAAAATGATTCGGTTTGTAATAAAATTACTCGTGGTAGTGTTTATAAACATAATATTAAGTTGCCTACCATACAACTTCCGAAATTTAATGGATTATATACCCATTGGTTGGAGTTTCGTGACACCTTTACTAGCCTTATCCATAATAATGACGAGATTGATGAAATCAACAAATTTCATTATTTGCGTGCTTCTCTGGAAGGATCTGCTGCTGTGGTTGTTCAATCAATTGAGTTTTCCGCTACCAACTATGGTGTGGCTTGGAATTTAATTTGCGATCGATTTGACAATAAAAGATTATTGGTGCAGAATCACTTGTCAGCATTATATAATATAGAAAATATCACAAAGGAATCCTCAGCCACTTTGAAAGGTTGGTAGCAATGGGATACTTTGTTGATATATTTAGTTACTCGTAAGTTGGATCAGAAGTCGTACCGCGAATGGGAGGAATTTATAGGTCATATTGACAAAGACAGCAAGATTACATTCGATGCATTCCTCAAATTTATTCGCAAACGCGCTGATTTAGTTGAAACCCTGGAAATACCAAGACACAACGTGTCAGGTGTCACTAAAACAGGTTCAACGAGTAAAATTAAGTCTATGGTGACGACACAACATTCTAATAATGTAAGCACTGAATCTGTCACGAGGCAATGTCCCAACTGCAAAGGTGACCATAGTCTATCCAACTGTTCACAGTTCCTTTCATTGAGTAACGACGCTCGTCGTAAATTAGTGCCTAGTTTTAAATTATGTTACAACTGTTTTCGGTCGGGTCACTTCTCCAATAAATGTAAAAAACCGGGTTGCAAGTTATGCAATCGCAGGCATAACATTTTACTGCATACTTCAGACGCAAGCCCATCTCGTAATGATATTAAAACATCGTCTCCGTCAACGTGTGCGTCGCCCACGCACTGTGCTAACACTGACGCTAATAACGTAGCATTGTCTGCGAACATTTCACCTTCTCATGGCGACAGTAGGAAGGAGCGCGGCGTGTTGTTGTCAACAGCTCTGATTAAAGTATTTGATCATAATGATCGTGAGTATATTGTGCGAGCAACACTCGATAGCGGTAGTACATCATGCTTCATGACGGAGCGTCTATGTAAACGACTTAAATTAAATACAAGTCCGATAGATGGCTCAATATATGGCATTAATAACGCGATCTCTCGCGTAGGCAATACTTGTAAGGTTAAAATTACGTCACTCAACAACAGTTATGTTGCGAAGTTGTTTTGTTTTGTTTTGCCATTAATAACAAATGAAATGCCATGTCGTGACTTAGATTTATCTAACCTAAATATTCCCTCTGATATTTGTCTAGCAGACCCTACCTTTTACAAGCCCTCCGATGTAGATCTTTTAATTGGTGCTGATCTATTCTGGGACCTGTTAGGTTCGCAAAGAATAAAGCTAGGGGTTGGGAAGCCAGTGTTATGTGAGCCAGTGTTGTCTTTGGTCCCATTTTATATTTTTAGCATTAAAACTAAATAAGAATTAAAAAAAAGACAATTTAAAACAACCTAACATTTATTAACACTTTTACGAAATAATTAAATCAAAACTAATTAACTGAACCAAACTTATGACAAATCAACAATTAGAAAACAACAAAACAAAGACGGCTCACGTGTTCACAAACAAACGCAATGTACGATGATGTTGACTCCACGAAGGCTGGCGAGCGAAAAAGGCCGTCCATCGGTTGCGCGCCTGTTTTATAGCCTTGCGGCTTCTAGTGAGGCACGCGGTAAGGGAACTGCTAACACGGCCTCTCCTGACTGGAGTCGTCCTCGACGTTGGGAGGCTCGGCGGTTCCTGACGAACACTCAGCATCCACATCAAGAAGGGATGGATGGATGGATGGTCCAGGGCCAGGATCCATTGGGCTCGTGGAGAATTCTGCCTCAGAGTCGTTATTTTCAGGGTCATCTGAAACGTGAAATAATGTTGAAACACATGTGTTGTTTTAAATAAAGCGTGTCATGCTTCCAGTCATTCTATGTGCAATAAACCTTTCATTTAATTCATACGTCGTCTCATTTCATAATCCATTCTCTCATGCTCAATTTGACACCATCATCACAAGCAAAGTAAACAAAAAAATAGGCCTTAGTTCCTGTGTACTCTCTTCCTTGGTAGGTAGGTGCGCCATCCATTGTAGCCACTGGCTGTTGCTGCTGTCGCCGTAACACTGCGACCGCCCAGCGCACCTGTAACATGACGCATCACGTGCGCCGTCCGACTATGCATCCTGTGCAGACACGGACCATACCCACTATGCATCCTGTGCAGAAAGGGTAACAACATGGTGACTAACACCCACCCGACTATGCATCCTGTGCAGACACGGGTATTCCCACTATGCATCCTGTGCAGAAAGGGAAACAACATGGTGACTAGCACCCACCCGACTATGCATCCTGTGCAGACACGGGTATTCCCACTATGCATCCTGTGCAGAAAGGGAAACAACATGGTGACTAACAGCCACCCGACTATTCATCCTGTGCAGACACGGGTATTCCCACTATGCATCCTGTGCAGAAAGGGAAACAACATCAACATGGTGACTAACACCCACCCGACTATGCATCCTGTGCAGACACGGGTATTCCCACTATGCATCCTGTGCAGAAAGGGAAACAACATCAACATGGTGACTAACACCCACCCGACTATGCATCCTGTGCAGACACGGGTATTCCCACTATGCATCCTGTGCAGAAAGGGAAACAACATGGTGACTAACACCCAACAATATGGTGACTCGTACCCACATACATTCATTTTATCCAGTGCCCTACACACTTTAGACGCTGCCTAATCCTTACCGTCAATCGATTTGGCTAACAATTACGACTGGTGATCTACTTCGAGTCCCATGACGCGAGCGTACTGTCGCTTGACTATCAGTATTTGATGAAACGGAACGGGATCTATCACGCGAACGCATCTTACGAGTACGACGGTCGTGCTTCGAGTTGTCATTAGAATTGTACGCGACATGTGTAAATGTGTTGTCGACATGTCCCTAGACCAAGATCGGTATTTACGCGAGAGGGTGTCATAGTATCGAGTTATGTCCCGAAGTTGGTTTATGCGATCGACGTCTATCCCGATTGCGAGATTCGTGTTGAGAATCGTGACCAGATTGCTACGCGAGTGGTCTCGTGTCTGAACACGCGAGCCCGTTTTGGAACGACGTTTTGATCTACTTCGTGTTTTACTACCCGTCATAACGGTCACAGTTCGACACAAACAAAACAACAAAAATGAAAAAAAAAACACGAGGGTAGGTTTGCCAAAGTTTGGTTCTAAACTGATCAAAACTGAGACAATTGGTCCAATTATCCCACTTCTGATTTTAGCATTAAAACTAAATAAGAATTAAAAAAAAGACAATTTAAAACAACCTAACATTTATTAACACTTTTACGAAATAATTAAATCAAAACTAATTAACTGAACCAAACTTATGACAAATCAACAATTAGAAAACAACAAAACAAAGACGGCTCACGTGTTCACAAACAAACGCAATGTACGATGATGTTGACTCCACGAAGGCTGGCGAGCGAAAAAGGCCGTCCATCGGTTGCGCGCCTGTTTTATAGCCTTGCGGCTTCTAGTGAGGCACGCGGTAAGGGAACTGCTAACAATATAATAATAGTAATAGTAAATTAAGTAACAGTGTAAGTTGTCATTTTATTCAAACTAGTTCCTGTAATGATCATAACTCAAGATTCATTCGTGATGAGTTGACGCGATTTTGGAACCTGGAAGAGGTTACCTCGCAGCATCCAAATTATTTTCCAGAGGAAAAATTGTGTGAGGAGCATTTTAATAGAAACACGACTCGTTTAGAGGACGGTCGTTTTTGTGTCCGTATACCAATGAAGCAGAAACCTTCTGTTCTAGGTGACTCATTTCATAGGGCTTCAAAATGTTTATACTCCCTAGAACGCAGACTTAAGGCTAAACGTGATTTTAGTAAGTTATATCACGAGTTTATGGCAGAGTATGAGTAATTAGGTCATATGACCGTAAACAAGGAATTATGCTCCGTAATCTCGTCCTCATTTAGTACTTGTAGTTTGCACTTCTTGCTAACTCGCTATCACATTTTTTTAAAGATGAATCGATTTCATCAAAACGAATATGTTATCTGTGGTCCGGTCTTGGCGCGTTGTCTGGACATCTGTCAACTCATTGTACTTTTTTGTGAAGCGCGTAGGTCACGTATCCGATAATAAAGTTCCGATAATTTTGTAATTACCAAACCGAGATGGGAAAACATCGAAGAAAACGAGACGAAAATATGAGAGAACTCAACGAACGTCTGCGAGAACTAGAAAATCGGTCGAACAAGCGAAAACGGAGTCGTCATCGAAAATCTGGTAAGCTTTTTTGTTTAAGTACCTACCCACTCGTCTTTTCCTAGAAGTACCTGGCACCCTGGTATAAGATGCACATGTCTCTAGAGCCCTCACGAGAGGTAAGCCGATGATCTTAGCCATCTAACAATAGAACGACATCACAAGAGCTTTCACGAGAGGTCAGCCGATGGTGTACACGTTCAGTTGTTCGCACATGTCTCTAGAGTTTTCACGAGAGGTTAACCATGAGAACACCAACTGTGCCAACAATTAGTAAGAGATCGCTAGAGCTTTCACGAGAGGTTAGCCGATGATCTTAGCCATCTAACAATAGAACGACATCACAAGAGCTTTCACGAGAGGTCAGCCGATGGTGTACACGTTCAGTTGTTCGCACATGTCTCTAGAGTTTTCAAGAGAGGTTAGCCATGAGAACACCAATTGTGCCAACAATTAGTAAGACATCGCTAGAGCTTTCACGAGAGTTTAGCCGATAATCTAAGCCATCCTACAGTAGAACGATATCACAAGAGCTTTCACGAGAGGTCAGCCGATGGTGTACCTTCTCACATTCAGTTGTTCATAATTGCGTCCCTACTGCATCCCTTGAACTATCACGAGAGGTTAGCCGTGGATTTAAACTCGACCAGTCAGAGGCCTAACTCTAACTATTCTTTCTAGACGAGTATGAAACCCGCTCCAGTCGAACACGCTCGAGAAGCCGTGAGTATCGCGACCGAAGTTGTGAGACACGTGATAAATTCCGTCGCAGCCTGACTCGCCGCGACAGCTATTCCCCGTAACGCCACATACCATTGACTCCTTGCCATCAATTATCACCTATTCCGCCACTTCTGACTACAGACAGTTGTCCTGTATCACCTAATGAAGGAAATATTTAAAAACTAAATGAAGAAGTGGCAGCCGCACTGAGGATGGTGGAGTAAAAAGGGACCAACGAACCAGGGGGCAGCAGATCACCTCGGCTGCTGCCATTACATCAATAGGCAAAGTTTTTATTTTTTATGTTTTTATTGTTAAACAATCTTATCACCAACTAAGAGAGTAGTGATCAAATTTTAACTCTTAAGTGATGCAGCCAGACTACTTTGTCACATTTATCATGCAAATGCATCATCAGACGCTCCCTAATCCTGCCTGGCCTCAGTAACGAAAAGAAGGAACTAATGGGGCAGACTCCTATATCTGAGTACCTGTTTAGACCCTTGTGAACTTGGCACCCGACTTCTGAAAAATCAGTTTTTTTTAAGGTTTTTCGAAAGATTTCGGTTAGTAGTGGATTGTAGTGAAGCTATTTTCGTTTGTAGTAATGTCAAAAAAATAAAAAAAAATTGTAAAAAAAATGTCAGCACCCGAAATTTGAAAAACCATTTTTTTCCGGCTGTTTCTCATAGATAAACGTTAGTAGTGGATTGTAGTGAAAATATTTTCGTTTGTAGTAATGCCAAAAAAATAAAAAAAAAATTGTAAAAAAATGTTAGCACCCGAAATTTACAAAACCAATTTTTTCCGGCTGTTTTTCATAGATAAACGTTAGTAGTGGATTGTAGTAAAGTTATTTTCGTTTGTAGTAATGCCAAAAAAATAAAAAAAATTGAAGTTATCCCCCGAAATTCGAAAAATCGGATTTTTCTGGCCGTTTCTTATAGATAGACGTTAGGCGTTAAGGCGATTACTACAAACGTTCGAATTGACAGAAGAGAATACGTAGAGGTTTGTAGTAAAAAAAATCGTTTGTAGTAAAGATACAAGTCGATTAGAAGCTCTTGAGTTGAGTCAAACTTTTTCAAAGTGATATTTACAAGATAAAGTCTGTTTGAAGACGAGTACGTTTACTACAAACGTTCGAATTGACTGAGGAATGTTCGTAGAGGTTTGTAGTGGAAAAAAATTCGTTTGTAGTAAAGATACAAGCCGATTAGGAGCTCTTGAGTTGAGTTAAACTTTTTCAAAGTGATATATACTGGATAAAATCTGTTTGAAGATGAACACGATTACTACAAACGTTTGAATTGACTGAGGAATGTTCGTAGAGGTTTGTAGTGGAAAAAAAATCGTTTGTAGTAAAGATACAAGCCAATTAGGAGCTCTTGAGATGAGTTAAACTTTTTCAAAGTGATATTTACTGGATTAAATCTTTTTAAAGATGAACACGAATACTACAAACGTTTGAATTGACTGAGGAATGTTCGTAGAGGTTTGTAGTGGAAAAAAAATTGTTTGTAGTAAAGATACAAGCCGATTAGGAGCTCTTGAGATGAGTTAAACTTTTTCAAGTAATATTTACTGGATAAAATCTTTTTGAAGATGAACACGATTACTACAAACGTTTGAATTGACTGAGGAATGTTCGTAGAGGTTTGTAGTGGAAAAAAAATCATTTGTAGTAAAGATACAAGCCGATTAGGAGCTCTTGAGATGAGTTAAACTTTTTCAAAGTGATATTTACTGGATAAAATCTGTTTGAAGATGAAAACGATTACTACAAACGTTCGAATTGACTGAAAAATATTCGTAGAGGTTTTTAGTAAAAAAAAAAATCGTTTGTAGTAAAGATTTAAGCCGATTAGGAGCTCTTGAGATGAGTTAAACTTTTTCAAAGTAATATTTACTGGATAAAATCTGTTTGAAGATGAACACGATTACTACTAACGTTCGAATTGACTGAAAAATATTCGTAGAGGTTTGTAGTAGAAAAAAAATCGTTTGTAGTAAAGATACAAGCCGATTAGGAGCTCTTGAGATGAGTTAAACTTTTTCAAAGTAATATTTACTAAATAAAATCTGTTTGAAAATGAACACGATTACTGCAAACGTTCGAATTGACGGAGGAATGTTCGTAGAGGTTTGTAGTGGAAAAAAAATCGTTTGTAGTAAAGATATAAGCCGATTAGGAGCTCTTGAATTGAGTTAAACTTTTTCAAAGTGATATTTACTGGATAAAATCTGTTTGAAGATGAACACGATTACTACAAACGTTTGAATTGACCGAGGAATGCTAGTAGATGTTTGTAGTGGAAAAAAAATCGTTTGTAGTAAAGATACAAGCCGATTAGGTACTCTTGAGTTGAGTTAAACTTTTTCAAAGTGATATTTACTGGATAAAATCTGTTTGAAGATGAACACGATTACTACAAACGTTCAAATTGACTGAAGAATGTTCGTAGAGGCTTGTAGTGGAAAAAAAATTCGTTTGTAGTAAAGATACAAGCCGATTAGGAGCTCTTGAGTTGAGTTAAACTTTTTCAAAGTGATATTTACAAGATAAAATCTGTTTGAAGATGAACACGATTACTACAAACGTTCGAATTGACTGAGGAATGTTTGTAGAGGTTTGTAGTGGAAAAAAATTCATTTGTAGTAAAGATACAAGCCAATTAGGAGCTCTTGAGTCGAGTTAAACTTTTTCAAAGCTATATTTACTGGATAAAATCTGTTTGAAGATGAACACGATTACTATAAACGTTTGAATTGACTGAGGAATGTTCGTAGAGGTTTGTAGTGGAAAAAAAATCGTTTGTAGTAAAGATACAAGCCGATTAGGAGCTCTTGAGTTGAGTTAATTTTTTTCAAAAAAAAAATTACTGGATAAAATCTGTTTGAAGATGAACACGTTTACTACAAACGTTCAAATTGACTGAAGAATGCTAGTAGAGGTTTGAAAAGGAAAAAATTTCGTTTGTAGTAAAGATACAAGCCGATTAGGAGCTCTTGAGTTGAGTTAATTTTTTTCAAAAAAAAATTTACTGGATGAAATCTGTTTGAAGATGAACACGATTACTGCAAACGTTCGAATTGACGGAGGAATGTTCGTAGAGGTTTGTAGTGGAAAAAAAATCGTTTGTAGTAAAGATAAAAGCCGATTAGGAGCTCTTGAATTGAGTTAAACTTTTTCAAAGTGATATTTACTGGATAAAATATGTTTGAAGATGAACTGTTGAAAATGATCTGTTTGTAGTGGAAAAAAAATCGTTTGTAGTAAAGATACAAGCCGATTAGGAGCTCTTGAGTTGAGTTAATTTTTTTCAAAAAAAAATTTACTGGATAAAATCTGTTTGAAGATGAACACGATTACTACAAACGTTCGAATTGACTGAGGAATGTTTGTAGAGGTTTGTAGTGAAAAAAAAATCGTTTGTAGTAAAGATATAAGCCGATTAGGAGCTCTTGAATTGAGTTAAACTTTTTCAAAGTGATATTTACTGGATAAAATCTGTTTGAAGATGAACACGTTTACTACAAACGTTCAAATTGACTGAAGAATGCTAGTAGAGGTTTGAAAAGGAAAAAAATTCGTTTGTAGTAAAGATACAAGCCGATTAGGAGCTCTTGAGTTGAGTTAATTTTTTTCAAAAAAAAATTTACTGGATGAAATCTGTTTAAAGATGAACACGATTACTGCAAACGTTCGAATTGACGGAGGAATGTTCGTAGAGGTTTGTAGTGGAAAAAAAATCGTTTGTAGTAAAGATATAAGCCGATTAGGAGCTCTTGAATTGAGTTAAACTTTTTCAAAGTGATATTTACTGGATAAAATATGTTTGAAGATGAACTGTTGAAAATGATCTGTTTGTAGTGGAAAAAAAATCGTTTGTAGTAAAGATACAAGCCGATTAGGAGCTCTTGAGTTGAGTTAATTTTTTTCAAAAAAAAATTTACTGGATAAAATCTGTTTGAAGATGAACACGATTACTACAAACGTTCGAATTGACTAAGGAATGTTCGTAGAGGTTTGTAGTGGTAAAAAAATCGTTTGTAGTAAAGATACAAGCCGATTAGGAGCTCTTGAGTTGAGTGAAACTTTTTCAAAGTGATATTTACTGGATAAAATCTGTTTGAAGATGAACACGATTACTACAAACGTTCGAATTGACTGAGGAATGTTTGTAGAGGTTTGTAGTGGAAAAAAATTCGTTTGTAGTAAAGATACAAGCCGATTAGGAGCTCTTGAGTTGAGTTAAACTTTTTCAAAGTGATATATACTGGATAAAATCTGTTTGAAGATGAACACGATTACTACAAACGTTTGAATTGACTGAGGAATGTTCGTAGAGGTTTGTAGTGGAAAAAAAATCGTTTGTAGTAAAGATACAAGCCAATTAGGAGCTCTTGAGATGAGTTAAACTTTTTCAAAGTAATATTTACTGGATAAAATCTGTTTGAAGATGAACACGATTACTACTAACGTTCGAATTGACTGAAAAATATTCGTAGAGGTTTGTAGTAGAAAAAAAATCGTTTGTAGTAAAGATACAAGCCGATTAGGAGCTCTTGAGATGAGTTAAACTTTTTCAAAGTAATATTTACTAAATAAAATCTGTTTGAAAATGAACACGATTACTGCAAACGTTCGAATTGACGGAGGAATGTTCGTAGAGGTTTGTAGTGGAAAAAAAATCGTTTGTAGTAAAGATATAAGCCGATTAGGAGCTCTTGAATTGAGTTAAACTTTTTCAAAGTGATATTTACTGGATAAAATCTGTTTGAAGATGAACACGATTACTACAAACGTTTGAATTGACCGAGGAATGCTCGTAGATGTTTGTAGTGGAAAAAAAATCGTTTGTAGTAAAGATACAAGCCGATTAGGTACTCTTGAGTTGAGTTAAACTTTTTCAAAGTGATATTTACTGGATAAAATCTGTTTGAAGATGAACACGATTACTACAAACGTTCAAATTGACTGAAGAATGTTCGTAGAGGTTTGTAGTGGAAAAAAAATTCGTTTGTAGTAAAGATACAAGCCGATTAGGAGCTCTTGAGTTGAGTTAAACTTTTTCAAAGTGATATTTACAAGATAAAATCTGTTTGAAGATGAACACGATTACTACAAACGTTCGAATTGATTGAGGAATGCTCGTAGAGGTTTGTAGTGGAAAAAAATTCGTTTGTAGTAAAGATATAAGGCGATTAGGAGCTCTTGAATTGAGTTAAACTTTTTCAAAGTGATATTTACTGGATAAAATCTGTTTGAAGATGAACACGATTACTACAAACGTTCGAATTGACTGAGGAATGTTTGTATAGGTTTGTAGTGGAAAAAAATTCATTTGTAGTAAAGATACAAGCCAATTAGGAGCTCTTGAGTCGAGTTAAACTTTTTCAAAGCTATATTTACTGGATAAAATCTGTTTGAAGATGAACACGATTACTATAAACGTTTGAATTGACTGAGGAATGTTCGTAGAGGTTTGTAGTGGAAAAAAAATCGTTTGTAGTAAAGATACAAGCCGATTAGGAGCTCTTGAGTTGAGTTAATTTTTTTAAAAAAAATTTTACTGGATAAAATCTGTTTGAAGATGAACACGATTACTACAAACGTTCGAATTGACTGAGGAATGTTTGTAGAGGTTTGTAGTGAAAAAAAAATCGTTTGTAGTAAAGATATAAGCCGATTAGGAGCTCTTGAATTGAGTTAAACTTTTTCAAAGTGATATTTACTGGATAAAATCTGTTTGAAGATGAACACGTTTACTACAAACGTTCAAATTGACTGAAGAATGCTAGTAGAGGTTTGAAAAGGAAAAAAATTCGTTTGTAGTAAAGATACAAGCCGATTAGGAGCTCTTGAGTTGAGTTAATTTTTTTCAAAAAAAAATTTACTGGATGAAATCTGTTTGAAGATGAACACGATTACTGCAAACGTTCGAATTGACGGAGGAATGTTCGTAGAGGTTTGTAGTGGAAAAAAAATCGTTTGTAGTAAAGATATAAGCCGATTAGGAGCTCTTGAATTGAGTTAAACTTTTTCAAAGTGATATTTACTGGATAAAATCTGTTTGAAGATGAACACGATTACTACAAACGTTCGAATTGACCGAGGAATGCTCGTAGAAGTTTGTAGTGGAAAAAAAATCGTTTGTAGTAAAGATACAAGCCGATTAGGTACTCTTGAGTTATGTTAAACTTTTTCAAAGTGATATTTACTGGATAAAATCTGTTTGAAGATGAACACGATTACTACAAACGTTCGAATTGACTGAGGAATGTTCGTAGAGGTTTGTAGTGGAAAAAACTTCGTTTGTAGTAAAGATACAAGCCGGTTAGGAGCTCTTGAGATGAGTGAAACTTTTTCAAAGTGATATTTACTGGACAAAATCTGTTTGAAGATGAACACGATTACTACAAACGTTCGAATTGACTGAGGAATGTTCGTAGAGGTTTGTAGTGGAAAAAAATTCGTTTGTAGTAAAGATACCAGCCGATTAGGAGCTCTTGAGATGAGTTAAACTTTTTCAAAGTGATATTTACTGGATAAAATATGTTTGAAGATGAACTGTTGAAAATGATGTTTGTAGTGGAAAAAAAATCGTTTGTAGTAAAGATACAAGCCGATTAGGAGCTCTTGAGTTGAGTTAAACTTTTTCAAAGTTATATTTACTGGATAAAATCTGTTTGAAGATGAACACGATTACTACAAACGTTCGAATTGACAGAGGAATGCTCGTAGAAGTTTGTAGTAGAAAAAAATTCGTTTGTAGTAAAGATACAAGCCGATTAAGTAATCTTGAGTTGAGTTAAACTTTTTCAAAGTGATATTTACTGGATAAAATCTGTTTGAAGATGAACACGATTACTACAAACGTTCAAATTGACTGAAGAATGTTTGTAGAGGTTTGTAGTGGAAAAAAATTCGTTTGTAGTAAAGATACAAGCCGATTAGGAGCTCTTGAGTTGAGTTAAACTTTTTCAAAGTTATATTTACTGGATAAAATCTGTTTGAAGATGAACACGATTACTACAAACGTTCGAATCGACAGAGGAATGCTCGTAGAAGTTTGTAGTAGAAAAAAATTCGTTTGTAGTAAAGATACAAGCCGATTAAGTAATCTTGAGTTGAGTTAAACTTTTTCAAAGTGATATTTACTGGATAAAATCTGTTTGAAGATGAACACGATAACTACAAACGTTCAAATTGACTGAAGAATGTTTGTAGAGGTTTGTAGTGGAAAAAAATTCGTTTGTAGTAAAGATACAAGCCGATTAGGAGCTCTTGAGTTGAGTTAAACTTTTTCAAAGTGATATTTACAGGATAAAATCTGTTTGAAGATGAACACGATTACTACAAACGTTTGAATTGACTGAGGAATGTTCGTAGAGGTTTGTAGTGGAAAAAAATTCGTTTGTAGTAAAGATACCAGCCGATTAGGAGCTCTTGAGATGAGTTAAACTTTTTCAAAGTGATATTTACTGGATAAAATATGTTTGAAGATGAACTGTTGAAAATGATGTTTGTAGTGGAAAAAAAATCGTTTGTAGTAAAGATACAAGCCGATTAGGAGCTCTTGAGTTGAGTTAAACTTTTTCAAAGTTATATTTACTGGATAAAATATGTTTGAAGATGAACTGTTGAAAATGATCTGTTTGTAGTGGAAAAAAATTCGTTTGTAGTAAAGATACAAGCCGATTAGGAGCTCTTGAGTTGAGTTAAACTTTTTCAAAGTGATATTTACAAGATAAAATCTGTTTGAAGATGAATACGATTACTACAAACAATCAAATTGATTGAGGAATGCTCGTAGAGGTTTGTAGTGGACAAAAATTCGTTTGTAGTAAAGATATAAGGCGATTAGGAGCTCTTGAATTGAGTTAAACTTTTTCAAAGTGATATTTACTGGATAAAATCTGTTTGAAGATGAACACGATTACTACAAACGTTCGAATTGACTGAGGAATGTTTGTAGAGGTTTATAGTGGAAAAAAATTCATTTGTAGTAAAGATACAAGCCAATTAGGAGCTCTTGAGTTGAGTTAAACTTTTTCAAAGTGATATTTACTGGATAAAATCTGTTTGAAGATGAACACGATTACTACAAACGTTCGAATTGACTGAGGAATGTTTGTAGAGGTTTATAGTGGAAAAAAATTCATTTGTAGTAAAGATACAAGCCAATTAGGAGCTCTTGAGTCGAGTTAAACTTTTTCAAAGCTATATTTACTGGATAAAATCTGTTTGAAGATGAACACGATTACTACAAACGTTTGAATTGACTGAGGAATGTTCGTAGAAGTTTGTAGTGGAAAAAAATTCGTTTGTAGTAAAGATACCAGCCGATTAGGAGCTCTTGAGATGAGTTAAACTTTTTCAAAGTGATATTTACTGGATAAAATATGTTTGAAGATGAACTGTTGAAAATGATGTTTGTAGTGGAAAAAAAATCGTTTGTAGTAAAGATACAAGCCGATTAGGAGCTCTTGAGTTGAGTTAAACTTTTTCAAAGTTATATTTACTGGATAAAATATGTTTGAAGATGAACTGTTGAAAATGATCTGTTTGTAGTGGAAAAAAATTCGTTTGTAGTAAAGATACAAGCCGATTAGGAGCTCTTGAGTTGAGTTAAACTTTTTCAAAGTGATATTTACAAGATAAAATCTGTTTGAAGATGAATACGATTACTACAAACAATCAAATTGATTGAGGAATGCTCGTAGAGGTTTGTAGTGGAAAAAAATTCGTTTGTAGTAAAGATATAAGGCGATTAGGAGCTCTTGAATTGAGTTAAACTTTTTCAAAGTGATATTTACTGGATAAAATCTGTTTGAAGATGAACACGATTACTACAAACGTTTGAATTGACCGAGGAATGTTTGTAGAGGTTTGTTGTAGAAAAAAATTCGTTTGTAGTAAAGATACAAGCAAGTTAGGAGCTCTTGAGTTGAGTTAAACTTTTTCAAAGTGATATTTACTGGATAAAATCTGTTTGAAGATGAACACGATTACTACAAACGTTCGAATTGACTGAGGAATGTTTGTAGAGGTTTATAGTGGAAAAAAATTCATTTGTAGTAAAGATACAAGCCAATTAGGAGCTCTTGAGTCGAGTTAAACTTTTTCAAAGCTATATTTACTGGATAAAATCTGTTTGAAGATGAACACGATTAATATAAACGTTCGAATTGACTGAGGAATGTTCGTAGAGGTTTGTAGTGGAAAAGAAATCGTTTGTAGTAAAGATACAAGCCGATTAGGAGCTCTTGAGTTGAGTTAAACTTTTTCAAAGTCATATTTACAGGATAAAATCTGTTTGAAGATGAACACGATTACTACAAACGTTCGAATTGACTGAGGAATGTTCGTAGAGGTTTGTAGTGGTAAAAAAATCGTTTGTAGTAAAGATACAAGCCGATTAGGAGCTCTTGAGTTGAGTGAAACTTTTTCAAAGTGATATTTACTGGATAAAATCTGTTTGAAGATGAACACGATTACTACAAACGTTCGAATTGACTGAGGAATGTTCGTAGAGGTTTGTAGTGGAAAAAACTTCGTTTGTAGTAAAGATACAAGCCGATTAGGAGCTCTTGAGATGAGTGAAACTTTTTCAAAGTGATATTTACTGGATAAAATCTGTTTGAAGATGAACACGATTACTACAAACGTTTGAATTGACTGAGGAATGTTCGTAGAGGTTTGTAGTGGAAAAAACTTCGTTTTTTGTAAAGATACAAGCCGATTAGGAGCTCTTGAGATGAGTTAAACTTTTTCAAAGTGATATTTACTGGATAAAATCTGTTTGAAGATGAACACGATTACTACAAACGTTCGAATTGACTGATTAATGTTCGTAGAGGTTTTTAGTGGAAAAAAAATCGTTTGTAGTAAAGATACAAGCCGAGCAGGAGCTCTTGAGTTGAGTTAAACTTTTTCAAAGTTATATTTACTGGATAAAATATGTTTGAAGATGAACTGTTGAAAATGATCTGTTTGTAGTGGAAAAAAAATCGTTTTTAGTAAAGATACAAGCCGATTAGGAGCTCTTGAGATGAGTTAAACTTTTTCAAAGTGATATTTACTGGATAAAATCTGTTTCTGGATAAAATCGATAATTTCTGCCTCTGCTTTTTTGTAGCCCTCACATACGGCTCGGGCTAGCAATATCGCCTCGGCTGTAATTTTCAACTTACCGCACTTATATCATAATGTGCTATTTTAGTGACTTTTCTTCGTTTGTAGCAACTTTTGTTCTATACTAGCAATAATTCTTTCAATACTAACCCATGCAAATTTTTCTCGATCTATTTGTCGGGTAGTCGTACCCTTAAAGTCCTTTGAAGAAGAAATAAAAAAAAAATTATACGCTTACAAGTTCTGATCAAGATATTATGAAAAATTTTCATTTGAACCGACATTTGAACAGTCTTATGTAATATTTCTTTTTATAGTTTTTAAATTGATATTTTATTATGTTATTTTGTCTATAATAATTATGCCCTTTTACTCCGAACTACATGCAATTTGACATTTTGATTTTATAGTATATCTCGCAGTTCAGCGTGCCTCTTGGCATAGGCCTCCTCCAGCTTTCTCCATTGAACTCGTTTTTCTGCAACTCTGGTCCAGTATCGTCCTAGGGTTAGACGGATATCATCACTCCATCTTGTTTTCGGACGCCCCTGTCTTCTAATGTCCCCTCTTGGATACCATAGGGTTACTTGTTTACTCCATTTATTTATTTTGTAACGTAGAATATGTCCTGTCCAACTCCATTTTAGATGTTCTATTCGAGTTAATATATCCGTTACT
The DNA here is from genome assembly GCA_941918905.2 of Xestia sexstrigata. Lineage (NCBI taxonomy): Eukaryota > Metazoa > Arthropoda > Insecta > Lepidoptera > Noctuidae > Xestia > Xestia sexstrigata. The sequence continues at coordinate 34,851 of CALNXC020000003.1, read as the reverse complement.
TTTGTCTTCCTTCTTATTTCCAAATTTCGGATTCTGTCACTAAGCCTGATGTTCAACATGCTTCTTTCCATTGCTCTTTCTGTTTTGGCAAGTTTTTCTCTATGTTTGTCTGTTAATGTCCATGTCTCGCAGCCGTATGTCATGCAGGGAAGAATACTAGTGTTGAAAGTCTTTCTCTCAATATGTATGCCTAGATCTTTATTCTTCATTATTTCCTTCAAGGACCAGTATTTCTTCCAACCGCAGGCTATTCTTTTTTTTATTTCCTTAGACATGGAGTCTTCAGGAGATATAATTTGTCCTAGATAAATATATTCTTTCACATATTCAAACTTAGTTCCGTAAAAGTGGTTGTGTACGCGTTCTATCGGGCATTATTTGATAAAAAATAATCTTAAACAAATTTGACTTAACTCAAGAGCTTCTAGTCGACTTGTATCTATACTACAAACGAGTTTTTTTCCACTACAAACCTCTACGAACATTTCTCAGTCAATTCGAACGTTTGTAGTAATCGTGTTCATCTTCAAACAGATTTTATCCAGTAAATATCACTTTGAAAAAGTTTAACTCAACTCAAGAGCTCCTAATCGGCTTGTATCTTTACTACAAACGAATTTTTTTCCACAACAAACCTCTACGAACATTCCTCAGTCAAATTGAACGTTTGTAGTAATCGTGTTCATCTTCAAACAGATTTTATCCAGTAAATATCACTTTAAAAAAGTTTAACTAAACTCAAGAGTTCCTAATCGGCTTGTATCTTTACTACAAACGATTTTTTTTCCACTACAAACCTCTACGAACATTCCTCAGTCAATTCGAACGTTTGTAGTAATCGTGTTCATCTTCAAACAGATTTTATTCAGTAAATATCACTTTGAAAAAGTTTAACTCAACTCAAGAGCTCCTAATCGGCTTGTATCTTTACTACAAACGAATTTTTTTTTCACTTAAAACCTCTACGAGCATTCCTCCGTCAATTCGTATGTTTGTAGTAATCGTGTTCATCTCCAAACAGATTTCATCCAGTAATTTTTTATTTTTAAAAATTAACTCAACTCAAGAGCTCCTAATTGGCTTGTATCTTTACTACAAACGAATTTTTTACTACTACAAACCTCTACGAACATTCCTTATTCAATTCGGACGTTTGTAGTAATCGTGTTCATCTTCAAACAGATTTTATCCAGTAAATATCACTTTGAAAAAGTTTAACTCAACTCAAGAGCTCCTAATCGGCTTGTATCTTTACTACAAACGATTTTTTTTCCACTACAAACCTTTACGAACATTCCTTAGTCAATTCGAACGTTTGTAGTAATCGTGTTCATCTTCAAACAGATTTTATTCAGTAAATATCACTTTGAAAAAGTTTAACTCAACTCAAGAGCTCCTAATCGGCTTGTATCTTTACTACAAACGAATTTTTTTTTCACTTAAAACCTCTACGAGCATTCCTCCGTCAATTCGTATGTTTGTAGTAATCGTGTTCATCTCCAAACAGATTTCATCCAGTAATTTTTTTTTGAAAAAAATTAACTCAACTCAAGAGCTCCTAATCGGCTTGTATCTTTACTACAAACGATTTTTTTTCCACTACAAACCTTTACGAACATTCCTCAGTCAATTCGAACGTTTGTAGTAATCGTGTTCATCTTCAAACAGATTTTATTCAGTAAATATCACTTTGAAAAAGTTTAACTCAACTCAAGAGCTCCTAATCGGCTTGTATCTTTACTACAAACGAATTTTTTTTTCACTTAAAACCTCTACGAACATTAATCAGTCAATTCGAACGTTTGTAGTAATCGAGTTCATCTTAAAACAGATTTTATCCAGTAAATATCACTTTGAAAAAGTTTAACTCAACTCAAGAGCTCCTAATCGGCTTGTATCTTTACTACAAACGAATTTTTTTCCACAACAAACCTCTACGAACATTCCTCAGTCAAATTGAACGTTTGTAGTAATCGTGTTCATCTTCAAACAGATTTTATCCAGTAAATATCACTTTAAAAAAGTTTAACTAAACTCAAGAGTTCCTAATCGGCTTGTATCTTTACTACAAACGATTTTTTTTCCACTACAAACCTCTACGAACATTCCTCAGTCAATTCGAACGTTTGTAGTAATCGTATTCATCTTCAAACAGATTTTATCCAGTAAATATCACTTTGAAAAAGTTTAACTCAACTCAAGAGCTCCTAATCGGCTTGTATCTTTACTACAAACGATTTTTTTTCCACTACAAACCTTTACGAACATTCCTCAGTCAATTCGAACGTTTGTAGTAATCGTGTTCATCTTCAAACAGATTTTATTCAGTAAATATCACTTTGAAAAAGTTTAACTCAACTCAAGAGCTCCTAATCGGCTTGTATCTTTACTACAAACGAATTTTTTTTTCACTTTAAACCTCTACGAACATTAATCAGTCAATTCGAACGTTTGTAGTAATCGAGTTCATCTTAAAACAGATTTTATCCAGTAAATATCACTTTGAAAAAGTTTAACTCAACTCAAGAGCTCCTAATCGGCTTGTATCTTTACTACAAACGAATTTTTTTCCACAACAAACCTCTACGAACATTCCTCAGTCAAATTGAACGTTTGTAGTAATCGTGTTCATCTTCAAACAGATTTTATCCAGTAAATATCACTTTAAAAAAGTTTAACTAAACTCAAGAGTTCCTAATCGGCTTGTATCTTTACTACAAACGATTTTTTTTCCACTACAAACCTCTACGAACATTCCTCAGTCAATTCGAACGTTTGTAGTAATCGTGTTCATCTTCAAACAGATTTTATTCAGTAAATATCACTTTGAAAAAGTTTAACTCAACTCAAGAGCTCCTAATCGGCTTGTATCTTTACTACAAACGATTTTTTTTTTCACTTAAAACCTCTACGAGCATTCCTCCGTCAATTCGTATGTTTGTAGTAATCGTGTTCATCTCCAAACAGATTTCATCCAGTAATTTTTTTTTTTTTAATATTAACTCAACTCAAGAGCTCCTAATTGGCTTGTATCTTTACTACAAACGAATTTTTTTCTACTACAAACCTCTACGAACATTCCTTATTCAATTCGAACGTTTGTAGTAATCGTGTTCATCTTCAAACAGATTTTATCCAGTAAATATCACTTTGAAAAAGTTTAACTCAACTCAAGAGCTCCTAATCGGCTTGTATCTTTACTACAAACGATTTTGTTTCCACTACAAACCTTTACGAACATTCCTTAGTCAATTCGAACGTTTGTAGTAATCGTGTTCATCTTCAAACAGATTTTATTCAGTAAATATCACTTTGAAAAAGTTTAACTCAACTCAAGAGCTCCTAATCGGCTTGTATCTTTACTACAAACGAATTTTTTTTTTCACTTAAAACCTCTACGAGCATTCCTCCGTCAATTCGTATGTTTGTAGTAATCGTGTTCATCTCCAAACAGATTTCATCCAGTAATTTTTTTTTGAAAAAAATTAACTCAACTCAAGAGCTCCTAATTGGCTTGTATCTTTACTACAAACGAATTTTTTTCTACTACAAACCTCTACGAACATTCCTCAGTCAATTCGAACGTTTGTAGTAATCGTATTCATCTTCAAACAGATTTTATCCAGTAAATATCACTTTGAAAAAGTTTAACTCAACTCAAGAGCTCCTAATCGGCTTGTATCTTTACTACAAACGATTTTTTTTCCACTACAAACCTTTACGAACATTCCTCAGTCAATTCGAACGTTTGTAGTAATCGTGTTCATCTTCAAACAGATTTTATTCAGTAAATATCACTTTGAAAAAGTTTAACTCAACTCAAGAGCTCCTAATCGGCTTGTATCTTTACTACAAACGAATTTTTTTTTCACTTAAAACCTCTACGAACATTAATCAGTCAATTCGAACGTTTGTAGTAATCGAGTTCATCTTCAAACAGATTTTATCCAGTAAATATCACTTTGAAAAAGTTTAACTCAACTCAAGAGCTCCTAATCGGCTTGTATCTTTACTACAAACAAATTTCTTTCTACTACAAACCTCTACGAACATTTCTCAGTCAATTCGAACGTTTGTAGTAATCGTGTTCATCTTTAAACAGATTTTATCCAATAAATATCACTTTGAAAAAGTTTAACTTATATTAAGAGCTCCTAATCGGCTTATATCTTTACTACAAACGATTTTTTTTCCACTACAAACCTCTACGAATATTTTTCAGTCAATTCGAACGTTTGTAGTAATCGTTTTCATCTTCAAACAGATTTTATCCATTAAATATCACTTTGAAAAAGTTTAACTCATCTCAAGAGCTCCTAATCGGCTTGTATCTCTAGTACAAACGATTTTTTTTCCATTAAAAACCTCTACGAACATTCCTCAGTCAATTCAAACGTTTGTAGTATTCGTGTTCATTTTCAAAAAGATTTTATCCAGTAAATATCACTTTGAAAAAGTTTAACTCAACTCAAGAGCTCCTAATCGGCTTGTATTTTTACTACAAACGATTTTTTTTCAACTACAAACCTCTACGAATACTCTTCTGTCAATTCGAACGTTTGTAGTAATCGTATTTATCTTCGAACAGATTTTATCCAGTAAATATCACTTTGAAAAAGTTTAACTCAACTCAAGAGCTCCTAATCGGCTTGTATCTTTACTACAAACGAATTTTTTTTTCACTTAAAACCTCTACGAGCATTCCTCCGTCAATTCGTATGTTTGTAGTAATCGTGTTCATCTCCAAACAGATTTCATCCAGTAATTTTTTTTTTTTTAATATTAACTCAACTCAAGAGCTCCTAATTGGCTTGTATCTTTACTACAAACGAATTTTTTTCTACTACAAACCTCTACGAACATTCCTTATTCAATTCGAACGTTTGTAGTAATCGTGTTCATCTTCAAACAGATTTTATCCAGTAAATATCACTTTGAAAAAGTTTAACTCAACTCAAGAGCTCCTAGTCGGCTTGTATCTTTACTACAAACGATTTTGTTTCCACTACAAACCTTTACGAACATTCCTTAGTCAATTCGAACGTTTGTAGTAATCGTGTTCATCTTCAAACAGATTTTATTCAGTAAATATCACTTTGAAAAAGTTTAACTCAACTCAAGAGCTCCTAATCGGCTTGTATCTTTACTACAAACGATTTTTTTTTTCACTTAAAACCTCTACGAGCATTCCTCCGTCAATTCGTATGTTTGTAGTAATCGTGTTCATCTCCAAACAGATTTCATCCAGTAATTTTTTTTTTTTTAATATTAACTCAACTCAAGAGCTCCTAATTGGCTTGTATCTTTACTACAAACGAATTTTTTTCTACTACAAACCTCTACGAACATTCCTTATTCAATTCGAACGTTTGTAGTAATCGTGTTCATCTTCAAACAGATTTTATCCAGTAAATATCACTTTGAAAAAGTTTAACTCAACTCAAGAGCTCCTAATCGGCTTGTATCTTTACTACAAACGATTTTGTTTCCACTACAAACCTTTACGAACATTCCTTAGTCAATTCGAACGTTTGTAGTAATCGTGTTCATCTTCAAACAGATTTTATTCAGTAAATATCACTTTGAAAAAGTTTAACTCAACTCAAGAGCTCCTAATCGGCTTGTATCTTTACTACAAACGAATTTTTTTTTTCACTTAAAACCTCTACGAGCATTCCTCCGTCAATTCGTATGTTTGTAGTAATCGTGTTCATCTCCAAACAGATTTCATCCAGTAATTTTTTTTTGAAAAAAATTAACTCAACTCAAGAGCTCCTAATTGGCTTGTATCTTTACTACAAACGAATTTTTTTCTACTACAAACCTCTACGAACATTCCTCAGTCAATTCGAACGTTTGTAGTAATCGTATTCATCTTCAAACAGATTTTATCCAGTAAATATCACTTTGAAAAAGTTTAACTCAACTCAAGAGCTCCTAATCGGCTTGTATCTTTACTACAAACGATTTTTTTTCCACTACAAACCTTTACGAACATTCCTCAGTCAATTCGAACGTTTGTAGTAATCGTGTTCATCTTCAAACAGATTTTATTCAGTAAATATCACTTTGAAAAAGTTTAACTCAACTCAAGAGCTCCTAATCGGCTTGTATCTTTACTACAAACGAATTTTTTTTTCACTTAAAACCTCTACGAACATTAATCAGTCAATTCGAACGTTTGTAGTAATCGAGTTCATCTTCAAACAGATTTTATCCAGTAAATATCACTTTGAAAAAGTTTAACTCAACTCAAGAGCTCCTAATCGGCTTGTATCTTTACTACAAACAAATTTCTTTCTACTACAAACCTCTACGAACATTTCTCAGTCAATTCGAACGTTTGTAGTAATCGTGTTCATCTTTAAACAGATTTTATCCAATAAATATCACTTTGAAAAAGTTTAACTTATATTAAGAGCTCCTAATCGGCTTATATCTTTACTACAAACGATTTTTTTTCCACTACAAACCTCTACGAATATTTTTCAGTCAATTCGAACGTTTGTAGTAATCGTTTTCATCTTCAAACAGATTTTATCCATTAAATATCACTTTGAAAAAGTTTAACTCATCTCAAGAGCTCCTAATCGGCTTGTATCTCTAGTACAAACGATTTTTTTTCCATTAAAAACCTCTACGAACATTCCTCAGTCAATTCAAACGTTTGTAGTATTCGTGTTCATTTTCAAAAAGATTTTATCCAGTAAATATCACTTTGAAAAAGTTTAACTCAACTCAAGAGCTCCTAATCGGCTTGTATTTTTACTACAAACGATTTTTTTTCAACTACAAACCTCTACGAATACTCTTCTGTCAATTCGAACGTTTGTAGTAATCGTATTTATCTTCGAACAGATTTTATCCAGTAAATATCACTTTGAAAAAGTTTAACTCAACTCAAGAGCTCCTAATCGGCTTGTATCTTTACTACAAACGAATTTTTTTTTCACTTAAAACCTCTACGAGCATTCCTCCGTCAATTCGTATGTTTGTAGTAATCGTGTTCATCTCCAAACAGATTTCATCCAGTAATTTTTTTTTTTTTAATATTAACTCAACTCAAGAGCTCCTAATTGGCTTGTATCTTTACTACAAACGAATTTTTTTCTACTACAAACCTCTACGAACATTCCTTATTCAATTCGAACGTTTGTAGTAATCGTGTTCATCTTCAAACAGATTTTATCCAGTAAATATCACTTTGAAAAAGTTTAACTCAACTCAAGAGCTCCTAGTCGGCTTGTATCTTTACTACAAACGATTTTGTTTCCACTACAAACCTTTACGAACATTCCTTAGTCAATTCGAACGTTTGTAGTAATCGTGTTCATCTTCAAACAGATTTTATTCAGTAAATATCACTTTGAAAAAGTTTAACTCAACTCAAGAGCTCCTAATCGGCTTGTATCTTTACTACAAACGAATTTTTTTTTCACTTAAAACCTCTACGAGCATTCCTCCGTCAATTCGTATGTTTGTAGTAATCGTGTTCATCTCCAAACAGATTTCATCCAGTAATTTTTTTTTGAAAAAAATTAACTCAACTCAAGAGCTCCTAATTGGCTTGTATCTTTACTACAAACGAATTTTTTTCTACTACAAACCTCTACGAACATTCCTCAGTCAATTCGAACGTTTGTAGTAATCGTATTCATCTTCAAACAGATTTTATCCAGTAAATATCACTTTGAAAAAGTTTAACTCAACTCAAGAGCTCCTAATCGGCTTGTATCTTTACTACAAACGATTTTTTTTCCACTACAAACCTTTACGAACATTCCTCAGTCAATTTGAACGTTTGTAGTAATCGTGTTCATCTTCAAACAGATTTTATTCAGTAAATATCACTTTGAAAAAGTTTAACTCAACTCAAGAGCTCCTAATCGGCTTGTATCTTTACTACAAACAAATTTCTTTCTACTACAAACCTCTACGAACATTTCTCAGTCAATTCGAACGTTTGTAGTAATCGTGTTCATCTTTAAACAGATTTTATCCAATAAATATCACTTTGAAAAAGTTTAACTTATATTAAGAGCTCCTAATCGGCTTATATCTTTACTACAAACGATTTTTTTTCCACTACAAACCTCTACGAATATTTTTCAGTCAATTCGAACGTTTGTAGTAATCGTTTTCATCTTCAAACAGATTTTATCCATTAAATATCACTTTGAAAAAGTTTAACTCATCTCAAGAGCTCCTAATCGGCTTGTATCTCTAGTACAAACGATTTTTTTTCCATTAAAAACCTCTACGAACATTCCTCAGTCAATTCAAACGTTTGTAGTATTCGTGTTCATTTTCAAAAAGATTTTATCCAGTAAATATCACTTTGAAAAAGTTTAACTCAACTCAAGAGCTCCTAATCGGCTTGTATTTTTACTACAAACGATTTTTTTTCAACTACCTACTAAACAGCTACCGGTTCACTTAGTGAACCGCTTGTTGAAACTAACAAAGCTACCGGTTGACTAACTGACCCAAAACATTTTATAAATACCCCCGTTAATAAATTAATTAAAAATCGACTAAACGTGCTTTGTTCGTGGATAGGATAGTTTACTTCCCATCTCTATAATATTCCTCAACTCCGTACCAAAAATCATAGCTCTATTCCATCAACAAGTGTCACATTATAGTAACAAATTATTGTCAACAAAGCGCGCCATTTCTTGCGTCATCGTGTTATCGTTAGTCAAGTGGTTCAAGTGTTTACGAGTTACGTATTTGTTATTGTAATATAGTGTTATACCTTTGAATGTTCGTCAGAAGTTGTACTATCGTATTATGATAACACAAATTAGGTTTCGAATCGCAAAGTTGCAGTATTTCGCCTGTGAAAACGCGTAGGTATAAATACCTATAGTGATTGTGAAGTGTGAAGAAATACGTGATTTAGTGATTAAAACGTGTGTGAAAGCTTACAGTGAGTGTTTAATTAGTGTGGTGATTAGATAGTTTAACTATTTACACCAAAAAAACAAGTGGTTTTGTGTTTTTTTTTTTGTTTTTTCGTCCAACCGCGGCTGGCTAAATTAGTATCCAGATGTAAACAAACAGTGAGTATCTAGGTTGTAATGAATGTTTTGATATGATGCTAATAAGATATTAATGAGATTGTGGTCTTGTTGGAAAGGAAATATAATCTAGTTTATTTTGATATAAAAAAATGGTTAAGAAGTTAATAGTTGTTGAGCAAAAATAATATTTTATTAGCAAAATATCCGTTTTTATCACTGTTTTTCAAGTTCTACATTATTATTGAGTATCAAATTATAATTATTTATCTTGAAATTTGGTTAAATAGATAACACATCTATTCAGCTATCCACTGTAAAGTTTATTTAGCTATATCTCTTGTAGTTTGCGATCGTCAAGTGTTTATTAATAATTGCGAATTATTCGCGTTTAGTTCGCGAATTTAACGCGGTTCGATGCAAAAAATTTGCGCGTGACGCTGTCGAGTGGCTACAAACCTCTACGAATACTCTTCTGTCAATTCGAACGTTTGTAGTAATCGTATTTATCTTCGAACAGATTTTATCCAGTAAATATCACTTTGAAAAAGTTTAACTCATCTCAAGAGCTAATAATCGGCTTGTATCTTTACTACAAACGAATTTTTTTCCACTACAAACCTCTACGAATATTTTTCAGTCAATTCGAACGTTTGTAGTAATCGTGTTCATCTCCAAACAGATTTCATCCAGTAATTTTTTTTTTTTTTAAATTAACTCAACTCAAGAGCTCCTAATTGGCTTGTATCTTTACTACAAACGAATTTTTTTCTACTACAAACCTCTACGAACATTCCTTATTCAATTCGAACGTTTGTAGTAATCGTGTTCATCTTCAAACAGATTTTATCCAGTAAATATCACTTTGAAAAAGTTTAACTCAACTCAAGAGCTCCTAATCGGCTTGTATCTTTACTACAAACGATTTTGTTTCCACTACAAACCTTTACGAACATTCCTTAGTCAATTCGAACGTTTGTAGTAATCGTGTTCATCTTCAAACAGATTTTATTCAGTAAATATCACTTTGAAAAAGTTTAACTCAACTCAAGAGCTCCTAATCGGCTTGTATCTTTACTACAAACGAATTTTTTTTTCACTTAAAACCTCTACGAGCATTCCTCCGTCAATTCGTATGTTTGTAGTAATCGAGTTCATCTTCAAACAGATTTTATCCAGTAAATATCACTTTGAAAAAGTTTAACTCAACTCAAGAGCTCCTAATCGGCTTGTATCTTTACTACAAACAAATTTCTTTCTACTACAAACCTCTACGAACATTTCTCAGTCAATTCGAACGTTTGTAGTAATCGTGTTCATCTTTAAACAGATTTTATCCAATAAATATCACTTTGAAAAAGTTTAACTTATATTAAGAGCTCCTAATCGGCTTATATCTTTACTACAAACGATTTTTTTTCCACTACAAACCTCTACGAATATTTTTCAGTCAATTCGAACGTTTGTAGTAATCGTTTTCATCTTCAAACAGATTTTATCCATTAAATATCACTTTGAAAAAGTTTAACTCATCTCAAGAGCTCCTAATCGGCTTGTATCTCTAGTACAAACGATTTTTTTTCCATTAAAAACCTCTACGAACATTCCTCAGTCAATTCAAACGTTTGTAGTATTCGTGTTCATTTTCAAAAAGATTTTATCCAGTAAATATCACTTTGAAAAAGTTTAACTCAACTCAAGAGCTCCTAATTGGCTTGTATCTTTACTACAAACGAATTTTTTTCTACTACAAACCTCTACGAACATTCCTTATTCAATTCGAACGTTTGTAGTAATCGTGTTCATCTTCAAACAGATTTTATCCAGTAAATATCACTTTGAAAAAGTTTAACTCAACTCAAGAGCTCCTAATCGGCTTGTATCTTTACTACAAACGATTTTGTTTCCACTACAAACCTTTACGAACATTCCTTAGTCAATTCGAACGTTTGTAGTAATCGTGTTCATCTTCAAACAGATTTTATTCAGTAAATATCACTTTGAAAAAGTTTAACTCAACTCAAGAGCTCCTAATCGGCTTGTATCTTTACTACAAACGAATTTTTTTTTCACTTAAAACCTCTACGAGCATTCCTCCGTCAATTCGTATGTTTGTAGTAATCGAGTTCATCTTCAAACAGATTTTATCCAGTAAATATCACTTTGAAAAAGTTTAACTCAACTCAAGAGCTCCTAATCGGCTTGTATCTTTACTACAAACAAATTTCTTTCTACTACAAACCTCTACGAACATTTCTCAGTCAATTCGAACGTTTGTAGTAATCGTGTTCATCTTTAAACAGATTTTATCCAATAAATATCACTTTGAAAAAGTTTAACTTATATTAAGAGCTCCTAATCGGCTTATATCTTTACTACAAACGATTTTTTTTCCACTACAAACCTCTACGAATATTTTTCAGTCAATTCGAACGTTTGTAGTAATCGTTTTCATCTTCAAACAGATTTTATCCATTAAATATCACTTTGAAAAAGTTTAACTCATCTCAAGAGCTCCTAATCGGCTTGTATCTCTAGTACAAACGATTTTTTTTCCATTAAAAACCTCTACGAACATTCCTCAGTCAATTCAAACGTTTGTAGTATTCGTGTTCATTTTCAAAAAGATTTTATCCAGTAAATATCACTTTGAAAAAGTTTAACTCAACTCAAGAGCTCCTAATCGGCTTGTATTTTTACTACAAACGATTTTTTTTCAACTACAAACCTCTACGAATACTCTTCTGTCAATTCGAACGTTTGTAGTAATCGTATTTATCTTCGAACAGATTTTATCCAGTAAATATCACTTTGAAAAAGTTTAACTCATCTCAAGAGCTAATAATCGGCTTGTATCTTTACTACAAACGAATTTTTTTCCACTACAAACCTCTACGAATATTTTTCAGTCAATTCGAACGTTTGTAGTAATCGTTTTCATCTTCAAACAGATTTTATCCAGTAAATATCACTTTGAAAAAGTTTAACTCATCTCAAGAGCTCCTAATCGGCTTGTATCTTTACTACAAACGATTTTTTTTCCATTACAAACCTCTACGAACATTCCTTAGTCAATTCAAACGTTTGTAGTATTCGTGTTCATCTTCAAAAAGATTTTATCCAGTAAATATTACTTTGAAAAAGTTTAACTCATCTCAAGAGCTCCTAATCGGCTTGTATCTTTACTACAAACATTTTTTTTTCCACTACAAACCTCTACGAACATTCCTCAGTCAATTCAAACGTTTGTAGTATTCGTGTTCATCTTTAAAAAGATTTAATCCAGTAAATATCACTTTGAAAAAGTTTAACTCATCTCAAGAGCTCCTAATCGGCTTGTATCTTTACTACAAACGATTTTTTTTCCACTACAAACCTCTACGAACATTTCTCAGTCAATTCAAACGTGTGTAGTAATCGTGTTCATCTTCAAACAGATTTTATCCAGTATATATCACTTTGAAAAAGTTTAACTCAACTCAAGAGCTCCTAATCGGCTTGTATCTTTACTACAAACGAATTTTTTTCCACTACAAACCTCTACGAACATTCCTCAGTCAATTCGAACGTTTGTAGTAAACGTACTCGTCTTCAAACAGACTTTATCTTGTAAATATCACTTTGAAAAAGTTTGACTCAACTCAAGAGCGTCTAATCGACTTGTATCTTTACTACAAACGATTTTTTTTACTACAAACCTCTACGGATTCTCTTCTGTCAATTCGAACGTTTGTAGTAATCGCCTTAACGCCTAACGTCTATCTATAAGAAACGTCCAGAAAAATCCGATTTTTCGAATTTCGGGGGATAACTTCAATTTTTTTTATTTTTTTGGCATTACTACAAACGAAAATAACTTTACTACAATCCACTACTAACGTTTATCTATGAAAAACAGCCGGAAAAAATTGGTTTTTTAAATTTCGGGTGCTGACATTTTTTTACAATTTTTTTTTTATTTTTTTGGCATTACTACAAACGAAAATATTTTTACTACAATCCACTACTAACGTTTATCTATGAGAAACAGCCGGAAAAAAATGGTTTTTCAAATTTCGGGTGCTGACATGTTTTTTACAATTTTTTTTTATTTTTTTGACATTACTACAAACGAAAATCGCTTCACTACAATCCACTACTAACCGAAATCTTTCGAAAAACCTTAAAAAAAACTGATTTTTCAGAAGTCGGGTGCCAAGTTCACAAGGGTGGTACTTCAATATAAAAAACTCATATCACACTACTAAAGTTTTTCTCTAATAATTTAATTCAATCATGATTCTTTAGACACGTGGCGTCACCTACTACCAAAAGCATGTTATTGTTGTTTTTCTCGGGAACAGTACTTTTTTTCGGGATGAAAGTACCCTGTGTCCGTTACTGTACACCTGAAAATGTATGATTACGTACGTGTATGAATTGAATTTTACTCTATCTGCTGCTAGCTGAATCCATTCTTCTTTGCTTCTATTGACATATTCTGTCTTGTTGGAGTGACTCGTTCCATGTGTATGTTGGTCTTCCAACTTTTAACCGTTTCGCCTTTTATCTAATAGCTGCGTGTAGTAAATTAGGCTCTGGTCGTATGCATAGGACATTATCGTAGGGAGTTAAATCTCATGGTCCTAGTCTAAATAAAGGCATTCTATTTCATCTTCTAATAGTCTGAGAACGTCGTCCATTACTATAGTAAATAGTCATGGGGATAGCGGACATCCCTGTTTGACTCCCTTGCTTTTGTGCGTCAATTCTGTTTGCTATTCAAACCATTTTATGCAGGTGAATTCATTCATGCATGCCTTAATAATTATATTTGTTAGATATTTGTTAGTTCTAGTAACTAAAATGTCTGTAGGAGAGTTTAAGTCGAGCGTATCGAAGGCTTTTTCGATGTCTAACACCAGCACATAAGTTTTTGAGCCTGATCTCCAATCCTCATCAAGAATTCTCCTAAGTGTGTACATATGGTCGTCGGTCGATCTATTGCGAAGAAAGGCTGCTCGGTAGTTTCCTAGTTCTTTTATTGAAGCATCCAGTTTTCTTGGGAGAAAGCTTGCATATATCCTTTATCCCACGTTACACATAGATAACTTTCTGTAGTCATTAATTCCGTCTGGCTTTGCTTTTTTAGTCACTGGAATTTAGATCGTTTTGTTCCAAGACATTGATATATCATTGCTTCGTTTGCGAACGTCAGGAAAAGTACGACGTTTACTTGGTGCCCGATGGCTCTAAATAAACAGTTTCCATCTCCAATCATATGTGCTATTTCCATGCTTAAATTTGATGATAATGGGTCCTGTTTGTTTGTCTGATTATGCTGCACCGTTTTTGCTTTTATTGTCGTGGCTCCGCAAGGATTCATTATGTGTTGCTTCTTCCTTATAGTGTAGGTACCTTTGTTGCTCCGGCCTGCAGGAAAGGCCTATTACTGCTTCTGTGGACAATGTTTATTAGCGTTCCTGGAAAGAGGGCTATTAACTAATGGTGTTTTGCTAGGACTTTTATAAATCTCGCGTTGATTTGGGTAGTTTTAATTTTACCTCTGTAGTATTAACGGTGGTTTAAGCGTAGCTTTTTTTGTTCGTTAATGGTCGAACTATGCCATCTGTTTTTGTTTCATGGGTAATGGGAGAAAGTAGGGTTCACTTTTGAGTTATTGTGGGTTTATTGCTTAGACCGGTCACCATTGTTATATTATTTGTATAGGGTTTGTTAAACTATCTGTGCTTGTTGGGCACGGAGTGAGGCAAAGTAAAAAATAATAATCTATTGTTTTATGGCGTAACTATTTTTTTTTAAATTTTAGAGTTCGACTTATGCTTGTGTTTTCTTGGGAGACGTCTGTAGGTACCTCGCCCCATGTTGCTGGCAAATGCGCGGACGGAACGCAGTATCGGTGCCGATCCCAGTGATGCTATTATGTAATAAAAGGCCTGTCTTTGTGTTAATTAACAATAATAATAATAATAATAAATTTATTTGTTAGAATATTGTTGTTACACAGATGTTACACATAATTCGAAGTCCATAATATTCTGCTGTTTCCAGCGTACAAATATTTCAAAGAATTAAAATTAATAATAAACAATACAAAGTCGAGAATAAGAAAAACGTTAACTACTATCAAATACAATGTCAAGGGTTATCAATTAAAATGTTAAGAATTATTAAATACAATGTCAGGGGTTATCAATTAAAATGTTAAGAATGATTAAATACAATGTCAGGGGTTTCTAGTTATAATGTCAAGAATTATTAAATACAATGTCAGGGGTTTCTAATTATAATGTCAAGAATTATTAAATACAATGGAGAAAAAAGAAAAGTTTCAATACTATGTCAAAGAAATGAAATTTCATTCAATTATTAGGAGGTAATTCATCGTCTAATTTAAATTTTGAATTAAATTTTTCATTTAAAAATTCATTCGTTGAGTAGTAACACTTTTGCAATAGAAACTTAAAAAGTTTGTTTTTAAATGTCATGAGATTAAGACTATTAAAAACATTAGGTAATTTATTATAAATTTGAATTGCCATACAGTAAACATTATTCGAAAATAGTTTAATTCTTTGTTGGGGTGCACATAATTTGTGGATATTTCGACTTTTCCTTATAACAACATCATTATGTACTTGAAATAAAGCTAAGTTTTTACGTACAAAGATACAGAGTTCGAATATATATAAAGATGGGAGTGGTAATATTTTTAATTTTTTAAAGATTGGGACACAGCTTTGTTATGGTTGGGCTTTTGTCATTGATCGAATACATTTCTTTTGGGCTCGAAATGTTTTAATAGTATCAACAGAATTTCCCCATATAATGATACCGTAGCGGAGAATTGAAGCTACGTAACCATGATAAACATAAAGTGCTGCATTGATACCAGCTACGCGAGTTAGCTAACACGTGTGCATTAGTTGTCGTAGTATTGCAAGTTATGCTATAGTATTTTTAAATATTAAACGGTATACGTGGAGATATTGTTGACAGGAAGGCCCCAATGGGTCTCATTTCAATATGTTTATGCTACCATTTATGCAATTAGTATTATGCTAGTGTGAGGTCGGCGTAACTATGAAAACTGGGGAAGGCTCTGGGCTTGCACCTCTGTTTTGGTGGCTGTTCTAGGCTAGATTGGGCACACAATACAACACCGGATTGATTTTTATATTTTAAAATGATCTGGTTTAGGTTCCACAAAGGATCACTACATAATTATGATTCTAAACATAGAGATAGGTAGCTCGCGCCCTTAATAAAGGTAGGCGTAGCAATAATGTGGGGTTCTGGTTTTCTATATACAGGTATATATCATGCACAATAATGTATTTTGGTTATCTAAAGACTTAATCGTTTACCGTACCTCTGGCTTATACAGACAAGCGACCGCTTGTTGGCTGAAAAATAATCTGTGCCCATTCAACATTTATATTATATAAATTAAACGAGTTCACCAAATTTCAGCTAAAGGATCAGGATCACAGGCTCCCGATGGTATCTTGGGCGTCCTGCCAGTTAGCGCTTAAGGTGCCGATGTGCACAGAGTCTCCAAACACTACACTTTATTGAGGATTGTTTATCTGTGGTGTTAATTGTGTTATCTGTGGTTGCTCACTCTTCCAAAAACTAGATTTGTTCAATGCTGTCTCTGGTCCGACTGCTCTGCTGATTAAAATGGTGCCCATATATTTTAGTGTTTTATTAACTAAATATAGTAAAGAATTAATACGCTTCCACTGCGCTAAATGCGAAAAGTTCGCGAAGTGCCGCCGATGATAAGTATTACTACGAAAGTATAAAGTAATAGAAAAGTTGAGAAAAATAAAAGAAGAAAAATATGGCGGACGAAGCTGTGAGAAAAAAAAATGCTGCCGCAATTCACAGGCACGAATTTTAGCACATGGATATTTAGAATGAAATGCATTCTGGAAGAGAAAGAGTGCAAAGAAACTATAGAAGATAATATAAAGTCGGAGATCGCCCGGGGTTGCGGGACTGTTCGAAAGAGATACCGTGGCCCCGGAACACAAAGGACGATGAAGGAACATGGATGGGTTTTAGTCAGTAAAAGTCTGACACTCCCTCCTGCTCCGCCCAGAGCGGGAGAAGTCATTTGATGATTTCAAATCCGAAAAAAAAAAAAAGTCGGGGATCGCAAATACTGAAGATTTCAGAAAAAGAGATGCGAAAGCGAGAAGCTTAATAGTATACAGCCTAAGCGACAAGTACTTGGAATACGTGAGAGATGCAAAAAGTGCAAGGGAAATGATAGAAAACTTAAAGAAGGTATTTGAGAGGAAGAGTACACTATCTGCATTATACATAAGAAGGAAAATAACTTACCTTAAAATGTGATTCGACTACGGAATTATGTGACCACTTCAACAACTTTGACACATTGATCAGACAATTAGAAGAAACTGGAAGTACAATGGGAGAGCAAGATAAGGTGTGTCATCTATTGTGCCTGAACCTAATACGACGATTGCTGCTCTGGAAACAACCAATATGGAACTCACGACGGAATATGTCAAAAGTAAATTGTTGGATGCGGAGTTGAAAACTCAGAGTCAACCAGTAGTATCAGAAGATGCCCACAGTTTTTTGACCTGTTTTAAATGTGGTAAAAATGGCCACAAAGCCTACCAATGTATGAAACCAGGACGTCCAAACACAAGAGGACGAGGCTACTCAAGAGGCATGAGAAACAGAGGTCGAGGCTTCAACTCAAGGTCAAATGAAACGCCATCACAGACCGTTAGAATGGCGCAGACTGAAGATGAAGACAAGGTAATGGTGTTTACAGCGTTCAGTGTAAGTGACTTTGATAGTAAAATAGATGATTGTGTTCAATTAATTGTTGACTCAGGAGCTACCGAACATTTAATTATGTCTCAATACTTACCCTATATGACTAATATAACTGATTTAGAAAAGGAAGTTAAAATTTTTGTGGCAAATGGTCAATATTTAAAAAGTAATAATAGAGGCAAATTAAAATTAAAATATAAAAATATTGTAATTGAACTAGAAGGACTAATTGTTTCTGGATTGTCACATAACTTAATATCAGTCAGAAAATTACTAGAGTATGGGTATAAAGTACAATTTTATAATAATAATGTATCTATTTGTAATTCAAAATACAAGGTCATAGGGCAAAATAAAAGTAGATTATGTTACAGACAGAATTAATTGATGAAAAATGTTTAATTACAAAGGATGTATGGCATCAGAGACTAGGGCATGCCAACAGGAAACAGCTAAAAATGATGAATCTTCCATATAGTGACAAACCATGCGAGCCATGTATGAAAGGTAAGTCCACTAGATTACCATTTTATCACACTCCAAAACCACATTCCCAATATATTGCAGACTTGATACATACTGATATATCTGGACCAGTGAGCACTCCTACATCTAAAGGTGAGATATATTATCATACAATCATAGACGATTACACACATTTTTGTGAGGTATACTTGCTGAAAAGGAAAAGCGAAGCAACTGATAGACTTATAGAATATGTCAATACAATGGAACGACAAACAGGAAAAAAAGTTAAGAAAATAAGAAGCGATAATGGTGGTGAGTTCAAAAATGAAAAGCTTAATACATTTTGCAGAGACAAAGGAATCATTCAGCAGTTCACTACACCATATAGTCCACAATCGAATGGGGTTGCGGAACGAATTAATCGCAACATCTACAACAGAGCGAGAACACTATTGATTGAAACAGAATTACCAAAAATTCTATGGGGTGAAGCAGTAAAATTAGGTTAGGTTAGGTTAGGTTAGGTTGGGGTGCTTCGGGGTGCGTCAGAATTCCTCCACGTGTGCCTAGTGGCTGCTGGTCCCTCTCGATACGTCTGGAGGGAAGAGCAGCTGCTGGGCCGGTGCACCCTGGGCGCGGCAGTATCCTTCCTCGAGGAATGAGAAGAAATTCTTATTCCACGGGAAATGTTACTGTCGTGGCTAATATTCTGGGGAGGGGTCCAGCCTGGACCAACGAGGCGTTCCTCCGCGTGACCCTCTGAAAATCAGAGGGCACAGCGGAGGACGTGACCATGCCGCTGAGGTGCAGGCGCACCAACGCGGCATTCGTTGTCTCTCCTCTAGGAGCATTCTTAGAAGAGATAACTTTCGGCGGGTTCGCTGAGCCGGGTTGGCCGGACTGCGAACGGAGGCATGTCTAATGCCACCGTCGGGGGCTTGGCTTAACTGCCTGGCCCAGAGGAAGGATACCTCTAAGATAAAAAACCACCTAATCCTAAGTTTCGAGGCGCGGCGAGAGGATGAATGGCTGGAGGGTGTCCAGTCATTAGCGCTTCCCCTGTAGGGCACCGGCCGCACCCTACAGTATTAGGCTTGCCTAGGTAAAAGGCTCTGCCTAGGTTGACGAATATTTCCTTACTACTCGTGGGAACAAAATGGAATCATATTTAAAAAACAAAAAGCAAAATAAGTTGGTGGAGAAGGTGGATGCAGTGGCAGACTCTGGCGCTGCGTCACAGAGGACGGGAGCACTGGCTCCAGCAGAACCACGCGTGGTTCTTGGGAGGGTGAATGTGTTGTCGGAGTCTGACAACACAGCGAATAGTACAGTGGACGGCGCGTTGTCAAGCGACACCACTATGGTAGAGGTAGGTAGCCAGCGAGGTCCGAGTCGCCTTGGTGCTGAGTTGTCGGGTCGTGCTCCCGAAACGCTCGCATCTCCGGGACCTCTCAAGCGGCCTCACGAGAACGAGGAGATGTTGCCGCCTCGGAAGGTACCTTCCAAGGCGGCAACAAGCAGAGGGCGGAGACCAGCCCGTGATGGGAGGGGTAGGTTCCTCCGAAACGGCACCCCACGTGGTTCATTCTCTGAGGAGAGTGAGTCGGACTGCCAAAGCGTGTCGCCGGCATGCCAAATGGCCGTTAACACGGCTATAGAGGAGAGTGTGGAGGCGCCTGTCAGCGCTGAGGTTCCGCTCATGGGGCAGAGTTCCTCTGCCACCGCAGAGGAACTTGAAAAACGAGCCCTAATGGACATCGAGGTGGTTTTGGATACCACTCGGAAGTCCAAAAACTTAAAGGGCACAAGTCAGCGGGCCATCAGAGAAGCAGCAGAGCGGGTCAGACTGGCCATAGAGGGCCTCGCCAGCAGGAGCTCCAGCGAGGAGACCCGACGGCTCCACCTGCTGAACGATCGACTGCGGAAAGAGGTCGATGCTCTCCGTCAAGAGATGGTGGCTCTTCGGGAGGAAGTCGTAGGTCTCCGTGTGCGACCGGAAGTTCCACCGCAGGCAGAGCCCCAAGATTCTAGGTGTTCCTCTGCTACTGAAAAGTTCCACCAGCAGGGGCCACCTATAAGCGAGATGCAGATACATGTCATCGTTTCCCAGATCGGGAAAATGATGGATGCCCGGTTTGCGGGTATCGAGGACCGCCTCCTGCCAGCGAGGACCGTTCGTCCGCCACTGGCAGCGGACCGCAGAAATGCGGCTGCTGCTGCTAGTGGCGCTGGCGGCGCAGGCAACAGGCTGCCTTCCGTGGCTCCTCAGGTGCCTCCTCAAGTGCCTGAGACGCAGAGGGAAGCTCTTCCGAGTGGGTCTGTTCCAACGGCCACCACGCGAGCGCCCGATGCAGATCCATCAGCGTCTGCCAGTGAGGGCTGGCAGACCGTGGGGAGGAGGAAGAGGAATGGAAAGAAGAAGAAGAACGAAGGTTCTTCTCCCTCCGTACCTCAAAAGACTGCGGTGGCCCCTGCCGCTCAGGGAAACAAGCGGTCCAGGCCCAAGAGGGGCAAGGCTAAGCGAGGGCTCCGTGCGCCAAGGTCTGCTGCGGTAGTGCTCACCCTGCAGCCGGAAGCAGTAGAGAGGGGCGTCACGTACGCGGCCGTCCTCACCAAGGCTAGGCAAGCCGTCAACCTGGAGGAGCTTGGCATAACGGATGTCAGGTTCCGACAGGCTTTGACCGGCGCCCGCATGCTGGAGTTCCCAGGGGCCGAGGGCACTGCGGGAGCAGACCGTGTCGCAGAGAAACTGCGAGCGGTCTTCGCAGAAGAGGTCAGGGTCTCTAGGCCGACAAAGTGCGCTGAATTGCGCATCTCGGGCCTAGACGACTCTGTGACTGGGCAGGACGTGCAGGACGCGATCGCACGTAAGACTGGCTGCTCTTCGGATGCGGTCCGAGTCGGTCCAATCCGACCTGGCCCGGGAGGTGCCAGCTCTGTCTGGACCCAGTGCCCCGTCGCAGTGGCCAAGCACCTGGCCGACGCCGGCCGGCTCTTGGTGGGTTGGAGCTCTGCCAGGGTCGTGGTTCTGGACGCTCGGCCCATGAGGTGCTACATGTGCTGGGGGTTGGGTCATGTATGCCGGAAGTGCGACTCAGGCGTCGACCTAAGCAAGCACTGCTTCCGCTGTGGTGAGCCGGGGCATCTGGCATCCGCGTGTTCTGCCGACCCGCACTGCTTACTGTGCGCGGCAGTGGGACGACCGGCCAACCACGCGGCCGGCAGAAAGGACTGTAAGCCACCAGTCCGATCTACCAGGGACTCGACCACTTCCGGCGCAGTACAATCGGAAGAGCCGTCGCAGGGGGCGATAATGGTTACGGATTAATTATGAACCCGGTCCGTAATCACTCTCTCCTCCAGGCGAACTTGAACCACTGCGCCGGTGCGCAGGATTTGGTTTTGCAGACCATGGCGGAGCGCTCGATTGGTGTGGCCGTAGTCGCGGAGCCGTATTTCATCCCAGTTCGCCCTGACTGGGTAGGTGACATAGACGGCTCTGTTGCAATTATCAGCTCCTCGGCGCCACTTTCCATTAGAGAGAGGAGTCGAGGATTTGTTGCGGCCACCTGGGGAGACATAATTCTCTTCGGAGTTTATTTCTCTCCAAACAGGAGCCTAGCTGAGTTTGAGGACTTCCTGGATCGCCTCGGGACCACGGTGCGACGAATGATGCCGTCCCACGCCATCGTAATGGGGGACTTCAACGCGAAATCCATCGCGTGGGGGTCCCCCGGGACAGATGTCAGGGGGGCGGCGGTCGAGGAATGGGCGACAGCCGCGGGCCTCTGTCTTCTAAACAGGGGCTCCGTTAACACGTGCGTTCGGCAGCATGGGGGGTCAATAGTGGACCTCACATTCGCTACCCCTGCTGTCGCCGCACGGGTTCAAGGTTGGCGGGTCTTAGAGTGTGTGGAGACGCTGTCGGATCACCGGTACATCTGTATGGATGTCTCCACCTCCTCGGGCCCAACAGTGTCTCCACAACCTGACGCTCGGCAGTTCCCGCGGTGGGCGTTGAAGCGGCTTGACGGGGATCTCCTAGAGGAAGCAGCCATTGTACAGGCTTGGCTGTCCTCACCACCTGCTGCAGAGGGAGTCGATGTCGGGGCCGATTGTCTTCGCCGCGCCATGACGGCTGTGTGCGATGCAGCCATGCCTCGCTCCCGAAGACAACCTCCAAAGCGGGCGGTCTACTGGTGGTCCCAGGAGATAGCAGATCTCCGCGCGGCCTGTATAATTGCCCGGAGGACCTACTCACAGGTGCGCAGGTTGCGCCGCCGCGATGAAGAGCTGGAGACTCTTCAGTCCCAACTGCATGAGGCATACCGTAATGCCCGGGGGGCTCTGCAGTTGGCAATCTGTCGAGGGAAGGAGCAGTCTAGAGCTGAGGCACTGGAGGATCTGAACCGGGATCCCTGGGGGCGTCCGTACCGTGCGGCGCGGAAGAAACTTCGCGCCCAAGGCCCCCCCACTGACGGAAACCCTCCAGCCTCATTTCCTCGTCAGGGTCGTGGAGACACTCTTCCCGGATCGGGCGGATCACCCTTCCCCGACCATGGCTGATGCAGAAGCTGAGCAAGATGTGGAGATGGAGACTCCCCCAATTTCCGACGCGGAGATGGAGGCAGCAATTTTTCGTGCGCGGTCCAAGAGGACTGCCCCCGGACCGGACGGGGTGCCTGCAAGGGCGCTGGCCCTGGCTCTGGAAGCGGCTTTGGAAGGCAGGCTTAGGGAGCTGTTTGACGCTTGTCTGACGTCGAGACGGTTCCCTAAGGCCTGGAAGGAGGGTCGACTGGTGCTGCTGCAGAAGGCGGGGCGCCCCCTGGAGTCTCCATCAGCGTATAGGCCAATTGTCTTGCTGGACGAGGCGGGGAAGATGCTAGAGAAGATTCTCGCTACCCGCATCGTCCGGCACTTAGAGGCAGTTGGCCCGAACTTGTCGGACGCCCAGTTCGGATTCCGGGCAGGGCGTTCAACAGTGGACGCCATCTTGCACCTCAAGGCCGAGGCGAAGGATGCAGTTGCTCAGGGTGGGGTATTGTTGGCGGTGTCTTTAGACATCGCCAACGCGTTCAACACCCTGCCATTCAGCTGCATCGAGGAGGCGCTCCGCTACCATCAGGTGCCCGTCTACCTGAGGCAGCTGGTAGCAGACTACCTGCAGGGTCGGTTCGTCTGCTACGAGGGACGCGACGGCCAAGTTGTGCGCAGGGCCATCACGTGCGGTGTTCCACAGGGGTCGGTCTTGGGTCCACTCGTGTGGAACATTGGCTACGACTGGGCCTTGCGCTGTTTGCTCTCCCCCGGGCAGGGCGTCATTTGCTACGCTGATGACACTCTCGTCACGGCCCGGGGAGAGAGTTACGAAGAAGCGGCACGCTCGGCCGTCGAGGGCGCGTCCCTTGTCGTGGGGCGAATCGAGACACTGGGCCTCAAAGTGGCGCTCGAGAAGACGGAGGCCCTGGTATTTCATGCGCCCCGACGTCGGCCACCGGCTGGCGCACACCTCACTATTGGTGGTGCGACAATAGCGGTGCGGGCAAGCATGAGATACTTGGGCCTGGTCCTGGACCGAAGGTGGAACTTCGGCGAGCACTTTACTCAGCTTGCGCCGAAGCTGATCGGCACGGCGTCCGCCCTCAGCCGGCTGTTGCCGAACCTGGGTGGACCGAACGTCGTTTGCCGACGGCTTTACACGGGGGTGATCCGCTCGATGGCGCTCTACGGGGCCCCGGTGTGGGCGGAGTCCTTGTCTGTCCAAAATAAGGCTCTCCTGCGACGACCGCAAAGAGTCATGGCAGTCAGAGTCATACGCGGATACCGCACCGTATCTTCAGAGGCGGCATGCGCCCTTGCGGGCACGCCCCCGTGGGATCTGGAGGCGCAGGTGCTCGCCGAGGTCTATTGGCGTGGCGCGGACCTGCAGGCGGAGAGTGGCAGACGCCCGCCGCCTGAGCTAGTCACGAGGTGGCGTAGGGAGGCCCAAGCCCAAACCCTGCGGATTTGGAGGGTGAGGCTGGAGACGCCCAGTGCAGGTCACTGGACAGTGGGGGCTATCCAGCCGATCCTGGAGAAATGGGTGCGGAGGCGACACGGGACGTTGTCCTTCCGTCTGGTGCAAGTGTTGTCAGGGCATGGCTGCTTTGGCAAATACCTGCACAAAGTGGCTAGACGGGAGGCGACTCCCGTGTGTCACCAGTGCGGCTGCACCGAGGATGCGGCGCTTCACACTCTCGAGAATTGTCCTGCTTGGGTGGTGCAGCGCCGCGCTCTCGCAGCAGCAATCGGGGCAGACCTCTCCTTGCCGGCCGTGGCCAAGGCCATGGTCGACAGCAGAGAGGCATGGGAGGCGGTGGCGTCCTTTTGCGAGGATGTCATCTCGCAGAAGGAGGCCGCGGAGCGCGTCAGGGAGGAAGACTCCCTTACTGACGCGATTCGTCGCAGGAGGACAGGGCGGCGGAGGAGGCGCCATGGCGACCTGATGCCGCCCTAGGAGGTGCCAGCGGGCGATAGATCGGGGAGTCTATCGTCGTCGCTTTGCACGGCCCTCACGAGTGGAGGCGATGTCTCAGGTGAGCCCGGACATCGCCAAAGGAGTCTGGTGCCCGGAGACGGGCAGCGCTGGATGGGTCGCGAACGTCATGCGTAGCAGTTCTCGCGGCCCATCCGCAAAGGCGACAGTAGGCTCACGGCGGTGTTTTTTAGTGGGTGCAAGCCCCACATAACCAAACCGTCTCCCCGGACGGTGCGGTATGCGTTAGGCATTTTTCACCGCTTAATAAAAAAAAAAAAAAAAAAAAGGTTGGGGTGCTTCAGAATTCCTCCACGTGTGCCTAGTGGCTGCTGGTCCCTCTCGATACGTCTGGAGGGAAGAGCAGCTGCTGGGTCGGTGCACCCTGGGCGCGGCAGTATCCTTCTTCGAGGCATGAGAAGAAATTCTCATTCCTCGGGGAATGTTACTGTCGTGGCTAATATTCTGGGGAGGTGTCACATGGTTCGTCGTGCGATTACTCACGGAGCGGGTTTTTCTTGCGGGGTGCGATGTGTATCAGGGGTCGGGGATATTGTCGTGTGCCGTGCGATGGCTCACGGAGCAGGCTCATCGGACGGTACGTGACTAGTGATTCACTCCTCGAAGTTCTCGGGGAGTTAATCGGGGAGGGGTAAAAACGTCGTGTGGCGTGCGATGGCTCACGGAGCGGGCTCATCGGACGGTACGTGATAAGAGATTCACTCCTCGAAGTTTTCGGGGAGTGAATCGGGGCGGGGTTAAATCGTCGTGTGCCGTGCGATGGCTCACGGAGCGGGCTCATCGGACGGTACGTGATAAGAGATTCACTTCTCGAAGTTCTTGGGGAGTGAATCAGGGTTGGGGATCCTCGTTCATCTTGGATCACGGCATTCATCGCCCTCTGGTACGCGTCTGCCAATCAGACGTGACTGTGAGCGTGATGAATCGCCGTGATAAAGGATCAAGGGGGAGGGGGGAATATATATTTATATGTAGGGATGTATATATTTTTTTAATAATTATGTTTATGTGTAGGTATATTTTATAATTATATTTATGAAGTAGGGAGACAGGGACCACACCCTTCAAAGGAACAACAAAAAAAAAAAAATGAAAAAAACGATTAGCAAAATAGTACCCCAGGGCGGTACCAGCTGCTCAGCAGCTGGAGAATCCGCCACGATCCACGGATCGTCAAGCCCCTCGTATTCTGGGGAGGGCAGCAATCGTTTTGCGCTTGCCAATGGCAACGAGAGCCGAGGAGGCTCAACAAGATCACGGTCTTTCGAAGACCTGATCTCTTTTACACCGCGCCACGCGGTGGACGCAGTGTCGGCCTCTGGCGCTGCGTCACTAAAGACGGGACCAGAGGCCCCAGCAGAACCACGCGTGGTTTTAGAAAGGGTGAATGTGTCGTTGGAGGTCGACGACACACCGCAACCAGCTGTGACCGCTGTCTCCAAATTTTGGTTAAAGCGGACGCATGACTGTGGGTCGGATGCGGGCTCGGCGGGCTTGTCTTCTAGCGAGGAGAACCTGCCGGCCCCCAAGGTGCCGACAACAAGGAGGGGCAGAGGACGCGGGATATCCTCCGGAACGAGTGCTCCGGCAGCGTCACACGACTCTCGGGGCCGCTTTCTAAAGCCCCCCGATACGCCGGTGAGCGACTCCGACGGGGCAATGCAGGTGGAGCAAGGTGATGCCTCCATCGCATTGGTGTCCACCAGGGCGGAGCTCAATGCCGCGAGGCGGGAGGGCCGGAAGGCCATTGCGACCGACGAGGTCGCTGAGTTGGCTCGTCGAGCAAGGGAGAGGCGGTCCCAGACTGCCGAAGCTCCTGATGGCTTGACGGCAGAGGCTCTAAGTCGTCAGGTTCTGGACGGAGTGGATGTCGTCCTGAAGGTGGCCACGAAGTCGGGCAACCTGAAGGGGACGTTCACGCGGGCCCTAAAGGAGGCGGCGACCGGGATCAAGGAGGCGGTGGACGTCCTCCTTGCCCGGACGACCTCGGAGGAGACGGTGAAGCTCCGTGAGGAGAATTACCGTCTCCATACGAGGATGGAGGAGCTCCAGCAAGAGGTCAGTGCCCTGAGGGCAGACTTCAGCCGGCAGCAGGGTGCGACGACTACGGAGAGTCGTGCCCCGCCACAGAACGGGTCTTTGGGGGAAGACCAGTTCAACCGGCTGTTGAGCATAATGACCGCCCGCTTTGACAGCCTAGAACCCAGGCTCAACCCCCTTGTTAGGCTTCGTCCGCCGCTGGCGGCGGATACGCGGAGGAAAGAGACGGAACCCGCACCAGCAGCGGCTGGGCCAACGTATGCCAACGTGGCTAAAGCGCCATCTGCGCCAAAAAAGCCCTCGTCGGCCCCCAAAAATCCCACGCAGGCTCCCAAGAAGCCCACAGAGGGGGGCAAAAAGGCTGGGAAAGGGACGAGTAATCCCACTGAGGGCAGCAGCTCGTCCCCCAAAGAAGACGAGGGGGAGTGGAAGACGGCCGAAGGCCGCAAAAAGAAGCGGAAGAGGGGCCGCAAGGCCAAGAACACGCAGGGTTCCAAGGGGCAGGCCCCGAGAATCCGCGTCCCTCGCTCCGAGGCTGTAGTGGTCACGCTGCAGCCCGAAGCCAAGGAGAGGGGAGTCACGTACCAGAAGGTACTGGCGGAGGCGAGGGGAAAGCTGGTCTTCGCTGACTTTGGCACCCCGGACGGCTTTCGTTTTAAAACGGCAGCCACGGGGGCCAAGATGTTTGAGTTGGCGGGGACCAGCTGTGCCGAGAGGGCGGACTCTCTAGCTGCAAAGCTGAGGGACGTCCTCAACCCCGAGGAGGCCCGGGTGTCCAGACCCATGAAGACCGCTGAGGTTCGCGTCGATGAGCTGGACGACTCAGTGACCCCAGAGGAGGTGGTGGCGGCCATAGCCCGGAGCGGCGGATGCCCGCCAGAAAATGTGCGGGCGGGCGACATCCGCGTTAATGCTGGCGGGCTTGGCACCATTTGGGTGCGGTGTCCGGTAGCTGCGGCAAAGCAAGTTGCCGACGCGGGACGTCTACTCGTGGGCTGGGTGTCAGCGAGAGTAAAACTCCTGGCACCCCGGGCCATGCAGTGCTACCGGTGCCTGGAGAAAGGGCACGTCCGGGCACTCTGCACCTGCGAAATAGACCGCAGTGATTTGTGTTATCGCTGTGGTCAGCCCGGCCATAAGGCGGCCCAGTGCTCCGCGGAGCCAAACTGCAGTTTGTGTA
The DNA here is from genome assembly GCA_941918905.2 of Xestia sexstrigata. Classification (NCBI taxonomy): domain Eukaryota; kingdom Metazoa; phylum Arthropoda; class Insecta; order Lepidoptera; family Noctuidae; genus Xestia; species Xestia sexstrigata. The sequence continues at coordinate 6,785 of CALNXC020000003.1, read as the reverse complement.
CAGCTGCAGGAAAGTCCGCGGGGCACCGAATAGGCGGCAACGCTTGCAGCGCGCCCAAAAAGCGCAGCAAGCGTTGGAACAAGGCTGCGGAGGCCGTACCCCCTGGCACCTCTGAGACCGACTCCCGGCCTGAGGTGGGACGAAGCGAGGAAATGGAGTGTCAGTGATGGCGCTCCATTTCCTGCAGGCGAATGTCAATCACTGCACCAGAGCTCAGGATCTCTTGGTCCTGAGCATGGCGGAGTGGTCAATACATGTGGCAGTGGTCGCTGAGCCGTATTTTGTCCCTACCCGGGAAAACTGGGCTGGGGATCTGGACGGCTTGGTGGCCATCATCGGCGCGATTCTTGCCGACGTATCCCGGGGTCACGGTTGGGTTTCCGCCCTTGTGAACGGTATCGTCACGATCGGGGCATACTTTTCGCCCAACAAGAGTCTCGCCAACTTCGAGAGTTTCCTTGTCGAGTTGGGAGCCGTCGTCGGCCGGTCTCATCCTCGGCCCATTTTGCTTCTCGGTGATCTGAACGCCAAATCTGCGGCGTGGGGATCCCCGGTCACAGACCCGAGAGGCGAAGTGCTAGAGGAGTGGGCCATAACGACGGGCCTGGCCGTCTTAAATCAGGGTTCGGCCTACACGTGTGTGCGACAGCGGGGCGGGTCCATAGTGGACGTCTCGTTCGCTAGTCCCGCTGTCGTGCACCGCGTTCGTGATTGGCACGTGGAAGCGGAGGTGGAGACGCTATCGGACCACCGATACATACGCTTCGACGTCTCCGCCCAAACCGCTGAAGGTCGTAGCCAATCGACCCCCCGGAGAGACGGTCCGCGTTGGGCACTAAAACGCCTCGACAGGGAGGCTCTCGAGGAGGCCACTATCGTCCTAGCCTGGATTCGGGAGTCGGCTGCCGTCGGTCCCATCGACGTCGAACAGGAGGCGCAGTGGTTTGGCGACGCGATGACGCAAATCTGCGACGCGTCCATGCCACGCGTCTCCCCTCTGTCCGCAAGGCGCCGCGTGTACTGGTGGTGCGTCGAGATCGAGCGGCTGCGCGTCGCGTGTGCAGACGCCAGACGCCCGTATACGCGATGTCGGAGGAGACGTCTGCGGGATCCCGACGAAGAAGCCGCGCTGTATGAGGTGTACCGCGCGGCGAAGGAGGCTCTGTGGCTGGCCATCGGCGAGTCGAAAACGCGCTCCAGAGAGGAGTTGCTGGCGACCCTAGACGGGGATCCGTGGGGGCGCCCTTACCGCACGGTCCGAGGGAAACTTCGGCCGTGGGCCCCTCCGCTAACGGAAGGTCTCGAGCCGCAGTTCCTGGAGCGCGTGGTCTCGGCTCTCTTCCCTGAGAGAGCTGAGCATGAGCCACCGCCGATGGCTCTGCCCACAGCTGCAGAGTCGGAAGAAGAAGAGGAGAGCGAAACCGTCCCAGAGGTGACACAGGCGGAGATGAGTGCGGCCGTGATGCGGCTCCGGGCAAAAAACACTGCTCCGGGGCCCGACGGAGTGCCTGGCCGCGCTCTAGTCCTCGCCCTGAAGGAGCTGGAGCCCCCACTGAGGGGACTCTTCTCGGCGTGCCTTGAGCAGGGTCGTTTCCCTACCAGGTGGAAGTCTGGTCGACTGGTCCTGCTCAAGAAGGCGGGGCGCCCTGCGGATTCGTCGTCCGCTTATCGGCCCATAGTGCTGCTGGACGAGGCGGGCAAGTTGTTCGAGCGAGTAATCGCAGATCGCCTCGTCAGCCACTTGTGCACGGTGGGGCCGAACCTGGACGACAGCCAGTTTGGCTTCCGGTGTGGGCGCTCTACCATCGACGCCATCAGGAGAGTAAGAGTCCTGGCGGAGGAAGCGGTGTCCCGGGGTGGGGTGGTGCTGGCGGTGTCTCTGGACATCTCCAACGCGTTCAACACCCTGCCCTGGAGTTGCATTAGGGAGGCCCTGCGATACCATCGGGTGCCTTCCTACCTCCGCAACATCGTGGGGGCGTATCTCTCGGGAAGATGTGTCACCTATATGGGACGCGACGGCGCGGGCCGTCGCGAGATGTCGTGCGGTGTTCCACAGGGCTCGGTTCTGGGCCCACCCCTGTGGAACATCGGATACGACTGGGTTTTGCGGTGCGAGCTCCCGCCGGGAGTGAACCTGACGTGTTATGCGGACGACACGCTGGTCACGGCTCGGGGGAGCTCGTACAGGGAGGCAGCGTTGCTGGCCACGGCTGCGGTCTCACAGGTGGTGAGCCGCATACGACGCCTGGGCCTGGAAGTGGCCCTTAACAAGTCGGAGGCCATCGCTTTTCATGGCCCCCGGCGGGCACCACCGTTGGGATCACACATTGTGGTCGGGGGGGTTCGGATCGCTGTCGGGTCAACCATGAAGTACCTTGGATTGGTGCTCGACAGCCGTTGGGACTTTGGCCCCCACTTTCAGCGGCTGGTGCCCAAGTTGATGGGCGCGGCGGGCGCGCTGTCAACGCTGCTTCCCAATCTGGGGGGCCCGAGCTCCGCCTGCAGGCGGTTGTATGTGGGGATCGTGCGATCGATGGCCCTTTACGGGGCCCCGATATGGGCGACAGACCTGACGGCCCGCACTATCGCAGTTCTGCGCAGACCGCAGAGAGCGATGGCTGTCAGGGTCGTACGGGGATATCGCACGATCTCCTACGAGGCGGCTTGCGTACTGGCCGGATCCCCGCCGTGGGACCTGGAGGCGAAGACCCTCGCGACACTATACCTGTGGCGCGAGGAGGCCAAACATCGGGGCGAAAGACTGGTGCAGCGACAAATAACAGTGTACCGGTCTCAGCTCCGACAAGTCATGGTGGCGGAATGGCGGGGGAGGCTAGAACTCCCCACCGCCGGCCTCGACACAGTCGAAGCGATCCGGCCAGTACTCGACGACTGGCTCGGGAGGAAGCACGGCTCCCTGACGTTTCGGGTGACGCAGGTGCTCTCGGGGCACGGCTGCTTCGGGAAGTACCTGTGTCGCTTGGGCAGGGAGCCGGACGCCCGGTGCCATCACTGCGTCCACTGCACGGAGGATACGGCGCGGCATACGCTGGCTGAGTGTGCCGCGTGGGATGAGCCGCGCCGTGCGCTCGTTGCAGAGGTTGGAGGAGACCTGTCGTTGCTGGCCGTCGTTCGCTCGATGGTCGAAAGCGCAGAGTCCTGGGACGCGGTGATGTCCTTCTGCGAAACCGTCATGTCGCAGAAGGAAGCTGCGGAAAGGAAAAGGGAGATCACGAGCCCCCATCCATCCCGCAGCAGACGTGCCGGGCGTCGGCAGAGGGCTGACAACGCCCTCTTCCGGCCCCCCTAAATTGGTCCAGGGGCGACGGATTCGGGGACATCCGTCGCCCCCTATCACAATGGACCCGAGACGGCGGCGCGTTGTGTTCCACGCGCGCCTCTCTTGGAAGTAGCGGGGGGAGTCTTACACCTCACTCCTCCCGGGACGAGGCCCGCAGGTCAAGCGGGCCGGCACTAGTCGGGGGCAGCGGAAGTCGCATCAGTTCCCGCTGCCCCCCGACACAAGTGTGCGAGGGAACACCGGTGTGGTTTTAGTCAGTACGAGTCTGACAGACCCCTCCGCTCTCCCCAGGGCGGAGGACATCCATTGAGGATTTCCACATCGAGAAAAAAAAAAAAAAAAAAAAAAAAAAAAGGTTAGGTTAGGTTAGGTTAGGTTAGGTTAGGTTGGGGGATTTCATGGCCCCCGGCGGGCACCACCGTTGGGATCACACATTGTGGTCGGGGGGGTTCGGATCGCTGTCGGGTCAACCATGAAGTACCTTGGATTGGTGCTCGACAGCCGTTGGGACTTTGGCCCCCACTTTCAGCGGCTGGTGCCCAAGTTGATGGGCGCGGCGGGCGCGCTGTCAACGCTGCTTCCCAATCTGGGGGGCCCGAGCTCCGCCTGCAGGCGGTTGTATGTGGGGATCGTGCGATCGATGGCCCTTTACGGGGCCCCGATATGGGCGACAGACCTGACGGCCCGCACTATCGCAGTTCTGCGCAGACCGCAGAGAGCAATGGCTGTCAGGGTCGTACGGGGATATCGCACGATCTCCTACGAGACGGCTTGCGTACTGGCCGGATCCCCGCCGTGGGACCTGGAGGCGAAGACCCTCGCGACACTATACCTGTGGCGCGAGGAGGCCAAACATCGGGGCGAAAGACTGGTGCAGCGACAAATAACAGTGTACCGGTCTCAGCTCCGACAGGTCATGGTGGCGGAATGGCGGGGGAGGCTAGAACTCCCCACCGCCGGCCTCGACACAGTCGAAGCGATCCGGCCAGTACTCGACGACTGGCTCGGGAGGAAGCACGGCTCCCTGACGTTTCGGGCGACGCAGGTGCTCTCGGGGCACGGCTGCTTCGGGAAGTACCTGTGTCGCTTGGGCAGGGAGCCGGACGCCCGGTGCCATTACTGCGTCCACTGCACGGAGGATACGGCGCGGCATACGCTGGCTGAGTGTGCCGCGTGGGATGAGCCGCGCCGTGCGCTCGTTGCAGAGGTTGGAGGAGACCTGTCGTTGCTGGCCGTCGTTCGCTCGATGGTCGACAGCGCAGAGTCCTGGGACGCGGTGATGTCCTTCTGCGAAACCGTCATGTCGCAGAAGGAAGCTGCGGAAAGGGAAAGGGAGGTGACGAGCCCCCACCCATCCCGCAGCAGACGCGCCGGGCGTCGGCAGAGGGCTGACAACGCCCTCTTCCGGCCCCCCTAAATTGGTCCAGGGGCGACGGATTCGGGGACATCCGTCGCCCCCTATCACAATGGACCCGAGACGGCGGCGCGTTGTGTTCCACGCGCGCCTCTCTTAGACGTGGCGGGGGGAGTCCTACACCTCACTCCTCCCGGGACGAGGCCCGCAGGTCAAGCGGGCCAGCACTAGTCAGGGGCAGCGGAAGTCGCATCAGTTCCCGCTGCCCCCCGACACAAGTGTGCGAGGGAACACCGGTGTGGTTTTAGTCAGTACGAGTCTGACAGACCCCTCCGCTCTCCCCAGGGCGGAGGACATCCATTGAGGATTTCCACATCGAGAAAAAAAAAAAAAAAAAAAAAAAAGGTTAGGTTGGGGGACCCCCCACAGTGCTTGCGTCCACGTCGCGTCCCCTGGAAACGACCCAGTTTGACCACCGTAACGGAGTGGCAGACTGGGTTGGCTAAAGTGCACTGTGCTTTCGTAGATTATTTTTATACTATTGCTTTGTTTACTACGAACCTGCGGAGGCTATGCCTAAACCTACGCGGGACGCCTGCGGGCGCTTTTTAAAACCAAAAGGCCCTTCTCAGGGCCAACCCAAAGGCCCTTCTCAGGGCCAACCCAAAGGCCCTTCTCAGGGCCAACCAAAAGGCCCTTCTCAGGGCCACTACGACGCGCGAGCGTCAGAGACTAGCCGCGCGCCGTCTGCGGCTAGCTTCTTCGGAGGGGCGAGTGAGTCGTCTGACAACGACTCACTTATCACTATGTCGGACGCGGACGACTCTCGGTCGCGGAAGCGGGTCCACCGGAGCGGTGGGTCCGAAGGCTCCACGGCCTCGAAGGCTAAAAAGCCGACGGCGGCCGCGGATACCCATGTCATTGGACTCGCGGACGCCCAACGCCAGTTGGACCTGGCTCGGCGGGCGCAGCTCCAGCAAGAGTTGGAGGAGCGGGTTGCTGCCAAAGAGAAGCGGGTGCACGTCGCCCGGGCCAAGTCCGGGTACGGTGCGTCCCGCGTTCTATACGCGGACCACTCTCTAGCCGAGCTGGAGAGAATGGCGGAGGAGGACGAGGAGGAGATCGTGGAGGTCGCTTCTAAGTCCTCCAACCTAAAGGGGACCTTTCAGAAGGCCCTCAAAAGCAGGGCCGCGAGCATGCGCGGTGTCGTCGCGGAGCTTGTCCGGCGGAAGGCCACCGACGAGACCCGGCAAATGCAGGCGAAGATAGATCGCCTGCAGTCGGAGGTCAGCCAGCTTCATCAAAAGCTGGCTGAAGCCACGGCCCGGCCACAACAAGCTGAGACGAGCCCTGTGGCAGAGGGCCCCTCCTCCAACCTTGAGGTTATCATCCGCAAGGTTGTAATGGAGGAGAGGGCCTTCACAAGAGCCTGCTTAGCAGGAATCGAGGACCGGCTCTTGCCGGAGACACGCCCCCGACCGCCGCTTGCGGCGGATAAGAGGCAGTGCGAGCCGGGGCCGTCCTCCCCCCAGGTGGAAGACGCCCTTCTCCCTTCTACCACCCCGTCCAACGAGTGGACGGAAGTGGCCCGTAAGGGGAAGGGAAAAGGCAAAAAGTCGGTGGCGGCCGTCCCTGTCGCCCCCGCCGCCAACGCTCCAAGCCAGTCGCAGACGACCGGCAAGGGAAAGGAGAAGGGGAAAGGGAAAGGGAGGGGAAAGGGAAAGCTAGTCCCCCCAAAAACCGCGGCCGTCGTTGTGACGCTCACCGCGGAGGCTGCGGATCGAGGGGAGACGTACGCGTCCATTTTGGTGCGGGCGCGTGCTAATGCGGATCCTACCCAACTGGGGATCGGCAGTGTGTCTTGCCGGCGGACCCAAGCCGGGGCTCGAATCTTCGAGTTCCCGGGGGCAGAAGGGAGTGCCCATGCGGACCTCTTTGCAGCCAAGCTGCAGGAGGTCATCGCGGATTCAGCCAAGGTGGCCCGACCGGTCAAGTCGGCGGCCATTGAAGTGACGGAGCTAGATGACTCCGTCACCAAGGAGGAGGTGGTGGCGGCGGTCGCAGCGGTAGGGGGCTGTGGCGCCGCGGCGGTCCAAGGCCGGGACATAAGGCCCGGCCGCGGTGGTA